>CAMRHE010000005.1:9815000-10415000 GCA_947044405.1 Leptodactylus fallax | reverse complement strand
ACAGGACAGTCGGCTTCCATTTTTCCAGTTTCACGCTAAGGAAAAACCACAAAAAACCATTGAGGAAATGAATGGAGAGCTCCCCTTGCTGAAGGAGTCCATTACAGAAGCCATCAATGAGGAATGCTTAAAATTCAAAGAGATGATAAAAAATAGTGGTGGATTTTTAGATCACAAAGCTGATAAATTCATTGGAGGACTAATGGATCAGTTTCCACAGCAGTCAGTGACCTCAGTGTCTGGCACTAAAGACTCTCCTGAAAAGAAAACTTACAGAACATGGGAGACCTCTGGTGCTACAACACAAAAGACACAGAAGGAAAAACTGACCCATGTGTATGTCCAGGATAAAGAAACTAATGGATCCCATTGCTCAAACTGTGAAACTGATAAAGACAAAATGTTGCCCAAAAATGGATCTTGTACAACGGATACAAAAGAGAGTATTAAATCTCCTTCAAAAAAACTTTTGTACACAGAACTTGCTCGAAAGGATGTAGGATATATCAGTGATGAAAAGAATGAGAACAAGGAAGGGACAAATGTATCACATATCCCTGTGAGAGTCTCTGAAGAGAAGAGAGTATTGCATAGTGTAGACAGCCATAATAGCCAGTCAAAACTTGAAAAGGATTTTAATAGAACATGTTCATTACCTATAAACAAGCAGATAAAGCCCGATATACTACATTCCACGCTTGTAGCAGATGAAAGCAATAGGCGTGTAGATAAAGTCCAAGATTACCTGGGGTTATCTCCTTCTACTGAAGAAAATGAGATATCCCCTGTTAAGTCCCCAGATTCTTTAGAGCTTAGTCCTGTCAAGGAACGCTTAGCTAATATTCATGAATCTATGGTAGAAAACAAAACTTCAGTAGGAAATACTGAAGTGTTAAAGGAGATAAAAACATTACCTGTTTATGTTAGTATTGTACAAGTAGGAAAACAATATGAGAAAGAAGTACAACAAGGAGGCATTAAAAAAGTAGTTAGCCAGGAGAGTAAGACAGTCCAAGAAACGAGAGGCACCCTATTTAATGTTAAACCACAGAAACAACCCCCATCTCCTCAGGGCAGCCCAGAGGATGATACCCTAGAACAAGTGTCATTTATAGATAGCTCAGGGAAAAGTCCTTTAACTCCAGAAACACCTAGTTCAGAGGAAGTTAGCTATGAATTTAATTCTAAAACACCTGACTCTCTAATGCCGTATATACCAGGAAAGCCAAGCCCTATACCAGAAGTTTCGGAAGAGTCAGAGGAGGAAGAATTAGTCAAACTTCCATCTATTAAACAGAACATTCCAGATTCTAGTAATTCTGATATAGCCAAACCAGTTACTATTAGCAAAGACTCAAACAAAAGATCAAAAGACAATCGCGTTGCATATATTGAGTTTCCACCTCCACCACCTCTAGATTCTGAGCACAGTGACTCTAGTAAGAAAAATATGGAGAATTCAACAGACAGTGAAATGGAACTAACTGAAGTTAACTTGCAAGATGACCACGATAAATTGCTTTCAGCTGAGCCGGTCATACGAGTACAACCACCATCTCCTGTCCCCCCTGAATTAGATTTCAGTGATTCAAGTGATGATGAATCGGTTCTCCAGCCGGTTGCTGTTAAAAAGTATACTTTCAAAATTAAAGATGAAGAGATAAAAGAATGTTCAAAAATAAATTCTTCTGTGAAGTCTTGTACTTCCAAACAAACTCAAGAGTCAGATATGGGCTTAAATGCACCTAATGACCTTGAACAAAATGGTAATAATGACCAATCTGTCACAGAGTGCTCCATAGCAACCACTGCAGAATTCTCACATGACACTGATGCAACAGAGATTGACTCTCTAGATGGCTATGACTTGCAAGACGAAGATGATGGTTTGACAGAAAGTGATGCTAAACATGGACCAAGTCAAGATGTGGAAGTAAAAAAGGAACCGTGGACAAAGGAAGGAGTCCTCAAACACAGTGACCGTAGTTTTAGTCAAAGTAAACTTGAAGTTATTGAAGAAGAGGAGAAAGTAGTAATTGAGGAGTATAAGCCATGCAGAAAAATATCTGATGGTGAAAATAAATCGGAATCTGGTGACAAGAAGCAAGGATCACAATTTTTTACTTTGGAAGGAAGGCATCCCGACAGACCAGTATTTCCGGACACATACTTTAGCTATAAAGTGGATGAAGAGTTTGCAACCCCTTTTAAAACTGTAGCTACAAAAAGTCTTGACTTTGATCCATGGTCCAGTAAAGCAGGAGACGATGATGTGTTTGAAACCAAATCCAAAGATGAGGAACCAAAGCCTTTTAGTTTGGCTGTAGAAGATCGCTCTCAAGCAACTACACCTGATACAACTCCTGCCAGAACTCCCACAGATGAAAGTACTCCAACTAGTGAGCCCAACCCCTTCCCATTTCATGAAGGGAAGATGTTTGAGATGACTCGCAGTGGTGCTATTGACATGAGCAAGAGGGATTTTGTTGAAGAAAGACTTCAATTTTTTCAGATTGGTGAGCATAATTCTGAAGGGAAGTCAGGGGACAAGGGGGAAGGGGACAAAATTACTACCATCACACTTCCACAGTCAGGGGACATCTTGATAGATCCCATCCTAGAAAAACAAGTAGAGACATCTACAGTTGAACATGCTGCCATCATCCAGGGAAGTGGAGATTGTCTTGATGGAACAAATGGTAATAATTCACTGGACAAACCAGCTACTACTACCAACTGTAAAGTTGATCCTAAATTGCGTACACCTATAAAGATGGGCATATCTGCCTCAACAATGAACACGAAGAAAGATGGCACTGGAGAAGTGGCAGATAAAATAGAGGCTGTGCCAGATTCCCAGAATTTAGGTAATGAGAGCAAGGCTATTTTCACAAACATAACAACCAGTGAGACAATTATTAGACACATAGAAATACACGATTTCCAGGCAGAAAATTATAACAACAACAACAACTTGGATTCGTTATCTTTAAATGTAAATAATAACACTATTAATTTGGTACTTAGTGAAGATTGTGAATCCAAGTCTTTGAAAAAACTTACTAAAGCAAAAATAAATGTAGATAACAACTTAGGGACAGCCAATAAAAACACTGATAGGGATAAGAGGAAACCCCAAAGAAATGAGCAGAAGTCGGCAGATCCACCAGGGAACAGGCCAAGGTCTAAGCTACCAGTCAAAGCCATATCGGTAAAGCCAGTTAATGACAAAATAAGCAATACAAACACGCCAGTTGTTAGAAGAAGCTTACCTAGTAAGGTTGAAAAAGAAAAAAAGACAGGGATATGTCTCGAATGCAGAAATAAAGTCTAAAATCCCAGTTAAAAATGTCAATAGAGTGAACCCACCAATACAAAGAAAAGTGGCCCCGAAACTCCGACAGGCACAGATAGAGAAGGAGGCAAGTAAACCAACTCCTTCAAAATTACCAGTAAAGGTAAGATCTATGCCCAGTGCCACTTCAGCAGCCAAAGTAAAGAAGCATGAGTTCAGTGAGGTTTGTAAACATTCTATTGAATATTTTAAGGGAATTAGTGGTGAGACATTAAAGCTTGTGGATCGCCTTTCTGATGAAGAAAAAAAGATGCAGCCTGACATCTCAGATGATGAAGAAAGCACATCGCGAAATACATCACTATCTGAAGCCACTCAAGTGTCCCAGCCTTCGGTAACATCGAGGTCTGCTAAAGACATGAAAGCAGACGCAACATCTTTAAAATCAAAGATTGAAAAGGCCGACAGTGAGAGAAGGAGCAGTAGAAGGACTGGTGAGAATAAAGGCAGTCAGGTTTCTGGAGCTGTAATAGCTCACATCGTGGAAATCCAGCCTAGTTTGTAAACCTCTCGACTTGTTGACCTTAGTGCATGACCTGTCGTGATTGCTTGTGGAGTGACCTATGTTAGTTTCCATTCTTTCATTGTCATCTGTGTCTGTGTCTTACACTACTCGTTCTTTATTTTTTTCAAAGATACACATCAGTTAGTTAGAAAAGCATGCCAGTAATTCAAAGAAATCACACTTTAACCATGGATCCAAACATGAATACTGCCTCTACCAGGCCAACGCCATCGGCACTGAAACTCACCTCTTGCACACTCAACCAGCATGCTTACTTCCATTTAATAACTGTACTCACAGAGCTCAACTTGTACTCCCCACACACATAAAAGTACAAGCTGTAGAAGTCCAATGTTCCTAGATCACGGATCACACACTTGTTATATCGTAGAGTAGATTCAGTAGACAGTCTCAAAATTCCAGCACATTCTTATGGATCAACAAAACGTTATAATTTCTCTTTTGTAAATTTCAGGTCCTCAGAGTCCATGTGAGCGGACGGACATAAGGATGGCCATAGTCGCTGATCACTTGGGGCTTAGCTGGACAGGTAGAAAATGCTCTAATATTAACAATTTCACATGTGCATATAAAGCTTGTCAATTTATGCTGTGTATAATCCTAAACTGGACAAGTTTCTTTAAAATGTGTTTAAAAATACAATGTACTAGATCATTAACCTTTTTCAGACTTTCACAATTGTGATTTTTTATATAAAAACTCTGGAAGGAGCAGGAAGCAGACAGCTCTGTTCTCTGTGTAGTGGCTACACCAGGTACTGCAGATCAGCTCCCATTTATTTGAATCGAACTTAAGCTGCAGTGACTCAGTTCAGCCACTACACAGAGAACACAACTGTCTGCTTCCTGCTCCATTCTCTGAATGTCAGCTGCTGAGAACAGGTAATTGACAGGGCTCATCGGTGTCATATTCCCACAGATCAGATATCAGTGACCTATCTTTTGGATTGATCATCAATATTTTTAGCCCAGAAAACCTCTTTAAAAACTGGCGTATTTAAAATGTTACTCCACTGCAATATGGAGGTCTTTCTTTCCTTAAACATTAATACATTTACATTACCATTTTTATTGAATTGTATCTATTATGTGATTAAAAAAAATATATATCACATAACATAAATGAAACTAGTCTTCTGCAGTCTGCATGAGTATTTATACATTGCAGGCTGCTAAGTCTTGTTCAGAGTGAAATATTTCTAACAAGGTGTCTAACAGTTTACTCTTTAGCTCTTACTGCAACTATCCTGAGCATTCTCCTAAGCAGACATCCTTTTTTATATTATGTTAGCTTGTAAAGATGACTGCTTAAAAGACTGTTCAGTAGAGCAGAGATAAGAATTACAGAGGGACCTGTCAGGCGCCTTGTCTGATGGATTTCATTTTCAGTGGAACTGAGCAGCCTGCAATGTATGAGAATAGATGGAAGCTGCTGAACACAAACCGTAAATATTTTATGTTAAAACCAATAGCAAAAATTATTTTTATCACATGAAAGATGCAGTTTAATTAAAAAAAAACACAAATGTGTTCAGATATTTCCCATGTGCAAGAGTGGCAGTTTTTGGGAACTCAAAAAAAAAAAAAAAAAGTTTTTACCTATTTTCTAATCTCGTACAGCTCCTTTTACTTGTTTTTCATAGATCAGTATCTTGGATTGCAAATATATTCTTATTTTTCAGAACTTGCAAGAGAACTGAATTTTTCAGTGGATGAAATAAATCAAATTCGTGTTGAGAATCCAAATTCGTTGACGTCACAAAGCTTTATGTTGTTAAAGAAATGGGTAATCAGAGACGGCAAAAATGCAACAAGTGAGTACTTTAATTCTAAGTTTTATTTATTTATTTTTTTGGGACATTGTGTCATGTGAAAAGCAAAGTACAACATTTTGTATATCAGCTGTACCGAGAGAGTACGGCTCTCTATAATGTTTACAGTCCATGGGACAGCGCTGCAGTACCTACACCTGCTGCTACAGGAAGTGTCAATTTGCAAACAGTCTTGCTTAATTGTCTCCTATCATT
Organism: Leptodactylus fallax; assembly: GCA_947044405.1. Taxonomy (NCBI): domain Eukaryota; kingdom Metazoa; phylum Chordata; class Amphibia; order Anura; family Leptodactylidae; genus Leptodactylus; species Leptodactylus fallax. The sequence goes on along the minus strand of CAMRHE010000005.1, from coordinate 10,409,093 downwards.
TTGTGTGTACAGCTATGTATACAGACCAGTGTGTTCCCATGGTTACAGACTACAGATCCTGTAGTCATACTCCCCTTCTAGCTTGCTTACATTGGATAGGTTGGCAAGAAATAAGAGAGGACTCAGACAACACAGGGTATTATTGTGACCACATATAAGCTTAAAGATCTATAGAGCTGTATTCAAAAAACAATTGCAAACAGACTTGAATAAAAATATAAATCCTATTTCATTTATTTTTAATCTCATGATTTACAGTATTTAATAAAACTAATTTAACGTATGGACATTTGTTGTTTTGTTTTGTTTTTTTTCAGCTGATGCCTTAACCAATGTCTTGACAAAAATCAACCGAATAGATATTGTGACATTGCTGGAGGGTCCAATTTTTGACTATGGAAACATTAGCGGCACCAGAAGTTTTGCAGATGACAACAATGTATTTTCTGACCCCGCTGTTGATGGTAAAAAGAGATTGTGAATCTAAATTGCGGATGTTATATAGGATGGAATGGTGAAAACTTTATAGTTTTCTACATGTTGTCCATTATTACATTATATCATAATGCATATGAAAAAAAAAAAAATCTGCTCTATAGTCATGCAGGTTAAGTATAGTAATAATACATTACTGCATGTGACGCTGGGCAAATAGTTGTGCGATGACCATTTGGCTTAAAGCGATGTCACAAAGGCTTTGACGTGCATCAGCCAGTTATTACACTGCACACGGATATACATAGTTGGTGGAAATGAGAAACCTACTATCAGGCTCATGAAAGACTCCATACTTTCCACTCTTTATTTGTTGCCTATATAGCATTAGCATATTTTGCAGCGTACAAACATTGTCATCAATTCCACAATATAATTTCCCTATGGCAAACACACATACACTAGGCCAATTTCATAGGAAGCCATTTTATCTATCTGAGCGTTGTGGAATGTGGAACAGAAACACAAATTCCACGTACAAGTTCTTCTTGGTTGGATTTAAACTCAGGAGGATCCCAGTGCTGCAAGGCAACAGTGCTAACCACTGAGCCAACGTGCTGGCCCCTTGTAGTATTAAATTATACAATATAAGGAAACTGCTTTCTCATTCGATTCCCCAATATTGTCATAGGTAAATTAGTATTCTCTTTCCAGGAAAATTGAGACAAAAGCCATAGACAGCCCCCTGACTAAATCCAGCACACTTTACACACAACCTCCATTTCATTAAGAAAATAATGCTATTTTTGTGCTATAATGATTTTGCTTGGTTTCTAACAGCATGAATCAGTTCTGAGGAAAGGCTCATGGCTATGCTGCTTTGGAAGTAAGAGTTGTACTAAAGGGGTTGTCTCATAAAGACATTCCTTGTCCGTATATCAGTTCAGGACATCCTCTACAAGCCAGAACAGAGAGGCTCTCTGTATTAGTAGTGCCCATTCTGCTAGACTCAAGTTGTCCTAACATTACATGGAGGTCCATTCATTTGAATGGCCACGTGTAATATATTATTTCTTTTTTGCAGAGACTGTGATGTTGAAAAATCTAACTGGCCATAGCCAGGAATGGGACCCACCATGTTAGTTCTTTGTCCAAACCCTTTAAGGGAAATCAAGATATGTAGCAGAGGTAACCTGAACTTCTGCAATTGGTTAAACTGTTGTAATGTGATATTTTAGGTTTATGTTTTTCCAAAAACTTTTCATTGGTTTTTGTGGTCTTCTATGGTAAGCTATCCCCCTGCAGCAGTTTAACCAGTTGCAGGATTTCGGGTTAACTTTGTTACATCTGTGTATATATAATATGGGCATTTGTAAATAGGTAATTTATGATGATATTAACCAAAGTAAAAGTGTCTAAATATTCATTTTCATAAAGAATGTATCACTAGTTTTTGTTTATTAAGAAATAGAAGGAGTACTCAATTTGTCAAGATGATGAACAAGACTATAGCAAGTATCCATTTAGTCAGCTCAGTTAAGTCATCAGACTTTATGGACAATCACCTGCAAGCCTAAAGGAGTTTTCTGGGATAAGCCATCAATTGAAGATCTGTAGAGGTGCTTGTTGAAGTGGCAGTGGAACTCCCTGAGCGCCACATCCACTTCACAGGCCATGTGACGTCACAAGGCCTGATAGCAGCTCAGTCCCATTCAAGTGAATACCAGGCACAGCCGCTGCACAAATATATGGTGCTGTGTTGGAAGTAGTGAACACTGTAACCTCCTGAAACAGCTGATCGGCCCCGGGGCCTGTCTGTTAGATCCCTGATGATCTTTAATTCATGATTTAAGGATAGATCATAATTTATAAAGCCTAGAATATCCTTTTAGGCTAAGGCCCCACGTTTGAAGCCGCTCTTGGCTTTGGCTTAAAAAACAAAACAAAAAAACAAAAAAAACACAAAATCTGCAACAAAAAAAGCTGCTTTTCCACAACGTGGGGGCTCAGCCTTAAAGTCAGTGTTCACCTTTCAGGGTCAAATGATATAAGGGGGCAACATTTTGTGCTGATTAATTTATGACAGTGTCCCCGCATAGACAAAGTAAATGATACAATTTCTGGCTGCCTTTAGTCACTATTATGGGAAGTTTATATTGTATATTTAACACAATAATAAAAAATAAATAATAATAATATTATATTATTATTATTATCATCATCATCATCAGCCTTAAATAAAAATAAGCCCCAAGAGAGAAAATGATGGCAAGTCTACCTTAAATGCAGGTTCACACGATGGCATTTTTGCTGCGGAATCACCTGCAAAATTTCAGCCTCCCACTCATTTTAATAGAAGGCAGATGCTTCATTTTCCACATATTGATTCCTTTAAAAAAAAGCATCCTGCCAAGGTTTGATGTTTGGGAAAATTCTGCTGAAACCTCCTATTGAAGCAAATTGAAGTATGAAATCTTTCTGTTGGAAGCAGAAAGATTTCCATGCTGGACTTTGCATGGTGGGTACCGCTGTAAAATCTGCCATGCCCACTTACCCTAAGGTGTCAGGCAAGATAATGAAACACAAGTCAATGGTAAATAGTAAGAGAGACAGAACTCCTTATATTTGCAAACCATGACTACCAAAAGGTATAAACCTTTATGGTGCGTATCAGGATTTATGCCATACCTGGGGTAGACTAGCATAAAATAATGACAAAATATGTAATACCATGTGATTTGCAACTACAGTATGTTACATTGCACTCTATCTGAAGACCAGCATTGGGAAATTCTTGTCATAATGCTTATTCTAAATGCATGCATGTGTGATGCACTGCGCACTTTGCAGTTTCATATCATCTTCTTATTTAACCAGCTTGAAGCTGCATCTGCAATTCTTAAAGACTGAGCAACTCTGTTCCTGTCTCTCCTCTGAATCTTTTACACCTCATCAAGACCAGACTACAGGCTACTGCTCTTTCAATATAAGACAATCAGCTATGCGCTTTTCCTTTAGCTAAATGTAGTAGGATTCTCATATCTGAAACATCATCCTCTATTATGACATAAATTGCTTTATGGCAATATTGCATTTAGTAATACTTTTTACCATGAATGCACATTGTCATGCTGGTTTTACAGCAACCCTTAATCCAAAAACAATACCAAGTAGGGAATTTTTTGAGAACTTCATATCCTGAAGAGGATACAACATTATAATTGGCATAGACAATTTAAGTTCTTTTTCCAGTTCCAGAAAACCACAAGGATTTTCAATACTCCATATTTTCTACGTCTGCTAAATACTCGCTTTAAAGAGCATCTGTCAGTATTTGCATGTTAGAAAGTATATTAATTATTAATTATTTTATTAGTTTGCAATATTATTTTATAACATATACTGAATAATAAAACCTTTTTTAAATTTTTAAAATCTAAAGGGTTACTCAACTCTGGACAAATTTATAAGGTGTAAAAACGTTAAAGTATACCTCCAAAGAGCCACATATACAAGTGCTATTTGTCTGCTCCATTCACTTTCTAGCTGCACATTAGCAGCAAAATATAAGGCTTGAATAACTGCAGTCCTTTACTTCCTCCATTCTAATGTGAACTGATGAAGCAGATAGCTTAACAGATACAAAGAGAAGGAGGTACAACTGAAATGACTTGAATACCTTACCTAAACAGATAAGTAAATGCTCCTATTTGTAGAGTTAAATTAATAGCTAATAAAGTCCTGTGATTAAAGCAGCCTCTGCACTAATTCAAGCTGACACTATCTGCTGTAGAAAAGGATTTGACCATAGTATTTACAATGAAATGGCGAGGAAAGGTGTGCTCTGCATGAAGATCTAAGAGCACGGATCCCTCATAGATTAATGTCTATTGAGGGATCCATTATAACTAGAAAAAAATGTGATAGTCTATTAATACGGACTGTGAAAAAACTCTTTAATTAATATTCAATTTTAAGCTAATCATTTGAACAAAGTATCCCTTGTAAAAAAATATCATTCTAAAAATTATTTTGCAAACGGGTACAAGAAATGGCATTATAGTGACAGATGCCCTTTTGCAGCTTTAATTTGATCCTTTTACAATATATGTTGCATCCATTATACTGTCTATTCATTGTGTAACAGGACTGTGGTCATTATAAATGTATCTATGTGCTTCATGGCTTACTATTTCTTTTTCTTTTTCTCAGTGTTTCTGATCTTACCCATGACAACGAATTCTCTTCACTCTCCGAGATCACCTTACTCATCACACTCTACTCATCCACTTATTGTTACTATACCTGAAATATTCTTATAGAGGACCTTTCCTGTACCATTTCTTCCCTTTAGATTTAGCTTCTTGCTTCAAAATGCTCTGTAGCCTGTTATGCCAGTGTGGAAGATTTTCATTTCCAGATACACTGGTCTATTCCATTCACAATTAAAATTAGACCAAAAAAAAATTATAGTTGTATAAGAACCTAAATATGTGGGAAGATGTCAGCATACAGACTAATGTTAACACCATTCTCAATCATAGTGCTTCATGTTAGCATATCATTGCATGATCCATGTGTTGAATCATTATATCATAGTGCTAAGCATGCTTTGTATTGTAATTTATTTTTGTTGTTTCATAATCCATTTCATTCAGGTCAGTGTACTGTTTTCCTCAGGTTATCCTACCATTCAAGTGGAACTGGAAACTCCCACTGGTTTGCGTTATGTGCCTCCTACCCCCCTCCAACAAGATGATTTCTTTAGCGATAATTCTAGTGTAGAGTCACCCCTTAGAACTCCTAGTAGACTAAGTGATGTATTAGTAACTCAACAGGGAAATGGAGATATTTCACCTACACCACCCGTGGTGGTGGCAGAAGACACCTCTCTAGAGGACAGCAGACCGGACTATTTAATTCACAGTCCTGATGCTTCTTATCAAATGCCCATTCATCGAGTGAAATTTGAAGATGTTAAGTTGCATGATGAACCCCAAAATGAAGGTAGCTACATCGAAGTTGAGAAGTCTGTTCAATACAAAGAACAGAGACTGGTTGAAAGAGCAGAAGAGACTGATCGGCTTAAGAGAGACACATCTGGTCCTGAGGAGGAGATCACTGAAGAAAGGCTTAAATTATTGTTTAAGCATCTTCATCTTGAAGAGATTGAGTCAGAGGAGATGACTGAGGAGAAGGTGCAGGCCATCCTCAAAAATGTTGAACAAGCAGAACAAGAGATGTCTTCAATTGCAGGTTGGCACACAGAAGCCTCAAGTGTTCATGTGGAACAATCAACGCCTGAGCGGAAACTCAATAGTGACCTGTTAGAGCGACTGGATGACAGGTATGTCCCAAATTACCCCTTGTCAATGAATAATCTCATTGGAGCATATAATCGCATTGGAGTCTATTATTTATTGCAGTAAGGAAGAACAGGGTATTTGCAATGCACGATACTTTGTACATCTCTCAATGTCTGACTCAATCTCAGACTGTCAAAGTCGGAAGCGGATTCACAAGGAATGGAATTGTCTATTAGGCTAGGGCCCCACATGGCAAGTTGCAGCCAAAAAGCGTTGCGGGAAAAACCACTGAGGAAACACATTGCAGTTTTTCCCACAGCGCTTTACACAAAAAAGTCCACACAGTTTGCCTCTGCAGACTTTCTGCTTCCATTATACCTATACGGAAACCGCCAGCGTTTCTGTAGGTATAACTGATATTCGCAGCATATCTGCTAAGGATTATAGTCTACAATGTGTGGATGGGATTAGCCAGAGTCCTATCCATTTTGCAGAGACTGTAAAACGCCACAGAAAAATTGCAGCATTTACGGTATGTGGGGCCCTGGCCTTAAACTTTGATTGTATTATATTGAACAGCAGCAAATCAAAAAATAATATAAAAAATGATTGCGTCTAGGGAACATAAACTATAGTGCTGAGTCCGTAGGCCAAACCACCGATTTTTACATGGCACAACCCCATCTCTTTCATAAATGGCAGCCATGATTAGTCAGAAGCAGTAGAGATCCAGAAATTTGATTTCCATGAAAGTAAATCTTTAACAAACTACATATCTAATTAATTATACAATATTAAACATCAAATAATATAATAAAAAATAATTAATCATTTTATTTTGAAGCCAGAGTCAGTAACTTTTTTTTTCTCCAACTCCATCCAAAATGGGTCCCAACTTTTGACTCCACAGCCCTGGTAAACAAGCTATTTGCTGCGCTCGGGGTACGACTGTATCTGCCAGAGCACCCACTCTCACCTGTGGTTGCAGTGCCACCACCTAACAAAGATTGACAGGTCCAAATGTGCCGTGACCATAGGCAAAGACAGGTGCTCCGGGCAGATCACCAGCAGTTGACAAAAAGGTGTATTTAGACACAATTTTGGTGAGAACAGACTACTTTTAACGTGAATCATAGCTAAGAATACTGCCCATGACTCACTCTCTAAGACATCCCTGTTTATAAAGATTAAACAATTTGAGATTTCTGTTTTTGTGTATTTGGACTGTACGCAGCCTTGAATCATCTCTTACATCTTTTCTATGCAATTTTCTAGCCATGAGTCAATTACCTCATATCTCAAGGGAGAAGTAGGAAGACTTGGATCTAATGTTAGTCCTTCTGAGTCTTTAACAGAAGGTAAGACGAGTTCCAGTGGTCCGGAGAAAGAAACTGTGAAACTGAATGAAAGACAGAAACCAAAAACACTCCAAGGCAAAGTGGAACAGACAACACCATCGACGGGACATCAAAAAGAGATGACAAGCAAGTCAGGAATAGGAGAGCATAAGAGCTCATTACCTATTAGTGCAAAACGGACTGGCATGGAAGAAGGAAAATCCAAGCCTTCAGCCCATGTAGAAGAAGGAACGTCTTCTGAAAAGGTACAGTCCAACTGAGTTGTTGCATAACCTGTATGTACTGATAAATTTTGTGTCTGACCACAAGTAGACTAGCAACAATATATTAATACCACAGATGTTTCTTCATAACCTTGAGAAAAAAGTGAGCAATGGAGAACTTCTCACAAGACACAGGATTCTGGAAAGCACTCAGCCTGTCTTTATCCTAAACCATTTCCAATCCTATATATAGTTATAACCTACATGAAAGATGAACAACTTAGTACACACTTTACTCTTCTAGCACTAATCCTGACTCATACATTGTAGTTCAAAGCTGCATTCAGAATTGTACATGTTGCTTTTGGAACCAGTCGACAGCTTGTCAACAGTCACACCCCACAGCTCAGCTCCTATTAAGAAATGCTCAGGGCTGCATTACATTAAGAGTTACATTTTCTTACATCAGATTTCTGTGCAGTGCCTTGTAACTACGCTGTAGACTATACTCCCAGACTTACCCACAAGTCAGGGTATGTCTAACAAACGTCCCCACCTCAAAACTGTGTAAGCACCATACATATCTATTTAAAATACTAATAAAAAACACTCTCAAAAAGTTTCTCAAGCTGTTGTATGTATAGCCTAGGGGGTACATGGGGCACCCCCAGGCTATGGACACAGGCTTCTTACTTCCTCTTCAACTGATAGAGGCACTGTTGCAGGATACTGTAGGCATTGATGCAGACAGTCTCTGCCAAGTTGGCACTATTGCATGCTGGATCTTATACATGCACTGCCAACTTTTTATAAAGCGTATTATATTAGGCTTTAATATGGTGGCACTTTGGCACTAACCTGCAGTACATATGTAACGTAAGCCTCTTAATATGGAGACATGCTGTCATCCCATTATATTTCTTTGCACCTATTACTGATGTGAATTCTATGGTTACGAAAGCGACCTCCTCTAACTGAAGGGAACATGTCATGGAAAGCACAATCCTATGTGCAGGCAGCGTGATTCAGAGATAGATGTCAGCCACTGAGTAGGACCGCCTGCTGGACTGCGAAGTTCAGAATGAGCAGAGACTGAGATAAATAAATGACAGGTTATACTGTATCTTTTACAAGACTATAGCTCAATCTGCTCAGCTCCTGCTGCTCTATAACATGCTGCCTGCAGAGAGAATATCATTTTATCATATGAGGATTCCCTACACATAGGAGTAACCTATTTTGTAGAGTCTTGAGAGTACTTGGTTTAAGAGCCATAGCACTGCCTGAATATATAATGTGTGTGTATATATTATATGCATGTACAAACAAACATACAGCTATAGGATTATAAGATTGTCAAGTCCACCACTTTAAAGTTGCAAAGACCATGTCACTTGTCACATAGTGCAAAAGCATCCAATACTCAAACAGCTCACAAGCAAAATAATATATTATTACTACTCACTGACCAAATCTGATATTGTAACGTGATCCCCAACGTGACCTAGAAATGGTATAGACCACTAACCACAATAGTGCGCTAAATTGACAACTTTTATCCTACATTTTATGCCAGATACTGGCGTAAAACATATGATAAATTTCCCAATTGTGTTTCCCAGGCTTATGTGGAGAATCCACAACTAACCACCAAAGAAAAGCTACGATGTCAGTGTACACTCGAAGTCTTGAATGTCATTTTCTGGCTTCGTAGATAAAAATATTTCTTTTTCTTTTAAGTTTTCTCGTAAAACATGCCTAAAATGCATTTATCAGGATTCTAGTGACTCTAGTGAATATGAGAGTGAGTCAAGCTCAGATGAGGAACGAAGAATCACTACAAAAATTACTCGGCGACGGCTCATCTATAAGGTACCGAGTACAGCTGACTCCCGGCACTGGCTCTAGCATGAGTTTTCGGCTCTGACAGCTTGGATGTTTCTCACAAGCATGTTATAACAATGTTATGTTAATTTAGCCCCTGACAACTAAGGCTTTACCATGCATACATCATTGGCGGTGATATATGCCGATCTTAAACTTTTTATATATATTTTTATTTCTGCTCCATTGTATTACGGTCAATATATAAATGGGCGTCTAAAATATTTTCTATCGATTTGGCCATTTTGGGAATACAATTTCAGTGTAAGTGTAATATAACATGGGCAAAATAACTATATTGGGATGTGTGACTTCAGCATGGAGCAGAATCTGGTGCTTTATGGTTTTGAGGAATCATGGGCAAAGCGTGAACACATACATTATGGGATAGAGAGACATCATCCTTGCCCTATTGATTCCTTTTATCAACCCTATTTCCCCGCAATACAAAGAGCTCTGTTCGCCCGCCTTTATTGCTTTTGTTCAGTTTGGATTATTGAAGGTTTCTCTTTTTGCCCTTGGATAGTAGAAGGCAGACTTATCAGGATCTGAATCTTAGCTTCTGTGAATGTTTGTGTGGTTTGTAGGATGTGCAGTGGACTGGAAGAAAAAAAATCTAACACAACTTACAAACAAGTTGGGCTACACCACCATTAAACATATCTGAATTCCAGTGTCACATATTAACTGTTTATACCTCCAGTGGAAACATTATGTAAAATGTATTGTTCGCATATACTTTCAAGATGTCGTTCTCTAAATGCGTAATAAATACCCAGGTACCCCCTTCATGTCCTATCATTCTAAGATACATCCGCCCTCTGGGACTGCTGCTGATCCAGAGAATGGAGGGGCTAAGACCCATTTGGCATTTCTATGGCGCAGAGACTCTCTCAGCCATCTGCTTTAGTAAATGGAGTTGAGTTAAAGATTATTTCACAGAGGGTGGCCAGGAGCATCACTGTACGTGGAAGAAAAACTCTGAAGGAGCCGCAATACTTCATTAAGGACCAGTAGTGTAGCCAGAAGTCAGACACTGATCAGGAAGAGATAGCACATCATAGCAACACCTTTATCGAGAATGTGCCCAAAAACTAAACAAACCTTCTCTTAGTTTTTGACAATGTCTGTCTTGCTCATGAACGGTGTTTGGTATTCAATTGATAGAGCTGAACTGCCAGATACAGTCCATGGGCAAGAGTTATACAGTTTCAGGAAATAGACGACTTATTTTTGACCTTAGGGGGCTATTCTTATCATAGACCTATTCAGTGCATATGCCAGAGATATCTGATAGATGCAGATCTCACTTCTTGGACTCGCCCCAGAACATGATTCCACTGACCCACCAACCCAACTGGTGCCATGGTCGCAGAGAATGAAGAGGTGGCCATGTATATGTGACTCTTTTCCATTCACTTCTATGAACATAACAAGAACTGCTGAGCCAACCCTAATTGGAGCAAGTCGCAGAGGTGGGATCCGGCATCTATCTAACATTTGTGGGATAACCTGGTGATACAGTATGCCATAAACATCTGTGAAGATAATACCTCTCTAAAACCCCACTGTCAATTGGCTCAGACAACTTATACTTTTACTCCTACTAATGTTATATAAAACAGCAGGAAATTACTAAGGGTGTGTTCACATCAGCATTGTTTCATCCACTCTTCTGGTCCATCATACAACCTGAAGAATGGATTAAGCGGTACAAGAGTAGGTTTGCACTACTATTTTTCAATGTCTGTTCTCTTCTGTCACAGGATGAGAGCGATGAACATTAAATGACAGATGTATGGGGAAGCTTTCTTCTGTGATGTTTTTTTACTTTTGTGATGGAAGAAAAAGTCCTGCATGCTGTTTACATTAGACTCATATGGGAATGGACATAGATGGAGGGGGCTCCTGTGTCCGTTACTCTTCTACCATTAATGTCCGCTGCTGTCATCTGAATGACATCGACGGACCCCAATGTGAATGTAGCCTAACAGATCTGTCAAATGATGACAACAGAAGATCCTGAAGAACCCCATTGACTACAATGGGGTCCATTGGGTATACGTTATCTTCTTTCTGACATCACTGGACAAAAAGTCAGATTTACAGGACTTTTTGATCAATGACTGTGCTAGACAGACTCTGACACAGATGTGAATGTAGCCTACGTTATTTTGACCATTCAGCATTGATCTTAGGGTTGATCAACTGTATAAATGCCCAAATGGTTGTGACATTTGTGACTAAACTAGGATGACACTGGACAAGAGCTGGTCATTTATGCCTACATAAACTGGAAGAGGATTTTTTTGTGTGTGTGTGTGTGTGTGTGTGTATATACACATGGTACAGACTGCAGTTATGTCCCAATAGCACATATAAATGTCTAATAATAATGTTCAGGAAATTACTATTATGTGACTCCATTACCACAATGAGCCTATTGTCTGACATTTGCTGCAATATAGTGTAGAGTGGAAGATGTTACAATTTGCACTACACGTGAAATCTAACAAGATGTTTGTTTTCATTAAACTTTCCTTATTGCCAGTTTCACCCACTCGTAGCATGGTACCCAAAGGCTTGTTTTGTTATCCTCCTACCTTGCATGCCTGGCGTGCTGTGTTTAGGAATTAAGATTGATGTATGATTGATGTAATGATCTGACACTCTCTAGGGGGAGGAAGTTAAAAACATTCCCGGCGAAACTGTTACTGAAGAACAATACACAGATGAAGAAGGCAACATTATCACCAGAAAAGTAATTTTTTTTTCTTTGTCCTACGTTACTTTGGGAAGTATTCCCATATCCGGCTTTTTGTGGTGTAAAGCTTTTAGATTTTGAACTCCATACAAGGTCGATGTTCCTGCTTCTCATAGGTGACACGGAAAGTCGTAAGAAGGGTAGTGGTTCCACAGGAGGATAAAGTTGGTGGGACTGTAACAGTCGGGGCAAGTAATTTTGTTCGTTGTGGCGATAATGCCTTGCTGTGTTTGCCAGGTTTAATCAGTTTGGTTTGTATTTAACATTTTATGCAAATTAGCTATCATCCAGAAGGAAGAAAACGGTCTCAAGTGCCCTCTATACATAGCTAGCCTGTAAGTCAATATCCGACCCGTTAAAGAGCCTTGAAATATGACTAGGGCTATCCTCAAACCTAAATCGCCCATCTGTAAACAACACTGTCTCAGTGTTTCTGCTCCTTGACATTGATTTACATGGTAGCTAGCTGTAGGGGGCACTACAGAGACAGTTTTCTACTATCTGGAGGAGAGCTAAATTGCATACGATTTTCCAATGAGCATTGCCTGCTGCCTCCTTACATCAGCTGGATCTCTGCAAGAAGCGCCAGCACCTTCCAAGAGTCATCTAACATTGGAACATACAAGTTATTAATGGCTGCTCCATCTGATCAATAGAACAGCTTTTGTAATAGTAAATATCAGAATTCAACCATATACACACACACCAGTTATATGCCTTAATTGTACTACAACTTTGTAATGTATGGTGTTCTTTGCAACATTTTTTGCAATAATGACAAAGGGGACCTCATGGTTTGTGTGTATATGCCCTAACAAAGTTTTGTATCTGTCAGGGTCAAACCATTTTTGCAATGTAGAAGTCCTTCAGAAATACCTAATAATGCCACCTACATAAACATAGCCTAGTGTTAAAGTAGACATACTATATGTGCAACTGAACAGATACACCCCAAGATTAAAAAAATAAATAAATAAAATTATAAAAATCAGAGCATTAGTATAATGCATGCATGGACTATGCTAATGTTTGCTGTGGCTTTTGGTGGATTGGCTTACCATAGATTATATAGAGATCTCATTGGGAGTTTCATTTTTAAGCAAATTTATAATGAGTGTAACATGGGCACGTCTGTACACCTATATTGTAGCCATAAGAACTGCCCACTTGTGGAGCTAATGATGCAGACTAACTAATCGCATCATAGATCCCGGTATGAATTCAGGTCAGGCTAGGACTTTTGGATGTAATACACACAAATGTACCATATACTTATCTAAAACAGGCCTAACATAAATTAGCAGTTACATTAAAGGGGTTGTACAGGACTTACGTCTTCCATGCATTTATTCAAGCTGGACCTGGTACCAGGCTGGTTCCTACCCCAGGTCACTTGATAGGAACAAGGCTCTGCCTCCTCCCTAGTTTTCACCTGTAAAACCAGCTACAGGGGCTGGTTTTACTATAGTCTGCCAGCCCCTATAGTACTGTGAAAACTGGAGAGGAGGGAGGTGGCGGAGAGACCCTGGGGACGGGGACAGGGGCTGGTTCCGATCATGTAATCCAAGCTTGGAACCCCTGGAGGAAGTAAGTAAAATTTAAGTCCCTGAGCAACCCCTTACCCTGTATCTGCACAATGGCCTTCTCCTAATAATGAACCCAGGTATACCATACATTACTGCTTCTCAAACTTTGAGACGCCCCCTAGTTGTATGAGACACGCAGCTGGGGAGGAATTTTAGATATTAGTGCCTATATATCACAAACACCCTTCTCTGGTTTAGTAATGTAATGGACTCCTATTAACTTATTATAATTTAATGATAGCGCAGGAGACAGATTGTAAGATGATAACTGAATAATATTGGCTTGTTGTGGATGGTAAGGCCTCAGTAGAAATAGATTAGGAATCCGTGCCCCATATGTCATGTCTAACAGAATGTACTCAGAGCATGAAGTATTAAAATGAGAGATCTAGAAGTGATCCAGATTCCTTCCTGCAGTTTCCAGCCAATATCAGAATGGCCTATACATATAGTAATATGGCTGAGCAGGGCTATTAGGTAAGTATTTCTGGGTAACTTATTCCACAAAAGAGGTTCTGCTGAAATTTGCTATTTTTAACACCTTTTGAGCGACTGCTGGTTTGTAGTTCAGATTTATTTACTGCATTTGGTTGCGGAGGGTCTAAGCTTGTTTTTGCCCCATGTGTTTTGCTTGTACTAACTGTTCTCATTTTACAATCTAATTCCATCAAAGGATCTAATCTAGGTATAGACCAGAGGGAGTGCTCAGGGGTGGACTCTAAGCCTTTATAAAACCTACAGACCCCGCTGAAAGGGGAGGGGTCCTCTACAATCTCCCAGACTGAGGCCACTCTGGATGGTTAGAAAATCTCTGGCTTAGAGTCACTGGGTCAAATGAGAGCAGAAATACATCCATTCTGTGTTAATACTTGAGTTTCAGGCTTAAATTAAAGTGAAATTGTTTCATTATTTTTTTCTTGATCTATAACAATTCCTATTTTATATTCAATATCTATAACAATTCTCATTTGTATTCTAGAATGACGGACATAAAGTGAAGACCAAGAAGGAAGTCAGACACATTGAGAAGAAAAGTTATTCCTAATACCATAGTGATTCAGGTCAGTTGTGTGATGTGCAATTATTAGATATAACAATGTAATATTACAGAATAGGAAGCTGGAGACTATCGTAATGCATAACTCATGTTATATACGTACCAGAAGGTCAGAAACCTTCACTGACAGTCAGGTTATAAACATCAAGTTCAGAAACCAACTATTCAGTTATTGCCCATTATGTCTACATTGAAATACACTACACCAATACAGTACCTGGCACCATACTGTAGTATAACCTTCACATTTAGATGGTAATTTACTAAAACTATGGGAAATGTATCACGTATGCGGATAGAGGGATGTGAACAAACAGTTCAATTTGATGTGAAACTAAATAAAAAGAAACGCGAAAACACCCGCACATCACATCTATAGCTCACTCAGGTCCATTGGGATGGGAAGTGACACTTGGCATCTCTGATTATAATAGACCCTGTGTATGGTACTAGCAGGGCATCATATAGTACAGTGTTATATTACAATGTTAGTCTGTTTTAATATTTGAGGTGCATTGTTTGGCTCACAAAAGTATTAGTTTTGGGGTTTCCACCAGGGTGGTAGTTATTGCTTCTGGGCATTAGAACCTGAGGGGGCCCGAAGTCCTCTCTACAATATCAGAAAACAGCAGTATTCTAGATAGCACATGCTAAGTGGGGGTCCCATTATAGATTTTAAGTTGTGCCTCTGGTTTACATTGTGCTTACATCAGTAACAAATGAGTGGGGATCTGCCTTTTTAGCACCCCCCTCTGATAAGCTGTCTTGTCTGTGTTTGCTTCCATCTGCCTGAATGCTCATTTACTTAATAGTGGTGGTGCGCGGTACTGCAGTTTTTGTTCCATTCAAATGCACAGAAAATAGCCCCACCACTCCTAAGTAGATAGCAGATAGGTGGAGGTAAGTACTGGAGAGCTAGTGCTGTTGGCCCTTCAGACAGCAGATTAGCAGGGGTGGAATCTGACCTCTACCAATCTGATATTGATGGCCTACCCCATGCACAGGCCAAAACTATCCTGATCCTGGAAAGTCCCTTGAAGCAAAAGGAGTGCAGTCTTCAGCACTATCCATACCATCATAAATACTGGAGCCTCAATGGATCCGATTAAAACACAATATCTGAAAATGCAGCCAGCATAGGTTTTCGTGGCTGGTGTGAACAGCGCTTTATGTATAAACATTAAGGCTAACCCTCTTGTCTTTCTCCTACAGGATGAATGGTTACTGCCAGTATTCAGAAGAAAAAAATAATTAGTGAAGAACACTGAAAAACAAAAAAAGTGTGTGTTTGCCGCTTCCACACATTAACCGCATGGGTTTTTTTTTATGCAAGAAACCTTTATTTTAGCATGAGCCAATTATACAGAGCATGGGAAATCACCTTCATTCGGATGGGGTCAAGGAGTGTGTAGTTTACAATGCAGTGTACATATTAAATACCATGCTGTTAATGCCATCTCTTCAAGCATCTGGATATTCCTGGCGCTGGAACACCACCGAAGAGGATGACATTGGATGGACTTGTGAAAGACACAATAATCACTAAATAAGCAACAGTTCGCCTTATTTTTCATGTACCCCGAAAACCGGGGTCTAAAACGCTCTTGATTTTCTTTTATAAATCATCAATGGATTTGCTGTAAATAAGTGACACTTGTATAAAACTCTAACAAGACTACAATTGATGTTAATACTGCACCGCCTGGTAACTACTTACCGACCGAAGATCACTCACATATCCATATAACCTGATAGGTGTCCGACAATACTTCACCGATGGGATATATACTGGGTGCGTCTTCACAAAATCTTGTATATTATCAATTCAATTGTTTGTATATGAAAAAAAAAAATAAATAAAACAAAGCCAAGCAGATTTTACACAAATTTTATTCTGCTGCAAACTGTAAAAGTACGCAACGAAACAGGGACTTCTGCTATCCCAAATCATTTTCTTCAGATTAATATTTTGGTGCATGTATCACTCACTTTACTTTGATTTAAGCCTTGGTTCAACTTTGCAAAGCTACACTAGAACACAAGCCAACATCGGAGCTATCCACACGAGCCCTTTATTTAATCGTATTGCTGTTGCCAACCTCTCATGAACTTTTCAGAGGAAAATAATAATAATATATTGTACAGTAGTGCATAGTTCCCGGCACTCACTGTATTGCTTTTACAAGGGTTGGGGGTAATGGCGTGAGGTTTTTGTTTTTTTTTGTTTTTTTTTCCGAGACGAAGTTGTGCTTGAGCAAAAAAGCACAAAAAGAAACTGAAAAGGAACAATTAGATCTTAGGCAGGCAGCACGATGTAAAGTCCTTACTGTATTGTGTACTGGCTATAAAGATGTAGACTCTTTTCAGTAAAGCCAATCATCTGTATTCATTCTAGCAGTGTAATATTAGGTTGTTAATGCTGCTGTGTTTTAAAAGGGCATTTTTATTTTTTGGGTTTTGGTGAAATCTTTTCATTTGTTGATTATATTCATATGGAAACAGCATTCATGGATACTAGCTCTAATAACAATGTATGAATCAAACACTGGATGATCTAGTTGATTATTTAAAACAAAAATAAATTGTGTTTAAAACTGACCCGCGGTATTATTTATGCAGAGTACAGTGAAGATTTATTTTACAGTTGAATTATTTCTGAAGCTAAAATTACATTGCATAAAAGGGCAGATTTACTGATATTGTCTATGTTTTAGACAATGCAAACTTAACCTAGATTCACACAAGCACGGTACTAAATGGCCGGGAAAAGTATACCACACATTTTTCACACCCGTTTTGCATCTGACGGCCATTTTCAGAGATCACAGTGTATTGAGGGATCTGTGAAAATGGGTAAAAATAGGACATGTTCAGTAGGAGAGAAACACAAATAAACAAAAAAGAACATGGAACCAGCAACCACCAACATGTCCTGAACCCGAAAAAGAACCAAAGCATCACAGGGCAAGAACAACAAGAAACAAGGTTGGGATCGGTGTCCCCCAATGAATACAGTGAGAAAAGGATTTTACGGAGACTACAAAAAAATAAAAAAAATTTCTTGCTTATTTCATTGGAGTTACACAGCACCATGGTATGTCCTAAAACAGTCCCAGAGGGTGGGAATTACACAGCCATGCAAGCAACCACATCCAAGCACAGCCGCTTGCAGAACCTTATGACCTAAGCTGGCTTTGCAAGAAGCCACAGAATAGATCTAGTAGAACTAGGTGAAAATGTGGGCAGAGGCCCAGATGGCAGCCTTGCAGACCTGAGCAGTGGAAGCCTGATGCCAAACAGTCCAGGAAGCTACAACAGCTCTCATGGAATGAGGCTGCGGGCTATCTTTGAGCCAATAGGACTCCCTGATAGCAGACCGAATCCTTGCGAGGGCCCTCAGGGAGCACGAACAAGGCATCTGAATAACGGAAAGGGTCAGAGACAAATAGACCTGGATCACCCAGACCACATCCAGGCAGCTTTGTCGTTGTGGAGAACAAGAAAAGGAAGCTTCCAGGATAGGACAGCCAGTTCGGAGACCCTGTGTGTGGAAGTAATAGCTACCAGGAAAACAGCCTTCTAGGACAGAAGGACAAGATTAAGGTCCCATGGTTCCAAGACAGGAGTACAGTGCACCACTCCCAGCAGAAAGGTCTTCATCTGAGGCCAGAAGGCCAGGGGCTTCTGAAAAAGAATGGAAAGGGCAGAAACCAACCATTTAAGAGAAGAAAGGCCAAGTCCTTGGTCCAGACGGAAGTGGAGAAAAACCAGGATCTCCCCTTGGCCAATCAGAAGGGCTAGAGGCCCAAGATGCCCAGGAAAGGGGTGGGCCTAGATGTGGCCTAGGGTCCTGGGACCTGACCACGTTGTATATACTTATCTGTCTGCCGTCTTCAGGCGCCAAGGGGTCACCGGCATTCCGGCCGCTGATGCGGCAGTGGGGACTGGGTGACCGGTGAGGTGCTCTTTATAAAGTGCAGCACCCTCAGGAGGTACAACTAGTGTGACATACATGCTGAAGTCCACCCTGCATCTGAAATAAAAATAAAAATAAAAACAAATCTAAGACAGAAAGACCTGAGTCAGATTGTATCTGCCTCATATGGACACTAGGCTAAAACTGGTTAGCATAGTGTCTGTGGAGAAGGTATAACCTAGAGGTGGAGCCGACAGCTATTGATATTCCTAGTGTCATCCTGATAGTGGCCAGGTCTATACCCATGGTGCTGTGTCCCCAATGAAATAAGCGAGAAATGCTGTGTTTTTTTTCATCGTGCTTCAACAATGTGGGCCCTTAAGCTTTCTACAACGAAGCTGTTCTGTTTTATAATGAAAAATGTATTATTGTTTAATTTATAGCATCAACATATAAGGGTATACTGCATCAGTAATTTTCTACCAAAACTAGAAATGGAATTTACAGGAAGTATAATGAAATGATTTGTACATTTTGTGTGTTTTGGACCCACTTCTGGTTATCACGTACAAATACTGCTGCAAAATACTTAGGTTAAGTTCACACTGTTGTCATTCAAGTCAGTTGTTCTGATCTATCATTTTATCAGAACAGTGGACTGAAAAGCTGACAGTGACTGATTCAGATGGAGCACATTCTCTCCATTCACTGTAATGTTAAAAACAGGATGGGAAGGCTGTGGAGTTAGTAGGCCAAAGCAATGACTCTTTTCTAACAGCCCAAGTCTATTATTCCAACTTCTTCATAAATGACTGACAATAAAGCTCCTCTAATTCCCAAAAGCTAGTGACTAACTTCATGAAAAGTAAATGTGCAATAAACTATACATCTAATTAATTAAAAAATTGTATAATTTCAAATTTTTATTTTGAAAACTGAGTCAGTAACTTTTTTTCCAACTCCAACTCCACAACCCATCTTTTATTCAAAACATTAACAAACAAGACAGAAGAATATTCCTGTCTAACATTACAGTGAATGATGACTGATGCAGACAGAATGTGCTCCATTGGCATCATTTATTCTGTCTGCTTTTCAGTCCGTTGCTCTGATCCCATGACAGATCATAAAAACATACTTGAATGACAGCAGTGTGAACGTTCTCTTAGCAGAGTAAGGCTGGATTCACACCAGCATTCGTACTCCGTTTGGGGATTCTGTCCCCAAATCTGCTTGACAAATGCGAAGAGAAAAGTCCTGCAGGCAGGACTTTTGTCTCCGCATTTTTCAGGCGCAAACCCAGCGGACCCCATTATAGCCTACAGGGTTTCGCGGGTAACCGCTTTTTAAGCAGATTAGGTTTCTGTTTTTCAGGTCCCCAAGCGGACCCAAAAAAGGGAAAGCCGAACACTAGTGTGAACCTAGCGTAATGCTGAATATTGCTGAACAGATATTACCATCAATCCCTTTCCCTAATGTACCTTACAATTTTAATTTCCCCTATTTTAGCTTTACAATTTCACTGCAGGTTTATTTATTTTAGCATGTCGGAGGATAAATGGGAAACAGATCTCTCCGTACTGTGTTGTATTCATTTCTAAGGGACAAGTAAGTGGGCTTACCTGTTCATATTTCCCTAGAAGAGAATGGAGAGATCTGCATATGTGTGGCCACCTCTCCATTTACATTGTCCATAGAATGGAGGTCCCTGATCCTCAGTCTTAAAGTGGATGTGTCAGAGATGGAGCTTGCATCTATACTACATTCATAGAATATCCTTCTGATATACCATAAATGTTAGGAATGGAATTTGCCTTCAAATTCTGTATTAAAAATCAAAATTGACTGTCCTGTTTCAGAGATATCTAAAAAAGCTGTGAGTGAACCTGGCAGCACGTATTCATTTTTCCTGTGGCACCACCAGAGGGTAAATGAAACTTTACACAGTGTCCACTCATAGTGTGTCCATGAAATGCATGGAGGTCCTCCCTTTGGCTAATTGATGGAAGTCTACAATGTATTGTACTAACAAGTAACTCAAAATGCTCTAATGGGATATTTGCAAATAGGTTTTCCAAACCAGACTAACTCCTTTATGGAAAATCGTGGCTCAGATCATGTGTGCTAAAAGAAATAAGGAATAATACAAGTAGATAGAGAACTCTTTATAAACAGTCCTAGTGGGCTGTAAACCACTGCAGTTCCAAGTTTTTTTTATGGTTCTGCCAAGTAGCTAATATCACAAGGGAAAGGCTCATTTGGTCTTATTTTTCCCATGTAGCTCCCAGTGCAGTAGACTTGGTGTACAGTACATGGTACTGCATATGTATTAGACCAGGTCCACAAAAAACACTCTTTGGATAGTGGCTCACTACACAGACTACCAAAGGGGTCCCTTTATGACATCCAAATGCCCTTACAGGCAACCTCTTTGAAGAGGACCTTTCATCACCTCTGCCAAGTCCAGCTCTTTGCATTATGTAATGGGATTCCAGCACAGTTGGATTTTATTCTGTTTCCCCCACCATATTCACTCTGTACTGTCAGGTAGGCGGTGTCAGGCAGGTGCACACAAGGGAATGCGACAAAGCTCTGACACTGTCCACCTCTGAGCGGTGCTCTCCATCATTCCCCCTTGCCTGCTCCTATCTGACACCACCCACCTGATAGTACAAAGCCTAAGTAACATATCAGGCTCCAAAACCTGCATTAATTGCTCAGGAATGGTGGGGGCTAAGAAAAATTATAAGTGTGTTGGAATCAGTGAAGCTATGCCTATGAACAGATGTAAGAACTAGGGTTGGTAGAGGCAGTGAAAGATCCTCTTTAAACTTCTACTTTTTCAGTCACAACCCATTGTCTATTCTTTTGTCCATTTTCTTTCTATTCGGTTTTATAAAAACATGACTCTTTTTGACACTACATTTAAGACGACTCAGAGTCATCTTCTTCGTGTTGCAAATAACTGTAGTATTTGCCATATACTGCATGAGAAAATCACCAGCTCAACACCTGTAATGGGCCATGTACACCAGCCAATAATTTCCACATAAAAATGTCACATGTTTTAGTTCAGTATACAGATTGTCATTGTTGGCTGCAGTTTTTCCCTATGTAAACAACGGATGTGCTACCAGCAAGATGCAACCTGTATGGGCACAAACAATAATATTACAATATGGCAATTCTGAACAATAAATCTTTCCTTTTATTACCTGTCAAAAAGAATTTTAAAAAACAGACAAAACACAAGAAATGACTTTCTTACCGCTCACTTTGCAAATGCAGCAGATGCTATTATAGGGATTCATTTGATACACTAATAAAAACACATAAAACTCACATTAAGCTTTTCAAAACATATAAACAGGAAAGAGGGAGATAAAAACATGTTTAATTTCATTATTTCCTGTTTGTATGTTTTGAAAAGGCCTCCTGTAAGTTTTGCTTTTATTACTGTACCAATTTAAAAAAAAATTATATTACTGTATAAGCTTCTTTACTAGAATTAGATCTCCTGCCCTAACTTAGCCAGTGCCAAGATAGTCACCAATTTACAGGCACTGTATTCATGATCAGTGTTGCTCAAATCCCAAATACAGCTCTGTGCTCTTCTAGAAATGTCAACTATTGCTAAAATGTACACATGGCCATAGGACTGTTTATTAAGAGACAGCTCTGATGTATTATTTATTCAGTATTATTTATTCATTTTTTATTCTTTATTCCTTCTGATGCTTCAGTGGAGCCGGATCTAACTGACAGCTTTGTCATACAAAATTCATCTCGGCCTCATTCTGCAATGGATGACCAGACGATCTCCCTGTGACCTCCCTTCTCTATTACTGGATTACTTCTACTGATAAAGAGAGAGATTCCAATGGCAGAAATATAGTAAAGAATTGCTGCATATGCCTTAAAGGGGTTTTCCACCCTCAAATCAATTTTTCATACTGAAGAGTAATCCACAGAGTTGTCAGACACCCACACCCTGCACAGATCAGCTGTTGCCGAAGCCTCTGGGTGCCAGAAGCTGCTAGTGGATGAGCAATAATAGGAGCAGGGCTGCAATTCCCCAAAACTTCTCCTACACACTCCACATCCATCAGCAACTTCCAGCACCTGGACCCCACAGATCACAAATCTGGGCCTGGAAGACTCCTATAGCTATAGAAACAGCACAATGTCTCATCAATGCAGTCACAGCAGGACAGAGAAAAGCTGTCTTTGAGTTTTGATATTTATTTTCATTCCTGTCTTTCATTTTAGAGAGGACCTTTAACCACTTCTTTACACCATTTAAAGGGGTATTTCCATCTTAAGGATCATATCCATACTGCTAGCTTATGTAATTTCAAGAGTTTTCCTAAATACACTGCTTAGTTTGCCTGCTATGTGAGATTATTTCTCCCATTGTTTACACATCTTTTCCATGGAGCACGGCCTATGTGATAAGCAGAACAGAGGATGTGAGTCACTGCTCTCTGGAGGGGGGTGGGGCTGTGCTCTCACTGTTATGCACAGCTCTGCCTGCCAGACAATCCGGACAGCTAATTGAAGTTTGCTGATAAGGGCTCCAGGTTGTTATCCATCTATGTAAACACAAAGATAATACTGAGTCCATTCTCCAGAAACATAGTAAGTGTTCTATACAAACCTATGTAATGTAATATACATTTACTGTGAATATTATTTGACCTGTATTTATATTAGATTTCTAGCAATCATAATAAATAATCAATCATGGTAAAAGCAAAGTCTATATTGTGATACTTCATAGTGTCCTGTTCATCAAATAGTCAACGCCGCCTCCCTTAGCTTGCTGAATAATAAAGAAATGAGAAGAGGAGACAGCAGACAAAGCTGCTGAGACAGGAAGATGGGAAACACCCTTTAACAGCTGCTGCTTCACCAATTCTGGCACAGTTGGAATTTTTTCTCTAGCCCCCACTGTTCCTGAGCAATCAATGCTGATAGTTTTGGTTCCTGATATACTATTTAGGCTTTGTACTATCAGGAGGGCAGTGTCAGGCAGGAGCAGACAAGTAGTGTGATTCTGAGCTCTGATACTGGCTGCCTCTGACTGTAGCTCTGAATCACAGCCCCTGCCTGACACTGCCCTTCTGATGTTACAGAGCTTAGCACATCAGGCCCCAAAACTAACTGCACTTGTTGCTCAGGAACAATAAAGGCTAGAGAGAAACTTCCAACTGTGCTGGAATCAGTAGAGCAGCACCTATTCACAGATGCTAAGAACTAGAATTGATGGAGATGGTGAGAGGTTCTCTTTAAGTCCCATCTCTAAAAGCAAGTTATGTGAAATACATCTAATATTTTTGGTAATTTATGCTCTTTTATTAATTTGTGGAGTACTACACTGTAAAAATATCAGCCTAGAGGGAAGTTATGGGGGTACACTGAATTTCCATAAGTATTATGAACTCTTTTTCCTCCTGCTGGTTTATAGAAGAATGCTCATCTTCACTGCTGGTTTATGGGGGAACATGGCTTGTCAGTTTTATGATGAATTTATTAGCAGTTATGGGCAGGGCTAATTTTAGACAAAGTGTGGCAAAATTGAAAGCGGGGCCCCAAATGCTGACATACAAACAACACCATCGTCTTCCAGTGGCAACCCCAATAATAACGCCTCCTTTCTGCCACCAAAACAGTAATAACCCCCATTTTCCCACACACAATTCAAATGAGCACCTTTGTAACGCCTAATAGATTTTTGCACCCAGTCATCAGTTATTATAGCGCCTCCTTATAAATAATAGTCCCTGCTTATAAATAATATTACACCTTTATCAGTAATATTCCCCCTTATCTGTAATAGTTCTCCCTTATCAGTAACAGTTACCCCGTAAAAATATTACTGCTCCCTTATAAATAGTTCCCCCTTATTAATAATAGCCCTCTCATAAATAATAGTTACCCTTATAAATAATAGTCCCCATTATTACTAATAGCCCCCTTTATAAGTAAGGCCACTTAACAATTATACCCCACTTATAAATAGTTCCTCTCTTATAAATAATAGCTCCCCCCTTATAATAGATGCCTTATATATAATAGTTTCCCCTTTTTTATAGGCCACTTGTAAATAGTTCCTCCCTTTTAAATAATAGCCCGTCTTATAAATAATAGTTCACCCTAATAATAGCCCCCTGTATATATAATTTCCCTTTATCCGGTATTACTGAGTATGTTCACAGTATAGTCAGCCCCTATAATACTGTGCAGGACCCAATAACTCCATGGCCAGTTCATGCACAGTACTGTATGGGGAATGACATCGCCATGAAGCACTACACGTATGTCCAAGATTATGGTGAGACAGCTGTGATGCAGACATAGCACAGGGCTGCCAGCAGGAATTTTGAGCCGCTCCACATGGTATATAATGCTCCACAGTATAAAATGATCCTCTGAGCCCTCCACAGTTTCCCCACATTGTATATAATACTCCACAGTGGCCCCACACAGTATAAAATGGTCCCCTGAGCCACCCATAGTGGCCGCACATGGTATATAAGGCTCCACACAGTATAATATGCTTCCCAGAGCCCCAACACAGTGTAATACTCCACAGTGGCCCACACAATATACTACCCCTTAGTGGCCCCAGACAGTATAATATGCTCCCCAGCAGCCCCACACAATATGCTTCACACAGTATAATATGCACCCCACAGTGCCCCCCAGTATAATGCTCCACAGTGACCCCCCACACAGTATAACATGCTCCACAATGGCCTTCACACAGTATAATATACTCCCCAGAGGGGTTCCTCCAGTATAATGCTCCACAGTGGCCCCCCACAGTATAATATTCTCCCCAGTGTCCCCCAGTATGATGCTCTACAGTGGCCCACACTGTATAATATGCTCCTAAGAAGCCCCACACAATATAATACACTCCACAGTGGCCCCACACAGTATAACAGACTCCCCACACTGCCCCTTCCCCCCCCAGTATAAAGCTCCACAGTGGCCCACAGTATAATATGCTCCCCAGAGCATCCCCCCTCCACAGTGGGCCCTACGCAGTATAATATGCTCCCCAGAGAGCCCCCTAGTATAATGCTCCTTAGTGCCCCCCCGAATAATACTCCACAGTGGCCCCACACAACATAATATGTTCTCCAGAGGGCCCCCCCAGTATAATGCTCCACTCAGTATAACATTCTCCACAATGGCCTCCACACAGTATAACAGGCTCCCCACACTTCCCCACCCAGTTTAATATGCTCTCTGGAGAGCCCTCCTAGTACAATGCTCCACAGTGACTCCACACAGTATAAGCAGCTCTCCAGAGGCCCCCCCCCCCAGTATAATGCTCCACAGTGGCCCCACACAGTCTAATATGCTCTCCAGAGGGCACCCAGTATAATGCTCCACAGTGGCCCCACACAGTATAATATGCTCTCCAGAGGGCCCCTCCAAGAAAAATGCTCTACAGTGGCCCCACAGATTCCCTCTGTGCTATTATTATATTATACTCTGGGGTCTCTTCAGACCCCAGAGTATAATAATTGGATGCCCAGGGGAGGTAAGGAAAAATAAACAGTTATACTCACCTTGCCTTACCTATCCTGGGCCTCTTCGCGCTGCTCCGCTGTCGCCGCTGGCTTCCTCTTCTCTGCGGCTGACGTCACGCGTTCTGGACATCACCGCTGAGGCCTTCGATTGGGTCTCAGCGGTCACATGTGGCACACTGTCAGCATGCCCCTTGTGGCCTCAGCGGTGGCGTCCGGAACGCGTGACGTCACCTAAAGGCCAGAAGATGATGTCGGACGCCTAGGACAAGTGAGTAAAAAGATTTGTTATTTTTACTGACCTTGGGGCCCTGCAGCACATGATGCTGTGTCCCTTTCTGTTACTGATATGTCCGGGCCTGACTCCGAGATCCAGAATCATCAGGCTCTGGATCCCGGGTGCTCCTTTGGGGACGGGGGCCCTGTGCAATTGTCCAGTTTGCCCTCTCCCCCCCCCCCCCAATGCTGGCCCTGGTTATGGGACTTTCCCATAGAAATTAAGGCTAGAACCATAACATACCTCCTCTCCTATGTGTACCTCAGTCTCTATTTTTTCCCCAAGTCACTCTGTCCCTCTTTGTTCCATAAAGGTCCCTCTTTTGGATAGTGGAAATAGATGTGCATAAACTTAACTATATTGTTCCACAAACTATCTGGTCCCTAACTGTATATCAGACCCCAACTTATAAAATGCATTTTAGACATTATTCACATATTGTTTGTGCTAATATTATAATAAAAAAATCCTATTTAAGCATATAGCAAATTCTAAACTTTTACGCAGTAAACCAAGTGTCCCTCTTAGATAGTCCAGAAAGCTGGGAAGCATGTATGTAAACTATAGAAATGTACTGTAAGAACTAGGTCCGGTCACATCTAATTTATGTCCAATTTGGCTTTACAAACCCATTCAGTAAAAATGTACAGGACAGTCATCGTCCAACTCGCTGCATTTGTGAACTAAGGCAATGAGACCATGACTTTTTAGGATTACACCTGTTGCTTAACAGGTCTGGTTGCTTTAATCACAGCGAATATCTATAGGCCACAATAGGATTTGACAAACAATGGCACAATCTAGGACAAAGTGATCCCGACTGCACAGTACAACTGCAAAAAGTTATTTCCTCTGCCTACGGAGGCCACTAAAATATGCCAGGAATCTATCCCATTGTCATGTTCTTCAGGCGACATTCACTTTATATTTCAGGAAACAATGAATAATAAGCTAAAGGAACAAGTCTTCAATCATTTCTATTATTTTCAGATCAAGCCAATTATAGAATGATAAAAACAATAATTTATACCAGCAAAGGAGGACGACTTTCTGCAGGTTGCTCAGTACGTGCCTTTCTCTAGTATTCAATAACTGTGTCAATCTAGTTTTTCATTTTTATGGAGACTTTTTATAACCCTGTAATGTAATTGTTTGCCCTGCAACCAAAAAAGGCGATATATAATTGTGATCAATACTGTAGTGCCACATATACTCGAGCCACAGCTAGATTCTTCCAAACGTTTCACATTACATTGGAAGAATGGGACTAATTTGGGAAATGTGGAATAGGGGCTGGTCTCAGGTTGGATGGCAGAAAATTCCTATGGTTGCTCCATCATAAGAAAAAAAAAGGATATAACTATAGATAAAAAAAAAAAAATTAGAGATACATACACAGGTTTATTAATCCTTGTAAGCCAGTTTTCTGGCAACTTCCATAAAGAGGGAGTGGTGAGGGTATGCAGGCAGGGGCACAGCTTGTTACAGTCACATCGCAGTAATCAGAGTTCTGTTGTGTAATGAGCTGTGCACCTGTGTGTCCATCACATGACCATGGACAGTAGGCAGAATGAATGACAGCAAGCAGAGATCTAGAAAACCATGAGGAATTGATACAGAAAGTATATTGGAAAATTGCAGAACTATTCATAATACTAAGAATAACATTTAATTGGTGATACTGTACAAGCTCTTTAAGTAGACTGGTTGCAAACAGATTAGCAAATATGATTCCAGGACCAAGGTCGGATGAATTATGTAACCCCTGCAGACAGGGAAGAGTGCTGCTGGCATGAAGAGGGTCCTAGAGACACTATGCACCAGGGGGATGAGGTAGCAGCAAGATAGACTCCAGCTTTTTCACAAGTTCAGTTAATAAGGATTGTGCCATATTCAAGCACAGTTAATAAATATGGTACTAGAGCTAAACTCAGTACATACATACAGTACCAGAACCAGGACCAGAATCGGGTCAGTAAAGAGATGAGTTATGTAACCCCTGCTGTGGCCTACACACAACTACACACTGCTCACTTATCTCCTTTTCTGATGTGCCTGGGTGAAAATGTGACACACACACCTACTATTTTTGTCACAATCTTATGTGAAATAGCAGCAAGTGAATATACAGTATGAAGGTGTCAGTATCTTTTACCTGTAGTCAGGACAAGAAGGGGGTCAGCAGAGCGATACTGTGCAATGGTGGATAATGCAACAGCGAGGACCTAAACAGCCTGTTAGAGAGGGGCTCAGGCTCTGTCAGTCTGCTGTCTGTACTACTCAAAGTAGTAGAAGGTTATAGTAAATCAAATCAACAGAAAATGTTTGGTACATTTGTGGTAATGTGTAGTGAATACAGAGAGTATTTTGCTATCTCTATATTTATAAAAGTTTTCCATTATGAAAATGGATTTGGTGGTACATTTACCTAATGGAGACAGGACCAGGGCACAGGGTACTTACCTTCACCTCCTTCAGCACTGGAGAGGTTGCACTTAGTGTTTCACAATCCTCTATAAGGAGGAAAACCCTTGTGCCCAGTGCCTCTCACAACTATCTTTTCCCAGTACAGCAAGCTATGGTATACCACTATGGTATAATTTGGTAATCGGTGGCGTTCAACCACCAAGACCTTAAATGATCACTACAAGGAAGAAGCCACAGCTCATGCCTCCCCTAACCAAGCAGAAAAGAGTACTTCAACACAAGTCACATGAGTTGAAGTACATGTAAAGTGTAGGGTCCGGAACATTACTGTGTATGCAAAAAAAAAAAAAAAAATCAACAAAGAGCCACTGTCCTTTACTAGCACTGCAGCCCCATCATTTTAGTGACCAAATGGGGTCCTACCTGTAATGAGAGCTACACCTCAGCAATGTAAATAGGCACACTGAGAACAGTTACCGCATTGAGGAGCCTTATTAAAATATTGGCAAGACATCTAACACATTTGTTCTACCTTTTCTGATGATGATTCATTTTACATAAACCATACGATACTTTTATCATTGTATTGGTTTGTATACCCAGGAGATTCTATTATGATCAATATGATGTAACTGTCTATGGATTTTGGCACCACTTGCAGCTGGCACACTATTGTGGTAAGTAAATGCCATAAAATAAGCAGGTCTAACTGAATATAAAGACGAAATGACAGCAAGGACTATTTGTGGAGGCTGCAGCTGGAGAATGGAAGATGTGTGCAGAACTGAGCGTCCTTTCACTTTAGATAAGCATTTGCAATAGCAGCATACTAAAATAACAGCAATAATTGCTTACTTTATCTTGGAGACCTGGCTTCTTCTAGAAGTGCAAATCTCCTGCTGATCCTGATGACAACGTATCCAAGGCCGCAGCTCCTGCCAATCAATACGAAGAGTTAATAGGGCTCTTTATTTCAATGACATGCAGGTTATGGCACTATAAAAGCATTTACAAGAGGACTGAATGCTTTTCTAAAGGCGCCCATACACCTTCAATAGCTATTGGTTGAGGTCTCATTGGTGCACTCTTTGCAACATACCCCTCCCCCATACAGTATTGTGCAAAAGTTTCAGGCATATGTGGTAGGGATACTTTCAGAAACAGAAGTGTTAATTGTTTCATTTGGTCAATTAACACAATGAAATGAACGAAAAAAAAGAGAAATCTAAATCCCATCAATATTTGGTGTGATCACCCTTTGGTGGAGGAGTCCTTGAAGTGATGACATGGCTTCCACAATTCCCTGATCTCAACATAATCCAGTCTGTCTGGGATTACATGAAGAGACAGAAGGATTAGAGCAAGCCACAGAAGATCTGTGCTTAGATCTATAAGATGGTGGGAACAACCTCCCTGCCGAGTTCCTTCAAAATCTGTCTGCAAGTACCGAGAACTGATGGAAGGCAAAGGGAAAAGGTCACACCAAATATTGATGGGATTTAGATTTATCTTTTGTTCACTGACAAAAACAAACTATTACCACTTCTATTTTTGGAGACATTCTTACTATGCGGTATTTGTTCTGCGCAGTACAGTTGGCTTTACCGATTATGTTTTCAATACGGAAAGGGAAATAAGTTAATAGTAGACACCTATCTTTCATCAGAACAAAAAGATAGGACATGTTAAATCCAACATACTTAAACCGTTTGCCTCTAGACATTTGCTGTCAGAGGATAGTTAGGACACATCTGACGGTCAGCCAGGCAAGCAGAAATGTTTGGGTGCCATTCATCTAATGTGTGTAGCCACTTTCAGTCAATAAATAGGCTTCACTGTATTAACAATGATGCCTTGCCTAAAGTGATCTACCACAACATAGTATTCTGTGTCCTACACAGCACGCTTTTCAACGAGGCAAATTTTGACTGTCAAGAAGCACAAGACTCAACAATAGTAGGTTGTTCACACATTAGAACCTTACACATTTCCATGGTGCCAAACAATAACTTGGGGGAGGGGGATAACATTTGGTATGATAAAGATATAAATCACTTCTAAACCACTTATACCTGTTGTGATGAAAAGTCCAAATTGTGTGTGTATGATTACTGAATTATATAGTTCATGTACATATCATTAGTGAATATAGTGTTTATGTATGTGTCATTAGTATATTACATTGGTATGTGTGTATACAAGTAATGTCAGGTGGGTCAGGGGTGAAACTGTTTCTTCCTGCAATCACAAGACTAGATCTACTGCCAAGGCAGGTTTATTGCTTTACAACTTCTTAGCTCCCATCAGAAAGCAGTAAGGAATAAGAGAGTGGGAGCCATCTGTAGGATACACATCTTTCCCAGGCATGGATGGAACCAATTCATTTCCCAGCCTTACCAAGATGAGGAAATGGGGAGGAGGGACACCCTGGCAGTGGGTGGGTCTTCACAAACCAGGAGCTCACCATTACAAAAAGCTGTGAATGCTTTAACACTTTGTCACACTTTGGAAGCCAGCGAACAAGTTGAGTGTCAGCCATCTTTCTTCTCCAAGCTCCATGGAAACAAAAGGACTCTAAGTTACAAAGTTCTTCTGTCTTTTCTCCTTTTATTTTTAAAAATGGTTTTGCGTGTGACTGTCATTAATGTTTGCTGTTTTTTTTTTTTGTTTTGTTTTTTTTATCTATAGCACTGAACCCCTTGGGTAATAAATTAATTTTAGTGGTATTTTGTTTTGCTCTATAAACTCATTACATTTTTGAAGTGCATTTGCATCTGACTGCTGGTAGCAGTAGTGTGTGTTTTTGGGATTCCTATTGATCCTGATTCTGAATACAGTAGGTGGTGGCAGCATGTATTTGGGGTATGTGGACTGTGTTGGGGTGTAATTTACACAATATGAATCCTTGCAGTGAAGTGTGAGTGCAAGACAGAGTGTGGAGTGAATTGACCCATGACAGTCGCACCCCCGTCACGTCCTAGGACGGTCTGTACATGACACTTCTATGTTGCTGTGGGGACTTTTAGTAGTATTGCGAGCATATCTTTTTATGTCAAAAAGCAAAGTTTTTGCTTAGAAAAATCAACTTTTAAAAGTATGCAAATTATCTATTTGGCACACCTGGAGTGTTACTGCTGTTGCCAGTGTCCAGCTTTTGCTTGTGGTTGCAACCCAGCGCCACTGCCTAACATTAAGATGGACAAGTCTTGAAGTGTAGCAACCTCAGTCAAAAATGATGCTCCTAAGGCACTGCCATACTCCAGATGCACCAAGCCGCTCATTTGCATAGAGATTGAAAACTACATTTATTGTGGCAAGATTGCACTTTGACATATGAAAGGTATGCTCACCATGTCACTAACTGGTCCTACAACAGCATAGATCTAACTATTCACTTATGTTGTGAAGGGGATGGATTCAGGATTTTACCTTACGTATCTACTATACACAGTGCAATAGACATTCCTATAGGATAAATTATGGCAACTCTTCAAAGCAGTTATTACATAAAATTATTGGTATCCACTTTGTTGGGTGCCTGACAAATGTTGATGGTGCCCTCTGACTGCTGGAGGCATTTGGCAGTTTTGTCCCCCCTTACGTGTCTGGCTGGGCACAGTCTATGGGCCTATGCCCTCTTACATGCTTCCCTCCCTTTGTCTATATATTTTCTTACTAGTTTTCTACCAATGGCATTTGAGTTGTCAGTCCTTTCACTTCCCTCTCGTCACCTCAACCCCTTTCCCTTTTCATAGATACCTGTATGTGGTTTACTTCCACTTTTCTGCTGGTGTCTCGCTATGAACGTCCTAACCTCTCCCCACCACCACCACCACCACCACCATTTTTGGAACTATGGTCGGTTTTTCTTATCGGTTTATTCTATATTGTTACTGTTCGTTTTTGCAGTTTCATCTCAGTTTTTATCTTCACACATTGTGCCTTTACAACTTCTGTTGTGATATTATGTTAATGTATTTAATAAATGGCTGTGGCCGACTTCTTCCCGTCAGAGAATGCATATGTGTTATGTTTTCTGGGCTAGTTTCATGTGCTGTTGTATGTTTGGCTGTTTTTTCTGTTCGTCCTACCAGCAGTCAAGGTTAAAGGCAGAATTTAAGCAACACTTGTATGGTGCACTTGGAGAGGTCGGGTACAATATGTTTAGCAGGAATACGCTGTGTATATAACAGATGGTTAGCATTTTTTAGCATCACATAAATAGTCCACATGTTTCTGGATGTTTTCAGGGACACGACTACTATAGTCAGGCAGATTTTATTTGCCAGCGTTCTTTTAAACAACTGCAGATGCCGCAATTCAATTGTTGTAGTGTTAGGGGAACAATGACAGAAGAGGAGAGAACACAAGAATTTCACAAAGGGGTCACAGAGCATTCAAATAAGCAAAAAGCCCTCAGCACACTAAAAATAACCCATGTAACACAATGCCCAGGGGTAACCAGAATATGTAGGAATCTCAAAGGTAACAGATGGGGACAGGATATATACAGTGGTTATTTTACTCCTGTAATAAAGACAGCAGAGACAGACTGCTTGTATGGACAAAACCAATGTAATGTCAGAAGCAATATGAACATACATAAGATGAATACATGTCAGAAAAGCTGCATAAACAGTGTCAGCGCAACGTTAGACAACTTCTGTCCATATACACTGTGTACCATTGTCAGAGTAAGCCAGAACAGAGGACTACTAAGACAAAGTTCAAATTAGGTATAGCCCTTGGTTAAGGATTTTCATTGGGTATACACATTTATATTACTGAAAACTGCATTCAATGTATACATTGATGGATCCATTTTATTTTAAAGGGGTTATACCTTCCTAAAACTGATGGCTTATCCTTAAGTAGTAACATCGCCCCGACATATAAACATTACTGGGAACCGCAGTGTCCTGGAACAACTGATCTGCATGGGTCTTGGATGTCAGACCCTTGTAGATCTAAATTTGTTGAGCTATCCTAAGTATAAGCCATCAATATTAGAAAGGCGAATAACTCCTTTAAAGTAAATGGATTCATCTAGGTAGATGTTTGCAGCAGCCACTGCAGGTGAAATGGGCAGCAGTGGTTCAATACATAAAAATGTTGCACATATGGAACAACAAAGTATCCCAACTTTTCACTTTATTCTTTGAGTGCTGGCATTGTTTGGATTTGTGTACATGTACAGGATTTTGGTCCAAACCTTGAGGCATGCAGTCGGTATTTTCTTTGTTTGTGTGTGTGCATATATCCCATACATATAAAGTAGCACAGGGGTTAACATGACTCACAACATGTTAATAACATTATGGTACAGATTGTTAATTTGACTCTTTCAATGGGTTTCCAAAAGCTTTTTTTTTTTTTTTCTTATTTTGATAGAATATCACAGCACAGAAAGTCAAGTTAAACAGTGCTACATCTATCTGTACATACAGATAAAGCAAAGTTAACCCAAACTTCTGCAACTGGTTAAAATGCTTCAGCATGATGTGTTTTCACAGAAGAAAAAAACAAATGAAAAGTCATTGAAAAATGTTTGTGTGTGTGTGTGTATATATATATATATATATATATATGTATATATTATATAAATATACACACACACACATTCATGGCCGTAAGTGTTGGCACCCAAGAAATTTTTCCAGACAATGAAGTATTTCTCCCAGAAAATTATTGAAATTACACGTTTTGTTAAACACATGTTTATTTCATTTGTGTGTATTGGAACAACACAAAAAAACTGAGAAAAAAAGGCAA
Source organism: Leptodactylus fallax (assembly GCA_947044405.1). NCBI lineage: Eukaryota > Metazoa > Chordata > Amphibia > Anura > Leptodactylidae > Leptodactylus > Leptodactylus fallax. The sequence goes on along the minus strand of CAMRHE010000005.1, from coordinate 10,374,567 downwards.
ATTGGACATAGTTTCACACAAAACTCCAAAAATGGGCCAAACAAAATTGTTGGCACCTTTTTAAAAATGTGGGTAAATAACTTTGTTTCAAGCATGTGATGCTCGGTCAAACTCACCTGTGGCAAGTAACAGGTGTGGGCAATATAACAATCACACCTGAAACCAGATAAAACGTTGACTCAATCTTTGCATTGTGTGTCTGTGTATGACACACTAAGCATGGAGAACAGAAAAAGGAGAAGAGAACTGTTTGAGGACTTGAGAACCAAAATAGTGGAAAAATATGAACAATCTCAAGGTTACAAGTCCATCTCAAAAGATTTTGATGTTCCTTTGTCCACGGTGCACAACATAATGAAGAAGTTTACAACCCATGGCACTGTAGCTAATCTCCCTGGACATGGAAGGAAGAGAACAATTGATGAAAGGTTGCAATGCAGGATAGTCTGGATGGTGGATAAGCAGCCCCAATCTAGTTCCAAAGAAATTCAAGCTGTCCTGCAGGCTCATGGTGCATCAGTGTCAGCGCCAACTATCCGTCGACATTAAAATGAAATGAAACACTATGGCGGGAGACCCAAGAGGAATCCACTGCCGACACCGAGACATAAAAGAGCTAGACTGTAGTTTGCCTAAATGTACAGTATGTGAGTAAACCAAAGTCCTTCTGGGAAAACATCTTGTGGACAGATGAGACCAAGATAGAGCTTTTTGGTAAAGCACATCATTCTACTGTTTACCAAAAACAGAATGAGGCCTATAAAGAAAAGAACACAGAACCAACGGTCAAGTATGGTGTGGGTACAAAGATGTTTTGGGGTTGTTTCGCTGCCTCTGGCACTGGGTGCCTTTACTGTGTGCAAGGCATCTTGAAATCTTAAGATTACCAAAGGATTTTGGGTCTCGACGTAGGGCCCAGTGTCAAAAAGCTTGGTTTGCGTCCTAGGTCATGGATTTTCCAGCTAGACAATGACCCCAAACATATTTCAAAAAGCACCCAGAAATGGATGGAAAGAAAACGCTGGAGAGTTCTGAAGTGGCCAGCAATGAGTCCAGATCTAAATCCCATTGAACATCTGTGGAGAGATCTTAAAATTACTGTTAGGAGAAGGTATCCGTCAAATATGAGAGACCTGGAGCAGTTTGCAAAAGAAGAGTGATCCAGAATTCTCTTCAAGCTTGTTGATTGTTATAAGAAGCGATCAATTTCAGTTATTTTTTCCAAAGGGTGTGCAACCAAAAATTAAGCTGAGGGTGCCAGTAATTTTGTCCAGCCCATTTTTGGAGTTTTGCGTGAAATTATATAATTTTTGGCTTTTTTTTCTCTGTTTTTTGTGTTGTTCCAATACACACAAAGGAAATAAACATATGTATAACAAAACATGTGTAATTGCAATAATATTTCAGAGGTGCCAACACTTACGGCCATGACTGTGTGTATGTAAACATACATATATACACATATACACACACTTAAATCAGGGGTCAACAACCTGTAGCACTCCAGCTGTTGTAAAACTACCAGCATTGTAATGGAAGGACTTTATCTTCCATTACAAAGGTAAAAAAACATAACAGAAGATAGCTCCCGTTATGTTATTTACATTTGTGTCAATGGTAATAAACAAAGAATCAGTCCGACCGTTCTCTGCAACAGTCCAATGTCCGTTGCTATCACCCTATGATGGTAGACACCCCCTAGGGGTGAAATGGGTTGTAGCCCAGGGCCCAACACAAATTAACCAACCATCTGCCCCCATTATAATTCGATCTCATAATCTAATATATCACCAGCTGGCCATTTCGTTTGGACCCATCACATCTGAACCAGAACTGCTATTATTATACTATGGGGTCTCTTCATGGAAGGTGAACAAACATACATTCACAGGCCTCAGTTGCCCCCGATGATAGTCAAAAATCCAGAACAAAACAGGGAGTTGTGGAGCCCAGGGCCTCTGCTTATTATACGCAGGGGGGTCTGAAGAGTATTGCAGTTCTGGTTATGGTATGAACAAAACTGCAGGAAGAACCTTGCAAATATTGTAATAATGAAACTGAAATAACAGATGTGAACAAAATCACAGCGGGTATCCAGGTTGACGTTTGGTTTGAGTTATTTTTCGATTAATTGCCCAGTCCTATGCAGCCTGCTCCATATATATTATCAGGAGATGCAGAAACAATTTTACATGCCATTCACCTCCTGCCAACCCCATGTGAGTGTGTGAACCTAGAGGGCGCTAGTGAGCGACCCAAAATCAGGATTGAAAAGCTCCTCAGCCACATCCATAAGTGGGAAGGGGGACAAACTCCAGACGGAGTGTCTGCAGCAGGAGAGTGTGCTGTGGAGACTTGCAGGAAGCAGGAAGATGGGGAACCAGTTGGAGACAGACAAGGCGGTCTGTCCTAAGAGGACTGGGGTCCTGAAAGGACTGATTGAGCCAGACTGCTTCTTGCCCCCAGAGGCTAGTAAGGGAGCAAGCAGTGAGGTAGTGCCAATGTGTGGCCTAGGTTGTTTTTTTGTTTGGTTCCTGTTCCATTTTGTAAGCTGAATAAAGCCGTTTACGTTGGATTAACACCGCCTGAATGCTGCTTCTATTGGCGCCCAGTACCACCAACACTGCTGTGGATTTAAGGTTAAATCCCCCAAAATTGTCACACCCACTATACAGAATGGAAGACACATATATTGTATATATGGCCCAGATGTCTAATGGTTAATGCAGTTTCCAAGGGGGATGATATATGATCAGTATAAATTATAATAATTTATAAGTAATGTATGAGCTTAGATATAGATTATATTTTGCTAATGTAAAGCTAGTGTAATAAACTAATCATCAGGAAGGATCAGAACAACATGTACAGGATAACAAGACATCTACAGTCATGGCCAAAAGTTTTGAGAATGATACAAATATTAATTTTTACAAAGTCTACTGCTTCAGTTTTTCTAATGGCAATTTGCATATACTCCAGAATGTTATAGAGTGATCAGCTTAACAGCAATTACTTGCAAAGTCAATATTTGCCTAGAAAATGAACTTTATCCCCCAAAACACATTTCAACATCATTGCAGCCCTGCCTTAAAAGGACCACCTAACATCGTTTCAGTGATTGCTCCATTAACACAGGTGTGGGTGTTGATGAGGACAGGGCTGGAGATCAGTCTGTCATGATTAAGTAAGAATGACACCACTGGACACTTTAAAAGGAGGCTGGTGCTTGCCATCATTGTTTCTCTTCTGTTAACCATGGTTATCTCTAAAGAAACACGTGCAGTCATCATTGCACTGCACAAAAATGGCCTAACTGGGAAGAGTATTGCAGCTAGAAAGATTGCACCTCAGTCAACAATCTATCGCATCATCAAGAACTTCAAGGAGAGAGGTTCCATTGGTGCCAAAAAGGCTCCAGGGCGCCCAAGAAAGACCAGCAAGCGGCAGGACTGTCTCTTAAAAGTGTTTCAGCTGCGGGATCGGGCTACCAGCAGTGCAGAGCTTGCTGAGGAATGGCAGCAGGCAGGTGTGAGTGCATCTGCACGCACTGTGAGGCGGAGACTCTTGGAGCAAGGCCTGGTCTCAAGGAGGGCAGCAAAGAAGCCACTTCTCTCCAGAAAAAACATCAGGGACAGACTGATATTCTGCAAAAGGTACAGGGAGTGGACTGCTGAGGACTGGGGTAAAGTCATTTTCTCTGATGAATCCCCTTTTCGATTGTTTGGAACATCTGGAAAACAGCTTATTCGGAGAAGAAGAGGTGAGTGCTACCACCAGTCTTGTCTCATGCCAACTGTAAAGCATCCTGAAACCATTCATGTGTGGGGTTGCTTCTCAGCCAAGGGAATCGGCTCTCTCACAGTCTTGCCTAAAAACACAGCCATGAATAAAGAATGGTACCAGAATGTCCTCCAAGAGCAACTTCTCCCAACCGTCCAAGAGCAGTTTGGCGCTCAACAATGCCTTTTCCAGCATGATGGAGCACCTTGCCATAAAGCAAAGGTGATAACTAAATGGCTCAGGGAACAAAACATAGAGATTTTGGGTCCATGGCCTGGAAACTCCCCAGATCTTAATCCCATTGAGAACTTGTGGTCAATCATCAAGAGACGGGTGGACAAACAAAAACCTACAAATTCAGACAAAATGAAAGCATTGATTCTGCAAGAATGGACTGCTATCAGTCAGGATTTGGTCCAGAAGTTGATTGAGAGCATGCCAGGGAGAATTGCAGAGGTCCTGAAGAAGAAGGGTCAACACTGCAAATATTGACTTGCTGCATTAACTCATTCTAACTGTCAATATAAGCTTCTGTTACTCATAATATGAATGCAATTATATTTCTGTATGTGATAAAAACATCTGACAAACACACATAAAAACCAGAGGGCAGCAGATCATGTGAAAATATAATATTTGTGTCATTCTCAAAACTTTTGGCCATGACTGTAGAAAAGCATACGGGGAGAATAAAGCAGTGGCCAGTGCTAAAGGACAGCCTAAGGCTAGGTTCACACCTACACCTGGTCTGCATTTAGGGAATCAGTCCCTGAATCTGCTTGAAAAAAGCAGAGAGAAAAGCCCTGCAAGCAACAGCAGACCTTCTTTCCCTTCCAAAAGTCTGGGCCACAAAACTCAGAACAAGTCCTATTCCTGTCTGTTTTATGGCCGTGCTTCCACAGCCATGGAAGCATGGCCAGTGCATGGTCGGCACATGGATGACATCTGTGCACCAGCTGTGCCATTCAATCACGACCAGTGGACCGCACACGGTAGTGTGCAAGGGGCCATAAAGGGGTTTTCCTGGCTTTATTGATTAATGACCTATCCTAGCACAAATTATCAATAGAGGATCAGCGAGAGTCTAAAACTTAAAGCCCCCATGGATTACTAGTGCCGCTTCTGATTCTCAGGCCATGTGACGTCAAGCTCATTGGTCACATGGCCTGTTAAATCGGCCCCAATGAGAAATCTTCAAAACCTAGTTTAACATGCCCATGTTTCTTTTGTAAAGCAAATCTCTGAACTTCTGAAAACAGAGCAGAAGGGCAGCTTAGGCAAGATGGTTGATCCCTTGAACATGTACAGAAAATAAAATGTATTAGAATGACTTAATCAGTGACAATATATTAGAGATACATGTAACTTATAGAAGTACTTCAAAGAGGGGGGCCACCTGTCATCCACCTCTATCCCCCATCTAGCCTCTCAATCTCACATGACCCCATCTGACTTTTTTTTTTTTTACATTCTTCCCTTTCTTTTTCAACTAGCACACCCTAGTAGTAACCTTAAAGGTCTTAAATTCACACACTCTCTAACTCTCTTGTCCCACTGTCCACCATCTTTACTTCAGGATACAGCTACTTATTTTTTTTCACAATAATACAATTTCTGAGTAAAAAACAGTAAGGCCACGGTGTTGTGTACTCATAGCAGGTTAAGTGGGTTAGCTTCTTCGAAAATGGCAATGTACAGTAGCATTGTAGTGAATGGGACTTAAATATCATCTGCACACTTCAGGACAAGACATTTTGAACATATTTGACCAGAACGACAACCAGTAGCGCACCCACTGCCACTACTACACCAACACAACCTACTCCAACACACATATTCCACCTCTACATCCAAAAAACACTGGCAATTCAACCAACTCATCAAAATGAGCAATGAGAGGAAGTCTTGGGCTATGAGAAACATCTCTCACAGCAGATGCCACATGACTACTAGAAGTAGTGTTGCTGTTGCCATCCGCATTCTTATTGTTAGTAGTAGTCATTTTACTGCACGCTGCTTAATGATTTGGCAACAACCTAAAGACCCTGAAGAGTGCAATACGTATCCCATTGCGACCAGATAGACTGGAACGCCTCCACAGTGTTATTAAAGCTCGCCGTCAGGTGTTCAAGGGTGCGAATGTCCTTCATTTTGCCACGTAAATCCGGCCCTGAAAGCGGGGACACCGACCTCTAATTACACGCTATAAGAGTCTTCGCAGCTGCACAGAAATGGAGGAAAAGGCGGGTCGGTGCCCTGCTAAAGTGTTTAGGAGGTAAATCAGCGGGTCTAATGGGACCCTCTGGAGAAAGAGAGCATCTGACACTGCCCCGACCTCCCTCCAAAAACCCAATATGAGTGGGCAAGTCCAAAATATATGATACAAAGAGCCATGACCTGAAAGGCACCGCAAGCACACGGGTGGTATAGTAGGGTTGAGGGAGTGGAGGAGAGCGGGGGTATGGTACCACTGCATAAGTATTTTGTATTGGGTCTCCCTATGAGTTATGCACATAGAGGACTTCACCGCTCGGGACCAAATCACCTGCCATTGACCTAGAGTAAGGAAGCCGACCCATAAGAGGGAATTAGGATGCACAGGTGCCATCCACAACTTCTCTATTTCCATCCACTTCATGTAAGCTGGGATAGTTGCCCAAAAAGGAATACAACGCAGATGCGTCGCCCAGTAGTAATGGAGAAGATGGGGGACGCCAGACCCCCACACCCCCCTCCCCACCAACATGACAGAGCGGGGTATACTGTGGCGTCTAGCATTCCAGATGAACTGGAATACGGCTTTCTGTAGGTTTCTGAGCTCACTCCTAGGGACCGCCACTGTTAATGTCTGGAAAAAATACAACAATTTAGGGAGCAGGGTCATCTTGACTACTGTAATGCATCCGAGGAGGGAAACTGGAAGAGACTTCCAGGAATCCAGCAGAGATCGAAGTTCCCGAAAAAGATGCGGGTAATTTGCAGTGTAGAGTGTCGCATAGGATGGAGTAATACGGACACCTAGATAGTTAATAGAGTCCGAGCGCCACTGGAAGTTATAGTTACTGCAGAGTAGAGCTAAAAGATCATTCGGGACATTAAGGGGAAGGGCCTCAGTCTTGGAGGAGTTAACTTTGTATCCCGAGAGGTCACCATATAACTTCAGAACACGCAGAAGGTTAGGCAGTGTAGTGTGGAGGGAAGTAAGAGTAAGAAGCACATCATCTGCGAAAAGCGATATTTTAAACTCCCTATCCCGAACTGCAACTCCCCTTATGTTAGGATCTTGGCGAATCATGGCTGCTAATGGCTCAATGCAAAGAGCAAATATAAGAGGGGAGAGGGGGCAACCCTGTCATGTCCCGTTGCTAATAGGGAAGGGAGTGCAGTTTGAATGGTTAGTTTTATCGCCACTGTGGGCTTAGAATACAAAGACCTGATCGCTGTTAGGAACAGCCCCAAGAGGCCAAAAGTCTGGAGAGTGACCAGCATAAATGACCAGTCTAAGCGGTCAAAGGCCTTCTCAGCATCCAAGCAGAGTAACAGAGTCGGAGTGGAATGATTGGCGACCTCCACCAAGTCCACAGCTCTTCTGGTGTTGTCGCACCCCTGCCTGCAGGGGACGAATCCCACCTGATCCTTATGAACAAGGGAAGGAAGGCAAGCATTAAGGCGGATGGCCAAAATTTTGGTAAACAGCTTCAGGTCAGTATTTAGCAAAGCAATCGGACGATAATTGGAGCAATTCTGCAGGTCCTTCGATGCTTTGGGAACTAGGGTGATATGGGAGTGAAGCATAGTGGTAGGAATAGGGGAGCCCGAAAGGAAGGAATTAAATAAATCAACTAGGTAACCCGAGAGTTCCCCCTGAAATGATTTATAATACAAGTATGTAAAGCTGTCAGGGCCAGGGGCCTTACCATTAGGTAAATCTTTCAAAACCCCCTCCAACTCCTCTGCAGTAACAGGGGCATTGAGCAAGGAGACAGCCTCTGGGGAAAGGGTAGGGAGGTGGCAATCACCTAGGTATGTGGTCAAAGGGGGGAGGGGATCAGCAGATGACCGTGTGCCAAGTTTATGGAGGTTATACAACTTCATATAATATGATCTAAAGGTAGAGGCGATAACCTCGGGGTCACGAATAGCATGAGGGGTCGAGGAAGCCCGATGGTCCCTGAGAGTCTTCACCAAGAGGGAATGCGCCTTGTTTCCTCGTTCATAGTACCTCTGACGAGTGTACAAGAGGAGGCATTGGACTTGGTGTGTCTCCAGAGATCGGAGATCAGCACGTGCCACTACTAGTTGACGAAGGACCCTGAGGGAGGGGCGAGCAGATAGAGTATCCGATAACAAGCGAATCCGGGCCAAGAGGCGCCGTCTCTGAGCCTATCATTTTTTAAACGCAAAGGCAAGGCAATGCAATGACCACGCATAACCGCCTTGTGGGCCTCCCACAACACCGCAAACGAGGACACCGAACCCACGTTATCCTGGAAATATGTCACTAGATGTGGCCGCAGGGTAGAGAGCGTTGCAGGATTGCAAAGTCGGGATTCGTTAAGGCGCCAGTGGCATTTTCTAGTGGGGACTGGAGCAGGAGACAACGTTACATACAATAAGTGGGGCATGGTCAGACCAGGAGAGGCTCCCAATGTCAGTGTCCACCAGCAACCTAAGGGAGGGGGCGCTCCCAAAAAAATAATCAATGCGCGTGTGGGTGTTATGAGGGTGGGAAAAGAAGGTATAAGAGCATGCCGTAGGGTTATCAACCCGCCACAAGTCATAGAGAGCATACGAGCGCGATAGGCGACGGAACTCCCGTAACAACTGAGCCTGAGCACGGGACGGGGGCTTTGGGGGGACTGCAAATCTATTGGCATGTTCTGAAAACACCATATTAAAATCCCCCCCACTAACCATGTAGCTGAGGGACAGGAGCGGAGGCGAGACAGCACCTGTCTCAGAAAGCGAATTTGGGAAGAGTTAGGGGCGTAAAGATTACAAAGGACAATAGGAGTACCATGGAGGGGAGCCTTCAAATATAATGTAGCGGCCCTGCAAGTCGATATGAGACGCCGCGACCATAATCGGGCACGACTGGGAGAGGAGAATAGCCACTCCAGCTCTGCGCCGCTCACTGGTAGCAGAGTATGCCACCGGGTAGTGGTGTCTAGCAAAGTTAAACGATCCAGTGTGATCAAAGTGGGTCTCCTGAAGAAAGGCAACATCAGCGCGAAGGGAGCGCAACTCTCGCAGAACCGTTCGCCGCTTGATGTTGGAGCCCAGGCCCTTCACATTAATGGATACACATCTAACCATTGAAAAAAAAAACAAAAATACATAATTGCAGATGACATTCTGGCTCACCCACAGTCGTACCAATCTGGGAGGCACCCACCCGCAGTGCAGTCCAAACCAACACCAAGATCCGTTAGGAGAATTCTCAAAGGAGGCCGTCAGGTCATGGAGGTGGGGGGGGGGGGGAGGGGGAGGAGAGGGGGGGTAAGAGAAGAAAGACAATCATTAGGACAACAAAATACTTAATCAACAAATAAGACATGGGCAGAACTAAACTCCTGCCAAGGGGCTTTCGGAGGCTGCCCATCCAAAAGGAGAAAAACAAGGGGCAGCGTCCATAGCCCAAAAATATGGAGGGCAATGGCTCTCGCAGGGATCACGGGGAGTCCAATGAGCTCCACTCCCCTGCGCACACCGCAAATGGACTAGAAACAAAGTTTTATCCGTGGACCTAAAGGGAGGAAAAAAAATAAAGACTGAAAGAGCAAAACTCAAGACGGTGGGCAAGTCCATTAAGGTGATGAAAGTCAGTCAGCAGGACCTCCTAGCCGGCGCCTCTGGGCAGGTGATCGAGGAGAGTGGAGGGCACATCTGCTAGGGCGCTGGTGTTGCAACACAGGTGGGGGTGGTGGCGGGGGCTCCGCCAGGTCCCATTCAAGCAGCTCCAGTACAGAGATCTCCAACAGGTCGCAGAAGGAGGGAAAATCCGAGTGGAAGCGTAACGTAACTGAGCGGCCATCTTTACGGGCTATGAGGGCAAATGGAAAGCCCCACCGATACGGAATCTGGAGATCTCTCAAAATCTGTAGGAGGGGGCGTAGGTGACGCCGCTTCTGGAGTGTAAGGAGAGAGAGGTCTTGAAAAAGCTGTATCCTGGCGCCTCCAAAGTCTATATCCGTCATGGAGCGGGCCCTTGCCATGATAGGCTCCTTGGTAGCGAAGTCATGGACACAGCAGATCACATCTCGTGGGGTAGAGGAGAGGTTCTTAGGTCGGAGTGCACGGTGCGCTCTGTCCAGCTTAATCTTGTGGGATGGAGGCTCCTGAAGGACGTTGTTAAATATTGCCTCAAGCGTAGCGTGGAGATCCTCATCGTGGGTAGCCTCGGGTAGGCCCTTAATCCTAATATTATTGCGCCTGCCTCTATTATCAATGACCTCCAAGTGGCGATGCACCTCACGCAGCGTTGCAGCCTGTGCAGAAGTAGCGTCATGAAGCTGCCCAACATATACCGTAGTAGTGTCATGGTCCTCCTCTAGGGTCTCAACTCTAGTAGCAATAGAGTGGAGGTCAGTACGCAGAACAGATATTTCAGAGCGGAAAGTCTCAGTCACTTCAGCAATCAACGATTTGAAATCTTGCTTATTGGGAATCAGAGAGGAAAGACTGCCACTGCGGAGGAGCTTGTGAGAAATCCAAAGCTGAGGCCTGAGATGCTACCAGGTGCGGGGTAGGAGGCAAACTGTCACCGTCCTGTGTGGCCAGAGGAAGCAGGGCCTCTGGGATGCCTGAGTCTGAGTCCTCAGCCCCACGGGCCAGTGTGAGGTGCTGACGCTGGGGAGAGGCAGCGGACAGCTGTGGGGGGCCCAAGGGAGAGGCAGGATCTGGAGCAGGCAAGGCCAAGGGGGTGCTGGGGCCTGTTTCAGGTCCCCCCAGTTCCATGGTGTCCGGTTCTGAAGCTGGGGAGCTGGTCGCTGGGTCCTTAATCTTCTTCCCTGAGCCTGAGGGAGCAGATGGAGGAGGCTCCGTTGTGACTGCTTTCGGTGGTTGCGGAGAGGAAAAGAGCCACGAGGAAAGCCATGCGCCCGCGTGGCAGGCTGAGTAAGCGCGCCAGCCGGTCGCGCTATATATTTATCTAGGGTGGTTCGGACCGAGCAGTCAGTGGGTCCGGTGGTGCTGGGGACCTCCCCTCTTCGTTGCCTTCCTAGGCAGGGGCATATTAACGGGAGCCAGGGTCCAAGGAAAGCAGCGCTGGAGCGGAGCAGGAGCAACACACGTCCTACTCCATGCACGTGTAGGCCACCCCCCCCCCCATGTATACTTCTTGCTGTCCATCTATGGATAATTTCTGTTACTGATCAATTTCCTATTCTCCCATAAATGGTCATGTTATAACCGGACAACACAGTCCAGGAAGCCCCCTCACCCCTCTCTAAAGGTACCATAAAACTCTATAGTCTATTGTGCTATTTGGTTTCAGTTGGGATCATAGGCTACCCAGCAACTTTTAGAGGTTATCAAACGAGATGGGTGTATAATGGAGCATAATATGCAACGGGGCCCCCATTTCATCATGTAAACCTCTAAGCATCATTTGTAATGTGCAGCTAAGTATTATCTCTTTTCATTTATTAAACACTTTTTATTATATTATATTCTGTTGTGATTATAGTCATTCTTTGACCATCTTAAAATTAATCTGTTATAAAAGCCAGTTTGCCAACACTCACCGAATATCAAGTTTGTCTGGGATTACATACAAGCGACAAAAGGATAGGAGCAAGCCTACATCTACAGAAGATCTGTGCTTAGTTCTCCAAGATGTTTGGAACAAGCTCCATGGCGAGTTCCAGTATTGATGGGATTTAGATTTTTATTTTGTTCAATCACTTAGAGTATTTTTGTCAATTAACAAAATTAACACACACAGATATATATATAACATATGCAAATATGCATGTATGATGCTAAAATAATGATAGAAAAAAAATGTAGATCTGGATCTATAGAGTGAATGATATTTGCCTAGAGCTAAGAACACATCAACAAGACAAAAAAATTTAACTTCACAAAAATAAAAAAAAAAAAGATACATACAGAATTGTGCTGATCTGTACACCTTGCAATCAAGAGTATACACTACCCCATAGAAATCCAAAAACTCTATCAATCTCAGGTTTCCAACAATGATGAGTACAGTATGGTAACTTGTGGTCAATGACAAACATGGCTATTTGTCTACAGTAGCTTGGGTAATTTCCTCTGTATGAAGCATATTCACAATGCTGTCTTAGCGCTCCATATAAAGATTATTTTTAAGCACAGCAGTATATGGTGATATACATGTACATCTCAATTTAAGATCATCTACATTTACAGTAGGAGACCATTGGGCTTTTCAAGGTATATGCCGACAGTCAGATGTAGCCTGCGACCTTTCACAGGAGGCAATCCTGAAATGATTAAAATAGGAAATCAGTAGAAACATGAAACCTCCATCCAGTGCTTCTGCATCTGCAGAAAAAGTACATAACTGCTTTATCTTGGAAGAAATGTCTACAGGGCTTGTATGCGCTGCTTATAAAGATGTTATTACTACATTTATAGCTGAGCTGCCATCTAACCTCTCCACCCACACACACATCCTGGCGACTGGAGTGAAGAAGAGAGAAAAAAAAGTTAATCTGAAAATGTAATGGAGAATACTGCAGGAGGATATCTTCAGATCTGGGCAAGACATCAGAACCTTACCGTCAATGCCAGAGATTTATGCTTATAATTGATTATAGAAATCTCTGTCTGTCCAGGCGGCAAATGCTAGACAACACAAACCTACCTGATGAAGTTCAGATGGCAATACACAGAACAATACTGCCCAGATTCAACAAATGCATCAACGTTTTTCGGCTATTGTATTATATATATATATATATATATATATATATATATATATATCTCTCTCTATCTATATATATATATATATATATCTATATATATATATATATATATATATATATATATATATAGATAGATAGATAGATAGATATATATATATACACATACACACACACACATATACACACACACACACATCTAGAAATATATTTATATTAAAGATGACCTTTCACCACCTTCAACAACTCCAACTCATTGCATCTGTCAATAGGCGCCATTCCAGTGATTCCGACGCAGTTGGGATTTTTTCTCTAGCCTTGACCATTCCTGAGCTATCAGTTCACTTAGTTCCATAATTCAGTCTACAAAATCGGCCTGAACCAACAGTGATCACTTGATCACTAGGGTAGCCTCAACCTAAGAATCTGCCTAGAAAAAAAAGATTTAAAGAGGACCTTTCATGTCCTCATGTATATGCGGTTTTACATATTGCTAGAAAGCCAACAGCGCACTGAATTCACCCCCTCTCTCTGTACTTGTCCCATATCCCTGTTAGAGGGGGCGTTCCTTACCACCCAGTGATGACGTTCCTCACAGCCAAGCTAGACTGTCAGGAACGCCCTTCTGACAGTGAATGGTGAAATTTAGACCCCTGATATCTCCAGCCCCGGGGCATATAATGGGAAAGCCGACAGCAAGCTGTCGGCTTTCTAGCGGTATGTAAAACCGAATATACAGGAGGACATGAAAGGTCCTCTTTAACTGGTTCCTAAAACATACATTTTTTTAGTTTAGTTTTTTCCTTCCTGTCATCCAGAAGCTGTTACTTTTTTACTTTTCCATTCACATAGGTATATGTGTTGATCGTTTTATTGCACAACATGAATTTTGTTAAATATTTTATATACGATATTGAAAAACAGCAAATAAAAAATTGTGGTGTGCAATGGGACAAAATGCAATTTCATCACTGTTTCTTGGGTTTTGTTTTTTTTTGTGTTCACTGGGCGGTAAAATAGACATATTAGGATGCAGTCACACTAGTGGTGGGTGACCGTTCAGGGACACTGTCCCCCATTCCGCTTAAAATATGCGGAGAGAAAAGTCCTCCTTGACCACAGCCTATTTTACCGCTAGGTGAACACTAGAGAAACACCACCCAAGAAACAATGATAAAATTACATTTTGTCCCATTGCACACCACAATTTTTTATTTGCTGTTTTTTTAATATTGTATATAAAATATTTAAACAAAAAAAAATTCATGTCCTGCAAAAAACAAATGACGAATATAGCTTGGTCAATAGAAAAGTAAAATGCAACAGCTTCTAGATGACAGGGAGGAAAAAAAAATAAACTAAAAAATGTATGTGTTAGGAACCAGTTAAATCTTTTTCTCTAGGCAGACCCCATTATAGTCTATGGGGTCTGCAGGTTTCCGCTGGTAAGCACTTTTTAAGCAGATAGTGTTTCAGTATTTCAGGTCCCCAAGTGGACCCAAAGAACAGAAACCCGGACGCTAGTGTGAACCTAGCATTACTTTATACTGTGGGTCGGTATGATTATGAAAACACCAGATAAATATAGTTTTTGTAATGATTTTGTACTTTTTACAAATTAAAAATTTTTAACAAAAAATTTGGCTGCCACTAGATACTCAAAGATTTATAATTTTGTCTATGGACCCTTTGCGAGGGCTTGTGTTTTTTGTGGCATTGTGCTATTGTTGTCATAACTGTGCTCACTGTGTGGGATAAATAACTTTAGGTTTTGCATCACCAGTACATCGCTATGGACCAGTGGTTCAGTGCCTCGTATATACCTATAGTATGGCTGCCTGGGTGATTGTGACTTAAATCAAAATCACAATTATGCTAGGTTCTCACTAACGTTCGGATTTCCGTTCTGAGTCTCATACTGAACCTAGCATTAATTGAACAATTTACCGTGGTTATGATTAATGAACAATTATTTTAGGACACTCCCCTTTTTAAATCCCTCTATTTATATACCACTGAAATTTGGTATTGGTTATTCACACATTAGCAATCCTGATTGGACAGTAAACAGTTAGCGACATCTCCATTAGCCAATGGCAGTGTGAGACAGGATGACATGGATGCAAAAGAATTTAAATAATCAATGTTAGCAAATTCACATTGAGCTGATTTCTGATTTTTTTTTTCAATAATTTTTTGATTAATTGCCCAGCCCTATTTAAAGGGTACCTAAGTTTTCATGAAAAACTTAAATATGTGCAGGGTCTTCTATGACTGTATAAGCTTTCATACATGAAGTCTTATCAGTTTTGCTGCTGCTGACAATCATATTATAGCTGCAGCACATTTTGTCTCGGAGGCTGTGGGCATGTACAATAAGGAGCAGTCTGCCCCCCTTCTCTATCCGTTACGGATATAGTTCTGCCAAGAGTAACTGTACAACAGCAAACAAACAAATTGCTGAGAAAAGCCTAAGTGTCCATAACATAGGAGATCCAGGGAAACTGGACTGCAGGTCAAATGTATAGCAAATAAATGCAGGCAAGCAAGTAAAACACAAGAAAAACAAAAACAAAAACAATCTATGAGCAGAGTCAGAAAAAGCTGCAGCTGTCTGAATAAAAACATCTAAAATCACACAAGCAGCCAGAAGTAGATGTAAGTACATAGAAGATTTTTTTTTCTTACATTGTAAACTGTGAGATTTGCAGAATACTCACTACTTTGCACAGAGCAACAGATTGAGTGTGTGTGTGTGTGTGTGTGTGTGTGTGTGTGTGTGTGTGTGTGTGAGGTTGTGAGGAGAATCAACCCCTCCCCTCTTCATTCACTCATTGCGATCCAGTCTTGCTTATCTAAGGTATCTACGGATGAACCCTGGCTAGCAACAGGTAGTGAACTGCAAATTAACTAGAAGGGAGACACCTAGTAGCAGGAACTTTGGAGAGGTTTTCCAGACAGAAAGCATAAATAATTTTAATTAAAGTGCATTAAATTTTTGTTCAGAATCACATGCTCTATGAAATAAGACTAAGTTATCTGAAAAGTTAGTGACCATTTAAAGTGCTTTTTTGGTTTTCTAGGACTAAATAGGTCAGCAATATAAAATATGATATCAGATATCACCCATCAGCCCACTGAACAGATGTTCAAAGCTACAGCAATGAATGTTGCCTCTGCTTTACAGGCTAGTGACATCAAGTTCACAATCTGATATCTGATCCTAAGGATAGGATATAGGTCATAAATATCAAAGTCCTAGAAAATCCTTTTAATAAACCATCCTTATACTTACCAGGAGATGAGCAGGCGTTCTTATTGCAAGCACATTTTAACGAAGCCAAGGTGTACTGGTGCAGCTTAATTAAATAAGAGCACATGTACCTAGAGAACAACTATCAGTAAAAATGATGGCTTTTTTTTTTTTTTTTTTTAAACAACCCCAAGGTGGACAGGCATATTTAGAACTTTGGGTTATAAGAACATGCTAGTGGGTTTAATGTTCCAAATACATCTGAAAGGTTCCCTGCCAAGCTTAATATGAGCAAGTGCTGGTGCCCCAAGCTCCTGAGGGAGCCTCTCGGCTGCCAGGTGCTAAATGCCTCACTTTCTATAATGATCGGAGGCCCAGGAGAGGTGATCAAACATAAAAAAAAACAGTGTTACTCACCTCTCCTGGGCTCCAACGTAACTCCCGGTTGTCTTCAGGCCTCTTCAATGACGTCACAGGCATCACAATGCATAATGACGCTGGCATAACCCACGTCTGTGACATCACTGAAGAGGCCTGAAGTCAGCAGGTAGTTGTTTTTTTATGTTTGATCACCACCCCTGGGCCGATCATTATACCAGGGGGTGTGAAGAGACTCCGGAGTATAATAATAGTTTGTTGGTGGTAAGCCCCAAAAATGTAGCAAAAATATTTGCAACAAACACCATAGGGTGCCACTATGGGACTTTATAGTGCGTGTAAATGGGGTGTTATACCGTGTGGGGGGGCCAAGAAAGAAGGAAGGAAAGAAAGAAAGAAAGAAAGAAAGAAAGAGAGAGAGAGAGAGAGAGAGAGAGAGAGAGAGAGAGAGACTGAGACTGTAGGAGCCTACTCAGTTTCTGCATGGAGCACTTCCATTAATACAGATGAAAGCATTCATTGGACTGTTAACACTATCAGGCCCCATTCACATGGTGGAATCTGGCGCTGTAGCCCCCAAATTTCGCCCTCAAATCAGTGACAGATTGTTCCCTTATATTGTCAATGGGAGTCAGAGATAAAAGCAGGACTCTGAAAAAAAAAAAAGCATCCTACTCAATCTGGCCCACGGATTCTGCAGCTGATTCAGCCACGGAGGTCGCAGGTTGAGACTCCCCACTGATTAGGCCTATCTATTTAGGCCTGATCAGTGATGGAAAGATGCAATGAAATGCTGATGCCCTGTATCCACCACCGTGAGCCAGGGGGCAGAAATTCCTCTTTACTGTCCGACTTCTGAATAGGTTCTATCTACTTGTGTGGAATGGACTATATTACAGTCCACTCCAGTAGGTCCGCCTCAGCACATGAGTCTGCAGTGGACATGAGTTGCTTCAAAAGGGGCCCACTGAGGCTCTGCTGGCAAGAAGTAGCTTCAGCCTAATCACGCTCCCCGCTTGGTAATCACTCATCCTGGGTGTGATTGATAGGGATTAAGTGGACTGTGAGGGTGATGACAGTCACACCCAGGAGAAGTGATAAGCAAGCAGACAGTGTGACTAGGCTGAAGTAGAATTTCACAGTGACTACTTAGGTTAATTTACACCGTTGTAGGACACTGGAGAACTAGGGACCTAAATGCTCATAACTAACAGAGATAGGTCGGGGAAGATTTACTCCCACACATGCTGTTGCAGAAAGGGTGCAAATGTCCAGCTTATGAATATATCAAGTAGCAGCAGAATCAGGAAGTACACGCACAATATTGTGGAGGAGAAGCGAATGTGCAGCATGCAAAGAAGGTAATCTGGTGGTCATGCCTGCTGGGATAGATAATACACCTGTGGGCATAGACAACTAGCAGCAATACAATACTTCCCCTAGGCAGCATGGAGATTCATTGGTTAACTGTTGCCTTTCAGTACAGATATCCTGAGTTCAAATCTGACCAAGGGCAACATCTGCATGGAGATTGTATAGTCTGCTCCAGACAGTCCGATATACAGTATTCCCACATGCCAAAAATATACTAATAGGTAAATTGACTTCCTATAAACAACTGACCCTAGTAGGTGTTGGAATGGTAGGAGTATCTCCAAAAAAAGAGAGGTAGGGGACCGCGCTTCACCAAGGTTGCTTTAATAAACTCTAAAACACAACGCGTTTCGAGGATCAATGGTCCTCTTTATCAAGTGTACAAGAGACAGCCTGGAGGGGTTAGCTGTAAAAAGCAGAAGTGTGTCAAGAAGTGTGAAACGTCTTCTGCTTTTTACAGCTAACCCCTCCAGGCTGTCTCTTGTACACTTGATAAAGAGGACCATTGATCCTCGAAACGCTTTGTGTTTTAGAGTTTATTAAAGCAACCTTGGTGAAGCGCGGTCCCCTACCTCTCTTTTTTTTGGAGTCACTTCTACCATTTCTACATTTGGAATACCGTTTGGATCCAGGAGATCCTGACGCCTAGAGGTCCCGCTGCTCCCTCATCCTGTGACATAGTTTGGACCATTCCACTAAAATATACGACATTATACCATACCTAACCATTCAAGGTGAGAGCTTATCTACACTGTGGCCAATCCACTACTAGTGGGCTAATCAACTGAGGGGGTATTGATATACACTATACCCATTCAGGTGTATGCCCATGCATTGTGGACCCACTCTACCACTTTATCCACCTCCTCTCAACCTTTATTAGTGGACACGTCCTAGTCACTTTATTCTTCCCACGTTTTCTGAACACAATTTACATTGTGTCATTCAACTTTTTGTAAAAACAATATTACCCTATGTGCCGCTCGGCGTTGTTGTTTTTGTTTTTTTACCTAAGCTCCTAGTAGGTGTTGGGGAAGAGTGACTCTCCTTTGTGTAAGAAAAGCGTGTTACAAATGTTTGTCATTGTCATACTCCCCCACTGAAGGGCTAAAGCAACATCTTCAAACTTGCATTCGTCAGAGACAGTGTCTGTCCAATCCACTCAAATAACTCATTAGAATAGGTGTAAAGTTTTTTTTGTTTTGTTTTTTGAAGGCATGTTACCAGCCAGGGTGCCACCACTGAGACAACAAGAGGAAACAGTGAAATATCCTGGTTTTTCCAATGGCTCAGAAGACTGGTGAAATTCTATGAAACAGAACATCGAGATGCAGAATGGGCTTTGGTAAGACATCTGGCTTGACAGCAGGATCCCCACTGGAGAACTTGTCCTGAGTTTCTGAGGGCTTTCAAACAAAGCTATGGTAACCTCCAAGGCATAGGATAAACAGAATCTAGCAGGACATATAGGGAGATTATCTCAGAGTGTGAAATACCCACTGCCCTGGGAAGTGACATACTAGACAGGTTCAGGGAGAGGAGGTTCACTGACAGAAGGTACCAAAAGAGGTTTCTTTAGATAGACCGTAGAGATCTGGTGAAGTTATCTAAAACTCGGTAAATTAAATTACCAAAAGAAGCAGAGTTCAGGAAAGCTTGTACAGGAAAGTGGATTTCACCAGTAGACAGGAATGTAGGAAGAGACAACTTTGAAGAATCTTCTCTGCCTAGAGCTGAGACTCCCTCTATCCCAAGCTGTTTGAGGGGATGGTTGCGGATATAATATTCCTTGCCATCACAGTAGAGACAGTGCATCTGCATAAGCACGTAGAAACCTTAACCCAGTCCACTTGCATGGGTTCTTCAGAGATGTCAGGAATTGAGACTAGTGGAGGATCTTGAGACAAAGGTGTCATCCAAAGTGCTCTACTTTCACAAGAGGTCGCTTTAAGATGTTCCCAAAAATGCTGCTGTGTACAGGTAGCCAAGAATGTGAGTCGGCGGGCTGTATAAGCTGACCGGCTCTTGACCGGCCGTGGAAGGGGACTTCACTTTGGCTCCCCATTCCCTCCTGTGCGCCAACAGGTGGTTGGTTGCGGGTAACCTTTGTTTTACTTAGTCCGCGGCACTAGGCGGGATCTTCCTCTTGAATCCCTGCCAGCGTCGCGGTCACATTGCCCCTTCTACGGAGCTGCTGCAGCGCCGTGTTAGGGAGAAGGAGACTGGCTGGCATCCCTGCTCACACCGAGCGGGGTGAGGGCCAGGGTCCCACTCCAGTAGCCCAGCTGCCGGTGGCCTAGTCTCGGCCTAGCTGGGCAGTAAGGCTGCCGGTGCAGTTGTCCCCCAGCTCAGACCCGCGTGTCAGGAGCGGCGCTCCGGCCGGAACCTGGCGGCGTTCCATTTTGCCAGCGCCGGTGGCAGGCCAGCCGGGCGGCAGTGTTGCTAATGCGATTAATACAAGGGTGGTTTACAAACCCCCCCCCTTGCTCCCCCAGTGCCTACGCTCCCTCAGACTGTCCAGGCCCCTCCACAGGAGATGTTGCCACCTCTGGTCACACCTGCGGCTGGGTCAACAGGGGTGCCTAGTCAGGACCCTGCCCCGTCCTCCCCTTTAGATACTGAGGCTTCCCAAAGTGTAGTCCCTGACAGCGATGAGGAGTTTTTTGAGTCTGATTATGTGCCAGTCACAGCTCACGCGCTTCCAGGGTCACGACAGCATTTCCTGTCACGCGGTTCTCTAGCTTCTGCGGACCTCTCCTACAGGAGATCAGAGACTGAGAAGGGGTCTCTTAGATCCAGTAGACGCACGCATAGCCCCTAGCGTTCACGCTCCAGACATCATAGGTCCCGCAGTAGATCCAAGTCACGGAGTCGGCACAGCCGTCGTGGTTCACGGTCTTAGAGACGTAGAAGGAGGCACTCCCGTAGCTCTGCCCGGGAGCGGTCGGCGTGGCGCTCCTCTTCTTCATCAAAGGACTCGTTTAGGTCACGAAGGTCACATGGACACAGGAGGTCTAGAAGCCGGGGTGAGTGGAGAGAATCCGGGACCGCCCAGGACGTGACGTCCATGCCTGTTGCTTCGGTGCCTGGACCAGCTCCGCAGCCTTCACCCTCTGCCCTGCCGATGCAGCCAGCTCTTATCCCGACTGGTGAGTTGGCTTGCTCTCAAGCGTTGTCTGCACAGTCTGCCGGCACTTCCGGTGACGTATTAGATGTTTTGAAGGCTATGTTACACAAACTGGAACGTAGGGTGCCTTCGGTAGTTACCCCAGGTGCGGTGGTGTCGCAGCCTGAGCTGTTTTCCCCTACCTCAGGTCTTTTGTTCCGTGATTCATACTTTTGTTGTGTGGCTCTGTTGGGCACGCACGTGCCGGCGAATAGTAGGAACAAAATTGTAAAGGTTGATTTTGTTGATATCTGGTCGCTGATATCACCAGATCAACTCAATCTGGATGATTTCTTATTTGTTGGTCCTCCCAATTCCTCACAATGTTCGTATTTGCTTAATGTGTTCCGTTTCTTTGCAGAATATTTCGGAGTCCCCTTGCCGAGTGATAACACTGAGGATCCGGTTCTGGCGCCTCTCCTTCTTGGGGATTTTGATTGACTCAGATCGCATGATCCTTCAGCTCCCGCAGGACAAGTTATCCCTTTGAGACAGGACATTTATGTTTGTCTGTCAGCTAGGAAAGTGCCATTGTCTCGGTTGCAGTCGCTGCTGGGACAATTGACCTTTGCTTGTAGAATCT
This sequence comes from Leptodactylus fallax, assembly GCA_947044405.1. Classification (NCBI taxonomy): domain Eukaryota; kingdom Metazoa; phylum Chordata; class Amphibia; order Anura; family Leptodactylidae; genus Leptodactylus; species Leptodactylus fallax. The sequence continues at coordinate 10,353,121 of CAMRHE010000005.1, read as the reverse complement.
TTCCTACGGGCAGAGTGTTCTCTAGACGCTTGGCCATGGCCACGTCCGGGGTACATTTGCCTCATCATTATGTCCGGATAACTCGAATCCTGCGGGATGATATGAAAATTTGGAAATTGTTCTTATTGGATTATGCGGGGATTTCCTGTTTCCCGAAGGAGATGTGCAATGCAGACCTCCAGCTTTTCACAGATGCGGCTAGTACTGCTGTTTATGGGGCAGTTTTTGGAGATCACTGGTCCGCTGCCCCATGGCCGCAGAGCTGGATTACATCCAGAGCCACCAAGAATCTTACCTTGTTGGAATTGTTTCCTATAGTTGTCACCCTAGAATTCAGTGTTGACACCGCTGCTGAGATACTCCGTTGCAGCGGTGACATGGGCTGGCATCGGTAAGACGTGGTCTGAGTGGTCGTCCTTCGGACGGCCATTTGGATATTGAATGTTGTAGGGTGTTGACGTAAACGTACTTGTCCCACCTGCACGCGACGGGCATGTCGGCGGTCACTGTGGCTAAGCGTATGGGGGGAGCGGCTTTCAGGTTGAAGTTGTTGGGCCTACCCGATGTCACAAAAGAATTCCCTTTCCAGTTAGGGCTAAGGGGTTGGAGGAAGGCTGCTAAGAAGGTAGATTTTCGCAGGCCCATTTCCTCCCTCCTGCAGCGTCTGGTTGACACTGCGGGAATTGTCGCTTCTTTGACTTATGAGGCGGAGATGCTTGGGTGTTCGTTTGTGCTGGTGTTCTTTGGTGCTTTGCGGGTGGGCGAATTGGTTGCTCCATCGCGCCATGCTCAGTCAGGGTTGGCGATGGAGGATGTTGTCATCTTTGCGGACACCCTTAGAATTCGGGTTGGTCGCTCAAAGACCGACGTGTATGGGCAGGGTACGTGGTTGTCGATAGCGAAATTGGACGGCCCATTGTGTCCCGTAGCCAGTTCTTGGTCCATAGTGGCGGCTCCTTTTTATAAGGTTTAAGTTTCAGACCTTGTTTAAACATTGCCTGTCAGCAGTGGGGGTCTCCCCCTCTGAGTTCGGGACCCATTCATTCCACATTGGGGCAGCCACAGTGGCAGGTTTAACAGAGGAGGAGGTTAAGCGTATTGGCTGGTGGCATTCCAATTGTTACCGGCATTATGTTAGACCTGGTTTGCTCACTAATCAGGACACTAAATGTAGCTCTTGCAGTATGTTTCTTTAAAAAAAAAAAAAAAAGATATATATATATATATATATATCTGCCAGTTTCTGATTCATTTGTTGTTCTAGGTGACCCTCTGTTGGTCTGGATTATTGGCCATTCATATGTGTACTGGGCAGAAAGGCGTGCAGCAGTCCGGCTGGGTGGCCTCCAGTTATGTTTTCGGGACGTCGAATTGCGCTGGCATGGTGTGCGTGGCATGCAGTGGCTGCAGGTGTTGCCGGAGGTCGTGTCAGCTAGCAGTTCCTCCCGGGCCCCAGTGGTGCTGGTGATACACGTGGGGGGGGGGGGGGGGGTCACGGAGGGAGGGGGTGTTTTTAAGTGTCCATTACGGTTAGTCAATCAGAGCATCAAGAGTGGTAAGCAGGTCTCTTATTGCAAGCTCATCTTTAATGTGACCAAACAAGCCTTCTCAAATTGCTGTTACCTGAGCCTCATTATTGCAGGCCATTCCATATGTGAAACTGTATGGGCATACTGGCACACAAACATATTACCCTGACCAGTGGCGTAACTACTGCCATAGTGGCTGCTACTGGGCCTGCAACCTTAGGAGAACCAGTGGGCCCCTGCTGCTTTTTTGTTTGTTTTTAAAAAAAATAAGAAAATAAAAAAATAGGCTGTTACCAGCTGGAGTAACCCCAGCAGGTAACGGGCCCTATGTACTTACAGATTCTGTTCCTGCTCACGGCCGCTCCACCGAAGCAGAGGCGTAAAGCAGGAGCAGAAAACAATAAGTAAGGCCGCGAGTATTTGTTGGACCAACCCGGCGAGATTCTTCTCACAAGGTTCACCTGTTGGTTCCTTTCAGACGGAATATGTCCGAATTGAAACTGCTATTACTATACTCTGGGGTCTGAAGAGACCCCAGAGCATAATGATCGGAGGCCCAGGGAGGTGATCAGATATAAAAAAAAATGGGATTTTTGAACTCACTGTAAAATCCTTTTCTCGTTGTATTCACTGGGGGACACAGCACCATGGGTATAGACCTGGTCACTAGGAGACAGACACTAGGGAAATGAAAGCTATTGGCTCCGCCTCCAGGCTATACCATGCCACAGCCACTGTGCATGAATCAGTTTGTACCATAGCAGTAGGAGAGAGACACAAAAAAAACATGGAACCAACAACCACCAACAATGCCGGAACACGAAAAGGAACCAACACAGCTCGGGCAGGAATAACACTGAAAAACAAGGGTGGGATCTGTGTCCCCCAGTGAATACAACGAGAAAAGGATTTTACGGTGAGTACAAAAATCCCATTTTCTCGCTTATTTCACTGGGGGACACAGCACCATGGGATGTCCTAAAACAGTCCCAGAGGGTGGGAAGAACATGGCCATGCAAACCCTTAACGATCAGCCGCTTCCAGAAACTTACAACCCAAACTGGTATCGGCAGAGGCCACAGAATGGATCTGGTGAAACTTAGAGAAGAGGATGGAGGCCCAGTGGGATACTTACAGACCTGGGAAGCAGAAGCCTGATGCCGAAGGCCCAGGAAACTCAAACAGCTCTAGAGGCAGAGCCCTACCCTTAAACCGATAGGTCTCCCAATCTCAGACCAAAGCCATCGGAAGATGGGAGCTCTGAAAGCAGGCAGGCCCTTGCAAGGGCACTCAGGCAGAATGAGCAAAGCGTCCGAACAACAGAAAGGATCCATGAGGGACAATATAGATGCAAATCGCCTGGGCAACAACCAGGCAGGGAAGAGCAAGCACTCACATGAATGCCTGGGGACCGAGCAGAAAGAGGGCAAGACCATTTCCTCGATGTGGAAGGAGGAAAACCACCCTAAGAAAAAAAAAAAAAAAGACTGTGGCAGACGGAGGAAAACCTTATACTTGTGGAGGACCAGAAAGGGAGGCAGCCAATTTGGGACCCCTGTGGATGGAGGTAATGGCCACCAGGAACTCGATCTACCAGGACAGAAGACAAAAATGCGTTATCAAAGGCTCGAAGGGGGGAACCTGAAGCACCTTAAAGACGAGGTTAAGATCCCACGGATCCAAGGGAGCACAGAGTGGCACTCCTGTAGGAAAGTCTTTAAAAGGGAAGAAGACTAAGACCTTGATCGAGACCTGATGGGGAAAGATCCGATGAGAATCGTTACTCTCCCAACGGTGGACGTAAGCCTTCCACATTTGATGGCAGATCTAAGCGATCTGGAATTTCCGGGCCTTGAGTATGGTAAGATAAACTCCGAAAAAAACCACGACACCTCAAACCTCAGATTCTACAGCCACACCATGAATGCAGCTGAGGCAAGGTGGGGTGGAACAGCGGTCCTTGAGACAGAAGGTCGACCAGCAGAGGAAGAGGCCAAGGAGCATCCGCCAACAAGAACATGAGATCCACGTACCAGGCCCGGCAGGGCCAATCTGGTGCCACCAGGATAGCTTGAACCCCCTTGGTCTTGAGATTCTGGAGGACCCGAGGGAGAAGAGGAAGCGAAAAACTGAACTCACAAGAGCGTCAGCGGTGATGGCTCGAGGATCCAGAGACCTGGCAATTTAGCCGGGGACCTTGTGGCTCCGGCAGAGGTGAAAAAAGGTCGGCATCTGTCATGCCACAGCAGGAGCACAGTTGACGGAAGATCTGCTGATAAAGCGTCCCTCGCCGGGAGCAATATTTTCTATATTTTCTTGACTCAAGTAGTCTGCCACCCAGTGGTCCACACCAGAAAAAGGTTGACCACCGAAAGAGCTGGAAACTCCACCCAAGTAAGAGATTGTGAGGCTTCTACTAAGGCCAAATGGCTCCAGGTGCCCCGCTGAGGGTTCAAGTAGGCGACCATGGAGGAGAGGTCAGTCTTGGCTGTAACCAGATGTCCTTGGAGAAGAGAGGTCCAAGGAGACAGGGCAAATAAGATAGCCCTGGGTTCCAGCAGGTTGAACCGAAGGGAGGAATCGGCCTTGGACCACATGCCCTAAACAGTCAAAGCATCGAGGACCAGTGCCCAGCCGGGGAGACTGGCATCAGTGTGAATCACCTACCAACAGAGGGGAAGAAGGACTTCCCTTGAGAAATTCCTGGTGAGGAGATACACTAAAGAATCTCTAGGCGAACCAAGGAGAAAAGAGAACCAGGCAGATGAGGCTGTCCAGAGATTTGTCCTAGCAGGCCAGAATCATCAAGTGGAGAGGGCGACAGAGTAAGAGAATGAAAGGTACAGCCTAGAAAGTCGAGGCCATTGTGCGCAAGACCCACATGGCGAAACGAAGAGAGCAAGGAGAGTACCTCCGAAGGTGGGACACATCGGACCTCAGGATCTTGGACTCCAGGAGGAGAATCACGCCCTGGAGCAAGTAGAGGACCATGTCCCAGATTCCATGTGCTTAGAGGGCACGAGACATCCTCATTGATGAGCCAGCGGAACCGGCGAAGAAGGACCAAGGTGAGCCACAAGCTTGTCAGATTGTCTGACCTGGAGGGGCTTCACAAGGTCGTCCAAGTCTGGAAACATGGCAACACCTCTGGAGCGGAGGATGGCCATGAGAGACGCCATCACTGAGGAAAAAAAAACCCAGAGAGCAGAGGCCAGCCCAAAGGGGAGAGCAACAACTGGAAAGGTCAAGGAGAAACCACTGACGGCACAGCGCGATGATGTAGATGGATGAAGAATTTGCCCATCTCCAGGGATGCCACCACAGCCTGCATACACTACAGTGGAACATGCAGACATGGACGAACCTGTTGAGCTCTTTCAGGTCCATGATGGGACGAAGGAAGCCGTCCTTCTTGGGAATGGAGAACAGGTAGGAATAGTAACCCAGAATACGCTCTGAAACGGGAACAGGGACGCTGACTCCCTGCCGCTGGAGATTGGAGACAGCCTGGATTGTCCGACATAGGGAAGGCAGAGAGACTCCAGCGAAAGCTGGACAACACCACCTCTCAGGCCCAGGACCCAGACGTCCCACCACTTGAGAGGCCCAGAGAGAGGAAAAAAACTTCATGCCGAGGAGGGCTAGGAAGAGGAAGGCCTGGATGACTTGGTGCAAAATCGCCAGGGAGGTCTGGACTTGAAAGAAGTTTTCTGGAACAGAACGGCTGACACATAGGACACCTCTGAGGGAGGAAGAATCTATTCCCCCGTGGCCTCAGGAATAAGCTTCTCGACGCCTTTAACAAGAATTCGGCCCAGGTCGACCTGGAAAGGGAGAAGGGCTGCGTTCGCCTTCTTGGAGGTGGACTCAGTATTTCACAACGAATCCAAACGGTATGGTGGATAGCCACTGCATTGGCGGCCGCCTTGGCAGATTTGGGAGGCCTCTCCAGGTATTTGGAAGCATTCAGGATCTCAGAGACGAGCAGCTGGAGATCCTGGAGGGAAACTGCATCAGGGAGGTATGACTGAAGCTGTTTGGCCCAGGAAAAGCAGGCCTTGCTGATCCAAGAGGCAGCGAAGGAGGGCCGCAGGGAGAAGCCAGCCACTACGAATGCCACTCTGGCAAGGGAAGCCACCTTCTTGCAGCAATACAATAGCCAGCATTTAGGACAATGCAATGATCAGTTCTGCATTGCAAACAATACCACAGAAGCGATCCGATCTCACTCCGAGGGATCACTGAGGTAGGCAGAGTCTGCTGAAGGCAGAATAGAAACCTTGGAGAGCCTAGCTATCACGGGATCCACCGCGGGTGGATCTTAATTATAGGAAAGGACACATGGGGCGACTCGCTGACAAGATGTCAAGACAGGCCGGCTTGCGCTCACTAGTTACTGATATATAGGTACCGCGCGCTAACTGAGTGCACCACGGAGCAACCTGCCTCCTTTACCTCAGATGTTCATCTTTGACAGCCAGGGAGAGCTAGAGACATGTGTCACAGCATAGCCTGGCATAACTTCCCGAGCTCACCTTCCACCTGGAGACACACAGGTCAAGGGAAGGGATGTCCGACTTCCTAGTAGAAGACAGAGGATGGTCCAGGGAGAAGCCACTGTGCCCTCAAGATGTGATCAAACACCCAGTGGCAGAAGGAGATGTCCACTTGAGAGGACGGGTCCGGGTCCTCAGAGATCTGTAGGGTATCTCTACCGCATGGATGAGCTCCCGCGTAGCAGCAGATATAGAGGAGCCTAGCTGAAGCTCCGAGTCGGAGTCAGAGGCGTTCCCAGGTAAGTAGAACGAGCAGGGGCAGGCAGGTATCCGCCTGTCGGAGTGGATCCGTGAGCTGAGTCCCTATCTGGGGAGTGCCCAGAGGAAGAGGTGGCGGACCGTGAACTATAGGAAGACTTCCTGGATCTTTTGAAGGGATGGCTCCTGAAGCTGCGACGGGAACTATGACGGTGTCCTGGGAGATCCCTAGAAGCCGCCGACTGAGCGGCAATATGGGAAAGCAGCCATTCCAAGTTTCCAGCACTAACTAGTTAAGTCTGGTAAGGACACCATGGCCAAAGTGAGGGAGGCCACCCAATCCAGGGATGGATGAACCAGAGAGGGGCCAGAAGGTTCCTGACTGGCTGAAGTGGAAGGCAGAGAGAGCACATGGGCTCAGGCTGTCCGCACAGCAACTGCTTTTGATACAGCGGGCGCACGTATAAAAATGTGACGGAACCAGAGAGGCCGAAGGGTGAGTGACAAAGCAGAGGGGGCCCATGGAAATTAGGGGAAACCCAGAGGGTTAGCCTACAAGATTGCAAAAGATGGCCGCTCACCAACTGCTGAAGAGAGGGCGACACAGAGAGGGCTCCGAAGGTGCAATGTCTCCAAGGGAGCTGTGAGGGGAGTAAGAGGAATCCCCGCTGTCCCAGCAAGCCAAAAAGACAAGAAGCAAATAAAAAGTGATTCTGAGGAGAGCAAAGCCCTTCCCCTGGTAATACAGGCTCATAGCTACTGGGCAGGCTGGATGGCTTGCCAGGACAGTTCGCTGTCCAATTGAAGGCCCCAGGCATAGTCTGGATGCCAGAAAAGCCCGGGAAAGGGGCAGACCTAGTTGCGACCTAGTTCCTGGCCAGGCCTCGGACTCATGTAGAAACGTGGCCGGCTGCGAGGCACCATTGGTGGCAAGGCACGGCCGCAAACTCCGGAAGTCCCGACAGAGGCCTGGGAAAGAGATACCGGGGGGGCCAGGAAAGGGGGTTCCCACACAAAGGGGGGGGGGGGGACCGGGTGCCCCCCCCCCCCCCAGGGGCCGCTTGGTAGGAGCGACCAGAAGGCCCAAAAACGCCTCAGAAAAAAAGGGGCTTACAGGTAGTCCTCGACTTACGACGTTGATCCGTTCTTACGCAGCGTCGTAAACCAAATTTCGACGTAAGTCGGATCATACGTTCATACAGTACTGTACCATAATAACAGTACTGTACTGTAAACACTTAGCCTATCCTAACATTTATCCTAACACAGTACCCTACATAATTATCGATAAACATAAAGCGTCGTAACCACGAAACGACGTAACTCGAGACCGTCGTAACCAGAGTACTACCTGTATTTGCTAAAATTTAAGGCTGAGCTCTGTGATGCCCCCCTAAACAGGACCCATGCGAGTGGGGACTGGGTGACCGTCGAGGTGCTCTTTTGCAGAGCACTGCGCCCGGAGGAGGGTACGACTAGTGTGGCGTACACACTGACGACCCCCTGCACCTGAAAGAAAAGGAAAAATAAAAACGATGTAAGACAGAAGACCTGAGTCAGGTCGTGTCTGCCTCCTATGGACACTAGGTTCAAAACTGATTCATGCACAGTGGCTGTGGCAGGGTATAGCCTGGAGGCGGAGCCAACAGCTTTCATTTCCCTAGTGTCTGTCTCCTAGTGACCAGGTCTATACCCATGGTGCTGTGTCCCCCAGTAAAATAGCGAGAAAAAAAAAAAAGTGTTACGTATCTCTCCTGGGCTCTGGGGCGACTCCCTGCTGTCTTTGGACCTCTTTAGGGACATCAGACATCACGTGGGTCAAGACAGCGTCATGGCGCATAATGTTGCTGCCGTAAACCACGTCTGTTACGTCACTGAAGAGGGCTGAAGACAGCAGGGAGTCGCAAAGGAGCCCAGAACACCTCCACCAGGCCTCCAATCATTATACCCTGGAGTCTGAAAAGACTCCAGAGTATAATTGTCTGTGGGTGGTGAACCCCAAAGAGTTCAGGTTCTGCATTATAGGGGGCACTACACTTCGTGGAGGGGCAGCTATGGGACATTACACTGTGTGGAGCCGCTATGGCACATTATACTGTCTCGAGACCACTTCGGGACATTATAGTGTGTGTAAATGGGACACTATACTGTGTGGGGGCTAGGAAAGGGGGGCATGTGGGGCAGGCAGGTCAGGGACTATAGTGCAATGAAAGCAAAGGGTCAGGCAGAAGCAGTCTAAATACATGTCAGTGCTGTCAGCAAGGATTAAGTGATCACAGGACAAGTGTATAGTTATGGCGGGCAGCACAGGTGCAGTGGTCAGGAAATGGCCAGCGTCAGTACCCAGATATCCAGCAGAGTATAGTGAGCAGATAACGATGAGGTCAAACAACAAGTCAAGGTCAAACACAGTAGAAACATTCCGCCTACAGGTACACCTTTACACTAGAGAACTAGGAACCTATTTGCTCTGGCAGTGTGTGACTAGGGAAGGATACTTTTTTTTTTTTTAACTGCAAACTGACAAAGATAGGCTGGGGAAAATATACTGGCCATTTAAGTTGCAGAAAGGGAGCAGACACCGCAGCAGAATCAGGATGTGCACAAGTACGGTATTGTGAAGGAGTAGGAAACTACTGGCTGGGAGGAGCAGTATGCCTGCAGGCACAGTCTGCTACTATTACAATAAGTCTCCATGTGCCATTTTTTTTTAAGTTGTATATTAAAGGTGTGTGCTCTGACTACCAAGTATTTGGAGAAAAAAAATAATTACAATTTGCACCATATTTATGGAAGCCTCACGAAAAGTACCAAACCTGTTCCAATATAAATTGTTGACAAGTTTAACAAAAGATATAGAGCATTGGCTACATATATTACAAAATGAACTGCAAAGAAATGCCACAAAATACGAGTCTGACATATAATTGAGACATGTGGGTCACTCATTTCCTTGCACATAGGAGTAGCAGCCTGAGCAAAATTATTTGGATACCTGATAACATGAATCTCATGATAACTGCGAAATTCAGGTGCATTTAGGCTGTGTTCACACAGAGTTTTTTGGCAGCGGATTTTGACGTGGAATCCACCTCAAAATCCGCCTGAAAAAACTCCTCCCATTCGTTTCAATGGGAGTCAGTAGCGTTTTTTTTCCTCTAGCGGCTTTTTTCCGCTAGCAGAAAAAAAAAAGCAACATGACCTATCTTGCCTCGGATTCCACCCGCGGTATCCGCGGCTCGAGACGCGCTCCTGATTAGGCCCATTCATCCGGGCTGAATCAGGAGCGGGATGCCGCGACGGAATGCTGATGCACTGCATCGGAATCCCGTCGCGGCAGACCGCGGCGAAAACTCCGGGGGCGGAAAATTTTCCGCCGTGTGAACACACCCTAAAAGTGTGTTCCAGTTCATTTTTTTCACCCCTATAGAGGCTTAAAATAATAAACAATGTTTACCTGTCTGTACGGCCGGAGATTCAATAGAGAGTCTCTGTTCGGGTTCCCGGTCTTCCTGACCTTTGGCCTGAAAAAAGCCCATTAGCCTATCGGTGGCTGATGCACTTTTTGCAGAGATAAAGAGTAAACAAAGACTGGATCCCTGGCTGAACGGTTCACACCTGCATACGGGTTACCATATGAGAAGACACCTAATCCGCTTAAAAAGTGGTTACCCACGAACCCCATAGACTATAAAAGGCCTGAAAAAAAGTCCGAAAAAGGCGGAAAAATGCAGAGAGAAAAGTCTTGCTTGCAGGACTTTTCTCCCCACATTTTGTAAGCGGATTCAGGGACAGAAACCCCGAAAGTACAGCAGGAGCAGGTGTGAACCTATCCTAAGTAAGCACTGTATCATTTTAAGCCTCCATAGGTATAAGGAATTGCTCTAGTAATCCTATTTGCAAGCAGATGCTGGCTGTCATGTAGTCCAAGGCTGACTGTAATATTCATCAATAATATAGTAAATATCTGAAGCTGAGCTGTTCAGTAAAGGAACACATTTCAGTAGGCACATAGCATGCACTACAAATGACAAAGAGGAGGTGGTACCCGGATGACCTATATTCCTGCCTCCAGGAATGTGACTATAGTGGGTTACTGCTGCACTAGAGCCCTGGGGCCTGAGGGGTTCAACGTTACATTTCTATCAACTTGACAGTACAAGACTTGACATAAATTTTTTGGTTGATGTGAAAACTATTCTGCACACAAAGATCCAACCAAGGACAGTAAATGTATTAAAAGGGAACCTGTCAGGTGGTTTTTCCACCATTATCTGGCCCCATCCTGTGCAGGATAAACCAATTCCCTTTCCATTGTTCCCCTCAGTAATCTTTCTGTTGCAGAAAAGTGAAGTTATAAATGTTTGAAAGAATAGAAAGTCTTATGCAAATTAACCAAAGTAGTCACGTGGGCGGAGAGCAGCTTTAGTCTAGACACACTGTCTGCTTTCTTATCACGCCTTCTGACATCAGGGAGTGAGGGGACTGTGAGGAAGAGGTCAGTCCCATCCAGGAGGAGCGATTAACAAGCGGATTAGTCAGAAGCTGCTCCCCGCCCACCGTGACTACTTGTGGGATAGCAATGGAAAGGGAATTACTTCATTCTGCACATGATGGAGCAAGTTTATGTTGGAAAAAACACCTGAAAGGTTCCCTTTAAATTCTGCCCAGCACCTTATAAACATACTGATAGGTTAAATTAGAATTAAGATTGTGAGCCCCAATGGAGACAGTGAGTGATGACAGTCCCAATGGAGACATTTTTACTGTGGAATATATTGATATAGTATAAATGAAGTAATGGCAATAATAATAATAATAATAATAATAATAATGATGCCACTGCTACATTAGTATCGCCACCTGCAATCATAATCTCTATTAAAACCCATCCCCAAGCATGGGCAGAATTACCAGGACAGCAGTCATGGCAGCTACTATAGGGCCAGGTTATTAATGGAGCCCCATTTCTAGTGACACCTAGAGTGTAAATAGTGATAACTATGGATCTGTCACACAGTGATCTTTTTGTGTGTACATTATCCCTGTGCTATGATGTCATAGTGAGCATTATCCCTGTACTGTGACATCAATGTGTTTATTATCTCTGTAATGTGACAATACTGTCTCCATTATTTCACTATGTGTAAAGGAGACCAAAATAATTGTATGCTTTCCAAGTTAGGAACTTGTTGCTTAAGGTGGTCTCGGTAGAGTGGGGCTCCCTGGTTACTTGTTACACTCCTGTCCACAAGAATGTGCTCCACAGCATAGGATGGAGAGCTGCTAAGAAGCATCAGATCTCAATCTGACACTTTCTCTGGGCAGAGCAACTGTTTACCAGGGATCTCTGGGGTTGTCTGTGGTTCAACCCCTGGACTGAATGCTGACCATCCACCACAAGAGTCAGGAGGGAATTGCATTCACTTTTTAAAGGGAGTCTATTATTATTATTATTATTATATTTATTTATTTAGCTTACTTGTATAGCGCCATCATATTCCGAAGGGCTTTACAGAGATATTGTCAGTCGCTGTCCCATAGAGAGCTCACAATCTACATTCCCTATCAGTATGTCTTCGGACTGAGGGAGGCAAGCGGAGTACTGGCAGGTGGCTAGCCCTCCCAAAGAATATTCAACTTGTCACCACCATGTGACAGAGCACATGAAGTGAAATATATCTTACTTCTGTTATGTATGTCACTTTTGTAGATTTGTTAAAAACCAACTTTGAAGTCTTATTGAACTGAGACAATGGTTCACTTGGGTCAGCCTTCAGCTCCCTGGCGCACTGCTGTTTCAGCTCAGGCCCCTACCACTTCACCCCATGCGATGACAGTAAAGACTGCTGTGATATCACCCATCCTACTTGGGCAGCAAAATCGTGCTCCAAGGGCTGAGGTCCCACCTTCAGTGCACCACCTGCCTCATTTGCATAAGACTTCAAAGTTATTTTTCTCCAAATCTACAAAAGTGACATACATAACAAGTTACATTGTTTATCACTGTAATGTGCTCTGTTACATGATGGTGACAGCTGAATATGCTTGGGGGCGAGGTGATAGAATTCCTTTCACACACAACACACTAGCAATTTTCATCTTCTTATTCTGGATCAATCCTTCCTTCATGCCATCCTCCCTGGAAGAACCTGTAATGTATACTTTTCAATCATACTAACTATATAACTTTTTGATTCAAAGGGGTTGTTCAAAACTACATAACGATGGTCTATCCTTATAATAAGTCATCAATATGATCTGAATTGCAATAGCATATCATGGCCACTAGACAGTGTATGGAGCTGTATGCTTACAGCTCTGTACACTGTGCAGATATCAGCTGATCAGTGGTGGTGCCAGGTCTCTCTCATACAGATGACCTATCCTAAGAATGTTTTGGTAGGTTCATCTAGTTTGTTTTTCGTTTACTCTGTACTATAATGGTATCGTCATTGTTAGAAGCTCTGAAATACCTGTTCTCTCTGCTTGTTGCAGGCCTTGTAGTCTACAATTATATTGTCAAGCTTTTGTTTCACGGCATAATTATAGTTAAAACCCAATAAATATAAGCATTACAGAATTAAGTCCTGACCCTGTTATTGTTCTACCAGTATTTTTCACGTGTGTTCACTATGGCATGCATACTTGTTTGGTTGGTGTCATTTAACTGTCAAGCGGTAAATCCAAAGATTACAAAGAACACCCACTGTAAGTGGATAATAAAATGTATAATTTGTCTCTATGAAGCTGTAGACTAGGCATTGCTTAATACCCACTTATTATGTTGATCATTACAATTATGCAAACGAATGATGCTGTCCACAAGGCTGTGCTGTTCTTGTGCTGCCGTATACTATTACAGAGCAGCTGGTGGTCAGGGTCTATTAGATCAACCAGCTGAGAATAGTGTGATCAGAATTACAACTCCATATTAACATGGTTATGACACAGAATACATATGTTTTTCGCAATGGATCCAAATTTCCTAAAAAACTAATGGTAAACACTCCAAAGGCGAAGGCATGAAAGCGTCATCATCTGGGTTTACTCCTTGCAACTCATTAATACTAATAAAAAGCTTGTTTTTATAATAATATTTTTAAGGTTCGCCCTCAAATGCTATTCCCCTTACGTCCAACAGCAGCACAATATGGGGTATCTCTGCCCCTGTGTGTTGGTAGGACAAACGGAATTTTTAATTTACAAAATTAAGGGATACTCCCCTATAAGAGGCAAAGGAGACCTCCGCTCACTGTGTTTTTTTCTATCCTGTGTGTAGCACAGGTGGAGGGAGGCTCTTTGTCTGACCATTTTTTCCTAAGGATTTGGGGGTTAACTACATTTTTGTAAGTTTTTTTCTCTCCCCTTTCAGCTGTTCATCTTTTTCCTTGGGAGCTTTTTACTCCTGAGGCTTCCTTGTTTCTCCCTGCTGCGCTCTCTGCCTGTGGCCATTCTGGGCTGGGTGTGCCTGCCCTTGTCTGATCTCAGGTGAGATGTTTGCGGCTGGGCAGGCTGTGCATTCAGTATGTGTCTGTTTCTGAACTTGAAGGCTGTATTGCAGGGTTAAAATAAACCTCTATGCAGATCCTGGCCTGGCTGAGCTCTTCAGCAGAGCTCATACTTCAGGTGTTTGTGCTCAGTTTAACTGATGACAGCGTCTCAGACACAAGTTCCTTACACTGCCTTTCTGTTGCAGTTATGGTTCTATTCCAGTCTGCCACAAAGACACACCGCACTTCCTATAGCAGTGGAATTAAAGCGAAGAGGGAGAGAAAGGTTTTTAAGTCGGGGAAAGTGATTTTGTCACTTCAGGTTCCAGAAATTTTTTGCAGGTCCTGTTTTCCTGGACCCTTTTTTTTCTGTTACACTTCTGCAGCCTTCTCCCAGTAGCGATGGATTGCGCTGACTGACTAGTTTAGGTCATTCTCTTTTACCGCTGTAGCGGTATTAAAGACACCATAGTTAAGGGTCTCTTAAAAAGTTAGTGTATATAAGTTTTATGGGTAAGTATGGTTTTCTCCCTACTTATTTAAACCTTCTTCCTAAGTTTGTCTCTCTGATAGGCTGTACGCTTTTGTTTTGATACTGTTCTGACTGCTTTCGGTGGCAGCAGCGACTCAATGAAGGAAAGGTCCTCTAAGCTGAAACATTTCGCTTATACAGAGTGCGACATCCCTCCGCCTGATGGTACGATTACACTCACTTTTGCCAATGCCGTGGGGATCCATCTGAGGATCCGTCCATTCATGACGTAATTGTGTGGGTCAGGGAGCAGGAAAGAAATACGGAACTCGATTTCTCAGATCTCTAAGAAGCCTCGTACTGAGAGACGTCCTCAGTCAGATCCATCAGAGGAGGAATTTCACATACTCAATGTGACGCACTCGTGTGATGAAGACACTTTGCAAAATCCCAGCAGGCCTCTTGGTAAGGATGCCTAGGCTGCTGAAGTCCATCTGGTCAGAGACCGTGATGCTGAACTGGAAGAAGCCTCTAATTCCACCAATAGGGGGCCTAGGGCCTTCCAAGTAGACGCGACACTGGATAAAACTTTGACAGGCAATCTCCAGATCTCTATACATAGTCGCTTGGAGTGTACCCTTAGGAGGGCTTAATCCTCGGCCTCTGCTCAGGCTTCTGTGGACATTGCCTCCAATGAGGTAGCGAATAAGAGAGTATCTAGCAGAAGTTTTCATATACCAGGTCAAAATGGCTGCCAAATCTAGGGCCTTCTCTACAGTTGCTAGAAGGCCATTATAGTTGAAACCTTGGGGAGTGGACAATGCGTCCAAGTATAACGTATACTCCCTACCTTTGAGCTGGGTAAACATTTTAGCAGAGTCCTGAATGACATCATGGAAGGTCTTATGATTAAAAGGATAAGTGCCTTCCGCAGTCTTTTAAAGGGAAAGCAGGACCTTCTGGCCGGGGCAGAAGTTATCAGCAGCCGCCTAAATCTACATTCCAATATCAGAAGCGTGCTAGATATCAGTCCAGAGGGACTGGACGTATGTTCCCCAAGGAAAGGGACAGAAAGAAGCCTGGATTTGTCGCCAACTTTTCGCTTCCTGTGGCGGCAAGTACTCCTGTTGGGGGATGCCTCTCTCATTTTTCTCTCTCCTTCTGGCAGGAGAAGATCCAAGACCTTCGGTCTTATAGGTAATACAGCGGGGTTATGCAAACAATTTCTTCGCCCGCCACAAGACAGATTCTTCGCAACCCGTTTTCTTCCTGCACTGGAGCAGGTTATACTGGTAAATTCCATTGTGGAATACCTGGGTAAGGGGACCTTGGAAAAGGTCCCCCCCTCAGAAGGAGGTTTGAGGTCTACGCTCCAGACTTCCCGCTACCAATATATGTTATAGTCCTAATAAATCTAAGTCTCTTCATAAGGAAGAGCATTTCCAAAGGGACACCGGGAAGTTGGTCACATCCTTTCTGCAAAGCAATGTTCTTGTCACTCTCGACCTAAAGGATGCGTACTTACAAGTTCCAGTTATCCTCCTTACAGAAGGTATCTGAGAATTGCTGTATCAATTGCCACCCACAAGTGACATTTCCAGGTTGTGGCCCTGCCCTTCGGCATTTCCTCGGCTCCCCACACCTTTACCTAGGTGGTGGCTCCAGTAACAACCGCACTCAGACTTCAAAGTCTGTTCATAGTACCATATTTGGATGACTGGCTAATAAAAGCCTAGTCAGAAACCATCCTGCTCTAGCACCTGCAGACAACTGTGTCTTTTTTCCAGCATCTAAGCTAATAATGGGGAGAAGTCAGAGGTGGTTCCTTCCACACGGAAGAAGTTTTTGAGGTTCAATCTGACTCTGTCCGCCTAGAAATTTCTTTAACTCCGATAAGGAGAGAAAAGATAATCAGAGCACTTCGGGCACGGTGGCCCAGTGGATAGCACTGCAGCCTTGGGTTCGAATCCTGTCAAGGACAGCATCTGCAAGGAGACTGTATTTTCTCCCCATGTTTGCATGGATTTCCTGCGGGGTCTCCGGATTCCTCCCACACTCCTAAGTCATACTGATAGGGAATGTAGATTGTAAGTCCTATATGGGAAAGTGCCTTATATCTGTCAATGAGCTTAAGTAAAAAAAACAAAAACAACAACGCCGAGCGGCACATAGGGTAATATTGTTTTTACAAAAAGTTGAATGACACAATGTCAATTGTGTTCAGAAAACGTGGGAAGAATAAAGTGACTAGGACGTGTACACTATTAAAGGTTAAGAGGAGGTGGGTAAAGTGGTAGAGTGGGTCCACAATGCATGGGCATACACCTGATTGGTTACAGTGTATGTCAATACCCCCACAGTTGATTAGCCCACTAGTAGTGTGCCAAACCGAGTGCCAAATCCTATTACGATCAACAACTCATGAGTTATTTTTTGTATCTCAGTTGATATTTATTTACACCTTTGACACCTATTACCATTTTCTCATATTTAATTATTTTTTTATTTATATTTTTGTACCAACCTCCACAACTCCTCACACACACTTTTACCCATGATTTAATAATCTCCAAGTACCAGATTCTATTACTATTAGCAATTCATGATTTATTTATTTTTCGTATCTCGGTTACTATCTATGTATCTCTTTTGATATTCATTCATATCTTTGTTACTTATTAACATTCCTTTATACTCAATATTGTTAATGTTACCCGCATTTATAAATATTTCTCCTAATTGTTTTCATTTTTTATACGATTTTAATTGTTAATTTATTGTCCGCCTTATTTATTACACATAGCCTTTAAATAATTCATATTGTAGTTGATACACATTCATAGCCACTTTTCTCAGTTTCAATCAATTAATAAGTACTGTATATGTGTATTATTATTATTATTTTATTTATTTTTTTTCACATTGATTATTTGATGAACATTATCTGTTTTTCTATTCTTATTTGTTCATGTTTATTTCCTTTTTTAACCAGTCTCTTGTACACTTGATAAAGAGGACCACTGATCCTCGAAACGCGTTGTGTTTTAGAGTTTATTAAAGCAACCTTGGTGAAGCGCGGTCCCCTACCTCTCTTTTTTTGGTACCATTTCTACATTTATATCTGTCAATGTCTGTGAAGGCGCTGAGGAATATGATCTCAAGACGCGTCGGATGTTCATCAGAACAATTATGAGAGTCCTGGCCACATGTCAACCTTAGCCAATTCAGTCCCTTGGACTTTATGGCATATGCGTTCCCTCCAGTCGGAAGTATTAGGGGTCTGAAATCATGGCCCTCCAAGTCTTGACAAGAGGATCAGACTTTCTCTCAGAATCTGTCTTTCTCTCAATTGGTGATACACCTGAAAGTTAGATGTCCACTGTCTAACCTCCTTGGACTCTGTTGACCGATGCATCGTTTTCAGGATGAGGAGCCCATCTGTACGAGAAAACCGTACAAAGAGTCTGGAGCAGGCTAGAAAGGATGACATCTTCCATCTGGAGGGAACTCAGAGCAGATTACCTGGCACTCCTCCATTCTTCTCCTCTTCTCAGAGGAAGAGCTGTCAAGATCTGGTCTGTCAACTCGGTGACCATAATAAACAGGACGGCACCAGATAATTCTCCCTCCTCAGGGAGGCAGGTCTGATTTTCACCTGAGCAGAGAAAGATCTGACCCATCTCTCCGCAGTTCACATCAAGGGCTCCTTGAACATAGTAGCGGATCAGTTGCGTCGGGGTCTTACCATATCAGGAGAATGGTCTCTCAATCAAGAGTGTTCCACCAGATCACCCTGAAGTGGGGACTTCCAGAAGTAGACATTATGGTGACCAGACTCAACGCCAAGGTAGAGACGTTCTGCTCACTGCATCAGGAGGACTATCCCTTGGCAGTGGATGCCCTGTCCATCCCTTAGAGGTTCAGGCTGGCGTACATCTTCCCTCCACTTTCCATGATACTGGTATTGATGAAAGTCAGACAGGACCAAGCCTCTGTGATAACCAAAAAGAGCTTGGTGTTCCCAACTCATGCTCATGAGTTGAGGGATCTATTTGAGGCTTCCCCCAATCCAGAACTTGGTTTCCCAAGGAACTCAGAAGTGCCAGGATCTGAGGAGATTCAACCTGACAGCCTGGAAGTTGCTCAGTCCCTAGAGGACTGTCAGAAATCATCTTGAAGACCTTTTTTCTGCGCATGAGCAGAATCCACCAATAAAAGCTACCTAAGGATAGGTAATATCTTCAAGGAGTGGTTCTCCAGACAGGAAGTGAATAGTTTGAATCCTTCTATGAGAGTGATTCAAAATTTTCTTCAGGACCGCTTGAATAAGGGCCTTTCCTCTGCCACACTGAAGGTACAGGTTTCAGCCCTAGCCACCTGCTTAAGCAAAATATTGCCCCAGAACCCCTTAAATCCCAGAATTTCTTAAGGGTGCTATTAGACTTAGGCCAGTGGTTGCAGCTTCCATTCCACTCTAGGATCTATCCACAGTTCTTTCTGGCCTTTGCAACCCGCCATTGGAACCATTTGAGAAGGTGGATCTTAAGTTTCTGACTTGCAAAACCACCTTTTTGCTAGCTATCACCTCAGCTAAAAGTATACGAGAGTTGCAGGCGTTTTTCTGAAGAGCCAGAGCCATATATTTTTTTTTTCATTAGGGTCCAGCTCAGATTTCTTCCTAGGTTTAACCCTATATTGTGCTGCTGTTCGGACTAAGGGAAAACAGATTATCTACATAATCAATGATCATCTATGAGATATCCATTGCACAAACGACATGTTATGTGGGCAGCTATCACTATTAAAAACAGTGGGCAGAGCAGGGTGGGGATTACGGGGGGCCGGGTATTGGCCCATCAGATTTACTACAACTCATGCCAGGAAGCTGGCATGGATTATAGATGAAATCTACAGCAGCGCCTGGTGGGCATAGATTTCAATTTTGCACTTTAATTTCATTTTATTTTTAACCGCTTCCGTATCGCCCATAGACTATATAAGTCCAGAAGGAATTCAGCAACTGCACAAAATCGTGCAGCTGCTGAAACGGGGAGCCGGCTGTAACTTCAGCCAGAGCTCCCATAGAAAAGGCAGGGAAGGTTTATTACCTCCCCTGCCATCCTGATCGCCGTGTATACAGCGCTCAATGTGCACTGTATGTATACAGCGCTATGGGTGCCGCCATCTTACGGCTCCCCTCTGACCCGGCGGTCATGTGATCCGCCGGGATCAGCGTCTGTTAGAGCTGCTGGGTCCTACAGGACCCAGATCATCTCTATAGTTATGTGAAAGCTACGTGCAGGAGGCTGTATTCCTCCTGTAACTGGGGCTAAATGTACCAGCCCCAGTTACAGGGGAAATCAGCCTCCCAAAAAAAAAAAAAGTCATCAGATGTCCCCAAAGGTCTATTATGACCTTATGGGGACACAATGTTTATAAAAAAAAAAATTAAAAAAAATTTAGAAAAGTAAAAAAAAAAAATGTAAATAAAATAATTTAAAAAATAAATAAAATAATATGCCAATAAAACGCCCTCATTACAGGTTATAGCCCCACACCCGACAACACCATAAAAAATAAAAATTACCATAACGGAGAAGAAAAACTATTTTATAAAGTTTTTTAGTAGCACTTTGTTATTAAATAAAAAAATGAAAAGTGAAAAAAAAGACCCGTTTTCCCTCCTTTTTTGTTTATATTTTCCCGGATATAAAAAAAATTAACACACATGCAAAAATAAAAACAACATAAAAATAAAGCCCTATGTGTCACCGAAAAAAGACGCAGAAATCAGTTGAATAACGCAAATGATAAAAATGTTATAGCCCTCCAAATCCACACATACAAAAAAACTTGAAAATGTGCCTGGTATGAAAGTGGTTAAAGAGGTTACAAAATATATTAATATTGGCACCGCATAGAGATAGTATGCTGCTCTCTTCCCCCATACTGTGTGTAAAGGATTAACATTATGGCGTATGTAAATACATGAGCTGTGAGATTACATGCGTACATGAGTTGTGCGCTACACCGCCCTGAATACTCACTTTTTAGATATATTTGTTTTTAATGGGATAAAATGGTGCAGGGGTTTAAAAAAATATAATATTTGTTCTAAAAGACTGACATTCTAAGGCTCCATTCAGATATATATATATTTTTATTTTTTTTAAACATCTGTTTAGCAGATCCAGTTAACCGATGCGAACAACAGATGCATAAAATGGACACAAACGATGACCATCTATTTACAGAGAGATCAATGTTACAAAAAAAAAAAAAAAAAACGATCCGTTTCTGTCCAATATATATTAGTATGATACATAATATACCATACTTGTGTGTCTGTCCAAAAACAATAGTAGCCCTCTCACATTACTCCTGAAGAGAGGGTACATGCACCCCAGTGTACGTGTCTCCACCACCATCTATACCTCCTCCATATTACAGAGTGGGCTTGAAAAAGGTTGCTTTGGCAACCCGAAACGTCACAACCCAACTCTGCATAATCAGTTACTGTGGATAACATTACTATACATTGGTGGACAATTACGCAAATTTGTTATATTGCAACAATAAAACTTTTTCACTGCATCTAATGAAGTGAGTGCCATGGCTTTTCTACTGTTGGTCTAGGATTGAAGAATCCTGCCATGTTGCACCACGCTATGCGGGAGTGTGCAGTACCTCTGTCTACCCTACAACTGTCCAAAAACAATAGACAAAAACGGATAATTTTTTTTTTTTTTTTTTTTTTTTTAAATGGCTAACCATCCATTTGCGTCCATTTTTCAACACTTTCTTTTACATCCATTACATGGTTCTGCTAAATGGATATTAAAAAAAAAAAAGTGATGGGAATAGAGCCTTACGTTCCAAATCCAGCCAAATACATGTCAAAGAAACAAGCACAACAAAAGATGCGCCACTGAAGAAATCTGTCAGCTTTATGTAATTAATCACAGATTTCACAACAGCAATTAACAGAATGACAACATTGTATCATGTGAGCAAGAACCAACATCCACTGCCAAGACACTAAATAGTACCACCTACCTCACCCTCACATAAAACTCACTGAGGTTCAAGCCCCACGTTGCGAAAACACAGCAGAAACGCCATGGCAAAAACATTTAGTTTTACAAGTCCTGCAAAGTGAATGGGATTCTGGCTAATCCCATCCACACATTGCAGAATATAATCTGCAACGGAAAAGCTGCGTTTTCAAAAAAACGTCACTTTTTTTTAAAAATTGCAGCATCTCAAAGGGGTTGCCTACGGAAATTCAGACGTTTTCCTTATAGGTATAATAAGTGCAAAAAGTCTACAGAGGAAAACTCTGCGAAAACACAGTGAAAAACGCTGCAGATTGTGTTTCCGCCGCATTTTACTACATGAGGCCTTATATAGCATTTCACCTGTACACACTATTTCTTTAACTCAAAGGGGTTGCCAAGCTGTTATGCTTAATGTTGCAGTATGAAAACAGATACTGCTATTGCTATGGAAATGCTATCTAGCAATCGATTGCAACAGAAGCATCTATATACTGATGAAGATCATGCACCATATAGTTTACAACCTTCAAAGACATTACAGAGATGATCATGAATCAATGTTACGTATCACTGTATCTTCATAGTGCGGCTGCTTCAGTGTGCAAGGATAAGTGAAAAGAGGAGAGATGCAGAGGAAAGGAAGCCGTACTTGGTCTGTAACACCCAGAAAAAGACCTATATTGGAGCACACACATTTCACTTGGCTTAAGGTCATGGTACTCTGTTGGACTTCAGTGGGTGTCAGTTGTCTGGGAGCAAAAAGTTCAAGACTAAACACTGATAGTCTATTTTTAGGTTAGGTCACCATATTTGAGATCAGTGGAGGTCCGACGCCACAAGTCAACAATCTATTCTCCGCACAGTTTATGGAGACAGAAGCAGATGGCTCCATACACAGAGTAGTGGCTGCTCAGCTCCCAGAAACACTAGATTCATACTAGCGTTGGGGTTTCCGTTCTTCAGGTCCGCTTGGGGACCCAAAACACGGAAACCCAATCCGCTTAAAATGTGGTTAACTGCGGACCCCACAGACTATAATGGGGTCCGCCGGGTTTCTGCCTGAAATCGGTGGAGAGAAAAGACCTGCTTGCGGAGTCCCCAAATGGTCACCCAACGCAGGTGTGACCGAGGCCTTACTTGAACAGGAGCTTCACTAGCATGTCAATGCCACTACAGAGCCGTCTACATCCAGCTCCATACATAGGGCAGCTTTCAGATGATAGGAGAGGGGTCTTTTTTTTATTAGATTTTAACTATTAAGTATTTGTATGGTGTGATCTGTGTTACAAGCAGAGAACCTCAAAATAAACACAAAATGTATCAAAATAAAGAACAAAGTCTCAGAAAAAAATAATCCCAGTCACTTGAATAAGTAAAAACATTCCAATGACCAAGTCAAGTCACATGTGAGACTGAAAAGAATTGGGCTGTGTCCAAAGGGTTTTCCCACAATAGAACTGTATCACTTATCCTCAGAATAGCTGATGTGTCTGACTGCTTCCCTTAGCCTGCATTCACACAGTGCAGTTCTGCACAGTTAAAACCGCACCAGAAAAATATGCACACAGTTTTCAGTGCAGTTTCTTAATTTCACATGTGAAACATGATAAATAAATAAATAAATCGAAACTACATAGAGGTATTATTTGCTGTGTTTTTTATTTCCCTATTAAATATACAGGGAAAATGGCACAATTCTGCTGCTAAAATTAACATGCTCCGTTTTTAAGCAGAGCCTGTCTGCTTAAAGAGGACCTTTCACGTCCTCATGTATATGCGGTTTTACATACCGCTCGAAAGCTGACAGTGCGCTGAATTCAGTACACTGTCGGCTTTCCCGGTATGTGCCCCGGGGCAGATATTGGTGGTCGTAGTTTCACCGTTCACCGTCAGAAGGGCGTTCCTGACAGTCTAGCTGGGCTGTAATGAACGCCCCCTCTGACAGTACTTGGCTATGGATGGGTACAGTCAGGGGGGCGTTCCTTACCGCCCAGTGATGACGCTGAGCTGTAAGGAATGCCCCCCCCCAGTACAGGGCTATGGAGGAATACTGTCAGGGAGGGCGTTCCTCACAGCACAGCTAGACTGGTGAACGGTGAAATTTAGACCCCCAATATCTCCAGCCCCGGGGCTTATAACGGGAAAGCCGACAGCGCGTTGAATTCAGTGCACTGTCGGCTTTCTAGCGGTATGTAAAACCACATATACATGAGGACGTGAAAGGTCCTCTTTAAAAAACGGTTACCTGCAGACCCCATAGACTATAATGGGGTCCGCCGGGTTTTCACCGGTTTAATACTGAAATCGGTGGAGGGAAAAGTCCTCCTTACAAGTGCAAACTGTGGCGGAGTCTCCTATGGAAACTCCAACACTGATGTGAATCCAGCTTGGTGGCTGCATTAAACTCACTGTATGTGAATGGGGTCCTTTTATATGACTGTTTTTCGGTGATCCGTTTTAATGGACCATCATAAAAATAGGCCATGTTCTATTTTTATCCACTTTCACGGATCACTCAAAATCCTCAAATGTATGAGGGATCCGTAAAAACGATCACCCTTTGATGGCAAAACAGCTGTGAAAAACACACATTTTCATCTGCACGTAAACTAAGGCTAGGTTCACACTTGTGCTGGGCTCTCCATCGTTTGAGTATACCAAGGGACGTAAACGACAAAGAGCCAGACCGCTAATACTGCGGTTACCAGACCATAGACTACAATGTAGTCCTCCAGGTGTCCGTCGGTTGTCCGTGAATTTTTATACCGAAACCGGCAAAGAGAAAAGTCCTCCACGCAGGTCTTTTCTCTCCACCGATTTTTGGCGTTTTCTGCAACGGAGACTCCGGCGCAAACGTGAACCTGGCCTAAGGGGGTATTCACACATCAGTGCTTTGCATCAGTGATATTAAACCAGATCCAGGAATGAATGAAAAACACAGAACAGGTGCAAATCTTTACATTATATGTGATGCAAAACACTGATGTGTGTGAATAAGGTCTTAATCAAGCAGGTTAAAATTCTGGACAGAAAACCTCCACACCAACATGTATGACAATGCAAATTTCCAGTTAAAGCAAATTTTGTATTAGAATATATAAAGAAATGTATGTGAAGAGTCTGAAGTGTGACCATACCATGCAAATCACACAAAAACGTCATGGAAATGTATTGTAGAGATTTGACATGGATGTGTAAAATGCACCATGTCTGAACAAGGCCTGAGGCGTCTAGACCCCAGTTTCTATAGATTTTCCTCAGGTTTTGTACAACAATTTTAACAGTAAAATCTCGCTGTTCACACCTGGTAGTCATTTGCAAACACAATTTACCTCAGAAAGTACACTCCTCATGCCCAAAATGAGCCCCTACACCAAATGTATACATATTTCTGCCACAAAATGAGAATTTTTCACACAAAACATGTTGGTCCCAGCAGTACACCTTATCCATATACTGCAGTGTACCATGTTATTACATGCAGTATCATGTCCCACACACTGCAGGGCTACTGACTAGCAGATGGTTTGGCAGGTTGTCAGACAGCCAAGAATCCTGAGGTAAACATGCATTTATGTACAGAAATAAAGCCATTTACCTTTCATGTATTTTGCTCACTAGTTGCACAATGATACAAAGTACCAGAGAGTTTGATACTAAACTCAGGGCAGGTTACACTGCAGTGTGCTAATGAAATCATAACATCACATGATGCCCCTAGTGGCAGGAGGAGGGACGTACAGGACAATGACCATTCACATGCCAGTAATCTGCTCAGTATTTCCGGCAGTGGAAAGTAAACAGAGGAAAATTGTAATGGAAAGAATTGCTGCTCTTAAGTTTAGGTTTATTCAGAGGTGTTTCTTGCAGCTCTTAGGTCACAAAGCAAAATTCACTGTGGCATATAGAATCATTGTATATTTAGGTAGAGGGACTTTTAGACCCCCTCAGGGTCAAGTGCCCGCTGGCGAATGCCCTATAGCTATGCCCCTGATTTCATTCTGGTTTTGCCTTAGGCCCCATACACACGACCGTCATTTTATCCACAATTGCGGACCCATACATTTCTATGGGCCCATACATACAATTTTTTGCAGATGTGTGTCTGGGCCATAGAAGGGGTCTACAAATTATTAAGCATGTCCTATAGTTGTCCGCATTTGCGGCAAAGACCAATGTAGGGAATCATACAGAATCCAAGATTGCGGATGACTTTACTGATGCAATATGGACATGTTTATGTGAGGATTGTGGATCAGTATTTGCGGACCATAACATCACTACGGCCGTGTCCATGAGGCCTATCAAATACTGATAGAAAATACTGAGAAGAATACTGCTGTCTAAATGGGGCCTTAGGCTGGAGAAACCCTGGGCTGAAGGTATTAAAGGGGTTCTCTAGGACTTCTGTGAAGATCTTGTGGACTCCTTAAATGCCACCTCCGCTTCACAGGTCATGTGATGTCATGTTCATTGGTCACATAGGCTGATTGTGGCTCAGCCCCATTCAAGTGAATGTGCTGAGCTGTGATACCAAGAGCAGCTGCTGCACAAATGTATAGCACTGTACTTGGTAAGTACTGAAGTGGCTGCAGCACTCACCCGAATGCTGTAGCCTCTTCAATCAGCTGAGTTCTGGTGTTGGACCCCTGCCAATCTTTATTTGATGACCTATGCAAAGATAGTTCATCAATTATTTAGCCTGAAAAACCCGTATAGGCTGGGGCCCCACATTGTGGAAATCCAGCTTTTTTGTTGCAGAATTTGCTGCGTTTTTATGAGCCAAAACCAGAGGTGGATTGAGCAGAAAGGGAGAAATATAAGAGCTTCCTATATATTTCCCAGTCCTTTTGTAACCATTCTTGGCTTTGACTCAAAAAAATGCAGCAAAATCTGCAACAAAATAACAGCTTTATCACAACGTGGAGCCTTAACCTAACAATGGCATTCTGTACGCCAGTTTTAATCCATTCCAAGGCTAACACAAGATACGCCGGTCTTTTAATAATTCAGGCTCACACCCATGAACCAGAATTGAAATCTACATAGTCAGGAACTTGTGTAGATTTTAGGTATAACACACCAGCTTTCTGGTATGAGTTATAGTAAATTTCTCAGGCCAAGGCGTCCCTGCCCGGCCAACCTTGTTCTCCTCTCGCTCCATAAAGTGTGGTGAACAGGGAGCGGAGGAAACAATGTGGCATTTTTTTGGTTCAAGAAGGGCCGTGTGCCAAAGATGCTCTACATTTACACAGAATAGTACCATAAATGGGCTAGTAAATTCCTCTTGGCGGGTGAACTTACAGTACTGCTAAAGTTCCATTAGCGAAATTCAGTAGTGTGCTCTTCTGCAATCCAAGGCAGAAAACAACACCCATAATCATGAGGTTTTGCTGCTCCTCGCCTGCGAGATGTGCTGCAGGTCTGCTTATCTTTCAAACTTTGGAACTTTTACAAAAAATCTCATCGACTATGCTGCTACAGTATATTGCAGCTGGTTAGCTGCCAGAGAGTTCGCTACTTCAGCTATTATCGTGCCATTAGCTCTGACACTCAGAGCAGCCAAATTGGCAGTTCCTAATCCTGCAGCATCAGGATTAGCGGTGATGTGATGTACCGCTAATGCTGGAGCATTAGAAACCACCCACTTGGCCAACTACTGCTATCAATACCTATTCACTTCAATGGGAACAGAGCTGCAGTACTCTGGCCTGGCTGCTATACAGTGGATTGTGCCTTCTACTTCAAGCTCTGACTTCTGTATAGGTTGCAATGTAACCAGGATGCTGGAACCTACCAGCTGATCAGTATGGGGCCCAGGTGTCAGACCCCCCACCAGTGTGAAACTGATGACCTATGCTGAAAAAACTACTTAAGACTAAGGCCCCACGTTGCGGAAATGCAGCTTTTGTAGTTGCAGCTATTGCTGCGTTTTTTTGAGCCAAAGCCAGGAGTGGATTGAGCAGAAGTGAGAAGTATAAGAACTTTCTGTATATTTCCCATTCCTTTTGTAGCCACTCTTGGGTTTGGCTAAAAAAAACGCAGCAGTGCTCCAGTGTCTCCCAGCATGATCTGGTTCTGCTGCTCTGTTGTTTTCTGGCAGTGGAAGTCCCCCTCCCGTGTCCCTTTGCGTAGGCTGCTGATTGGCCAGAGAGGTCTTGTGACGCGGGGTCTTCCGCCGGAAAATCCCTAAGGTGCCGCGGGACTGGACACCGGCGCACCGGGGGACAGGTGAGTATGTTTTATTTTTTTTTTTCACCATAATGATGTCCTTTGCAGAGACCGCGGATTGGTCTCAGCAGTCACATGTGGCGGAGACTTCTGGCGGAAGAAATCACTGGAACACCCAGACCATGCTGGGAAAGACCAGAGCATCAGGGACAGGTGAGTATGTTTTGTTTTTTTGTTTTTTTTTCACCTTCCCCAGCTTAATATAAGAAAAAGTCTATCCTGGACTACATGCACACAACCATAGTGGTATCTACTGTCTGCAAAAAGGGGACTAGTTCTATACAGCGGCTTTGGCTGTGACTAAAGATTACTGTGTCACCCTGCAATTCCTTTACTGAATGGAGTTGCATTGCAACCTTGTGGGTGCTGCAGCTGTGACTTGTAGCTGCAAAAAGACTGGACATCACACGGCAGCATTAAATTTAATGTGTGGGAATGGGTGCTATTCACATGACCGTTATTTTGACGGTCCATTGTAATGGACGATCAAAATATAAGTCATGTTCTATTTTTGTCCGGTTTCACGGATCCCTCCATACCCTGTAATGTAAAGGGATGCGTGAAAATGGCCACCGCTAGGGTGCAAGACGGCCATGAAAAATGGAGGTTTTGCACCTCAGTCGTGCGAATGTAGCCTTACAGCTTATTCACACGACCAAGTTTCATGCAGTGTCAGCTGTATTTAGTTATCTATGATGCTAGGAGTCCCTGTGTCACAGCAAAATACTTCTATGTAGTAATTTTAGTACAGCACAGTATTTCACTGGGTTGTGTGAATGAGCTGTAAGTGTGATACACACTTACCAGTCCCCAACACTCCATTGTCCACCATTGGTGTTTGTTCCAAGATCTTGTGGAGACGTCACTGCCAGAAATACTGATCCTCACTCACATGTGTCACTGATTCCTTACCACTGACTGCTGAGACAGAAATTCCTTGCATAATGTATTGCTATATACAGATCTCTTTATGCCAGTACATTGTATGCTAAAATACATATTTATATAGAGATATTTCTCTACATAATAATACATTATACAGGGAAATAAATATACTATAAAGAGAGAAAAGGAAAAAAGGTAAGCAAAAAAAAAAAAATCATATTGAAGCTAGTGGAGCTTGTGGCTCAGTCAGTAGGGTGACAACTCTGTGTACAACATGTCCTGGATTCAATCCCTGTCTTATACAAGAAATTACTAAAGCTTTAAAAGGGTAGTACGTGAAATTATAGTATTGCACCACAAGGCTGAGGAAGGTGAAAAATAAAAAATATATACACACGTGGACAAAATTGTTGGTACCCCTCGTTTAATGAAAGAAAAACCCACAATGGTCACAGAAATAACTTGAATTTGACAAAAGTAATAATATATAAAAATTCTATGAAAATGAACAAATGAAATTCAGACATTGCTTTTCAACCATGCTTCAACAGAATTAAAAAAAAATAAAACTCATGAAACAGACCTGGACAGAAATGATGGTACCCCTGAAAATAGTGTGACCAAAGGGACATATTAAATCAAGGTGTCCCCACTAATTAGCATCACAGGTGTCTATAATCGTGTAATCAGTCAGTGGGCCTGTATATAGGGCTACAGATACTCACTGTGCTGTTTGGTGACATGGTGAGTACCACACTCAACATGGACCAGAGGAAATGAAGGAAAGAGATGTCTCAAGAGCTTAGCAAGAAAATTATAGACAAGTATGTTAAAGGTAAAGGTTATAAGACCATCTCCAAGCAGCTTTATGTTCCTGTGACTACAGTTGCACATATTATTCAGAAATTTAAGATCCATGGGACTGTAGCCAACCTCCCTGGACGTGGCCGCAGGAAGAAAATTGATGACAAATCAAAGAGAATGATAATACGAATGGTAACAAAAGAGCCCAGAAAAACTTCTAAAGAAATTAAAGGTGAACTTCAAGCTCAAGGAATCCTATTGAAGGCTCCCAGGATTGTCATACATTACTTCTATTACAGGCTGCGCTAGGCAGTCTGTAGTAGAAGTATAGGGATTTTACAATACATTACAATGCATTAGCATTGCAATGTATTGTATTAGCGATCAGTTCTCTAAAATCCCTAAATAAAATTAAAAAAAATAAACAATGTAAAACACATACACATTAGTTATCCCTGTGTCTGAAAATGCCCGATCTATAAACTTATAAAAATTGCTGCACAGTAAATGGCATAAAAAACAAAGCCCATAAGCAAGTCATACAAACACAGTTTTTCTCTAATTCCACTTCATTCTGAATTTTTTCCAGCTACTTTGTACAGAATATTAAATGGTACCACTACAAATACAATTTGCCCTGCAATAATTAAACCCTCATATGGTTCTGTGAATAGAAAAATAAAAAAGCTATGGTTTTTAGAAGGTGGGGGTTTTGGTTGCCTTGGGCAGGGGTTAATAGAAGGGAGAAGTATAAAGCGCTTCCTGTATATTTCCCCTTTTTATGGCTAGAAAAAATGCAGCAAAACCTGAAACAGAAACCGCAGCTTGTTTCCAGCATATGGTCTCAGCCTTAGGCGGATTCAAAAGCGGAACCTTTGTGATGTCTGTGCATTCTAGCATGGGTGGAGCTTAGCCAAGCATGTTCTGTGGTATGACCCTGTGGAGCTATAGCTATATGTTGGGTCGTAAGCAGCAGTCACTACTCTATAAGTAGGAGTATTTGCACACCACCACTTCAGGTAATGCAGCATAGATGCCTAAAGAACTACCTCTCTGTTCCTGTGCGCCACGCTAACCACTGATGGCTGCTAACGCAACGCTTGTGCTAGCGCTGTGACCTCTTCACTGTTTACATCCCACATTGTCTGTTGCATGGTGGCCATGCAATGTAATTACAGCCTTTTCCCATATAAGTGGGATAAACAGTTTTCAAAGAAAACAATGAAAGGGTAACAGCACTTAGGCCATCTATCACCGCTGCAGTGATGACTACTCTCAGCTGTATACTGCTGAGAGTGGTGACTGGCTGTAGTGGTACTGTCCACATGACATCAATGCTGCAGCCGCTCAGTGTACACAGTGCTGCGGCAGTGACGGCTGGGGCCTACTACAGGAACGGATGAAAGGAAGCAGGTAAGTATCCGTGCTATTTTATTTTCTTGTCCTCCCCTGCTGCATGCATTTAACTTTAATGATCCCGGACAACCCTTTTAAGCCACTTTCGTACAGTTAGTATTCTGCATCAGTATTTGTAAGCCAATCATTATGGCTACATTCACATCTCTGTTAGGAACCTTTGTCCCGGGTGCGATAATGAAACGGTGCTACATAATAATGAACACCATGACAGATACCCAACATTATAGTCAATGGGATCTGTTGTGCTCCGTTGGTGTTCACTATTAGACCAATTGGTTTTCATGGTTCTTTCCATTCTTCTGCTCTTATGACGGAATAGAAGACTGGTAAGAACAACACAAAACGGCTTTCAATTTAGATTTTCTTTGTGTTTGTCCCACTTCTGGTTTTGGTTCTCAAACACTGATGCAAAATACTGACCAAATCAGTTTTAGGGCCAGGCTTACATGTTGGTCTTCGATGTGCCTAGCAAGTGGTCAGAAATAAGCCTGAACTTGGCACATTTTTGGTGTATGATGGCTTATCTCAGCTCCTGCACCCTGCTTAACACTTCTTTAGACTGTGAACTGAGCAGGGCGGGCTGAGGCATGAATGCCCTGGTCCACTAGCTTTATTACTGGTGTTTGTTGAGCTTCTTGCGCCTATCAGGGAATGAATTAAGACTGATCTAAGAATCAATAGTCTTTATAAATTTCCTTTGTAGTGTAGTGTCCAAAGGTGTAAATTGGTGCTTCTGGGCCCCAATGCAAAATCAGTAACAGGGCCCCAACTTGCCATGTGCTATCTATAATACAGGTGTCTGCTTATGTTGTAGAGAGGCCTTTGGGCCTCCTCAGGCTGGAGGGCCAGGTAGCGATTGCGACCTCTGCACCCCCTATAGCTACACCCCTGATTGTGCCGTTTTACCATGAATGTAGTTTTGTAATGTAGAAATCAGTGTACAGTTTTAACATATAAACAATTTTTTTTTAAACATTTTCCCCTTTTTTTTTTAAAAAAAACACAACATGTGGCCACTCAGGGGCATAACTTGAGGGGATGCAGAGAGCCTGAGGGGCCCATAAGGTGTCTCTTTCCAATATGAGGAGACCAGTACTATAAATAAGACATTATAGGTGAGGGACCCGGTATAGACTTTGCATTGGGGCTGCATGTTACGTCTCTGTGACCACTATCCTCATGGATAAACTGTGTGGTTCTGCCAAGTGGCACATGACTGCTATACGTGATACCAGCCTAGTGACATGGGTAGGGGGCATACAGTGAGGTCTTAATTTTTACATTTTAGTAGCTGTCAAATGGAGTTCTGAGACCCCCACTAATCCCTCGAACAATGGGAAGAACACAGTTAAGCTCATAGTTGCAGGAAGTATTATAGGCAGGGGTGTAACTTTAGGGGGGTGCCATTGCACCTGGCCCAAGAGTCTTTGGTTGTCCATGAGGTGTCTCTTCCCAATATGAGGAGACCCGTACTAGACACAATGCATTATAGTTGGAGGCCTTTGCATTGGGACCCAAGAGTTCATGTTACGCCTCTGGTTATAGGAATAACCCAATGAATAAAAGTTGTGCAATGTCTAGAGCTAAATGTGACAGGAGCCTGTTTGATGATAGTACAGTGTCAAGCACATTCCGGTGAGATTTAGAGCTCTGGTAAATGCCATGTGGTCTGTTGGACGTGTGGTTCACACGGTGGCCAGGCGGTGTCGCTGTGGCGAAGTTACTTAGTTTGTGACTGAGTGGCAGCTCCCTCTTGGCTTGGCGCTCTCTGGTCGGGGAGAGTGTGCGCAGTGCAGTGTGCGCTCACACAGTGGGCGAGTGTGTCTAGCCGCTGCCGCCGCCTGTCCTGTGTCATCGCCTCCCTCCCAGTCTTAAGCCGCGGTG
This sequence comes from Leptodactylus fallax, assembly GCA_947044405.1. NCBI lineage: Eukaryota > Metazoa > Chordata > Amphibia > Anura > Leptodactylidae > Leptodactylus > Leptodactylus fallax. Next base: position 10,320,592 of record CAMRHE010000005.1, on the reverse strand, counting down.
ATGGCGGACAGCGCCAGCGAGAGTGACACGGACGGAGCGGGCAACAGCTCGGCCGCTATGCAAACGTCCTCCACAGCTACTTCCTCTGGCAAGTCGGGCATCGTCATCTCCCCATTCCGCCTGGAGGAGCTGACTAACCGCCTGGCCTCCCTGCAGCAGGAGAACAAAGTGCTCAAAATCGAGCTGGAGACTTACAAGCTGAAGTGTAAGGCGCTGCAGGAGGAAAACCGGGACCTGCGCAAAGCCAGCGTCACTATAGTGAGTATAGCACAGCCCAGGGCGTCACCTGAGCACCTGCCTGTACTCAACACTACAGAGCCCAGCGTGCCCTCCATGGATCTGCACATCCCGGCACGCCTTGCTGAGAACCTCCAGTCATAGTATGGATCAGGATGGACTGCTGGTACTTGTCGTTCTATCTCTGATAAGTCACGTGTCATTCCCTTGCTCCAGTACAAGTTCCTGCTGAAGGCCACAATCCTTTATAATACAGTATATATAATGGATATTGTCCTAGGAGCTGTATACTGAATGCAGGGCGCTCATTGCCCTATGTTGTCCATGCCAACTGGTGCAATCCTAGGCGGTAAATAACATCGCACCTCCTTCATGGATACCTGGGGAAGTATCTCATATCTAGCCATAGGGGGGGGACCTTGGGACCACTTACCTTTTAGTAGGTCATGTGAGGAGCTGCTGCAGACAAAACCCCCTGGTACACCTAATCTTACCCTTACATGTGCATGGTATATAATATATTTAAAGACACTTTTTTTTTTTTTTTTTTAATAAGTTAAGCCCTGTTCATGTACCCTGTTTATTGAGTGGGCGTTTTCGTGCTAGTAACCCCTCTATAACACAGAAATGAAAGTGATTTCTGTTTTGGCCCAAGCGAGGTAGTCGGCTACGCTAGTCTACCCAGTAACAAAGGGTACCATTAAAAATGCATTTGTCATCCATTGACAGACGCCACGACCCCTTACATACCTCTGTGTATTTGAAGGAATCTCCTGCTCTCCCTTGGATACCTCCCGCCTCTATGGTGTGTAGTGATTGGTGAGTCACACCTCAGGCACCTGATGGCATCAACTGCCCATAGGTATCTTATAGATAGTAAGTTGTGCACCGGACCACCATATATACAACAGTCTTCTCCTGAAATATATGCTTGCTGATTTAGGTTTGGTGTATCACGTACTCATTTTAGTAGTCTCTTTGGTTTGCAAAGTGATAGGTGAGAAGACTGGTAGGATTACCCTGAAATTTCGATCTCTAGGACAGCATCATGGAAAATGAGACTTTGGTTACACTTGTGCTTATGTGTCTTATAGTGAGGCTGGTTTTCTTGGTGAAGTTGGACATGTCATAATGTAGGGAAACATGGTAATCCCGGAATAATAACTTTCTACATGTTGGTGCACAATAAGTGTATAGTGAAAAACCACCAGGGTCTCATGAGCACCTTTATCTGACTCCCTGAGATGTCATAGCTGTACTGATCATGGCCGTTGTCAGGATATTGTTGGTATGGCTAAGACTGTATGACAAGAACTTGGCCAGATTCAGAAAAGGCTATGTTCACACTATTTTTGCGGTGTACATTTAGGGTATGAAATATTTGTTTTGCACTATGGTGCTGTAAGATAGCATGGTAACTTTCATACAAAATGAATGGGTGGCCGCACTACACAAATAGTGTTAACACTGTTTAAAGGATTGTCTGGCAAAGACTACATTTGTATACATGGGGGCCCCTTTCCATGACAGGCCAGTAGGCCGTCCTTGTGCAGTCTGCATTCATATACATTTTTATGCTGGACAGAATAGCAAAGCCTGCTATTATATTCCAAAAAATTTAGGTTTGACAACATGGAAGCCCATTGTGGGTAGATGCCACTGTATATACTCTATATTGGTATAGTTCTTGGATGTCAGGGGGATAAATATTGAATTGTTCAGCCCTACACACCTATACTGTAAGACATATTCAAGGAGTTTGTAGGGACTTATGGAGTTCATTTGTGCACTGCTTCTAGGGTGTCCTCTACTTTGAGTTTTCAACTGTGCACCAATTTCTGGCAGAGGTGTCCATAGTGACGCCATAACAGAGGCCAGTGATTGATAGTGTTGGATGACATGTTTTTGCACTGTGACAGGAAAAAGCAATGGAGGATTTAAGGGCCAACTTTTAAAGGTAAGTCTACTCGTGTATTTTCTTTACATTGTGTGTATGAACTGTTAGAGGTCAGATAAGACCTTCCACTTGTACTAAATGGTGCAAACCCTATGGACTCTATAGGGGCTTTGGGTGGAGGGGGTGGTAAGACTGTCAATATTTAATCTGTACGCTGTATAAGTGACATGTCATCTGTGTCCCTTCCTATACCGTTATACCAATCCTACGTTCTCATTACGCTAAGTGCTTTAATACATGTGTGGTGAGCTGCAGAGCCAGCCTCTGCATTATTGAGAGCTGCATTTAGCTCCCGAACCATTCCTACAGGTCTACATTCACCAGATCAAGATGCAGCGACTCAGTGGATATCACTTTTTCTCCTCCCAATTGGAGTTGCTGCATTACACACTTGAATATGTGTATTATACAGTGCGGGAAGTTTATTAAGACCGGCGTTTCCTATGCCAGTCTTAATGAAGGCCCCGACTGGTGCTATCGTTTCTAAATTAAGAGGCTCTGGTACACGCTTATGTACCAGAATGGAAATCCGAAACTGACATAGATTTCCTATATAACTCATGCTAGTTTTCTGGCAGAATGGGGGATGTGGCTCATATTTGATACAAGAAAGAGCCTTGTACGACATTGCCACTCATCTAAGCCAGAAAACTGGCATAGATGGGATAATAAATTCCTGCCAGTGTGTCTCGTGACCATAAAAGTCCTGGCTTCTGCAAGTATTAAAAGAGTTATGTGGGGAGTGAATGCTTTTCACAATACATTCCCTGCCCTGGATAAACATCCTTACTGTATAGAAGAGGGTCCCCTGGGCTCCCCAATAATTAATAGATTTGCCGGATGCAGTGGGGGCTGAACGTCTCTGTGCTCACCCTCCTATGCTGACTCTCTGGCCTTCTGTGATGTCACCAACTCTGCTCTACTCTGGTTTTTTACATGGAGTGGATTCGGGCATGTGACCAAGAGTTGGAGCCTGAGAAGGAGACTTCTGGCTTCCACTATGCAAATTTAATAATCAGGGCACTGGCGTATTCTCTTCTATATAGTTAGGATGTATATCCAGTGCAAGGAATGTATTATGAAAAGTTTTTGCTCCCTACATAATGCTCTTAGACAAGTTTTACTAAGTGAGTATTCATTTACAGTACGCTAGATAAGGCCAGGGCTTCACGTAGTCTATTTGTAGGCCTATTGATTGTTTTTAACTATTGAGTGGCAGCTGTAGGGCACAAGATTGCATACAACTCTGTATTCTGTTGGACTGCAGCTGTAGCTTCATGGTTAAAGTCAATTAGTAGTGCTATAAAAATATCTCTGTGCAGCTCTAGCCTAAGGATAGGGCGATACAGGGTGGCACAATCGCAGGTGAAGATGACTGTGGCGTGGCGTTGCCGTGGTTTTTAAAGTAATGATTGACAAGTGACCACTTGTTTTTGTCTAGAAAACAATCTTGTCCCCAAGCTGTGGAAGAGACTTTTTGGGGTCTGACCATATATTGTCTAAGCATTTTCTGCTGCTGGAGAAATGTAGGTTTACATGGATGAGTCTTGTTTGCTGACCATGTGATGCATTGGATGGACCAGGTCCCGCTCTCCATTCTGTATCCCTTATTTCATGCTTATAGGGCATATAGACAGGGGGTATCTTTTAATCTGCAATGATTTGGGCTGAAATTGTATATTTAATTGATGACCCTTATCTTTACAAGGATGTCCTGTAATAATTGTGGCCTCTACACCTGCCCTCGCTACAGGCTACTCCTTTGTCATTGTCTTATCACAGGGATGGTCTTTAGTCCGATTTACTTATGGTTTCCTTTAATTGTCAATGGTATTTCTTTTAGTCTCATAGCAGCGAGCTGTACAGAACATGACTGTGTGAAGCTCTTCTAGCTGGCACAGTTTATTATCTTTGCGCAAGATCTTATTTAACCAGCCAGATGTGCTCCAGGGAAAGGCAGAACCTGTATGGCTTCTTTTTTTTTGTCTGTCTACTGTTTTGTATATTGCATACATGCAGCTGATATTGATGACTGCTGGATTTTGGGTACTGGTATTTGAGAAGTCAGGTAAGGTAGGGAACACTTGCGGATGTTTGTGTTTTTGAAGGGTGTGAATATATAGGATTTTTATTTTTTTAAAGCATTTGCCCACACCATATGCAGATTACTTTGCTGGAGGTGGAGACACTCTCAAGGAAAATAAAACTGACCGGCTTGGTGTGACTGACATTGAGGACGGGTACTACATCACAACCTGTCCTGATATCCTGTGCATGCACTGTCTTCTAGTTCTATTTCTCTTTGGACAGGTAGATTTTGGTTTATTCGCAATACAGCTTCAAAGCTTCATCCGTCCCCTGCACTTGCACCAGAAGGGATATTAATTGAGCCAGACTGGGCAGGTTTAGAACATGGCCAGCTTGACTTTTCTCCCGAGCATCTCCACCTCCATGACTCCAGCAAGTTAACTGACTTACGTCCTTTATGGCTTCTACTTTGTCTAATAAGGCCACCTTTAGGCAAGGGGTACATGGTGACTTTGGCCTCAAGTCCCATTGCGTAGCTAAAGATAGGTGTCACCTTGCAACTCCTTCACTAATGTAAGTAAATGGATATACATTGCAACCTCAAGGGTGCTGTAACTTCTAGTCGCTAAAAGATCCAACACGGCTGTTTTTTTTTGTAACTAGACATTGTAGTTGTAGCATCCTCTAGGTCGCAGTGAAACCTCAATGAAGGAGTCGACATGATGATCTGTGTTTGCTGCTGCCATAGTCACTATATAGCCTTAACAAATACAGCAGGTAATCTAGCTCATGGTGGTTTGGAAACAGGGTTCCCTTTAATTCTATGGCTGCATTAACTGCTCCTGCAGGGGATTCTCATCCAGTCTTATTAATGGAAATGCTAACTGTGCCAGACTCTGGCACGTAACGTATTGCCTTTCAGGATGACATGTCACGATGCAGCAAAAGATGTGCAAAATCCAACCCCAGACTGGAAATGTACCTTGTATAGTTTAACATGGTTATGACTTTCACACTCCGCACCAAACTGCAAGTAAATCTTGTATTTCTCAAAACCAAAAGTAGATGCTTGATGTCGGATAGCCAAGTGTGACTCAAACCAAAAACTGATAGTAACAGATTTTGTTTCCTAAAGCAACTGTATGCAGTTTTCTATTACCTCCTCACAATCCAGAATATTTGATCGTCCTGTCGCTGGCAGAATAAAGGGATTTTACTGCACTGCTCCAAATTCCTTTCTAAAAATCCCCCCCTACACACAATGCTAATCTGCTGTCGTCTGCAAACTGCCTCTTCCCACACCTTAGGGAGTAGTAGTAATGAAACAATACAGAAAGTTGCCGCTCTAGCATTTGTGTCAGTATCGAGATGAGTTGTTTCATTGTTTGTAATGCTCTTTAGTTGACGTATTGGTGTAGAAATAAGCAGTGATCTAAAAACCCCAATGATAAGTAAATGAGGGTCTGGGGATTCTGTCTACCTATCCTCTAAATTTCCTCAAGCTTTTTGTATATACAGTAATAAATTCCTTTTAATGCTTGCCATGCACTTAAATTGGCTGTTGGATTGTATCAGTTCCCCCTTCCCCGTACACTGTACACACCTGAAAGGAGAGATGGCAGAAGCCATCGCCTTATACCCCTGGCGGTGACCTAACTCCTCTGAGAACAGAATGATCAGGCATGTTGAATTTAATGAGCCCTGACCCTTCTTTCCCTCAACTTCTGCCGTTGGCTGGTTGCACCCAAAACAGAGGTTCACGCAGTATTAAACAGATTGTCCATGTTTTTTTTGTTTTTCGGTGGGAGGGCCACAGTTGGCCCCTGCATGGATCAGCTGTACAAAGGTGCTTCCGGTTTGTGTATCTGATAGCGGTTGGCGCCATGCCCCTTATAGTGGCAGGGTGCAGGTAGTACAGTTCAGCTCCCATTGACTTCAGTACATCTCATTCATTGTACAAGCTGTGCTCATGTGGCTCATTCGCAATGATATATGGTGTACTGATCTTGGTTTCACTGCACACAATATGATAGAGACCCTATGCAGAGTCATCTTAGCGGTCCTCGTGCCTCTTCAAACTTTGGTTCTTCCAGATATGGTTGGAGGTATATTAAGACCAAACCCCAGACTAGCAGTCAGGTCCTTATAGAGGGATTGTCCTGTATTTTGTATATAATATAACAGAAGACTTAGCAGAACTAATACAAGGGGAGGGGTACACTTGCATGTAGCGACCAGTAACATTGCTATTTACGAATATACTGTTATAGTGTCCTGTTTACCCAAGTACACATACAGAGTGCGCTTTAGGACTGCTACGTAGGATATATATGCACAGATTCTCAGGTCTATTCTCTACAGGACTGATGTATTGTCTATAATAATGACATGGAGCTGTGGGGATACAAGTAGGACTGTAAGGCATATATATATATCTGAGACGCGACCTCACTGGGCATATTCAGCCTGCAATATACTGTCCAGGGACCTGGTCTCACAGCATCATAGTCATCCTATAAAATGCTTCGAGTCACTGTCTCACTATGCGACTAATGAATATTAACTACTACACCCGACATACAGTCCATATTATGGACTGCAAACATCTGGAAACTCTTAGATTTTCTTACCAATGGCTTTATATGCGCTCCATCCTGGTCCTTCAGTTATTCCACGTGGCTGCACTCTGGCTTTCCAAATCACATGGGGTCTATGTGGACTGGATAGGAGTCTTTCTATGAATGCTTATTGGATTGTGCATCTCATAGACTTGCATAGAGAAACTGACTTCTGGTTCAGAATAGACCCTGTATGCTGTCAAGTGGTATAACCAAAGGACCAGAATGTTTCAGGAATTAGTGCCACGTGATTTACCAGCACAGCTATTTCCTGGATTTCGGTTCGTTTTAAAGTTTGTTTTACAAAGTAGTCCAAAAATGTGGTTGGGATTAGGATGTTTTCAGACAGTGAAAACTGCATCAAAACCGCATTCATTTTCCAATGTGGTTTTGATGCGGTATTAGGTCTAGGGATAGGTATGCATGAGCCTATTGCGGCAGCTAAAAACCTATCCAGAGCCACGAATGCCTATAAGATTATGAAGTATAAGTACTTGTTCACATGACGGGGCTGTGTGCTAGCCGGTTATTTAACAGCCCCACTAAAAATATTGGGCATATTCACCGTATAACTCTTTTTTTTTTTAATGGCTTTTCTCCTATCCTTTAAATACTAGAATACATCATTTTTCATTCATGGCTGAGTACATAGCCCAGTCATGTGAATAAACACCTAAAAGGAGTCTGTCACTAGAGGCCAGCATATGAACCCAGCCCCACAGATAGATAGATTTGGGTCACCTGAATGAAATGGGGTCTCTCCCTTGTGAATCGTGCCTCTGTCGCCGAGATATTGCTGTTTTTGTCAATATGTAGATGAGCTCTTTGCAGCACTGAGGGCGTTGTCATTGCTCCAAAGAGCAGTAATGTGTTGACAGCTTTACGTCAGCTTAGTACAGTAGCGATGTGGCCGTGCTGGAGCTCATTGAATTATAGCTGACTATGATGCAGTGAGTTCTGTACACAGTTCAGTCTGGGACATACAGAAAACCCACGGACGGGAGTCATTCGTGTGCATGGGACCCAATGTTACCAGCGCTGATCTGGATTTGCAGTGCTGCCAGCCAGAAATACCCCAAGGTTAGACTGTTCATACACAACTGTTCCATACGTAGGACTTTTCCTTGTGAGGCTCAGTAGATAAGACATCTGTATATTATGTATTTAGACTGTTTCATAATCATTAAGCACAAAAGCAAACACTTAGTAAATCACAGACCGGATGTCGCCACTATTTACAGTCTGTTCTAGGCCGCGTCGTCTTATGGTGCTGGCAGTGCACAATAAAGTTTTACAGTTTAGTGGTGCCAAGACTGAACAGGGAAGGTGGGGTTAATCATTGAACTATTTAGCAGGTGTAGACTCAGGATTTCTGAGGATAAGGAAACCTTACAATGCACCTGCCACCAGCAGAGGAGACGTTTTCAAGGAGCGCTAAGCCTAGAAATGAGTGACTAAATAACCAAGCAATGTAGTTTATAGTTGCCCTCAGGGCTGTGGAGTCGGAGTCGTGGAGTCGGAGTCGGTGCCTATTTTGGTGGAGTCGGAGTCGGAATCAGGGGGAAATTGAGGAGTCGGGGCTTTGGCGTACCGACTCCTCAGTCCTGCTTTGTAAACAAAAAGGTTTTAGTTTTCATGTACTGTACAATATACACCATTGGTATTTCAGCTACATTATCATTTTACTATCTGTACTCTATAGGTAGGTTTCAGTGAAAGTATTATTTCCACTTGGAGTGTATCCCTACACTATGACAAGGGGAATTGCTGACCCTAAGTTGTCAATTTATTCATGCATTTCTAGGAGATAAAACAGAGGAATAGTACATTGGAGCTTGCTAAAAAAAGATGCTCTATAATTTCATTAGAAATACAAGTATTTACTAAAACGGACACGTCAGGATGTATTATGTATTCTGATAATACATAGAGGGCTGCAGGGAATTAAAGATCCCTAGCATAGTGGGGCAGATCATCCGCAGACTATGTGTCGCCAAAATAAGCAATTTCCCCATTTAGAGCACTCTTGTGTATATACTGATATCTCCTTTATTACATAGACCTGGACTACACCTGTATTTATCCAATTATTACCCAAATAACATCTATAATCCTATATAATTATACAGGATCAGGCCGCCACATGGAATCCTCTACAGATAAGGTGAATGTTTAGGGAGATGTGATACAAATAGCACACAAACAACATACATTACTATACTGAGCCACAATATCCGCCAAGAGGAGCCGCTCACCCTCCTGACATATCTAGAATAGCTAATCCTTCTGGAGCATCTGTTCTTAGCACTGGATGTTATGTCCGCTCCTAGAAATGTATGAATACATTGAGAATGTGGGTGATTCACAGTTTCGGGTCAGTTCTCCAGAAATGTCTTTTCATGGGAAGTAAGTATTTACTACAGCAGATGTGTAAGAGGTGGTGAAAGATCCTCAGCAACACAAAATGAACCATCACTCACAAGACAGAGTTTAATCCTCATCTTCAAGAACCCAACATATTTATACACCATAATGGCAGATGTTTATCAATGTAACTGGGCCTTAAGAAACCACATTTAACAAGCAGTCTACTACTTTAATCTACACTCAAAGTAACAAAGTTGGAGTACAGCTAGCATGCTAAAGTACCACTCCAACCAATTTTTTTTTAGTCTTTTGTCTGCTAGTAAGTATCTTGTACTGATGAAGAGTTCACTCATGTGGTGGTTCTGTGTCAGGCCTAATGCACACAACCGAGTGGGCAGACCAAGGCTCTCCTGATGGGTCCTCCCATGCTCCGTTCCAATGACTATAGAATAAGTCTTTATCCTGCTCCTTGTCTTCCAAACAGAACGGACCGTAAACCTCCACAGAAGTGAACGCATCACGGAAGGCACTCGGATGTAAAACCAGCCTGACCTCAGATGGCACACTTGGTCGCGTGCATGGAGCCTTAGGCTACGTTCACATGAAGGAATTTGGAGCAGATTTTGAGATGGATTCCACCACAAAATCAGTTCCAAATTCCAGCCAGGTAGATGGTTATTTATAGAAAAAAAAAATAAAAAATCCTGCTTCATCTTGCCGCAGAGTCTACAGCTAATTGAGCCATAGAATCTGAGGCACAAGACAATCTGATTAACCCCATTGTACCCGAGACAGTCAGCAAGCAAACCTATGGTCGGAAAGCTGAAGCTCTGCTTTGTGGGGTATACAGGGCCAGAATTTGGAGAGGAATCTGAGGCAGAAGACCACATCAAATTCCTCTTCACATCCCCTGCGTGAATAGCCCCTAATACATCCTCCATTCTATCACATCATCAGCAAAGCGACTATTTGGACCGCAAGCCATTTTCTCTATGCAAGTCTGATAACCTTAATATGAGTTTTATAAAATATACATGAAACTGAGCCCCCTGCATCCGTGTCTGTTCCCATTGACTCTAATATAAACATGACAGACGCTTTCTTCCGTCACGTTTACTTTTGTAACGTAAGAAAAAGTCCGACATGCAGGAATTTTTCTTCCATCAGAAAAGTAAAAAACATGACAATCTTCCGGGATGCTTTGTACACTAGGGTGAGGGCAGATGGACACCCAATGGAGGAGGCTCCATCTAGATCTGTCATTTAATGTCCATTGATCTCATCCTGCCATAGATAAGAGCAATGGACATTGAATAATGGTAGTGTGAACCTACCCTAAGCCTGCAGTAATTTCCTGAAACAGTGAGGGCAACCAGGGCTGTGGAGTCGGAGTCGGTGCCTATTTTGGTGGAGTCGGTATAAAATGGACCGACTCCGACTCCCAAAATATATAATAAATTGGTACAGTTAGTAGTACAATGCAGTATGTGCTGAATATATTTTTATAAGAATTTGGGAAAATGATGAAATGTTGAAAATGATGAAATGTCCTGTAAAGGTCTGTTCTATTCCTCATATAATGATGGGACTGAGTTCTGAGTGAACCTATAAGGTTTAGCACCATTATCTGGAGTAAACAAAAGATACAAGTGTTGTGATTGTGAGGACTGAAAAGCTTGACTTTATCTGTAATTGTGCTGGAGACCCACCCACAGCCCGAGGACACAGAGTGACTGCTTGACAAAGAATGGTTATAGCTGAGGTCACACGTTGCAGATGTTTTTGTAGCAGATTGTGTTGCGTTTTTTGGAACCAGGAGAGGATTTGGCTCAAATGTACAGAGCCCTGTCTGGTAACTCAACTGATCGCAGAGGCTGCTGTAAGTTTATTCCCCACCAATCTGATATTTCCAATGCATAGTCCATTTAGATCAACCTCTTGGAGATCTTCTTTAACTATCGCTTTATTTATTTGGTAACTTTGCTAAAATGCATCCATTATCTGATCTCCGAGACGTTAAGGAATATGTTGGTGGCTTTTACAGTCAGACACTATATAAATTATAAGGTAGATGGCTGCAGACCAGCCGTACATTGGCTCTCCTCCTCCCCAACACGAATCATTTGTCTTGGCACAAGATGATGTTGGACACGTCTAGTCCATTAGAGCTCCTCATCAAATGATACCGGTGTTAGATGGATGAAGAGCAGGCCTCAGATGTGAAGGATCGCAGTTCTGTAAAGTCCTATGAGAGTGATTCTCCAGTCAATGCTCTGTGAGCTAAACTACAGACACAAGTTGCAGATAATCTGTTATGTGAGCTATACTTCCTATGGTCCAGGTGGATACATTGTAGCAGGTACGGACTAGACTGGATACAATTGTATCCACTTTTAAGCCAATATCAGTACTAGTTCTTTATGGATTTCCTGCTTGTGGATGGACTTCAGATGGCAAAGATAATGAATGTGTTAAGCAGGGTTTCTGGGAGTTAGTCTTAGGATATGCTATTAATATCTGGTCACTGAGGGTTGTACTCTTGGCACCCCCATTATCTGATTCAGCGGGGTTAACCAATCCTATAAGTGCCTTGTCCACTTTATTATCAGGCCCAACTCTATAGGATTTGTTGCTTTTGTGACTATTGCTGTTCAGTTTCATTCACTTGAATGGGACTTATCAGTAGTGAATATCAGTAATACCATGTAATGTATGATGTTATGTCTGGTAACCAATGCTGAGCTCTCCTATCACCTCCACCCCTACAATCACATGATCGTGGGAGTTCTGGAAAGCCCCTTTAAATAATAGGAACCCAGTGTATTACAGGAAGTTGTATAACTTTTTATAATATAGGTATTAAGTGTTATTTGCAGAAATTTGGAAGCTCTTTATTGTACATCTGGTATCTGTGATTGACTTGCATCATGCTGAATCCATCTGTATATGTGTGTATATTTGTCCATGTATACAAGTATAAAAGAACATTGCTGATACAAGGCTTGTGGTTTATATACTCTTGTCATTGTGGTCAGTGTGGCTCAGAAACCACATATGGGACTCTTCAATATGGTCCCTGACCACCCCAAAACAAGTAAAGTATCTAAAATTTAACAGCAGCCCACAATGCAGAAAAATCTGTGTATGTGTGTGCGTGTTATGATTTTTACTTCGATAAAGAACATGACAAATATCTGGAGCTAGGAGCATAGAGATATGGGGTATATCGCAGCTGGTCCCTAAATGTATTTTCCTATTAATGTCTATGGAAGCTTTGTTGACTCCTGTCCTTACTGTAGTCCTGTAGTATTTTGTCCACCTCTGCTGTAGTAAGTCTTGTGTATTCCATTGCATTAATGCATGCTACCTGATCGGTCATTGCAGTGCCCCTCATCATTCAGTTGGAAGTGCCTTGCTTTGGTTTGCAATAGACTTATACTAGGTTCACACCTGCACCTGGGTTTCTGTTCTTCGGTCCCCAAGTGGAATTGCAAACCTAACCTGCTTAAAAAGCGTTTACCCACAGACCGCATAGAATATAATAGGATCTTCTGGGTTTCTGCCTGGTTTCTGACCGAAAAATGTGGAGAGAAAAGTCCTAGTTGCAGGACTTTTCTCACCTCATTTTTTAAGTGGGTTTGGGGACGGAAACCCTGAATGGAATGCAGGTGTGAACATAGCCTTAGAATTGTGATTCTGTAGTTTTAGGGCTTATGACTGGGACTACATTTCCCTACATACCCTACTGATGTATTAAGGCTGGGGCCATCAGAATCATTGGAGCTGTGCCTATTAACAGATGATAAAAACTGGAGTTGGTGACAGTGGTGAAAGGTCCTCTTTGATCTTTGTCCTATTGCAGGTAATATACAGGGGGGGGGGGGGGAGGTTCCTGCTGCAGTCTCCTGTAACATTAGATGAGCATTGCCTGAACCTACTGACTTTCAGACAGTACTTGCCGATCTTCTGACTTTTGTATATGAAGAAGGATCAGGCATGTCAGATTTTAGTATATCTGACATACTTTGGTACTCATTAGGGTTAAACTGTTACCACAGGTGTCTAGCAGTCACTTTCTCCCCTATCCCTTGTTAGGACATTCACACTTGGCTGACATGTATCTAAGGTGTATGGCCACCATTAATGTGTAAGCAGCTTTGTCTTCTGCTCCTGTTAAGAATACTTTGGCCTGAGCTTGGCTGGTAAGACTCTGCCCCAGGAGACTTGCTGCAGTGTTTACAGCTTGTTTCTGCACACTAACCTGTTCCAGATCATTTAACTAGGTCACGCGCGTTTTCTTGTGATCCAGACCCACAAGACGACGTGTGTGTACAGTAGGCACCATGATGTGATGTCAGCAGTGACGCAACTAAATGGGAACAGATTGGAAATTTACAGCATAGACTATATGCCCCTGGCACAGAATCCAAGCAATTCTGCGTCTGCAGAGGGTCAATATATTTTCTACATTGACAGATACTGCCTCTAGAATAACCCATTACTGCAATAAGCTAAGCTACAATACAGAGACTAAAACCACTACTTGGTCACAATGGCTTTCCTGCTATTTATTAGTTTTAAGAAATTATGGTCAAGTCTGGAGATTTAGAAAAAAACGGCAAACTTTCAACCAGTCACAATTGTTGTATTCAAAATCAAATGTGAGATCTGACCCAGTAAATATCCATTCCCACAAGCTAGCTATCCAGGGACTAGCTCTGTAAGTGGGAGCGGTGCCATTAACAGAATGGGTACAGCACATCCATGTATTCCATAAGTTTCCAAATGTAGCGACCTGGCAATAGCAGCTCATTGATGGCGGTCACACATGAGCCATTCATCTGATCCATCCTATCTAAATAGGGAAAGCCCATTTTTAGGTTGACTACTGATGCATGGGTAAGGGATATAGGGATCTGCACACGTTTCTTGCCCATTGGTATAAGCTGAACATTAAATATAGCTATATTACAGCCTATATGTTCTCCATTGTGCTGTACAGCTCCCTTGTGTCCATTGTGCTCAGGCCCTAGGCATGACTACTGGTGTAGGGGCACAGGAGCAGACCCCATTGGTTAAAATTGTCCTAGTCTTCCTTGCTGTCTGTTGTCAGAGGTATCTGATATTTCTCAGCTTGCAGGCATTTGTTGCAGCTTCTTCCCTGGTACTGGTGCCAACTAAAGATGTATAATCGTGTACAGGTCCCATATACTCCTCCTTAGTTGGATTCTGTATAAGACATTATTGTCCATTTTCATTTATCATCATCTTACCAGATCTGGCCTTCCTACAGGCACTCTATAACCTTATTTTTAGGTTTTATCTTGTTAGGCCGTGTTTATACCTTGTTATTTCAGCTCGGCCCCTACGCCTTTCCATAAATTTATGTGGTGAGCTCATGAATTAGATATGACAGGACCACACCCGTATGCTGAGCAGGGCTTGTGGTAAACATGTTTCCTAGAAACTCGCGTGGTCGTTTTGCTATATTAGACTGTAGTCACACACGCAGTTTTCGGTGCAACTTACTGAGCCGTATACAGAAATAAATACAAGAGAAGTATTGATCTTTCCTATACTACTTTTTTTGGATCCACATCTAACGTTGCCTATAAAAACTGCATTGGAAGTTACATGAGGGCATATTCTGTGATGATCCATTTCCTAATATACATTTATAGCATTCTGCAGCTGCGGATGGAGGAGAGCTTACAGTATACTGCTTTATTATTGAGATCAATGTATAACCTGTAGCTCCCTCTAGTGGTGGCTGCAGGATGTGGTTTTTGAAGTAAATCTGTCTCACGCAGTTTAGATCAGCCTGCTGGCAGCTTGTTATAGAGCAGGAGGAGCTGAGCACATTGAGGTGGGGTTTTGTTAGAAAAGTTCCAGTATACTATTTTTATAGGACTTATTTGGTCAAGCAAAGTTAATGAGGGAGACACTACTGTGTTGAGGATCCTTATCTATTAGCTGGAGTGGCAAGTGGTTGTAAAGAGGGTGTCTTTCGCCCTGGAGGACTTGTCTCGTCCTACATTACATTGTGCAGCTCTTCATTTCCCTTGTGGTTCTGCCATGTTATGGTGTATATTGCAGTTGATCCCTAGGGTTCCCAGCAAGGTGACACATGAGCTGCCTATTATGAAGGGACCCTTTTAACAAGTAGGGATTGTCCAATGCGAAAAACCTATCATAGAGTGACAGTGGCACACATTATTGCAGACCCTAAGTGTCCCCAGCCCCCTGGTCTGCCTAGTTCTTATTTCTTGAGCAAAAGCAGTGAGTATCCAAATTATCCATATCAATATCTACACCCTACCTGACCCTTGGGTGTGGGGCCATAGATTTGGGGGCGTTGAGGGGATTTGTATCCATACAAGCATCTCTATCTCGTTATCTATCTTATGAATATTTGCTTTTCGGATTCTCTTCTGGCGCGTCTCTTACTAAGGTGTGTCTCTCTAGATAGATGCACTTTGAGTTTATCTTTGGGAACATTGGCGTTGCGAGTAAACACTCAGCTTTCCCACTTCAAAGCTTCCCTAGAAATACACATTCCATAGGTTTAGTGATGAAAGTGCCAGCTGTAAAGAGCTTCCCATTCCGCGCCATGGATGTCTATTGCTGTAAGCTGTTATGTGCCGATAGCATTTCCTTTTTTCTCACATTAGCACCTCTCTCTTTACAGCAAGCGAGGGCTGAGCAAGAAGAAGAATTCATCAGTAACACATTGTTTAAGAAGATCCAAGCCTTGCAGAAGGAGAAGGAAACACTTGCAGTAAACTATGAGAAAGAAGAGGAATTCTTGACTAATGAACTGTCACGGAAGCTCATGCAGGTGATCAGATACTCATTGTACATGGTGGCAGCCTTCCAGGGAGCAAGCAAGCTATGGCACAGCCTAATGAATGTGCAATGGCCCTAGGGTAACATGTCGAGCATAGATCAACCAGAAACTGTATGGCATTTATCCACAATATAAATTTGTGTTTTAGTATACTTCCGATATTTTAAAGGAGTTGTACTATGTATTAAATTCTGCATGAATTCCTCAGTTTTCTTGATCTCTGCTTGTTGTCATTCATTCTGCTTACCTCTAGTGGATAACATTTTGACCATGGCCATGCCGAATCCATGCCCACATCACATGACCATGGTCAGAATTTTATCCTCTAGAAGTAACAGAATGAATGACAGCAAGCAGAGATCTAGAAAACAGTGAGGAATGAATACAGAAAGTATATTTTTATTATACAAACAATAACATTGGGTTCTCCATATTGGTCTGAAAGTGGTCAATCCCTTTAATGGGCGTTGCTTTCATCCTGTGACAGATGAGAACAATGGACATTGAATGGTGGTATTGTGAACCCACCCTAATGGTACATTTCCCCTACAGTGGGCACTGTATACTGTATAGTTGGCTGTTATGTAATGATAAAAACTAAAGAACCTCCAGTATATTGTATACCTGTCTGCTTACCATCTCCACACTTTATTTATTTATGTATATATGTATTTAGCTACAGCATGAGAAAGCAGAACTTGAGCAACATCTGGAACAAGAACAAGAGTTTCAAGTTAACAAATTAATGAAGAAAATAAAGAAACTGGAAAATGATACCATCTCCAAACAGCTAACACTAGAACAGGTAATGTCCTGCAGCAGCACAGTACAGCTGCAATACCACAGATATCCTATGAATAAAAGTGGCGCTGCTCTTACATGGAATCAGACATGTTTGTTTAGTCTCGTACACTCTCTTTAAATCCATTTACAAATCCTTTTAAGAGTAAAATGCGGTTGTGGTATCTCCATGGGGCAGAAATTGGGTAATGCCAATCAGAATGGACAGTGGTGGGGAATTATTGCTGTGTTTAGGTAGTCTTAATGGCCATACTAGGTGCAAGACTTGCTTAAAGGGATAATCCAGTCAGAATAAGTTACCCCCAACCAAAGGATAGGGAGTAACTTGCTAATTGGTTGGGGTGCAACTGCTGGGACCCCTACCTTTTTAAAGGGGTTTTCAAGGAATTTACCCATGTCCTATCCTATTTGATCAGTGGAGTCCAGCACCCAGGACTCTTTGAAGAAACCACAGCGTTCAGGTGAACGCCACAACCACTTGAGTGAATACCAAGTACAGCGCTTTACATTGGCTCTGCTTGGTTTTGCAGCTCAATGGGACTAGGCTGCAAACAGACCAAGTGGCAGATAAATATGTCACTGGCCAGTGAAGTGTAGCAGCTGATCTGTGGGCGATCTTGGATGTTGGACCACCGACACTCAGTTATTGTCCACCTTTTTAAATACTAAAAGTTCTTCACAGGGTGAAAGCAGATTTTAGTTCTCTCATCTTAGATGGAAGAAAAAAAGTTAAGTTATGTGTATACTGCAGAAAATAAAGTTCCTTAGCATAATGTGTAGTGTGTCTTGAGATTTGTTGTTGCTTCTCAGCACATTTTCCAGATATTTCAGATTCTATCTCCTGTTTGATTGCTTTGTACATCGGAAATCTTCTGTTTGCCGTTTACATGGATGATTTCAGAAACTGTTGCAGGCTCATCTATATGTTATGTCACGCATAGATTTTTGTCAGATATGGGATATCAGCAGTTCAAGCCTAACACTTTCTATACGCTTCAATTAAGGCAGGCTTGGAAGATGATAGAGGATCTCTGTGAGAATGGAGATTAGCAGATTGTATCTCAGGGTTAGAGGATGCTTCAGTTCAAGGGATAGAGGCTGTAAATATAACTTTAAGAGAATATATAGCCTTGTTTTAGCTTTTGAGTTAAAGGGGTTTTCCAGGACGTTTACATTTAATGTACTATTCTTGGATGATTGAAGGGTCCTTGTCAGTTCTGTACATTGCGGTTCTACATAGTACTGGGCAAGGTTCCATTCCATTTGTTTGAATGGGACTGCGCTTGCAGTATCAGGTGTAGCCACTATGAAGTGGGTGGCGATGTGTCTGGTACACAGGCTGCAGTTCTCACTTTGGCTTGTGAACAAAAGGATTGGCATGTTGAAATCTTACCTTTTCCGTCTGATATATCCTCTGCTGAAAGAGGAGAGTTGGGAGGCTTTAGGAAACATTAGAAGGCCGGCTGGTCCCATGAAAATGATTGGGCTTAGCTGACAATCTAATGTGTGCCCAGCTTAGGGTAGGCCATCAATAATACAGTCCTTGAAGACACCTTTTAAGGGTTCCCATACACATTAGAAAAGTTGGTCAAACCTGCCAAAGTTTCACGCTGACCATTTATTCCCAGGGAGCTACTAAGGACACCTTTGGCAGTGGTTTTCTCTCCCCTTTGAAAATCTGAGCTGAGTGTCTGTGGGAGAGTTGGAAAGAATAACTGTTGTAGCCACATGGGCGTCCACCCGACAGTGTTTCAAGGGGCATAGGGACCCAGCCAAACCAAAGACTGTATTTAGAATTATGAAATTCCTAAATTGCTTTTTTTCGTGCATTCCTCTTCCAACACCCACTAGAAGCCATATTTGGTCTTTGTTGAAATCTGTAGCTTGGGCTGTATAAGATGGTCTGTTCTTCCAGCAACCAAGTCTTTCTTACTTTGTGAGTTTATATTTGAGGTTCTGCAGTCCCCCGCCACACTGTATCGGGACATGCTGTGTATACTTCTCGTGGTGCCGATGTATATATCCTAGGACATTCTTGATTTAAGCTTGCAGGGCAGCACGGTGGCTCAGTGGTTAGGACTTGCAGCACTGGAGTCCTGGGTTCGAATGCTGCCAAGGACATCATTTGCAAGGAGTTTGTATGTTCTCCCTGTGTTTGTGTGGGTTTCCTCCCACACTCCAAAGACATAGTGATAGGGAATGTAGATTGTGAGCCCTATATGGGACAGTGATTGACAATGTCTTTAAAGCGCTGCGGAATATGATGGCGCTAAAAATAAAAAAATAGAATACAGTCAGAATGGTGCAGAAGTTGTCCTGCTTGTATCTGATGTCTTTTTAGCTGTGTCCGCTAGATGGAGCTAGATAGTTGTATTTCAGCACGCCATACACTTTGTGTGCAAGGAACATGGTAAAATGCAAGTAGACCAATATCAGCTTAAAGGGTTTTTCTGGGACTATAAAATGTATGGCCTATTTTTAGGATGGGTCATCAATATTATATTGACAGAAGTCCAAATCCTGTCTCCCACGCAATCAGCTGTATGAAGAGGCCATAGAGCTCAGATCATCATCATCGCCACTTCCTCTTCTCATGCCATTAGCCTCATGTCCTTTAGTCACATGGCCATGTAAGGGATTAAGTAAGCTACAATACCAAGCACAGTCTCTATACAATGTTCACCACTGTGATAAGAAGCGATGACACTGCAACAACACACACCCTTCAAACAGTTCAGTGGTGGGGTTGGCGGGTGCGTTCACAAGTAAGGCTGGCATCACATCTGTACCAGAGTCTCCGTCACAGAAACCACTGAAAATCGGTGGAGAGAAGTCCTGAAACGGCGGGCACCCAGCGGACCCCATCATAGTCAGTGGTGTCCATGTGTAACTACTGTTTTAGCGGTGTGGCTTTCAGTCGCTCAGGTCCCCCGGCAGACCCAAACGACGGAGAGCGTGGCACTGGTGTGAACCTAGCTTTACTATGGCCATATGCAGCCAAAACCCAGGCCTGCATGTAGTGGTCTCAGATTTCCTGTGCAATGTGAATTGATCACACAATTTTGCTGATATTACTGCAGGTTCCTGCTAATTTTAGTGACTATAAACATGATTTTTAATGGCTTTGTGGGTAAAATTGCAGTATTAGACAATGCATAGCTGATAAGACTCTGCCTTACACACAGTTTTGGCTGCATGGTGTTTCCTGCGAATGCAGCCAGCTAGTTGGCATGACTATTACTGCAGATACAAAGGCAGCCTCCATTGTAGTCATGTAAATTTAGTCTGATGTCTTTAGAAATGTTCTTATTCACTTACAGAATTTACTTTTATAGTCTCTTCCCTTTTGGAATATCCCATCATGGCTCAGTCCCCTTCTCTGGTCATTACATATGTTTGTTCTATGACGTTCTTTAGCTGTTGTCTTAGATGAAGTCTCAGTCTTCTTCTGTCCCGTTCACAGCTCTGCATATGTTCATTTTCTAACAGAAATGTTTTTATGCACTCAGCTAAGACGTGAGAAGATTGACCTTGAAAACACCCTGGAACAAGAACAAGAAGCACTAGTAAATCGTCTCTGGAAAAGGATGGACAAACTTGAAGCAGAGAAAAGGTTGGCTTTAAGCTTCCTATAGCTGCTTATGATAACTTTTTTCCTGTGACTACTTTAGACTGAACAGTTTTTAGAGCCGTGAGACTTGTGATGTAGTCCAGAGATTATTCACATGACCCAATCTGGGCCTTAAAACTTGGTCCTTGTGTGTGCCGGATTTACCAGCCTGAGCAGTTTGTCCAAACTGGTAAACTGGGGACACCCATGGACATCGTGTCACAGCCAAGACTTAGCTCCTAGCTCCATGAACCGTATAGTACAGGTGTTGGAAGTGGCCCAAATAGCTCATCCATGGGGGGCTGCTTGCCTGCTCCCCCCCTCCCTGATCAGATACTAAGGATAGGCCATAAATAACATTAAGCAGGCCAAAGACATAAGAGTAAGTAGTTTAATCCCATCGCGGTCAATGAGTATGGGTCTCCTGACTGCCCCCCAACATTAGGTTTGACAAGAGGGAGCAATAACTCCAAAAGTGAATTTCCTGCTGATAATACATGAATCCTGTATTTTGTTTCTTTAGAATTTTGCAGGAAAAATTAGACCAGCCAGTGTCTGCTCCGCCTTCACCTCGTGACATATCAATGGAGATAGACTCCCCGGAGAACATGATGAGACACATACGTTTCCTTAAGAATGAAGTGGAAAGGCTAAAGAAGCAACTGAGAGCTGCACAGCTACAGCGTACGTAGACCTATTCATTTCACTGGAGTTTCTCCAGCTTCATTACTTATCCATGTCTTTCTTGTTCTGTTCCTTTCACCCGTTGAATGATGGTCCATTCGTTGGTTTACTATGGCCAGGTTCACATGTTGTAGTAGTGTGCTACCTGGCAGAACTGTACTTATTGAGCCACGAATTTCCTGGTTGGGCAATAGAGCTCCTGGCCATGTGGGTTTTTACAGTCTATAACTGCATCACATGTCCTCAGTAAAACATGTACGTTTTTGCCACCCTGTTATTGGTCACGCAGCAAAGCCGCATAACTAGGGATCAGCGTAAAACAAGTGATGCAGTGTTTTTTCAAAGCCAGGATTTTTTCATTGGAGTTCATTGTACATGTATTTAACTGTCTGTATTTTAGATGTTACACCCGGACCATGAAAAAAAAACAAAAAAACTTTACAGCTGCATGGGATTTTGGGAGTTATAGCTAAAATACAGACTATAAAGCACAGATGCAAGTATAACTGTCTGAATTTAGTCTACACTACACTACATCTAGGGCTGTGGAGTAGGGGCCAATTTTGGGTAGAGGTGGAAAAAAATGACAAACTAATCCCAGCCGCCTCTGCAAGTCTGAATGTGGTGTGACTGGGTGAGGGCACCGCAATTCTAGAGACGCCTGTAGGTGTCAGGGGTGGGACCTGTATCTATTGGACATTTATGGCATATCGGATGGATATGCCAGAAATGTCTGAGATGGGAGTACCCCTTTAATGGTAATCCAATGCCATTTATTACTGGGTGTTTGATGATTGACCCCTTATGTGCTGGGCGCACGTGCACCCTTGATTTGTATCTGTTTTATACTGTAATCCTTCAGTACTGTGATAAATCTGACGTAGATGATGAATGAACCAGATGATAATCTATGACCTTTGTCTACGTTTTGTCCTTGAATACTTTTTCTTGCTTCTTATCAAATTGTGCAATACCCCTTTTATCTGATGTCCTAGTTCATAAGCAGTGGAATTGAGTCAGCCGCTTTATAGGTCGCCAAGGGCTAGACCAAATACTTTTCTTTGTGAAGTTCAAAAGTAGATAAACTCCGGGGTATGGAGTCATCTGGGTAGTGCTTATGTAACTGCTAAAACAGTAGAAAGTTTCCACTCTTTGTATGTCTGCGTTCAGGAAATCCGTTCCCCAATCCACTTGAAAAATGCGGAGAGAAGGACTTTTCTCCACATTTTTCAGGCAGAAACCCAGCTGGCCCCTTTATCGTTTATGGGGTCCGCGGGTAACCACTTTTTAATCGGATTGGGTTTCCGCTTTTAGGGTCCCCAAGTGTACCTGAAAAACGGAAACCCAAGCGCAGGTGTGAACCTAGAGTATTTCTGTAAATTTACTTTCTAGTACTTGGACATGCGCAAGTTAGTTTTGCGGTCAACCAACTACACTTTTCTGTATCCCTACAGTGTAAGGTGGTTGTAGAAGGTAGAAGCTTGTTACCTATGTACAGGATACGTGATATGTATCTCATTGCTGGGGTTTCCACTACTGAGCCCCTTCAGATCATAGGGGTCTTGGTGTGTGTTGGTTCAAATAAGAAGGTGCTTGTGCTTCCAAGCCAAAGTTTGTGGGACGTGAAAAGACTCAAGCACAACACACTATTTGCACAATCTGGATGTCCGACTGATGCTTCTATTGTGGGACAACCCATTAATCTCTCTACTTCATACTGAGGTTTGTGCTGATCAGTGTTGTCAGGGGGAGACCCCCGTCTGTTCTTATAAAGGGATCCCTGATGCAGTTTGGTTTGCCCGTACAGAGCAGTTACTTATTTATGGCTTTGTTTTGTCATCCATTAGCGCCTGTTTCCATCAAATCCATCACAGGTCCGCTATTTTGGCAGAGATAATGCAGACGCAAGACTTTTGGCTCCATTCAAAATAACAGACTTGTGACGGCTGTGAAGTGTCCATTATTTTGTATTTTAACAGTGTCTATTGCTAATAGACGTTATATCCTCATTTATTTCTGTTCTTTTTTTTTTTTTTTTTTTTTTGCACAACAAAACCCCACCCAAAAAAGAACGGACTGTATAATAATAATGGACATTATCGGATACAAACTGATGTTATTGTGTCCATATTTATTTATTTTTTTTACAGATCCATTAAAAATTTTACTTAAAGGGGTTGTTCTGGTTTTAGGATTTTATGGCCCCCACACTGATCCGCTGTATGGTGGCCATTTCTTGACTTGCTGTCAGTGGCAGCTGAGCCACAGTAGTGGGCGACTGGCCACTATATAGAGCATGGGGCCAGCTGCTTCTAGTCCTGAAAAGTACAGGCATTGGAAGCGGCCCCATACAACTGATTGTTGTGGGATCTGGCGGTCAGCACCCTACTGCTCAGATACTTATGGCCTATCCTAAAAACTGGACAAACCCTTTACCCTCATGCTCATATCTTCAAATGCCTGAATTTGGAGTTTTTTATGCTGTTCCAATACAACTGGTCTACATGGTCCTGCACAGTTTCAGGATAGTGCATACACATGACTTGGACAAGCAGTGGATTTTCTGTTCAGATTTACTGATGTAAAGTCCATAGCATAGATTACAATAGCAGCTAAGTGGTAGAAAAATGCAGAAAATATTGATTTGCAATGTGGGTTTTAAGTTTGTGTCGTGTCTGCAGTTTTTTTGTGATGCATAGATTGAATTTTGTGACAAATCCATATGTAACGTTTTTTTTTGCAGTTTTGTGACACATTCACAGTGGTAAATCCCCAGTGTAAAATTGTCACGCCATGGTGTTGACGTGTCATCATCTGGCCCTTGAGTCATGTGATGTCATACGCCTATGATATAAATGTAGTCACATGGACAACAATTTGTAGTCGGATCAGTTTGACAGTGGTAAGAGGAGTTGGGCCTAAAATACAATTGACGCTCAATTATTATTTTCTGTGCAGGTGTATTTATCTTGAATACCTTTAATGGAGGTGAACTCTTCCAGAAATTGGAATCTGTGCAGAATGTGTTTTTTTGTTTTTTTTTCTTTCTTTAGAATTCAGGCTTATTATCAGACATGCCTTTTCTATGTATACATTTTGTAATACATTTTACTTTACTTCTACTTCCCTTATGTAGACACTGAGAAAATGGCCCAGTACTTGGAGGAAGAGCGCCACATGAGGGAAGAAAATCTGAGGCTTCAAAGAAAACTGCAGAGGGAGATGGAAAGACGAGAAGCCCTGTGCAGGCAGCTGTCAGAAAGTGAATCCAGCTTAGAAATGGACGACGAGAGGTTGGATTTCTTGTTTATTAAAAGGGTTTTTCCATGAACATAACCATAGTTAAATTTGTAGAGGAAAATGAAACTTTTTTGCAATTATAAATAATTTAAACGTTTGCAGTTTTAAAGATTCTCTCTATCATCTTGGTGGTAACATCTTTTGTCTTGATCGGTTGCCAATGGATAAGACCAGAAATTCTGGAACTTTCTATGGTTTGGGAAACCGGGCCATGGTTTCCTTATTGTGGCCAGGTTATGTTCTCATACATGACCTGTCCTCAATAAGGACATCATGGCTGGGTTTCTGACAAGTCACAGACCATCGAATGTTCCTGCATTCATGCTCGTATCCTTTGGCAACCGATCAAGACAAAAGATGTCACCACTATGATGGTAAAAAAAAAAATCTTCACAACTTTAAAATTATTCTAGGCTTCGCCTCTGTGTAAATAGCAGTGTTCCTCCATCTTCAGATTTATCGCCCTCATCACAACCATTGTCCACTTATTTCATGCTAGTACATTGGAAAACCAAGCTAATTTTCCATTAATTACTTTTTGTTCAATCACCTTCCCAATAGAGGTAGTGGAAACATGATTTTTACTTTTGGATAAAAATCCTATATAACCCTTTCTTTAAAGATGGCAGCCGCTCTGAAGCAGAGCAACCACCATAGCCGGTGGGTCTCTGCTGTATTACACAGCGGAGGCCTGGAGCCAATGCCTGCTCCCAGGCCTGTCATAGTAATATAGCTATTGAGGCTGGATGTTTTTCCCATACGTTTTTTTTTTGCCATTTTGCCTCCCGTAACAATTTGAATAAAAAGCGTCTAGACTTCAGACATTCTCCAAAATGGTATAACTAAATCGTACATCTGGCCCCGCAAAAAAAGACACCTTATGCATACATGGCAACTCCAAGAACTTTTTTTTTTTTTTTTGCAAAGTTTTGTATTTTTTTTGAAGGGGTGAAAACGTAAAAAAAAAAAAAAAAAAAACTATATAAATTTGGTATCCCTGGAATTGTACCACCCCTTAAAATAACTTATGACTGGCATAGCTTTCCAGAATAATCTACACCAGATTTCTGCTGTAAATGATGATGAATCTGGCGGGGCCATTGTCTCAGGCAGAATTAAAGTCGCAATTTTTTTTTTTCATAAAACCACGATTAGGACAAAATTGCTTCTCTTCCTGCTTTGTATGCCAGAAAACTGACGTACAAGGCATAATAAATCTGCCTTTGCAGCCAGAAACTAAAGTAAATTTTAAGCCTAGACAGCAAGTGTAGCTTCCTGTGGAGTAGATTTCTATTGGTCAAAACCAGTCACTTGTACTACCATAGAGCTAACTATTTTCATCAAGGATCATAAAATTGCTCAGCATGTTAATCATGGCTATATCTATGCCCAGCATCACTTTGCAGTCTATTGGAGTAATGTAAATCTGAAGGTTATACAATTCATGTATTCGGCTTCCTCTCTTTTTCAGGTATTTTAATGAAATGTCTGCACAAGGACTTAGGCCACGTACTGTGTCCAGCCCAATACCCTACACACCATCCCCAAGCTCCAGCAGACCCATTTCTCCAGGTAATATTTTATTTATTTTTTTCAATTTAGCTGTGATGGCCATTATATAGGTTTGTTAAAGAGGACCTTTCATGTCCTCTGACATCTGCGGTATTATATACTGCTAGAAAACGGTATCCAGAATGCGCCCCAGTGCCAGAGATATCTGTGCTCTTAGTTTCGGCCCCCTATATCCCCTCCACTGTCAGAAGGGCAGCTCAGCATCATCGCTGGACTGTGAGGAACGCCCACCTGACTGTACTTTTCCATATCCTTGTACTGTCGGTGGGGAGGAGGGGGTGTTCCTTACAGCCCAGCAATGACGCTGAGCTGCCCTTCTGACAGTGGAGGGATATCAGTGCTGAAACTAACAGCACCGATATCTCCAGCACTGGGGCGCATACTGGGAGAGCTGATTTCAGTGCACTGTCTGCTTTCTAGCGGTATATCATACCGCCAATATCAGAGAACATGAAGGGTCCTGTGTATGTGTCTAGAGCCAGGAAATATATAGGGGGGTTACAGTTCAATAAATTAGGGTCATTAGCTTTTAGGTATTTGGCATCTATTAATAACATTGTGACAGCTGTTTCCCATTCGTGGGAAACTAACGTAAAATTGACAAATAATATGGCGATAACTTCAAAATGCAACCAAGATCTTGAAAGACTAATATCTCAGTAAGTATGCAAAAAGTAATATACTGAGATGTTCTTAACAATGTCTTAGTTAGATCCATAATGATCTACCCAGACCCCCTTCCTCATAGATATTCATGCTTAAATCATTCAAAAAGAAAAGGGTCCAAGCAGCAGACATTGACTTGATGTCTATTGCTTACATTGAAACTCTAATAACAGCCAAGTGTGCATGTGTTTATGAATAAGGAAGAGGGAGACAAGCTGTGATGATGCTTAAAGTGACATATGTCAACTAAATCTCTTCCAACTGAACATAAGGATTGGGGAGGTTGAAACATTTGTTGTCAGGGATCAGTAGAGAGGCTGCTTTACACAATAGGTTGTCAGAGGTGTCCTTCAGCATTAATCTGATGTGTGTGGTAAGGGGGGTATCCTGAATATATTTAATACGTCATGTACAACAGTGTGTAATACTTATTTTGTGTTTCAGGATTGTCCTATGCAAGTCACACCGTTGGCTTCACACCTCCGACCTCCCTCACCAGAGCTGGAATGTCTTATTTCAATTCTCCAGGTTTACACGTGCAGCACATGGGTTCCTCCCATGGTATTACAGTAAGTAGCAAGGGAAAGGTATCTGCTTTTTTCCCATTTAAAATCCCTTCTCAAAAAGGATCAGAAAGAAAAAAAAAAAGTTCATCTGTTATTCCTCCTGGAAACTTATAAATAAATTGACAACTGCTTTCTAACATTCCCCTTGTCAGTATTGTATATCTACTTGACACAGTCAACCGTGATTGGACAATACAAGACTGTGTAGGGATGTTCCAGTTACTGATGGGAATGGTAACAACCACTTGTCAATTTAGTCATACATTTCAAGGAGAAATAATGGGACCGGATTTGTACCATGAATTAAATGTATCTCCTGTCCTCGAGGATAGGTAATAAGTGTCTGATCAACTCACCAGGCTAACATGCCCACTGTCCTTGACACCATGCATGTTTGTAAGTGGGGCCGTAGTGCATGTGCTTGCCCATCGCTCTATCAATGGGAGTTACAGAGATAGCCAAGTAGCCCTCTGCAAGTCTCATAGAAGTGAATTGGGACAGCGATAAGACAGTCCATGGATAAGGCACAAGTGGTATTTTTAGGAAATCCCCTTTAGCTATGACTGTAGCTGAAGAAGCCTGTATGTCTTGTATGGCACCCAATAAAATCATAGGAAAGGATGCCCTAAGCTCTTAGTTTAGCCCCTGACAAATTTTATCTGTCTTCAAATACATGAGTTGTAAACCTTAATAATTATCCATTTCTTGTAAGATACTGTTTATACTACTTGAAATGTGCCAAAAAAGGATTTCACCACATTTATTGTTTGACCTTTTTTTTTTTTTTTTTTTTTATTTGCTTCATCCAACAAGAGGATGTAGCTTAGTTGGAAAGGAATGTGACTTGCCAAAAAGCCGACATGGCTTAAAATGTGCCAGATGTAAGCAAAGTAATAGATGGTATAAACATAGACAAGGCTGTAGAAGGATACGCCAAATTTATCATCCAGCTTCAACCACTGTGACAAATGCGATGCAACTTGGACTGCCTAAGCTTACTCTTTCTCACTTATTAGACAGGATTAGTAAATCTTCCCCCAATGTGTTTGGTTAAAATATATTACAGGTAAGTGTACATTGTATATCTTAAAGGTTATGCCATTAAGGACATATCACCTATGCACAGGGCAGGGGATAAGTGTCCGATTGCTGGGTTCCCCAGTGATCAGGCCGCCTCGTAAATGGAGCACCAGCGCACTTGAGTGATCAGTGCTCCATCCACTTTTATGGGGCTGTGGGAGAATTACAGTCCTGGCGCCGTTCACATAAGCGCACTGACACTCCATTTACAAGGAGGCTTTAGGGAGCGTTCCGTCCGCCATCCTCTTGATTAATGGGAGACCTGGCAATCAGGCCCCCAGTCACCAGACACTTATCACCTGTCCTGCGAATAGAGGTTAAATGTCCATAACAGCACAACCCCTTTAAGGGTTTTTTTTTCCCATAGGATAGGCTGTCGTTTCTATGGCCCAGCCTCATTTCATCAGCAGAAAGAAGGGGTCACATCACTCCCTAGAGGGCATCATGTTAAGGAAAGGAGTCCTTTTGCTAATACTATGGCTTGCTGGTCTCTCTTTGTCATGACACAATATATTTGTGTAGATACTAATATATGTTTCTCCTTTTCCTCAGAGACCCTCTCCTCGAAGGAGCAACAGCCCTGACAAGTTTAAGCGTCCCACTCCACCTCCGTCTCCAAACACCCAGACCCCAGTGCAGCCTCCACCCCCTCCACCTCCTCCGGCACAACCCGCAGTCCAGTCAACTGCATCTCAGTCCGCCACTTCCCACAATTCAGTGCACCCTCCCTCTCAGCCCTAGTGCATGTCCTCAGCAGTCTCTGCATCTTGAGTTGGACTCATAACATGGAACAGTTTACTCAGAGCCAAAGGCTTTACTTGTCATATTCGGATTTGACTTTATTTGCACTGAGGTTATATAGGCTTCACTGTCTAATTGTGTTGTAAATGTTTGTCCCAGAGATCAGCCAGTGATGTGGGTCTTACAGCGTTAACGTCCCCACACAGTTCCCGTTCCATGTTTACCGAAACTACATGTACGTTAGTACCCTGGCTGGGACATTGCTACTCTGTACTGAGCAGGGCAACCTTACTCAATGTTATATCATGCTGCTCAAATGCTTTTTCTTTGAGGCTTTTAGGTTTATATAATAAAAGGGATACTTTTTTTTTTTTTTTTTTTTTTTAAATTTTGTTTATCATGGATTTTGCATAAGCGTTCTAAAGCATGATGGTTTTTTTTTTTTATATTAAGTATCCCATATATACCATAAATCACTACATTCAAGTAGTCTTAGACTGCAGCTGCTGAGTTATGCACATCTTAAGCCCACGTGCAGTGGAAACCAGTAACTTAAAGCCAGTTTTGCTGTCTGATAGCAGAGCAGTAATCTGATATAACAGCATGTTTCTTATGTTGTGCAAAAAAAAAAAAAAAAAAAAAAATACAATATAAAGGCCTATAAAAGCACAGTGTTAAATGTACAAATCATGTGCTAGTAAGGATGTGTTTATGGCTTTACGAAGGTAGGTTCAAGTTATCCAGTGCCTGTAACTTACATACATCATCTAGCTAGCTATACATAAACCAGACATGGCGGCCATCGCACACAAACCATAACTGATGCAACAATCACAAAAAAACAAACCAAATCCTCATCTATTAATGACATGGTAGTGAAATGTGGGAATCCTTGTTTAACTATGTGGAATGTATTGTATATGGATCTTAAGATTTAATTGTACCAGTTTTAGGTGAATCTTATCCTGTAAGCTGTCCGCAAATCCATTTCTATGACTCACAGTATTTAGCAATTTTGTTTTTTTTAAGATGTATACAATTGGCTGCACAAGCTATGGAAAATATACCTTTGCAGGGTTTTTTGTCTTATTTTTTTCTTCTAATTTCGCAAAGTATTTTAAAGAAATTCACATAAAATCAACCTCAGAATCCCCTCGAGATTTAAATTTTAGCAATGTACGTGGCAGCACAGCCAGTCATTTTGTATTGCTTAATAGAAGCAGGACAGATTACCTATTGAAGTAGCACAGCTTGGCACTAATGAATGCTTATTTAGCAGAATACTGTAAGCCGGTACAATGTATAAAGAATTATTTTGAGTACAATTTCTTTTTTTTTTTTTTTCATTTAGCACAAATAAATTGTTTGGGTTTCACTTTGCAGTGGAACAGTGTGTGGTTTTATTATTTCTTCCCCCTATTTATACAAGTGTCAGCCACCCTTGGATACCAGCAGGAGGAAGTTCCATTTTAGACTTAAAGGTTTATTCCAGTTCGTTTTTATTGATGATTTATCCTCAAGATAGGTCATCAATAAAAAAAAATCAGCGGAGGTCTGACACCCGGGACCCCCACTGATCAGCTGCTTGAGTGGACCACAGTGCTCGTGCAAGCGCTTAGACACCACCTCCGTTTACGTCACATGGTATCTGATTCATAGTGGCCATGTGATGTAATTACAGCCTCTCCCATTGGCTTCTGTGGGACACGATGTAATTACGTAGCATGGCGACTATGAAGTGCAATCTTCAGTCTCTTCAAACCGGTGGGGGTCCCGAAAGTTGCATCCCTCTGATCTTTTATTGATGACCTATCTTGAGGACAGGTCATTGTTAAAAGTGAACTGGTATAACAAAAAATACACAAAAATAAAACTAAAAAAAAAACAAAAACAAACCAGAACTCCCTTCATCTTTCAGTTCCCTAGTCCTATTTAGTCTCTGCTCTGCCCCACTCCTCCTATTCATTGTCCCGTGTCTGGCTGTAAAACTGTCTTGTCTGCTGTAATATAAAGGATTAAAGGGCTCCTCCCATCTCTGCAAATGATTGCCAAGAAAACTGGTGTGATATGTTAGGCTGTGCACAATGTGGCAACCTCTGCAAACTTTGCCTAAAGCACTGCGGGAAGAACCGCGATGCGATCCCGCCGTGGTTTCTCCCATAGCGCTTTTTTTTTTTTCCTCTGCGGGATGCCACGTGGGGCCTTAGCCTTAGAATGATTGACAAATTTCCTTCCACAGGCTGAATGAGGATAAGGAGGGGGAAAGCCACCTAATAAGGCTGGGTTCACATCAGCGTTTGGCTCTCCCATTGAAACCATCTGAAAAACTGATTTCAATGGGTTGTATAAACCATCCGCAGGTGTACATTTGGGGCAATTTCCATTTGGTATCTGCTCTTTTGGGCGGAGAAAAAAGTCGGACTTGCAAGACTTTTTCTTCATCCCAAAAAAAATAAGGATGCCAGATGGACAGAATTGAATCCATTTCTTTTAACAATGCGATCTATGGGAGGTGGACACAAACTGATTGCTGAGGGAGACTAATCTGTCCGTTTTCCAATCCGTCTTTCCCTCTGAGCATGCTCAGAATGAAGATTGGTGGGGGGGAGGGAGGAAGGATTGTCAAAAACGGACACAAATGGACAGTTTTTTTTGATGGACACCCATTGACTTATCCGTCTTATAAGACAGACTTGAGTATCAGCTGTGTAACCGTTTGGAATCCTTTAGGGTTATGTCCACACTGACTTTTGCACTGCAGATTTTGCTCTGGGGTATTAGTCAGAAAATCTGTAGAATGATGCAGTAGTGGCATGGTGGGTGAGACTGAAACTAATCTCATCCACATACTGAGAAAAAAAAAAAAGCCAGCCTGACACATTTATCATTCATTTATATACCTGCTACACAAATGGCCAGCAGGTGGCAATGTTATATCACATTCACTAACAGGACCATATACACATACTGTACATATCATAGCTGCTAATGGAGACATGGATATATACAGATGGCCCCTATAGAGTCAGACTTAAAACGGATGACTTGTTTTATGCATATCATGCTTGCAAATGGGATGCATACTTTACTACATTTTAGTAATATCGGTGTCCTTGAATTGGTTTAGGATGTATTTGTCTAATAAAATGCAGTAACCAGAAATTACTGTAAATGGGGTTACCCCTACTGCCACCTGACGGCACTTGCTGGGGGTAAGAAGGTTTGGGTACGTTGACATTCAGTTGGTCTACTCTATTGTGAGCAAATGCTTGTTTGTCGACTGATCGCAATGTTTATACAGGCCTAAGAATAACCATTGGCAGCAAGTCACCATATATACAACAGCGGCAATAAAACAAATTATACGAGGATGAACCATCACTTCAAAATGTGTTTTCTCCTCCGAAACTGTTTACATCAGGGCTTGCAAATGGGCCTTGTTTTATGGTCAAGTGTCACATAAGCCAGTGTGTAAGGATGCTAAGAGCGCTGTCAGACCGCATTGATCCCTGTCTGTATGGGCACATTAAATTGAATAGGTCTATTCACATGGCAGATTGTGTGCACCGACAATCTGTCAATGCATAGGAAATTTTAGCATGCACTACTTTGGTCTGATTCTTGCACTAGAATCACCCATTCAAGTCATTGCTAGGGAAACGATGAAACTTTTTTTTTTTGACTGAAAAAAATTAGACACTGAATGCACTTAGAGGGGAAAAAAAAAAATTCATTGCATATACAAAATTGTTAGTTTTTTCCTGACTAAATATTGTTGTGCTTAGCAACTTTGGTATGAAACCTGCCTTTAGGCTACATGTACAGGACTGAGCAGAGACACTCCTGCTCTGTGATATCTGATCAGAATAGGATGGAATCCCCCATAGGAATGAATGACGCACAGGAGGTACTCCGATGTCATCTTTTAGATCAGGGGTGTCCAAACGTTTTGCAAAGAGGGCCAGATGTGTGAAAATGCGTGGGGGACGATCATTCAGCCTGATAGTCTATTAACCATTAACATTAAATGCAAATGAACTATTTTATGAAATGTTTTTAATTGCGAATGGCATACTTTTCGTTTCTTCACACAGAACACAAATCTAAACAATTTTTTTTTACCAAAATCCCTCTGCCTTTCATATTTGAAGAACAAAATCAATTCACCGAACTTTTATCCTAAGATCTCGACTGCAGTAAATAGGCCAGGTCTGGCTCAAAAATTAGCCCCCCATCACTGTCCCCACATAATATAATGGCCCCATACTGTATGGGGACCAGTGAAGGGGGTACTGTATGGGCCATATAATAGTATTGGGTCATTACTTACCTGTCTGCATCCCGGTCCTGCTCTGTCTCTCTGCTCTGGGCTTACTGTTGTGATGTCATGTGACATGGAGCAGGAGGCGCTGGAGAGCAGACAAGTACTTGGCTTGTAAGCCACAGGCTCAACGTGGCATGTGGCCTACAAGTTGGGGAGCAGCAGAACCGGGTCGGTGGCACCACCTGGCTGCATTCACTTACCGCTCCTGCTCGTGGCCTTCAGCCTTCAAAGGGCCCTGTGTGCTGCATATCAAGTCGCGATGATGTAATATGCGGCATACAGGGACCCCCTGGTGGCTGAAGAGGAGGTTGCGAGCAGGAACGGGGATAGGTAAGTTAATAGGGAACATTACTGGACCGCCACTGCTTAATAAAAAAAAAAACAGTGGGGGAACGATACCCCGGTGGTCAACAGTGCTGGCGGTGCTGCATATTATTGATTTTTATGACAGAGTCTGTGGGCCTGGTGGAAATTTGAACACGGGTCGCAATTGACCCCAGGCCGGACATTGGACATGCCTGTACTGTGCATTATGTAGCTCTGGTTTAGGCCAGAAGCACGTCACACTTTAGGATGGTGCAAACTGAGTGTCCTGCTTGTGAGTGCAGCGAGACAGAAGTGCAATACTTGCTGTAGGTAAGTTACATCTGTTTTCTTTTTGTCTTCAGTTTTAGTTATTGCTCAGGTTGTATTGTTGTTGTAGTTGCTACTTGTGCAGGGTGTAGCTGTTAATTCTCGAGTAGAGGTGGATTAAATAGGGTGTGTTCCCATTAACATAGGTAAATAGCTGGAGCTAATTCATTTGCCTAAGCTGTACCTGTATGTGAGAAAGGTGGATGCTAACTCCTAAGGCAGTGGGTCCTGATGGCAAATACAGGGGGGAATTTACTAACCCAATAAGAACCCGATCCCTGCTGATCCTACACTGTTTCCAAGCACGTGTGGCTGCCATTACATGAGTCCTTACCCTAAGCCACACAGAACAGGTGCTACGTGGACTAAAACCGCGCTGACATATGACAGTTCGAGTCAAATCCATATTCATAACCCAAAAACACGATTATCACGTTTTTTTTTCCTTTCCTAAGGAGTCAGCGAGAACTCAACGCTTGCTTTCAACTGTAAGATTTTAGAAATGGAGATCTGAAAGCCTTAGCCTAAAATAAACTGGGCACTTTACAGCACACGGACAGTGTGTGACACTGGTTATTCCCAAGGGCGTGTCTACATTGCGAGAGCGCAGATTGTATACACAATTCCCCTTTAAAACAATCAGAATCACTTCATAGATTTAGGGGTAAATGCTGTATATCCAGTTTCCACTTCTCCAAATATGTTTCGCAATGATACAAAGCAAACCTTTCCAATGGCGTATCTTTTTTTTTTTTTCCTTTCTAGTTCTCTTGTTTTGAACTTTTGTCACACTTGAGTTAAGGTTGGTTTTAGTTTTACCAGCTGTCGTTGCGTATTACTCTACTGTTACGTATGAAACAAGACTAAGTCCAGCCAAGGAAAACTATAACATTTAAGTTAAGATTTCCACTTGCTTCACTGTGCTGAACTGCAGCTAAACCCTTGGAAAGAGTTCACTTACTGTACACCACCCTGGCCTGGGCAGCGACATTTCAGGAAATGAGGTTGTGTGCAATGTGTTTTCTTCTACCACAGTACTAAAGCTTATTTTCAGCCAAAAGGGTAAACTATGTTGACTGTAGTTGGGGAGCGTAATGCAATAACTATGGGTGAGCTTCAGCCAGACCATGCATGGCTTATCTCTTTTCTGGTCCTATCATGGCTTTCATACTCCACCTAGCATCACAAAGGGCAAGGGGGGCTCGTGGTAAGTTTGTTGCACCCATGGTGGCACTGAACCACCTCATCCAGGATGATCATTGACATCTGATGTGTAATTATTCCAACTTAGACTGGGTTAGCATCGACATATGAGGTGGCACTCTTCTATCTCTGCTGGGATAAGCGTCAGTATTGGGCATGTTACCAAAAGTAGTCCACTGGGCTTTAGCACCTGGCTTCACCCTGCCCTGGTATAGCGCCTCATATAATGATTTTTTTAAATGTTAACCATATCCTTTATTCTATCCTCTGTTATGAGTTTTGAAAGGGAACCTCCAATAAGTAATAAATTGAGGGTCCTTTAGACATCTTGATGGCCACTGTTCCTACCATCATGAATCTTCAGTGTGATGTTGACTCTTTATACATGATCTTTCCTTGTGTCTCTCTATAAGTCGTCACTTTGATGCAGATATGTGCTTTCTCTATCTGTTTTTTGTCATGGGTGGTTCTGTTACAGGTGTTGATACTTGGCAGCGTTTCTGGTAATACTTTAGGCCATTGCAGCTTTTCATTTGTCACTTGTCAGTGTTGTGTTGCTCGGAGAGCCTAAGTGTTTGGATCCTGCCTGAGCCTGTCTTGAATCATTTTCCTGGTCTTAAATTATGTTGTTGTTCTTGCTGTATGTCCTTGGTCTTTGTCTCTGACCTTGAATTGTTTCTTGACTACAAGCTGCATAAGTGGTCTTGGGTATACCCCCGGCTAACAATAAGAATATTCTATTTATATAGCACTAACATATTCTGCTGTACTTTACCCATCAGAGGGTACATGAGCGTGTCACCAGTTGGTATGTGTGTGTGTACAGAAAAGTGTGATGACATTCAGGGTTACTGTTCAATGAAGGCAACAGAGTGTGAGGAATATTGTAGAAGGGAGGGTTAAACAGGTGAGTTAGTTGAGGGACTATAAGTACAGAAGAGTCATATTAGAGAAGATGATAAGCCTGCCTGAAAAGATGTGTTTTAGGACAGGTTTGAAACTATGGATGTTGCATAGTCATTAATATCAGGTCAGTGTATGTCCAGCACCCTTCTACTTCACATGCCTGTGACATTACATTCAAGAGTTACAAGGCCTGTGAAGTAATCCCATTGACATAACACCAGGGGCTAAAGAAGTACACCATAGGCCCTAGGCTCTTTTCCAAACTTGGTGTAAGAAGTTGCAGTTTGCAACTCCCAAGTGAAGGTATTCCCTGAAATGCCCTCGGAACTGATTAGGTCAGAATTCTGCTAGTAAACCTGCAAGCAGTTGCCCAACACTATTTTGGAGTATGGACTCTAAGGCTTCCCCAATGTTTTCACCAGAGCCCACTGCATGGCAGGATGGATGTGGCTGCCAGGGACACAGGTCATGAAACCAAGGAGTATCAAACAACAGGTGCACTAATAGGACAAAAGGAGAAACACTCTAGCCAAGTTTATACCTGTAGATAGTAGCCAAAAACAAGCATCAGAGCAGAGTCGTAGTCCAATCCAAAAGTCAACACCAAGAAGTCAATGCAAATTCCAAGTCAGAACCAGAAGATCAGTATGAAGGTCCTTCTCTCAACAGAGTAGAGCCCTACTTGCACTAGACAATCACAGGCAAAGACTGACGTTCTGCAGTGTGTAAATACCCCACGTATACTTAAGTCAATGATGAGTCACATTTCTGACCAGGTCTGTGCCTAAAAGTTCTGACCGGCTTTGCAGACCCTGCCAGAGTTGTTTGTCTGCTAGTCATTGAAATCTTAAGGCAGCGACTGCAGAAAGGAGCTAGTATACCAAGATTCCAGCTGAATAATGACGCCATGTAACCCATGTGACCACTGAGGCCCAATTACATGCCTCACCAGTCCCTGGTGTCAGGCAGAAGTGCTGAAGAGAACAGGGAACCGTGCCGGAGTCCAGGGGAGGTGAGAAACATTGTTTATTATGTTTGATCACCTCTCCTGGACCTCTGCTCACTATACTTTGGGGTCTAGAGAGAGAGTCTAATAATAGCAGTTTTGTTTCAGAAGTGTTTGGTCCAAACAAAACCGCTGGGTTCACCCAACAAATACTGTGAGTGCTGCCCCCTCAGGGACACAGCAGTCTGCTGCATGAGGCGAGATACTCATACGATATACCTATTTAGTATTAAAATTCTATACAGTTTTATAAAAGGGGATACATGTCTGATCGCTGGAGGTCATGAAAGCGGGGACCTTAAGTCCTTTGTGTTAATGGGTGGGATTACCTGGAGGGGTAGGACCCCCCAGAAATGGGGGATAAGTGTTGCTAGTGGGAAAACCTCTTCCTTGTGAAAAACTGTTGCTGTTTTCTTATCTGTGTCTGTCTTCTCAGACAGAAAAAAAAAATAGATTGCACTAAGTTCATTGCCAATGGTTGATAATGGTAATACAACGCAGGTCATGGAGAGGTTTTTCATGAAATAACTCAAAGGTCCAATTGTTATATTGTAAAAAATGATTTAGATCAATGAAATTATAAAAGTTGCAGATTATTCTATCATATATACTGACTGATTTACTGGGGAGAATCAGAATCCAACAGAAAATATTTGGCTCAATATAAAAAAGTAACACAGAGGGAAGTCTACAGGTGTTGTAATATGGCTCTGTATATCTTAGGCTAAGTTCACATCTGCTCCGGAGTTTCCAACGGAGACTGCTGCAGAAACCGCCAAAAATCAGTGGAGAGAAAAGTCCTGTTTGGAGGACTTTTCTCCACTGGTTTCAGTATAAAAACAGCAGACTCCCGGCAGACCCCATTTTAGTCTATGGGGTCTACTGGTGTACTAGGGTAACTGCTGTTTTGGCGGTCGGGCTCGTACGACGGAGAGCCCAGTGCAGATGTGAACTTAGCTATGGCTGACTGAATACCTGAGGGTATCTTGAGGGATCCATGGACTCAGCCCATGAAATGGCGTGTTCCATTTTTTCTCAGACCATTCACACAGGTCATTAAAACAACATTTGTGTGAATAAATCCACTGAAGTCTATGGCATGCTGGCCGTTAAAGCAGCAGCCAGAATAAGACCATGGAAGACTGTCCTGTGAATATGCTCTTAGTGGTTTTAATATGGTCATCTGCATTAGATAATATCAAGTTTCTTTGTCCCCTTTTCTGCGTCAGATTTCCATGAAGGACGTCGATAATTCTGGAGTTGACTATATACAGTATGGT
The DNA here is from genome assembly GCA_947044405.1 of Leptodactylus fallax. NCBI lineage: Eukaryota > Metazoa > Chordata > Amphibia > Anura > Leptodactylidae > Leptodactylus > Leptodactylus fallax. The sequence continues at coordinate 10,282,166 of CAMRHE010000005.1, read as the reverse complement.
GATGATGTATGACACACTCTAAACTTTATTCCCTTTGACTGAGTGGAGTTTACTATAAAATTTTATGTCCATTTTACTTGGTGCCAAAATTAATCTGTTTTTTAAAACTTCACGCGCACACAGTTTTTATCTTCAGTGTTCTGTATGTGTTTTTTCATTGATAGAATACAGACCCATTCAAGTCTACGAGGCGATGCACATGTCCCATGTTTTACCGAATCTGTGTGTCTGTTCTCTTTTTCATACAGTATGTCTTAGGCCGGTGGCAGACGACCATGCTGCCACCGGCCTGCCTTGATTTAAAAGCACAGGCTGCACACGGCGGACACGGGGATGTCCCCATGTGTCGCCCATGCACGGGCTGTGCTTCAACAGCTCCTTTCATTCAATGCCCAGACTGTAGGCCCACACACGGGACTGTGAAAATCACGGTCATGTGTACGGGGCCTATAGAAAAGAATGGGTCAGTGTGCTCTCCGTGAAATACACAGAAAGCACACTGACCCACAGCACAGTCGTCTGCAATCGGCCTTATTCTAAGGGGCAGCATTGTCATCTTGTTGACCCCAAATAAAATTGACTGGGGATCCCTCTAATCAAAGTTTTTATGCCATGCCCTCTCTCATTTGCAGGTCAAAAATACCCCTGTACTGCGCCTATACAGTATATTGCCCCCCTTTATTGGCCACCACGTAGTTTATTTTCCCTTTTCCTGGCCTCCACACAGTATATAGTAACCTTTTATTGGCGCCTATGTAGTATGTTGCCCCTTTTTTTTTTTGGCCCTCACACAGAATATTGTCCCTTTTTTTGGCCCCTGCACAATGACATGTTAGGCCATTATCTATTGGATTATTCCAACAGGTAGCAGCAAATATTTTTTTCACACATCCTCGATCTTGTCCAGGCTGCCTCCGTTTTGGTCTCCTGAGGGCACACTATGTCTGGACAATGAACAACGTCAGGATGTGAAATAGTAATGGAATGAAGGATACAATGTTAAAAAAAGATGGAAGCTTTCTTCTGTCTTATTTGTGCGTATTTAGTTCAATAGAAAATAACTTTCTAGGTGCAATGAAGTTTGTATCCATATTGATAGCTAAAGTGAAGGCGTAGATAAATACATACATGGGTGTATGAACATAATAGGACAGCTATAGAGAGAATAAGGGGTGAAGCTGTCACCATGTCCCATGTTATTATTATGTCTGGTCAATCACATAATACATTTACATTACATTTATAATTATGTATTTGCTTGTTTTGATGGCAAGGATTTTATATAGTACTAATATTACAGTATTTTTCTTTCTATACCCTAGCATATAAATAGAGTTCATCACACATTATTTAGATTGGAATATTCAGATCTATCAGATTTCCAAGATCTGTAATATTTACAGAATGTGGCAATTTACTATTAACCTACGATTAATAATGGTAATATAATTACTGGATAATTACAAATAATTATATTGTATGAAGGAGGTTGATAGTTTAATTATGATGTTATGATGACATTGAGATGCAATTGATAGTACAAGATAATACTGAGACTTAAACCATACCTCCAGCTATAAAAAACTTTGCATTAATGAATAGTACAGGTTAATATGAGAAATTTTGTAATATATCTTATTAAAGAAATGTGTTTTTTTTTTTCCACTTTTCAGAGCTACTTTCCACATATTAGTCTATGAAGAGGAGAGGGGTAGGATGATGCTACTAGAAAAGACACTCAGATAATTGCTCTTTTAACACTGCTAGGTTGTAGATAAGAGGCTATCAGTGCACAGAATGTAGCAATAAATCAATAAACTAGCAGCAGTAGCCTCTTACTCCAACCCTCCCTTCTTCATAGAGCTCTATATGTGAGGCTGTACACAGAGAGGAATCTAATGTAAACAAGCAGTCAGATTGAAGATAAGGTGCAGCAGAACAGCTGTGGTGAAGGAAACAGATTTCCTTAATAAGATCTGTTACAAAGTTTCTTATAGTCACATGTACTATTCATTTATGAAAAGCTATTTATAACTGGAGGTACACTTTAAAGAGGAGCCGTCGCCAGGTCTCAAAATCTCAGAGACATAGCTCATCTGATATACCATGGATCTGATTTTTACATCTCCTTTTCACATTCAGAAATATGTATACTGTTTCTTTATCTATCTATCTATCTATATATATATATATATATATATATATATAAATATTTTTTTTTTCTTCAATATTTATTAGAAATCGGAGTTGAGCCTATAGGAATCTAGATGAACACAGCGAGTTTTGTATGGAGTTCTTTATAGTAGACCTCTATGGGATTAATGTGGGAGTTTGTCCTGCTGATCTAGTGAAGATCTGAAAGCAAGCAGTAATCTTGAGGACCTTTCCCCACCTCCTACTAACATCAACTCTTTACAACCTTCATCCTTCCGTCGCTTACAAGAGTATGCGAAATACAGGAGAGTGAGATTTCATTACTCAGCTACGTGAAGAGCTGTGGATGATACAGCTCTGAAGATGGTGAGGCGGACGGACTCCACTGATGGATGGGTGTACTTGGCAATGACTGTGCTTCGGGAGGAAAGTGAACGCCCCCTGTGCTCCCTGAGATTCATTTGCATAATGATAAAAACGGTTTTTACAAGAATTCCGGTTGGATAATCTGCATTTAAAAGGTATGCCTGGACTTGTATTGGCATAGATGATAGACTCCCTTTAAGTGTATGAAGACATTTGTGAAACTAAACAATAGAGCATGGCCATGTTTAGACTGTCCATTATAAGGACCTTCAAAATATCATGTGAATAGCGCCCATTCACATACACTGAAATGAATGTGGCAGTGCGATGGCCTTCAAAAAAAAAAAAAAAAACATCAAATGGCCGACTTTGACTGTCATGTGAATATAGGGTAAGCCTCTAATATAGGTAAGAGCGCATGAGAAAGTATGTAAATGTTGGGACTCTATATACCACTATTGGCATTGAAGTGGTGATGTTGTTAGCTTCAAGATGGTGGTTAATGGATAAGTAATCTGCCTGTTCATCTGGGGGTGGGACCAATCATAAACTTGTGGGTTTAATATTTATTAGTAGATTGAACTGCCCGTTGGTGATACTGAGATTCATTGGTAGTAAGCGGAGGGGTGCACTACCAGCCCCAGTGGGAGGTTTTTACAGCTCCAATGTAACACCATATTTAGTATTGGCCCCACGGACTCCTGATTATGCCAGTCTATGGCAAAACATGTCGGGGAAGACAAGTGTCCAACATCCTGACACACTTTATATGCCGACTTCTCAACTGCAGCGATAACCTACCATTACACTGCAGGAGACGTCAACCTGGGAGAGCCCTTAACAGGGTGATTCGCGAACGTCAAATCGTGACAAAAGTGGGAGTGGCTTTTTAAATCTAAATATATTCAGACCCCATATAATAATATCACACCCATATGTTCTGTGTCATTTAAATGTTATTATCATGTTTTAGTAATTTCCTAATTTACACACATATATATATATTTAAAATAGAAATGACTAACACATCATAAAATACAGATTTGATCCCCCTGTGCTTACATTTTTATTGTACTTAATTTCCCATGTGGTTTTCCTCTTTAACGCCAGGGCCCCACGTGGCGAAAACACTGCGGCAAAAACCATGGCATTTTACAGTCACTGCACAGTGGATGGGATTTTAGCGAATACCATACACATTGCAGAAAAATATGTGCAGCGGAAACACTGTAATTTCTAAAACCATGGCAGTTTTGGAAATCAAAGCAAGTCAATTATACCTATGGAAACGCCGACGGTTTCCCTATAGGTATAAAGTAAGCAGAAAGTCCGCGCTTTTTTGCTGCGGTCCGCTAAGTGGCACCTTAGCCTAACCCACAGTTTTGTACACGGAAGACAAAAAAGTACGGTAACTACAACTGAGCCACAACTTCATCCATTCTTAATGGTATAATATAATAGTTATTATAATAATAATAGTATATTTTTTCTGAAACAAGGTTTAAATAGTAATTTTGCACAATATACTGGTGCATAGGGATAAATCTCTATATGGCAGAATATTGCATACTAAAAAAATAATACAATATGCTGGCATAGAGAGATATATCTCTATGTACCAGTATAATGCAGAGGCACAAAATCACTTTTGATGTACTGAATCACAAAAATTCACCTATATAAATTGCTAAAGCTGTAGCTCTGTCATTATGTTGTCAAACTTTCTCTAGGTTCACACCTGCGTTCAGGTTTCCATTCGGGGGTCCGCTTGGGGACTGTAAAACGCTGTGTTTTCTTTCTGCAAAAATGTGAGGCCCGGCCTTAAAGGGATTATTAAATGCTATGTGTTAAAGCGCCGCTGAATATGATGGCGCTATACAAGTAAGCACAATAACAATAATAATAATAATAATAATAATAATGTGTTATATTGAGATCCTCCTTGTTATCATGTGGGGTTTATTCTCCCACGGCGATCCTGTAAGTATACTACTATATACCGCAGTCACTTCTAGTCTTCAGGTCGGATATTCTCCAGGCAATTTAGTTCTGTGTTTACACTTAATTATCCATGACATCCTGGTCTGAGAACTCTACAAGGACAAGGCTCAGAAAGTAAGATTTAGCTAAGGGGAAAGTCTCTGAGACAAGACAGATACACAGATAGTCACAATGTGTGCACCTGATCTTTGGCCACTCAGCATTACTACATCCAAGCCTACAGAACGCACTGTACTATGTGCATAGGACTTCTAGGAGGCAGAAGACGGAAACAGTAACCTGACTCTTGTACAATGTGAAAGTGAGGAGTCTGTTTGTTGTTTCCAACATGGTTATTTAAACACTTGTGTTACCCTCCAGGGGGGGGGGTCTGGGTCAAAGACCCTTCTGGTTGTTCCTGTATATATTGACCACAGCCGTTGCCTTATAGCTCATTCCTGGAAATATGTCAATCCCCCAACCAGAGCTGACCTGTTTACTAGCACATGTGATATTTCAGGACTTTAATACCTAACAGCTACACTCGACAACCAGCTGATCTCTATGAAGCTACTTGGGACTATTTTTGGGCTCAGCAGTTCTTGATTTTTTTTTTCTGATACGCCTTCCATGTTTTGTTCATGTTTGTTATGTCTGTCTACTCCATTAGGCTCAGGTTGTACCATACTTTGTACCTGTTATTTCACTTTATGTACTTATTGCATAAATGGTAATATTTTCTCTTTCAATAAAAAAAAAAAAACTTGTGCGACATAAAAGTAAAGGAGTTGAATTTCTAACATAAAGGATATCAATGTCGCATACAATACTAAGACAATTTAAAAAACAATTGCTTGATACATCTTTATGGAAACTTGGCTACACTTTTTGTGATCGCTAGTGTCTCAGCAACTGGTGACAGAAATTGATACCTAGAATATCCCTTTTAGGCTCCACATGGCTTCCCGCAGCAAAAAAGCACTGCGGGACAAACCTCTGCAGACTTTGTTTCAATTATACCTAGAGGGAAACCGCCGGCGTTTCCGTAGGTATAATTGACATGCTGCGATTTCCAAAAGCACGCCGGTTTTGGAAATCGCCACATGTCCGCAGCGCGGTTTTTACCACAAAGTGGGCATGGGATTCACTTTGCCCATCCACTTTGCTCTGACGTAAAACGCCATGATTTTTTTCGCATTTACGGCACGTGGGGCCCCGGCCTAAGTTTGGTTCAGAATAACAGTGGGGCAATCTAGTGTTGCAATTGTAAAGTGGAGAGAAAAATATGCATGTATGGTATCCCAACCATATGAAACCTTTCCAAGGCTGGGGCCATACATAGCATAGTCGCAGCACATTAGTCAGTGGTTTCTAGTGAGGCCCAGGATGCAATCAGTGATAACTATAGATGATGGAAGGGGGTGTGGATGTGTGATGTCACAATGTACACCGTGATCTTTTTGCATGTGCTTTATGCTTGTGCTATGATGTCATTGTGGGCATTATCCCTGTACTGTGACATTGTTGTGTGCATTATACCTGCACTATATCACAGTGTGTATTACCCCTGTACTGTGACATTACTGTGTTTAATAACCCTGCACTATGATTCCCCTGTATGCATTATCCCCATACTGTGACATCACTGTGTGCATTACCCCCATACTGTGACATCACTGTGTGCTTTATCCCTATACTGAGACATCACTGGGAACTTTTTTCCTTTACTGTGACATCACTGTGTGCATTAACCCTGTACTGTGACATCATTGTGTGCATTAACCCTGTACTGTGACATCACTGAGTAAACTATTCTGGTAAAATCACTATTATCACGGTGAAATCACAATGGTGGGAAATCTATCATGCCTTGTACAACAGTTTTTTGCAATTTCTTGTGCAAAGTAAAATTTGCATAAAAAATTGCCTTTTTTTCTCTTTTACAGCACCCTCACCACTTTCCTGAGAGAAGGTGTGAGTGGAGCATGGCATGGATGTGCCATTGGCCCCTTTGATTTTATGGACATTTCTGCCAGTTTACTGGCATAAATAATTCCTGAAATCTATGGCAGCTAGGAATTGGCATAGATATCAATGTATTTGCACAGCCCTGCCAGAGGATGTGCTTGGTTTAGGAGAAGGTGTTGCCTTGCCATAAATAAGGTGCATCCCCCGGAGGTGCAGGAATTATTAAGACTGGCTTACTAAACTCTGGTCTTGATAAATTGCTCCCATGTGCATAAAATCACAATTATCCCTGTAAAATCACTTTGTGTGTTATCCCTGTGTGTAATGGAGACTAAAATAGTTGCATTCGTTTCAGTTTCTGAAATTGCTGCTTAAGGAGGTTATGGTAGACTGGGGCCCCATTACAAGTTTTACTATAGGGGGCCCAATTGTTACTTGTTATGTCCCTGAACTTTAATGACATTTGAGCTTAAAATCTTGGCACCCATAGACTTGTCCGGAGAAGTAAAAATTGCCCACCTTCCTTTCCTGTATACATTTATATACTGTATATAAAAGTAAGTAGATTATGATTTATTTTTAATGGTAGAGTGTAGAAGAGGTTAAACCAGATTATGTGTATAGTAAGGAAAGATTAGTATAATAGGCTGATGAAACATCAGATAGCATTGACATTGTGCTTTATAACCCTTATTAAGTTGTCTTTAGTAAATAATACATATATTAATGTGCCTGATCTGACTTGTATAATCCATGTATCATCCTTCATTATAATGATATGTACTCGGCATAGAATATTGCAACTGTAAAATAAATCTGCAAAAGGAACTTAGTAAACCAAACACAAGCAAGACAGACGGTGTCATAATAAAGCATTCATTCCATACCATATGCAGAAATGAAAACATACCTCCCTGGGGGATCTATGGTTTGACCTAATGTATTCGACCATGTCAATCCAAGTTATAGGTTTGCCAAATTTGAATATACAGAATGTTCTACAGCAGATTCTCTATAAATGGGGTTAAACTGTAACCTTGGAGAGCAGCAATAAATGAGATGGGACTTTGTCTCTTCTTAAGGTGTTGAAACCCTTACAATTTTGCTTAGATGAACATAGCACTTCATTAACTTTAATAAGTATCTCTAAATTTCCTCATAAAATATTGCCACATTGCAGCGGTACTTGGATACATTTCAGATTGAAGGTTACAATTGGGCAGCTGGTTCCTCTACAGTACAGTATTTGCTGGGTGAAAACTATAACATATCTATGTTCGAGGGACTTTTTGCAAGGGCTCACAAAATCATAGTCGAGAATTTTTTGAAAAGGGGTTTCCACTTTGCACAATCTCTTTTTTGTTAAAAGAGTCACATGACAATAAATTGATCACAAGTTGTCCTGCTGGTGGAACCCCAGCGTTCAGCTGTATCCTTGGAGGAAGTCTGGCAGGCAGCACAGTTTCAGTTTCCCAACAGCACCACTACAGGGAAAGTGGAGTATTACATTGTGACCATTGAAAAATTTTTTGTCAAAATATATCAGGTTTATTAAAGAAATTTCTGCAGCTTCCAAGCCATGTGAATGGGGCTTGTAGTAATACATGCGCTTGTTTTCATAATCAGTAGGGTCCCAGCAGTCAGACCCCTGCCCATCCACATCTTATCCCCTATCTTGTGGATAGGTGATTAATTGCTATGGTGGGAAAACTCTATAAGGTCCCACGCTGCAAATACGTGTTGCATATTACAGTACCTGCAAAGTGGATGAGATTCTGGCTAATCCCATCACACATTGCAGAAAAATATGCGCAGCAGAAATGCTGTGATTTCATAAACAGTCGCGTTTTTGTAAATCGCAGCATGTCAATTATTCCTACCGAAAAGTTGGCAGTTTCCATATAGGTATAATAGGGACAGAAAGTCTGCAGAGGAAAACTCTGCGGACCGTCTGTGAAAAGCGGTGCAGAAAAAAACGTGATGTATTTCCGCAGTTCTTTTCGGCTGCGGCTCGCTACAATGGGGCCTTAGCCCAAGGTTGAAGTCCCACATTGCGAAAATGCAGCATTTTACAGTACCTGCTAAGTGAATGGGATTCTGGCTAATCCCATCCACCCATTGCAGAAAAAAAAACCTGCAGAGAAAAAGCTCTTATACATCTTCCTTCTGCTCAATCCACCTCTGACTTTGGCTCAAGAAACCGCAGCAAAATCTGCAACAAAAAAAGCTAAGTTTACGCAACGTGGGGCCTCAGCCTAAGTGTGCCCAGACTGGATACAATTGTAGTGGAAAGTCTGTGCAGTTTTTCATTCCTGAATATGCTCATTAAACGGAATCTAGCAAAGAAAGCGGAATTAAAACACAGAATATATCCAAAGGTCGGAGAACTTTTCATTGCACTGTGATAAAGTTTTATTGATGTAAAGCCAGAAAACCCCTTTAATAACCTCTGAGCAATGTCATGCTGCCATTATAATATTCACTGGACGCTACCTTTAGTCTCACATGTCAAATGTCGCCAATATTTATGACACATCAAATATTTCAAGAAGTATTAGCGCATTTTCTCAGAGGCGACATTAAAGGACAGATTATTATTAAACTAGTCAGGCAAATAATGGGCAGAAAATCCCGGACCAGTAATTACCAGTCTGGAGGCCGAGGCCAAGTCAACTATACAGTGGTTTACCAGCATGTAATAGATTTAAAGGGGTAGTTCCATCTAATAGGATACATTATAACATTATGATCGGTAGGGGTCAGACCCCTCCTTCCTCTATTAGTACAACTATAAACTATTTCTTGTTAATCCGAGGTTTAAGAATTAAACCCAAATCTATAAATAAAATCATAACAATGCCAACCAATCCCATCACTCTTCTTGGATCAAAATTCAATGTATTGACCCATTTATCCAATTTACTGAATTATTTTAGAGATTCTCCTGAACTTTTACAATACCACTGGTCATAAAGCATGCCCTTATTCACCCAGCTACAACTGTATTTAAAGCTGCACATACAGTTTAGATAGCTGTTACCTGGATGTGCGCTCATCCAAACATTATTCCTCTCAATTCCCCCATACACATGCACCCTCAGCTTGACCAAATGTGCTTTTTCAGTGGGAAAATTGAACAGGCATATTAAAATTTACTATATCTGATCTTTTTTCTTGACATCTACAATACAGTCAGGGGGAAGTTTGGATACCCATTATACCCATTATTATAAGTAGTTGCCATCCATTGCAGAATTACCTTAGCCCCACATATAACATACTGGAATAGAGAGGGTAACTATTAAAAAAAAATATGATATTTTTGTAGCCCCCACAACCATGGCCACCTCACAAAGTCTAGCCATATATAAACTTACCGTAATGGATAGAGAAAACTATTTAAAAAATATTTTAGTAGTCTGTTGTGCTATAAAAAACACAGAACAAATGCGACCCCCTTTTTTAATATTTTTTTAAGAAAAAAAAATAGCATAAAAAGAAAGCCCCATGTATCACCAAAAAAGACTAAAAACATGAACAGAAAAATATGAATTAAGAAAAAGTTGAAAATGTGTCATGAACCAGGGTAATAGCCAGATCATGACATATCTGTTTTAGTAAACATGTACATTTCCCATGACATAATCATTCTGGGGGATTCTCCTGTCTTATAACTCTGTGTTGAACTGTTCCTGTTATTCCTCCTTGAAATTTATGAAAAATTGACAACCGGGCGTTTCCTTTCTCTTTGTCAAAATAATGTCTCCCTACACAGTTTGAGCCTTTCAGCAATGGCTGGACAGACAAACGTCACCTGGTAACACCACAATGTATTCATAAATTTCTAGGAAGCGTAACAGAGGAATGTTTTAGTGCAGAGTCATAAGAAAAGATGCTCCAGAATTGTTATTTCAGGAGAGGTGAGTTTTTCTATATACTTTTTCTAATGACTTTTTTGCAGTTTTCAAGATCTCTACTTACAGCCATTGAATGAGAACCTTCATTCTTACTTCTTGGAGATATAAATCTGTCCTTGTCATGTGCTGGACACATGGGTATTTACCTTTTGCATTTACTACTTTGCCTGACAAATATCGATTTACAGTCTGTACATTAATAGATAACATGTTCCTAGCACCTATAAGGTGTTAGCCATATGTCATTTTTTCACATACCAATATTTTTATCACCGTTTGGAGTGTGCCTTTAATTGCTTTCTTCTGCAGGAAGGCAGATAAGGGTGCAAAGTGCATCTTAAGAACAACATGTGCAAAGCTCATAGACATCTTCGCACTGCAGTAAACACTGTAGGCTTGGTGATCATACTGTACGGTCTGCGTCTGAAGGGGAGTCCTTCCTTATACGGGTTGTCTCAAAAAGACAATTCCTGTCCAAATACCCTCTTACGTCATATCAATGTCATAGAGCAGCTCAGTGGCCTCAGCTGTCGCTGTAGAGGGACCGGTGATGTCACTCCCATACATCACCAATTCCTTTCCAGTGACTACTGAGGCCACGGTCAAGACACTTCTGTGGACAACACAACCCCTTTAAAGTCATTACAGTAAAAAAAAAAAGTTGTTAAAAAGATGCAAGATTGTTGCAAATGTCTGTTTTGTGCAAAAATTATGGCTTTTTGATGTTCTGCCCTTTTCAAAAAAGTTGTGGGGCATTTATGGGATATACTGGGGGGGGGGGGTCCTGAGGCCGAAAGATTTACTGTAATTCTGTATGCCAGAAATTAAATTGCTCATAGCTAAAGTACATCTGGTGCACGGACTGCTGTGCGGCATAAATTTGGTGCATCTCACTCCTGTTACATTTAAGAATTGTATAGAAAATGTTAGTCTTAATGGGGCTGTCACACCAAAGCAACTTATCCACTATTCAAAGTACAGGAAATAAGGTGCAGATCATGGGGCTCCGACCAGAGGCGTAACTTCAAGCTTATGGGCCTCTGTAAAGGGGCCCCTACCCACCTTGTGTCATTTAGAATAGGGGTATATTTTATGGAGCAAAGGGATCTTTGGGGCCCCCTTAGGGTCCAGGGCCCAGTAACGATCCTTTGTATCCCTTATAGCTACGTCCCTGACCACTGAGACCCCCTCTGATCACAGGATCGGGTTGTTCTGCTCCCCAGTCTGAATAGAGTGGTGGTTGGAATCGCATGCCCCTGCTCCATATATTTGAATGGTTCAATGGATCTGCAATGAATCCCCTATCCTGTGGACAGTTTGGTGGGACAACCTCTTTAATAAATCCCGACCTTCCCCCCACTGTCACATCTTATAAATACAGCAGCACTATATCTATGAGTGCAATATTCGGGATCCATGCAATAAATTTTGCCTTCACATTAATGTGCATGAGGACAAGTGCTACATGATTTTATGTCATTCTATAGCATGAGATGAATTAGAGGACTATATACAGCTGTAACATGGGTGGGGGGAAATCACAGATAACTATAGCTATATTCAATCACAATTACTATTTGTACTGTGCTGTGTATGTTGTGATAACCCAGCACATACATTGTAGAGGATGTTGGAACGGTTACATATCAGGTCAGTGGTGTCTTGTTGTTGACTGTACAGTCCTGTGCTCGTCTACACATTGCCGGCCATGATCATGTGCCTGTCTCCTTAATTGAACTGTCTCTATTTGTGCTTGCTAATGACTTTAATGCTGTTATTTATGACTAAATGTTCCATTAATAAGTCTCTTGAGCTCCTCTCTATGACCCTCTGAGAAGATTAAGATGAAACATTTCCTCTTGATCCTACATGAGAAACAATACAGATTATAAATTATAGAACGTGTGAACCAGATGAGTTGTATCACGTGTAAATACTGAGGAATTCTTTTAAAAAGCAAACTGGCTGGCATACAATGTTTTTTTCCATAACGCCAGTTTCACACAGGTCCATTATGGTCCCAGTAATGCCCAAAGCACCTAGAACGTCCTTGTTTCTACACAGCTGAACTAACATTTTTTTTTATAGGGTTCCACAGTCATTTACTGGTTCCGCCGAATTACAGGTTTTGCAAACATAAAATGAGACGGAGTGGAGGGAAATAAGTAGTATGCATCAAGATCACTAGGATATAGTGGGAAATGGGAACAAATGACAACAGGTAACCTAATATTCTTGCTTTGGGCATAGGATTGCCACACAGCCAGTACACTAGCAGCCTGACCAGTAATTTTACTGACACATCGGTGTCCTTATTTATTTTTTTACTGGCCTCATTGAAGGCTAGTATTTTTAACAGTATGCCCCGATTTCCATTCTATCTGTGTCCTCAGGGTGCAGATAGAGTTGAATGCAATGGTGGACCAGAGACTCATCAGCTTCATACTTTACCATTCAACCTACAATCCCCACTGTGTGCGACATAGGCAGTCACAATATGATGTCATCACGCCTGCTGCACCAATCCAGAGACAGGACAAACCAAAGGAGAGGTACAGGGAGTTCCATAGATAAGTATTTTTTATACCAAAGCTTCTATGTGGGGAACCCTACGGAAGCATTATATTGTATGGGGGCCAATAAGGGGGCATTATACTGAGTGGAGGCCACTCGGGAGGCTTAATGTTGTGTGGGAGCCTCTAAGGGGACATTCTATTGTGTGTGGGCCACTAAGAGAACATTATATTGTGTGGGGGCCACTAATGGGACATTATACTGTTTGGGGCCACTAATGGGGCTTGATACTGTGTGGGATCTACAAGTGGGCATTATATTGTGTAGGGGTACAAAATGACTGGGTGGAAACAAGTTGGCAGGGTTAAAGCAGGGCTCAACAGAAATTTGTCATGGTTTATCCCTCTTTGTATCCACGCAGGACTGCTTATATTTTTATATATAGATATTTTACATGACTAAAGGGATTTTCCAAGGGAAAAAACTAATTTGGCAACCTCAGGAAATGGTGTAAAATTAAAGCTTAACTCATCTCTTCTTCCTGTCTTTTTATAGGTGAGGTCTCTGTCATCTCCACCAGTCTCTGGTTCTGGTGCTCCAGCGATGGCATCAATGACCAGTCTCGTGGCCACAACAGTCATTCACTGGTCTCAGAAGTCATGTGTAGTATTTGGTGGCATCATCACTGCAGCCCCACATCCAGAGACTGGTGGAGAGGACTGGGGCCCTGCTGCTGGAATGGCAGAGGAAAGAAGAGGTGAGTAACGCTGCTTTTTAACTTTTACACAATTTTCAGTGGGAACTGCCAAGAAATATACTGTGTGTGATCAGCTTAATTTAGCCATGCATTATATGACATTGCTACTAGGGTTGGACCCTCACCAAATTTTCACCTCAGAAAACTCCACCATCATCAACCCAACCTCTATTGCTACCAGTCCGAGGAGATGGCCTGGGGCCTGATGCTCAATTGCAGATGTCTGTGGGTGGACTTCCTTTTAAAATACTATGGTACATAAATTTTTCCAAAAATGGTTAGTCTCATTCAAGAGAAAGACATGTGCTGCAAGAGTTTCCAACCAAACAAACATTTTTTTTCCAGATCAAGACAATACATTTTTTTTTACTTTTTTCACAATATCAAATTTTCCATTATGCAAATTGTAAAGTAAAGCTGATATGAGCAGACAGTAAGCATTACTTCAGTACTTAAAGATCTATGGCAGTGATGGCGAACCTTTTAGAGACCGAGTGCCCAAACTGCAACCCAAAACCCACTAAATTATCGCAAAGTGCCAAAACGGCAATTTAACCTTAAATTAACCAGAATCTATTTTATAGTGACCGTGCAATGTTATTACAGCCTGTAATAATATCACATGTCTGCTATAAAACAGATACTGTGTGATATAAATAGTGAAGGGCCCCAGACAGTACAATGTGCTCTGAAGAGGCCCCCCCACACAGTATTATATGCTTCACAATAAGCCCCCCACACAGTATTATATGCTACACAATAGGCCCCCCCACAGTATTATATGCTTCAGAGTGGCCCCCACTCAGTATTATATGATCCACAGAGGCCCCCGCACAGTATTATATGCTCCACTTTGGGCCCCCACCCACATTATATGCTTCACAATAAGCTCCCCCCCCCCACATAGTAGTATATGCTTCACAGTGGGGCCCCACACAGTAGTTTATGCTTCATGGTGTCCCCCATACAGTATTCGATGCTTCAGTGTCCTCCCCCCACACAGTATTAGATGCTTCAGTGTCCCCCCACACACACAGTATTCGATGCTTCAGTGTCCCCCCACACACACACACAGTATTAGATGCTTCAGTGTCCCTCCCCACACAGTATTAGATGCTTCAGTGTCCCCCCCCCCACAGTATTAGATGCTTCAGTGTCCCCCACACAGTATTAGATGCTTCAGTGTCCCCCCCCCCCACAGTATTAGATGCTTTAGTGTCCCCCACACAGTATTAGATGCTTCAGTGTCCCCCCCCCACAGTATTAGATGCTTCAGTGTCCCCCACACAGTATTAGATGCTTCAGTGTCCCCCCCACCCCACAGTATTAGATGCTTCAGTGTCCCCCACACACAGTATTAGATGCTTCAGTGTCCCCCCCACACACACACAGTATTAGATGCTTTAGTGTCCCCCACACAGTATTCGATGCTTCAGTGTCCCCCCCCACACAGTATTAGATGCTTTAGTGTCCACCACACAGTATTCGATGCTTCAGTGTCCCCCCCACCCCACAGTATTAGATGCTTCAGTGTCCCCCACACATAGTATTAGATGCTTCAGTGTCCCCCCCACCCCACAGTATTAGATGCTTCAGTGTCCCCCACACATAGTATTAGATGCTTCAGTGTCCCCCCCACACACACACAGTATTAGATGCTTCAGTGTCCCCCCCACCCCACAGTATTAGATGCTTCAGTGTCCCCCCCACACAGTATTAGATGCTTCAGTGTCCCCCACACACAGTATTAGATGCTTTAGTGTCCCCCCACACAGCAGTTTATGTTACTTACCTTGTCCCACGAAGAGCTGCAGTCCCACAGAGCGTCCTCCTCCTTCTTCTGCTCGCAGGCGCTGATGAATGACGTCATCGCGCCTGCGTCGGGGCAGAGGTCACACTCTGCAGTCAGTGTAGGCCGTGGCTCCGCGGACCGCGGCCTACAGTGACAGCTTTCATCTGCATGTACATTTGCACATACAGCTGAAAGAAGCGATCGCTCACCAACGGGGAATCTAGTACCGGATTCCCGGTTAGTGAGCGATCATGGCGACGGCGCGCGTGCCAACTGAGAGGGCTCTGAGTGCCATGTGTGCCATAAGTTCGCCATCGCGGGTCTATGGCATTCACATTCATTTACAGTAATGATGTTGGAAAGATATTTTATTGATTCCAAGAGTAACCATTTTTTTTCCATAGTGGTGATAAGAAACTTTATGCTTTTCATTACAGAAAAATAGCCCTTTCTCCAAATGTTAGACTCCTTTCTTCCTCCACTACTAACTCTCAATTCACTGATAAAATCTGTCATCAGAAAAGTCTATGGAGAAGGAAGGCAGCATTTGGGAGCAGCTGCAGAGTGAAAAAGAGATGTGTTGCTGCTGCTTCTAGTAAGTATTCTAGCCCATCCCAGTGTTAGATTCACAGATATATGACTTCAATATAATATCCTCAATTCTGCTACTGCTTCTGTGTGTGTGAAAATGATTTGGGGACAGGATTTTTTATTTTCTCTTGTTATACTGTTATAATAATAATAATACATAATAATACATTTTATTTATATAGCACCAACATATTCCGCAGCACTGTACTATTTGTAGGGTTCAAGCACAGACAAAGAAAAGATTACAAAGAAATAGTCAATTCATACACTGGGACCGAGGGCCCTGCTCGCAAGAGCTTACAATCTTATTGTTATTCTTTAGTAAACACACAAAGACTTCTGGAAAGTCACCAGAAACAACAGTTACATACTAACATTTTATGTAATAAAGATTATTCAAAACATAATGAAACGTTCTTCAACTTTCTATTATATTTTATGTTTCAGTTCCTCCTCATTTTTCATTTTCAAGATTTCTGACTTGCCATCTGGAAATGAAAACATAGTTACATAGTGGATTATAAAAGACTTAAATTCATCAGGTTAAAGCATTTTATACTTACAGACCTATGTTGATCCAGAGTAAGGCAAAAAATTGTTTTTCTTAAAGTGTAACTGTATAGGAGGGGGTTACTGGACAATTATGTTATATAAATGGAGGAGTCTCCAACAGCACAGATGTGAACCTGGCCTTAGCCTGGTATTCACCCTGTATTACCAGCAAATACAGATATAGCAATTGACAAAGGAAGGGGTCACTTCAAATAGCTGTATCTCTGGTTTTATACAACCTAGAAAAGTACATACAAGTGCAGCCCTAGCTATAGCAGAAACTGAGAAATAACTGGTTACAAATACAGTCAGGAATGTTATTTTCATGTGCTACATATACTTTTCTAGGTGGTATAAAACTGAAGACACAGTTATTTGAAGTGACGCCCCCCCCACCCCCCACTTTGGCAATTGCTATATATGTATATACTGGCAATACAGGGTGAATAGGAAATGGATCAATGCTTAGTTAGAGCCTTGCTATGGAGAACTTTAGAACCTGTTTTCTGCTAAAAGAAAGTAAAATAGGTTAATAAAGTATGTTACAAAAATGATCAGCAATCCCCACCTTGGAAAAAATGGCTAAAAGAGTGAAACAAAAAAATCCTAAACTCACACATTAAGGCCGGGACCCCACGGGGTGTAAACCACAGTATTTTACAGTCTAGTGAATCCCATCCACCCATTGCGGAAACACTGTGATTTCTAAAACCGTCACAGTCCAGATAGTAAAGTAATGTTTCCACAGTTTGTGATGAATATTCTATATCCCTGCTCAGCCGTATCTTCTCTAGACTAAATACATTTAGTTTATATAACCTTTCATCATACTTCATGCTGATCTTCTATACCACGTATGAATTTTGTTGCCTTCTCCTGAACTCTCTCCAGCTCTTTCATGTCTTTTTATGAACTGGTGCCTAATAGTAGACAAGATACTGAAGATGACGTTGGATCGCTGCTTTATAGAGGAGTAATATAATACTTCCATATTACAGGACATCAGGTTGGCATTGCATACTATCATTTAGTTTATTATCAACAATTACTCCTAAATCTTTCTCAATCGTAGTCTCAATGAATAGTGAGACATTTAGAGTATATGAGCAAAAGTATTTTTTTTACCCAAAATATATAACCTTTCTCTTATCCACAAGCCACTTGCTGTCCATTTGGCCAGTGAATACAGGTCAGATTGTAGGGAGGGTACATCCTGTACCATATCTACAACACTACAGAGCTTGTGTCATCTGCAAATACAGAAAAAGTATTATAAAATACAACTTCTAAACAGTAATAGTTTTCATCTGTAGACTTTCTGCTTCAGTTTTACCTATAGGGAAACCGTCGGCGTTTCCGTAGGTATAATTGACATGCTCCGATTTACAAATCGTGACAGTTTTGGAAATTGCAGCGTATCCGCTAAACATATTATACTCCAATCTGTGGATGAGATTCTTTAGAATCCCATCCACTTTGCAGGGACTGTAAAAACGGCCAAACCGTGGCGTTTACACCATGTGATGCCCCGGCATCAAATATTGAAATCTTGTCCTGTTTTTGACAGGTATGTGGTTGTTAGAACTTTCTCTTGTAACAAACCCAACTTCTTTATTAGTACATGATCAGTAGGGATTTTCAGCCTCTGGGTGTGACAGCGCCAGACTGTGTGAGGACACCTTCTCTTTGACGACCAGTTGTCAACTTATTCATAAGTATTCAGGAGGAATAACAGAGGAACAGCATAATGGAGAGTTTTGGGAAAGATGCTACAGAATTTTTTTTTATGGGAAATACATTTATTTATAGTACTAAGACAGGCATGTCAGAAGTAGCAACAAGCAAGTCGTCTTTAACTCTTTGTGCTTCAGCTGTTAATGGACAACCTGGGTAATTTTCAGCTTCTATTGGGGCTTTTCCTCCGTTTTATATAAGTTAATTTGACAATGTTATGTCCCTGGACTGCCTATTTCAGTATCATTCAGACTAGTGACAATGGAATATCCTGTTCAAAATCTAATGTCACTTTAGTGTCTTGTCTGACCTTATTAACCTTTTGTGCTTTTTTTACGCTTAGATATTTGATCTTTTATTTTCTAAGGATGTGACTTTTTTTCTTAGATTTCCTTTATGATAAACAGGTTTTCTGGGAATTTACTATTAATGACCTATTCTTTGAATGGAATTTACTATTGATGACCTATTCTTCAGCACTCCTATCAATGTGTAGACTGTAGGGCCTGATGTACATAGGAGCCAGTTACAGGGTATTGGTCAAAAGCTGAGCTGCAGTAACCAGGCACTGCCACTATACAGTGGATGGCGATGTACTTGGATGGTACACTTTGTAGTTTGTTTTAGTGTGCAGCAATCCCTACAATCAGGGTGCCAGAAGTCAGATCCTCGCCAATCTGCTATCGATGACCTATTATAAGGATACGTTATCAATAATACATTCATGGAAAACCCCTTTAAATAATTTAGCTAAATCTACTCATTGTTTGCCCCAACATATTCTAAAACATTGTTATTCAGATCAGTCCATGTCATGTTTCCTCATTCTTCCGACACAATATACACACTGAGGCTAATTTCAATCAGAATGTTTGTAGCCTTGGGGAGCAATCGAGAATATCCCCTAGGTAATCCAGACATACACAGGAAGAACATACAAACATGCAATTGTTGTTCTTGGCCAGATTCCAAACCAGAAGCCGAAGGCTACAATACTGCAGATCAGATCACTGAGCCACCTTGTTCTTACCACATAGAAATCTGAACAATTGCAAAGAATAGTTACATATGGTGGTCATGTATATAGACATTTGTTTTGTTTTGTTTTTTTCGTCAGTGATTAATGTAGGGGCTAAAGGTGTTTTCCAGGACTTTTTAATTGATGACCTATCCTTAGGATAGATTATCAAATGAGGATTTGTGGATAGATCAGTGGTTTGAAGTTGCTCAGGGAGAGCTGCTTCCACTTCACAGGTAATATGACATTACAGCATTGGTCACATGACCTGATCGCAGCTCTGTCCTATTCAAGTAACTTAAAGCTCCTGGGCCCAATGCAAAAATCTGTGATAGGGCCCCTACCAATAGTGGTATTATTTTTGTGGCAGAGGGATCTTTGGGGCCCACTCAGGGTCCAGGACCTGGTAACAACTGCTACCACTGCACCCCCTATAGCTTTGCCCCTGGCTGAGCTGCGTTAACAAGTGGAGCTGCTGTACAAATGTATGATGCTATGCTTTTTTTCACCATGTTCAATGTCACATTTTCCACTGGTCAGAAATCAGGTAAATAGTAAAGTAAAGCTGATATGAGCACAAAGAAAGTATTACTTCATTACTCAATGTTTCCACAGAGTTATTGCACAGGGAGACCTTCAATCTAAAGAAGATGGCAAATAATCTGGTGTCAGGAACTGAGCTCGCTGGGTCTTGAACCCTTGACTTCCCGGCCATGTTTTGCAGCCTTGCCCATTATGCCATTGAAGAAGCCTGTCTGTTCTTTGCTTTGCTGAGCCTAGTCCTTTCTTTTGAAGTGATTAGCTTAGGGATCGCACATGCTCTGTGGCCAATCACAGTATAGCAATCCCTATATAAACCCACAGTTTACTCCATCCTGTGCCTGATTATTCTGGCTTCCTGTTTGCCCTGATCCTCATCATTACTCTACTGCTCCCGCGTACTGACCTGTGCAAATGTCTGACTATGGCTGATCTATTGCTCCTGTGTACCGAATTCTGCAAACGTCTGACCACGGTTACTTGTACTCCTGAGGTACTATTCCTGCATCTCCTACTATTTATGTACTGTACTGTTAGCCTCACCAATTGGACTCCAGATCTGATAACTAGCATTGTTACATCTGGGCAGAATTTATACTGGTGAGCCCTGCTGAGAATCATTGTGCAAGAAGATGCCCAATGAAGATGAAATTAGGTACTAATACTGGTGAGTCCTGCAGAAAGACACTAGTAAGTGATACTAGATTCTACTGTATTGAACACCGTCCTCCTCGTGATGATACAAACCGGATCTGCCAGAACCTAACCTATGCTACATGCATAAAATGTGTAAAACATAAATAATGTAAATGCCAAAGTGCTCCCCAGTGCAATAAAGTGCAGTGATGAGATATATTGGAGGGTGACACATGGTACGTCAAGTTACAATGTCCTCAGGATACAATATTTTCAGTGTACAATCGTCATTTCTGGACCTCCCTGATTTTGTCTTCATTGGCCATCCTCTTTTAATTAAAGGCTTTCTTGTGCAATGGTTCTTAGCAGGGGTCAATAGTATTACTACCACCACAATTGTACTCTCATTGGCCAACTTTCTTTGACTGAATGCCTTTCTGTGCAATAATGCTGCAAGCACAGCTCTTCACAAATGTGTTGGCAATGTCTATACAGTAGTCTCGTGTGTGTCGTGTGCAATTCTGCTGTATAGTCAGCATATAGAAGGAGCTTTGAGTCACACCATTGTATGACCCACAAAAGAAAGCAACAAGCAAAACACGTGTTGGGGATCTGGATCGTTCTCATAGGTGTGTATACCTTACTTTTTTTTTGTTTTGTTTTTGCGTATCTGTTTTTTTCCTCCCCACGTTCCAAGAGCCATAATTTTTTTTATTTTTCGGTTCACAGACTCACATGATGGCTTATTGTTTGTATGACAAGTAGTACTTTGTAATGGCACCATTCAATGTACTGGGAAGCTGGAAAAAAATTCAGAATGAGGTGGAATTGGAAAAAAAAAAACCTCATTTGCGCCAATACCTTATGGTCTTAATTTTTATGGCATTCTTTGTGTTAAAAATGGCATGATACCTGTACTCTGCAGATCAGTACGCTCACTATGATACCAAATTTATATAGTATTTGTAATGTTTTGATACCTTTTAAAAAAATTAAAAATTTAGCAAAATAGAAACATTTTTTTTGTCGCCATGTTCTGACACCTGTAACTTTTTCATATTTATATGTATGGCGCTGTGTAAGGTGTCTTTTTTTTTGTGGAAAAAAATGTAGTTTTTAGTGATACCATTTTGGGGAAGGTCTGAAGGTTTGATCACTTTTTATTCCATTTTTTTTTAGGTGCAAAGTGTTTGAAAAGATCGCCATTTGGCTATTTAGATTTTTTTCCCCACTATGATGTTAGCGGTACGTGATAAATATTTTTATATTTTAATAGTTTGGGTATTTTTGAACATGGGGACACCTAAAGTGTGTGTGTGTGTGTGTTTGTTTTTTTATATGTGATCTAGGGAAAAGGGGGTGATTTGAATGTAATGACAAGTCTGGGAGCCGTCAATAAGCTCCCAGCTCTCATGGCAACTGGCGATCGGTAAAAGATGGTGGCGCCCATGGCGTCTGTGCACTTTAGATGCCATGGCCGCGTTTAACCGTGGCATCTAAAGTGTTAGTGCCAGCACCAATCGCAGCTGTTGGCTGTGGGTGCTGGCTGTATTATACAGCCGGCATCCACTGTTTATGGAGAGGGCTCAGCTCAGTGATTTATATCCATACTACTGTGCTGATATTCTGACCATTTTGGTCTGTATGTCCATTATGCGGAAACACTGTGGAAAGAGTCATTTTACAGTCACTGCAAGGTGGATGGGATTCTAGCAAATACTATCCACACCTTGTGGAAAAATACGCGCAGTGGATACGCTGCAATTTCCAAAACCATTGTGGTTTTGGAAATCACAGCATGTCAATTATACCTACGGAAACACCGGCGGTTTCCCTATAGGTATAATTGAAGCAGAAAGCAGACTTTCTATGAAAAGCGCTGCGGGAAAAACCGCGATGCGTTGTTAACTCTCCCACATTGTTTTTATAAAAAGTACTGCAGAATTGCAATGATGGGGCACTCAGTTTGCCTGGTATTATTTGATCTATGTTTTTATTTTTATTTTATCATTTTGGTATTATGATCTCTTAACAATTGAACATTACCACAAATGTACAAAATTCCCATCACATGATTTCCCCCCACCACCCAATTATTTGCATTCAGTATACTGAATGAGTATACAGTATAGTGCAGGATCTAGACCTCTACATGTTATTGACTGCATCTAGTGACAATGTGAATGCAGAGCCTGGGGAGTGACACAAGCACAATGACTGACAGGCAGGAGATCTGTGGGCTGCACAGGTGCTAGCTCTTTGTCACTAGCCCGTCTCTTGACACGGTACCATCTAGTGATCTTTGTGCCAACAGCTGTGTGATCTCCCCGGGTTGCCCTTATATTTTGCAGCACCCCCCCCCCCCCCTTCCTATTTCATTATCTTCCACACTCTGCAGTTATGGGAACCGGTTCAGACTGGACTGATGTCAGGCAGGGAAAGGAGTTGAAGCGGGGTGGATAAGAAGAAAGAGGAGGAGGAGGGCACTATATAATGGAGACTGAAACAAATCTATTCCTCGTCACTTTCTGCAGGACTCCTCTATATTATATACTGTATGTACTTGCAAGCTCAAGCCTGGTACTGAAGCTGCCATGAGGTCTTCAGAGGTAGCAGCCCGCCTACAGGTAAAGCTGCATGATAATGACATGGTTTACTTCTTTAGCTTGCTGCTATGTAGAGAATTTCTTCCTCTGCATGTTTCCAGCTTTTTCTCGATTGATTATATTGATATAAACTTTACATTTCCTTCATGAATTTCTGCACAGCTGGTAGGACACATTCCTCCAGATAACGCTCATCCTGCGTCTCTTACCTGGACTGTCTCCAGATATTATTCTACTTAACTACAGATGTCATTCTTAGTTTCACATTGCAGGTTATTCTATGCGAGTCCACAAAGAAATCCAAAACTGTCCATCTTTTCCCGTATTAAATGTATATTAGATAGTTATCGGGTGGATCAGGGTTGTCTTGCTCCGTATCGGGGGCCAGAGTCGATTTCGAGCATCCTCAGTTTGTGCTGGATACCTGCAGGTGCCTTTCACTCCACTGACACACACTGCATTGATATTTTACATGTGATTTGCATGTAATATTAGGAATGTAACTCTTATCCCAGATTTCTCATAATGAAATTTCATTATGATAAATTGCTGATCATGGGATCCGACCATGAAGTCCCCCATCAATCCCTTTAAATATTCAGAATGTAATGGTGGATGCAGATTGTATACCCTACTCCATTCATATCATTGGAAGTGATGGAAATAGCCGAAGTGCAGCACTTTTCTATTTCCATCGATCCAACAGGAATTCTTCATCTACCACTACATTCTGAATGGGAGTAAAAAACACCCCCTGATTTCGAATTGGTGGGTGTTTAAGTGGTCGTATCCCCACCGATCAGCCATTTATCCCTTATCCTATAGACATAAATAAGTACATTTTGTGGTATAATGTCTTTAATAAATTAATATAGATAAATAACTTGTCAAAAAACACAACCACGAAAAAGTAGCATTGCAGTCATCTGCACTTTGCACCCATGTGCAACTTTACACATTCCTATGGAAATCAGGTGTTATGACAGACGTTGTCGGGGTCATGGCGTAGCTGTAGCAATGGTGTATTACTATATACTTGGTAGTGTAAGAAATAATATCTATGACTAGACTCATATGCATACCGGTCACACTTCTGCCTCTGGTCAGAGATCTTGCCTCTGGCAAGGCTGTATAACACTGACTGTGTTACAAGGCCTATGTAGTGCTTCAGGCACTCTGGTCCAGTGAATATAGAAGTGCCTGTCGCAGGATTAAAGTGGTATTATAGCTTCAGCAAGTAGAGATTATTCCAATATTCTTTCAGTATCAATTCCTCACTATGTAAGACTTCTGCTTGCTGTCGTTCGCCAGTAACCCTCAATCTTTACTTCCAGGGGCTGAAAATCTGTCCTGGTCTTGTGGTGGACACAAAGCTGTATTGCTCGTTACAAGTTGGTTCTGATAACGGTGCCACATGAGCCTGTATCAGTGTGTCCGTCACACGACCAGAACAGACTTGTTTCCACTGGAAGATAATAATAATAAATAATTAATAAAAAAAATCCTATTGAAACTCATCAATCGGAGATCTTGAACACCACAAAGTATTGATGCAGAAAGTATATTGGAGAACTAGAAAATTGTCATGAATCTAGCCTCTGACACTGAATATAAATATATTATATTCAATTAGTTTTTTTATTTGTTTACAAACCTATATTTGAGTAAAAAGTATTGTCCGAGGCCCAGGTATAATGGATACTCTATTCACAAGATAGGTCATCAGCATTAGATTGGTTGGGGTCTGACGCCCCATAATGAAGCAGAAGCCGTATACCTTATATACAGCTTCTACTGTAAACTGGTATTGGACCCCACTGATCTGCTGCTGACCTATCCTCTCATAAGTATCCATTATGACTGGGTCTAACAATCTTTTAAGCAATGGGAAACACCAAGAAATAAATGGGACTGAGCTGTAATACACATGTATGGAGCTATACAATGCACAGTGGTGAAGAGGCCGTAGCAGTGCTCATCCAAACACTGCAAATAGCAGATTGGTGTGAGTGCTAGGCATCAGACACTCGCTGATCTGATATTTATGGGTGGGTTATCAATATTAGAGTCCTAGAAAACCCCTTTAGCTTAAGACCCCCATGTCTGCTGCAGACAATACCGCAGCGAGCACTGCTGGCGTGTGGTTATTTTTTATTTTTTTCCACGCTTTCAATTGTAAGAATTGGAGAAATCCCATAATGTGCTATGAATAACCGAACAGCTCTTACTACAGTTACAGTCTAGAGGCTGCTGAGAGCAAGATCTGCTCTGCCTATGGACATGAATTATGGTAAATATCTCAGAACGTAATTCCCCCAAGATTTTTTTCCAAAGTACTTTTATACCATATGTATACTTTATGTGACCTGTTTTATTTGCGTAACCAGTCGGTTTCTATTCCTGTTTTTCCTGGTGTTATAGTGTTCTCTTCTCAAGCATAGTTAAACATCTCATTGTCTATTCTAGAGAATCACATGGAGTTAACATCCGCCATCTCGTCCCTATAAATAGTGTAACTGCATCAGTGCTACAGCTAGTGCAGGATCTGCCTATTCCTGAGATGAGGAGTTATCTGAAGCTCATGGGTCCCAATGTGAATTGTGTAGTGATGACCCGATGACAATGAGCTATTTATCACACTGGTGCCCAAGTTATGTTGCATTTTTACTGCATTGGTCCCCTCAAACTCCAAGACCTCTTCATTGCCTACTGTCACATTATGTGCATATATATTATTATTTTTATAATCTAAATACTGTAGGACCAAAACTCTGGACTGATCAATTCCATAATATATTTATTGTATAAGAATCCAAATCCCTCACTTTTCAACAGGTAGCCGTAAACTGACCATACACTGATGCTCGACCGATATCAAGTAGCTCAGCCAGCCACCTAATGTGTATGGGGGGCCTCCCGATTCTCCCTCTGATGGCAGATGTCTGAGGAGATAAAGATTGGGTAGCTGGATTTTGACTACCTGATCCTTTTATTGTCTGGCATCAATGTACCTTTTGGATGTATGAGCATCTGGCTAAAGCCATCTGGCTTTAGAGTTATTGGATTCAATTGTACCTACGGCTACCATGGTTAATATACTTGAGGCTTTAGGCTATGGCTACATGGCAACTTTGGCCGTGACTCTTGACCTGAGACTCTTTCACTGTTAGTCAATACAGTTGCCTTGGGACCCCTAATGTGCTGCTACCAAAATGTTGAACAATGGTTGCAGCACACTAGGCATGCAGGGCGACCTAGCAATCTTTGGTTACATGATGGGATTCATGGCCAATATCCAAGTTTGGATGACTAGACCAGAGGAGCTTGAACTCATAAAGGATATTTTGGGTATTTCCAATTCCCCCCTATCCATGGAATAAAAAGGAAAAGGAAATTTGATCAATGGAATTCTGACAGCTGCGATTTCACCAATCATAAGGAGAATGGGGGTGAGTGGACTTATTGCACATGTGCGGCCACTTTTATGGGACTATCAATGAGCATCAAATTCTCAATGACAGTCCCACAGGGAATGAATAAAGCGGCAGCATGCTTGACATTGTCGTGACCATGGTAGGACCCCACCAATCATAAAGTTACACTCTAACCTGTGAATAAAAGGTACCTTTAAATAACAACTATACCCCCTACAGCAGATGCGAGAAAAAGGAACACATGGTGCAGTGTGGGGAAAAGCTCATGTGAATCTGTAGAGAGCATATAGTCCACTGGCTGTAAATGACCCATATCTCCAGCCCTGCAGTGCTAGCTGATCTGTCACTTCCAGTAGTTTACACACATGGATACTTCGCAGCTGCTGAAATGTCAGCAGTCAGTGACTAAGAGGAAGTGATTAAAATTGTCTTGTGGCTATAAAACTAGGAATACTTCAGTTAAAGGTAAACCACTACTTGACCTGAGAATCACGTCTGTATACAACATTTCCTTTTACCCTCATGATATGCTTTTGTGTCATAGCCATGGGTGGTATATAGCATAAACAGGATATTGCCAAGGCCCATGTCCCATTTTTGGCACATTTCAGCATCAACAGCCGTCATACAGCATCACAACAACACCCTACAAACAGACCTGACAAGTTATCACTGAGTTTAGTCTGGAGCTGCCAAGTAGAGCAAGAGCAGAAGTTCAGCTCCGGTGCTGGAAACCTAAACGCACAGAGAGCAGATTTCAGAAGGCATTAGTCAGAATGCAAAAAAATCTATCCTATCCTTAAAGACCTTGTAGTCATCTCATCTTGAATTACTTTCCAAAGTGTCTGCAATGAAACCTTGTGGTGACAACACAACCACATGTTACATGGCTGTAATAAGCAGCAGTCTATAGGTATATGTCATGGGCAAGCATGAGGACATCTGCTTTACAGATTCCCATATCTCAATATACTGAACCCCTCTTGGGTGAGTACTGGGGTTGTGAGAAACTGGTGTCCTAAGTAAGTGGCACGGCTCACCTCTACTCTGACTGGTAGTGCACATGACATACAGCCAAATACCTCCACTTCAGAGCGCAGGGCCAGAGGTCTCTAGTATGGGGCAGACATACTAAAACTGGGGGGAATTTCACATTGCCAGTTCTGTGTCCAACTTGCTATTTTTTTTTTATATACTAAAGTGGAGACCAAGGTGGGGCAGGGACTCTGCGGATCAACAAACTTACTATAACCCATGCCAGAAAACTAGTGTTATAGTTGGAATCTACACCAGCTTCTGAATGGCATAATTCTCAATTTTGGTGGAGCCTCTTCTTTCCCCAATTGATGTAAGATGTGGATGAATTAAGACTGGCATAGGAAACACCAGTCTTAATACGCCCCCACCCCTTCCCATACACTGCCTAAAAGTTAGACAGTCTTAAACTGTGCCAGCCTTGTCATAGTGTCTAATAAATCTGTCACATGAGTACAAGACTAGGCTAACTCTCTACTGCCTGTTAGTTGGCTTGCTTTACAAGACAAAAATGTGCCAAATTTTGGTGCTTTGTCACAACTTAGACCACACCTCTTTCCTGCAATCCACGCCCCTTTTTCATGCTAGTAAAACTATCTAAAACACATGATAAATATGGCGCAGGTCATGTTAGACCATTTTTCACACAAATTATGCCAAAAATTCTGGTTCATTTGGCTTAGCAATTCTCTCCCACTAGAGGAGATGCATCTACCACACTTTAGAGGACATATAAAGAAAGCCTTTTTTTTTCCTTAAAAAAATATGAAACCATGTTTTCTTTGTCTGTTTTACAGATATAGATGAAGATCTCTGATATGATGTGAAAATCTGCAAGTTTTCAGATCCTTATCTGTAAGTGACAGTCCTGGAATGCTTTTGTTTTACTAACCTTTACAACTCTAAGGGTATGCTGATATAATGAATATTATGAGGCTTTTCTGTCTAAATTTGTGGACAGAAAATCCAAAATGTATTCAAGTGGATGGGATTTTAACAAACCTCATCCACACCTTGCAGGAAAGGAAATTGGCAGTAGAAATTGACCGGTCGTGAGGATTTTAGATCTACAGCATGTCAATTCTTTCTGCAAGCTTTCTCTGAGACTTTCACCCTTTCAATGTAGTTGGATGAAATCCTTAGTGATAATATCATACATGCATATTTGCAGCAATGGAATTTTTCCAGGATGTGTGAACCTAAAGCTGAAAGGAACAGTATAGTATAAAATATTTGGTAAATGTTAAAGCTCTTGTTTGTGTAACTTTTTTGCAAAGGAGATAAGATGTGATTTCTTGGTAAATCCAAGTTGACTGGCAATTTTTTTTAGACTACCTGTCCATGAGAGGTACTGTTGGATGGAAGTGTAATTTAATATCCCTGTGATATTAAATCTTCCCAGCCTAAATGTATTTTTAGTAAAAATCAGATTAGTAATGTAGGCCAACACTTAGACAGTTAGCTGTGAGCACTGTCAGTCTAGCATCAAGATGATTCCCAAGAAACTAAAACCTTTTACATTTAGTTGTTGGGCAACACTTCTGTCTGTCTCAAGAAGCTGAAAGTGAACCTTTTAGCACTATCATGATGCCAAACCCTATGAGACAGCATTATAAATCACTAAAGACCACAAGCAGGTGTTAGGCAAGGCAATGGTTCACTGCAGGATGTAGACAGGCCCAAATGGTATAGGGTGGAAGCTGCAGAGGTGCACGGAAGAGACATTATAAATGGAGTCCAGCCTTATGTTTAAGGGAAAATGGGATACTGGTGCTTGTTGAGTGTACATACACAAGCGCTGGACATTCCTTCTGATCTAAAAGTATGGGCATCACTGAGAGGTGGAAGGCAGCATAGCCACCTCACATAATCTCGTGACTGGCATCTTATATAAGCTTTATCTGTGTGCATTTGGAATAATAGGCATCCCCCATGGGTTGCAGGTGTGAGTGGATCAGTATTTTATACCTATGAAGCCTCCATCATATACCACTTGGGCCTGTCTGTATCCTATTGTGAACCATTGCTTCACCTAACAGCAGGTAAATGTCCTCTTATCAGTGATACAATATCATGATGCCGTAACTGCAGAAGGTATGACTAAAGGTGCCCATACACCTTCAATAGCTGTCAACTGAAGCTTGTATGGCCAACAGCAGCAGCTATTCCTCCAAATCCCTTGTATATGTACAGGCTTGTGTCTGGCAAATGAATATGTGTTCAATTAGAAAAGCGAAGCTGATGCAAGTCGGTTCCCCCCACCATCCACCATCCTTCCAAACCTTTCCTTCCCCCTCTAGCATCCATACAGTGTTGCTGTCAATGACTGGCTAAATTCTGGTAGATCAGGAAAAGAACTTTTATAACTCTACAAAACAATAATAGAAGGGTAGACCGGAGACTGGAGATCATAAAATGAATAAGATGGCATTCGTATATGGTACTGCTATGGTAATTCCACATCATGTTTACTGATCACATTTCTACGGTTATGTATCTTCTCCCAGAACATTGCATAGTTGCTGAAAAATGACGTACCAGAAGCCACCAGATGGAGGATGGGGCTGGGTTATTGTCGTGGCCTCCTTCTTTATTCAATTCTTGTGCTACGGTTCTCCTCTTGCCGTCGGAGTCCTGTATGTTGAATGGTTGGATGTCTTTGATGAAGGAAAAGGAAAGACCGCATGGGTCGGGTCTTTGGCAGCTGGAGTAGGATTACTTGCAAGTAAGTAGACTCTTCTTATCACATAATTTTCACTCCTTGCTCATATTCCTAAATGATTTTCATTGACTTCTACATTGAAGTTCTACAGATACTGGTACTTATAGGTCATCAACATGTTTCCAACAAATGTAAAGCATTAGTAGAAGAAACATCACATATTAGGATGATATCTCCTGAGGTTACCTCATTAGCCAGTAAAATACAGATTACATTGACTATTAGTCTTCATCTGTCACTTTGAGTCAACACCAGAACATAAGGATAAAACTGCCCCATAGATAGGACAGGTACTTTAATTGGGCCCAGGAAAGAGGAGCCTTATCTCAGTTTAGTCATCTCTCCCTACCTCATGGACAGTGCAGACCTAGACAGGTCTGCCTATACCCATTAGATAAAATTTACTATCGATTTTTGTTTGACTGGCCAATAATCTCAGTATTTTGAGATCTAATATTTCAACATGCCCTCCTGTGACTTTGTAACCCATCTTTGTGCCCATCTGGGTAACTTCATGAGCTAATTGTAATTTCTAGTAGGTTCATAGTTGTCAACATTCCCTAATTTTCTGGAATTGTCTCAAATTTTCACTAACAATCTTTTAAAATTGAAAGTGGATGTTCCGGGTTTTGGGCATTCCCAGGTAATTTTCTTACCTCTCATCCTGCTTATTGTTTCCGCTAACCATAAAATATATATATATATATATATATATATATATATATATATGTGTACAGAGGAAAACTAAATCTATGAAGCAAGTAAACATCCTAAAGCTAAATGCATCAGACCGCAAAGTATAGAAGCCATTTAGTCATTTGTATAGTTTAAGGCCTCATGCACATGACTGAGTCTCTCCCATTGGGGTGTCCGATGCTCTGTTCCAAGGTTTACAGGGCAAGTGCTATCTTGCTCTGTGGAATTGGAATTAAGCAGAATGGAACCCCCATTGAAGTCAATGGGGGGGTGGCACTTAGATGTCTACTATGAAATTTGCCCCCCCACGGTGTGCATTCTCGGTCATGTGCATGTAGCCTAAGACTAGTAAATAGTGTGTGTATGGAAAAAAAAAATTGTAAAATGCTCTAAATCCCGGGATCTATCTTCATAAACTCAATTTACAAAGTTTACTTCCATAGCTTGAATCCTTGTCAGAAAACTGTATATCTTATTTCTTTTGACAGGAGCTAGGGATCATATAATGCCATATTCATGTCTTGGTAATGTGAGGTCAGCATTGGAATCCAGACAACAAAATACTTAGTCATAGCTCAGACCACCAGTAACACTCTTCAACTGATTTTTACTCCATAGAAATTCTTGCCAAGATTAATATGGGTTATCCGAGGAATTAAAATGGATTCAAAGTTGGCAATAGAGACCTGCTTTGTAGCCAATTGAGGTGTTAAGGTGGTCATACATGGTTTTGTACTTGCCCCTTCTAGGAGCTGTGTGTACTTAAAAATGGTAATGAGGAAAGATTTTATAAGATTTCTCTGGCAGTGCAGGGCACTATGTCTGCTGGATAACACAAGTAGCAAGTTTAACTCTTACACCAACCCACTAATCCACCAATGTAGAAACAAGGAGGGTAATAAATAAGTGGACTGCTTCTTCAAAAGCGAGTTGTCATTTCTTAAAATAATCTCTAAAGAGTTACATGTTAATGGTAAAACAAAAAAAAAATTTCCACAATTTCTTGATCATAATTCAAGATGGTCTGGAAGTCCAAATGAGTCCACTATAGCACAATTTACGTGGTCTACAAGGATAGCTGGATATATTGCTGAGATCTATTTAAATCTGTACTAGATACTCAGATTACAGTACTTGGTGTCTACCTACAGTCTTCTAGGGTAATCCCAATCCTAAAACACTGCACACTTATCTGAGCACGTATAATTTCTCGATGCGGAGAGAGGAGTAAGCAGATGCCAAGAACAAAGAATCAATCCATCCTTCTTCACTCCATCAGCAGGGAGCCCCGAGGTGCACCTTACACAATAGATGGTCAACCGATAAATTTTAATGATTTTTGGGCACTGATAAGGAGTATTGTTCTAATACCAGTGAATAAAACAATGAAATGATTCATCTCTGCACAGCTTTGCACAGACATACTATTGTATGCACGAACAGGAAATAGGAGTTCTACTTAAACTCTGCCCTGAGTATCTTAATAAAGCAGAATTCCAGAAAGTATTGTTAAGCTTATGGAAATCTTTATGTTAAATCCTCACATGTGACCTGATTACTCCAATTAATAACAAAGCATGCAAATAACATATTTCACAAGTTCACAGGAAGACAATTTCTAGAGTGTCTTTGAAAAAAAAAAAAGTATTACACCCAAATAGGAATAGGTTTTTGATGGTCTAAAACCGACTTTTACTCTTTCTGCGGAATTCATTCCTTGATATTTGGAAACTTCCATGCAAACAGGATATAAAGGTGACCTTCTGACATGAAGAAGAAATCTTCATTACTGAGTCAATCTCTGACCCAACTTTTAGGCCTCCTTCACACAACCGTATTGGTTCTTACTGTCTAAAAAAACAATCCGCAAAAAAAACATGTCCATGTGTTGTCTGCATGGATCCGCAAAAAGACTTGTACGATCCCCTACACTTGTATGTTCTGCAAAAAAAAAAAAAAACACTCCTTTAACTAAAGCTGCCCATACCCATTAGGCTTTTGTTGGCCCAAATGACAGATTTCAGCTGCCTATCTGGTATAGTAATGCCATGAACATTTGTTTGTGGCAAATCTGTCTTAAGTCATATTTCCAGCTACAAACTTTTTGCCTATCTTTGGCCACCTTGCACATAATCCCTGTGCATTGTGCTTCAACAACTAAGCTTCCCCCTGTTACAGCAGACCTGGAAACCTCTATTGGTCTGAGCTCAAATTCTACCGATCTCAACTACTTGGGCTATATTCACACTCTTAGAATTTGATGATCCTAAATCCATAACTATAAGCACGGATCCTTATAAATATTAAAACTTAACATTTATGACAGTTAAAACATTAAGACTCTAAGTCCCAAAATCAATGCCAAATATGTAAAAAAATAGAACATTCTTACCAATTGGGTTGTCTAATGGAATACAAAGGTGAAACCTTCATCTAAATATGGAGTCAATGCGGGTGTATGGGAGGGATACAACCCTATAATAACCCTAAAACCCCAATATAACAAGGCTTCTGTCCATATCAAAACCCTAAATAACTCTCCTCCAGATGCGTTTCGTACCCACTTAGTGGGTGCTTTTTTGGGCATTGGTTGGAGACAACAGAAAGTAACAGACTTGATAGTCCCGGGTGTGAACTACTCAAACCCTGTGTAAGGGTTTGTAAATCCATATCAAATCCTCTGACATCCACATCCGATGCTCTATATCTTGCACGGAAAAACTGTAAATGATGATCTGACGTATACAAGATCTGAATGTGTGAACAGACCCTTATACATGTTGATGATGGGTCTGTGAATCATTTTTAGCTGGATTTCACCTTTTGAAGTCTACTTCTGATATGTTAAATCATTAGGTCAAGCAAATACATAATTGCACGTAATTGATGATACTTTGAATGTAACTGACTGAATTAGAATTTTTTTTTTTTTCTTCCCCTGAAACACCTGATTATATCTTTCCAAATCTGTGAGTGAAGAATCAGCAAGCAGAACACTAATTAACCTGAAGCCATCTGGTCACATTATGCTAAAGGTTGCACAAATTGCTTTTATGACCATTTGGTACTGTTAGACTAACACATTCATTTCTGAGAAGTGCCAAATGATATGTTATCACAGTATTTTTGACCTCTTAGAGACATGAATTCTGCTGACAAACAGGAAAAGGCTCTTAGGAAATCCATCAAGCATTAACCACCCCAAGTGACAGCTGCTATCTTGGAGATTCTGTGTAAACTGACAAAAACATATAAAGAAAAAAAAATATCAGCCATCACAGGATCACAACATGACCACTTTCAATAGGGTTGCCTACTATGGTTTATTACAGCCCTAACCCCCAAATCCAATGGGGTTTGGACATCAATCACTGTAGAATCCTAATGTAAGCCTCTGTAGAACCATCAATGGTCTGGGCATCCAGCAGTCTGAAACTGGGCCAATGTACAGTACTAAGTAGTAGTATACGTCAAAAACCTTTAACCTGGTTACCCAAACTTATAATTTCCAGACCTTGATTTAGTTAGTTGGTAGGGATGGCCAAGGCTAATAAGGGATTTGGAATCTTAGCATTGGATTGTAGCAAGGAAAGGGAAAAAAATTATTGGAATGGATGGAATGTTAAAAAAGGTAGAGGGAAAGCTTATTGGATTGGTAACCAAAAAGTAAGCTTAGATACAGGAGTGCATATTGGTACATTGCCCTTACTGCTTCTGACACCTTTTTAATGGTAAAATACTTTCCTTTGATGTGGTTGTCTAAGATAGGAAAAACATGACGTCTTTCTTCCATAAAAAGTGCCACACTTATCCATTGGTTGTATGTGGTATTGCAAGTCAACCCCATTTACTTCAGTGGAGCTGAACTACAATATCATACTACTGTACATAGCCCATGGACAGGTGTTGTGCTGTTTCTGGAAGAAGGAAGGCATGTCTTTCTAATCCTGGACAACTCCTCTCATTGTGATGCAAATGAAATTTGGTTCAAAACAAAAGTAAAATATTTTCTTTTCGTCTCCTCTCCAGGTCCTTTGTGTAGTGCAAGTGTCTCTTCTTTTGGTGCTCGCCCAGTCACCATCTTCAGTAGCTTCTTGGTAGCTGGAGGACTAATCCTAAGCAGCTTTGCTCCCAATGTCTACTTCCTTTATTTTTCCTATGGATTTATGGTTGGTAAGTACTCAGGGGAGTAACAAGTAGCCATGGGGCCACATTACAAAACTTGTAAAGAGGCCCAATTCCACCATGACCACCTTTTAACCAGCAAGTTCAGCACTTGAAAAATGTAGAACTATTTTGATCTCCTTTATACACCGGGATAATGAATGTAGTGATGTCACAGTGGCAGGATAATGCGCACATACACAAAGCCCACAGCCTATACAGAAAGTAGAGATTAACAAAAAGTTTGGGTTTTACTGAACTTTGGCGGTTTGCCACCCACAAATCAATATTATACTCTATGGTCTCTTCAAACCCCAAAGTATAAGTGGAGGCCCCAGAAACATGATGATGACCTTTCCTCACCTCTCCTGGGCTTCGTCGTCTGGCCTCCAAGGAGACTTCATAGGGTCCCAGGTGACCACTAAGGCCTGTAATGGGCCTCAGCAGTCATGTGGGCCGTACCAACATAATGCTTGAGTTAAAGCCCCATGACATCGGATCTCAGAAGTCATGTAGGTTGTGCCAATTACAGGCCTCAGCAGTCCCACTTGGCCCATGATGTTACCCAGGAGGCAGAAAGAGGACTCTGAAGGAGCGCTAGGTGATGTGAGGGAGCCCAGGGGAGGTGAGGGAAGGGAAGTAGAAGTGTTTATTATGTTTCTGCTAATCACCCCCACCCTCCACTCCACTAGAAATCCCAGTTTAGACCGACCTATACACAACAGACAGATGAGCCTTGTGAGGTTTGCCCATGCAGGCATTATGATGTCCCAGTAATGGCGATGCAGTCAGTTCTCTACATCACCACCGATTGCACCCTAGGTCTCAGTAGA
This sequence comes from Leptodactylus fallax, assembly GCA_947044405.1. Taxonomy (NCBI): domain Eukaryota; kingdom Metazoa; phylum Chordata; class Amphibia; order Anura; family Leptodactylidae; genus Leptodactylus; species Leptodactylus fallax. The sequence goes on along the minus strand of CAMRHE010000005.1, from coordinate 10,246,157 downwards.
AATGGGCCATTTCCCCCACTCTTTAACGAAATAACATGCATCTTTACCCAAACCAAGTGTGCATGTTGATGGGGCAATAATAGGACATAGTTTTGGCTGAATGACTGAAAGTTTTGCCAAATCTGATGAAGTTAAAATGTGGAAATACAATAAGTAACCTGCAACTTTATTAAATAAGTATTTTTGACACTAGGTTTTGGATGTGGCTTACTATACACAGCCACCGTGACCATCACATGTCAGTACTTTGAAAGTCGGAGAGGACTTGCTCTTGGAATCGTCTCAACAGGTAGATCAAATATATCAGTATGTTTATACATATATTGCCATATATTTCCTTTCGTGTTTTTTACTACGATAGCTGTATCCTTAGTCTAAAAGTGCCTTACGCGTGTATATTAAAGTAGACTCAGAACCCAAGTGAAATACCATATAATGTGTATGAAGCTTGGTGACTGAATGCCGAAAAGCTCTTAATTCCAAAATGTCTGACTATAGTTGTAACTTCCTGCCCCTATTTGGAATGCAATGCCCTATAGCTCAATATCTGGCTTTGTAAAAAACCAAGTCACATAATCTGGAGATAAATAATATCACTATGTACCTAGAAAACCAGGCATCAATCTATAGGGAGATGACTTCCAAATGGTGGCAGTATATCAAGTTTTCCTTTTTCCACCAAGGAGAATGTATGTGCTTATTTTCCCACAATTCTTAGCAGAACATTTATAGTCTGTAAGACTTGTACACCAAAAGGTGGCTTGCAAAGTCAGTCGGTCTACTTAAGGAGACACAACGTCCCTTCTGCCCCCATTTACAAAATAATACCAGTAGAATATTCCATTTTACCATCTATTCTACTACAATGTACATTCATTGAAGACAAAACTTCATGGGCGTCATTGCTGCTGAAATTTTTTGCAAAAAAGTGGTGGAGCAAACTTTTCTAAATGTGTCTGAAGGCTGCATACGTAACTGATGGTAGTTATATTGTCAAGGGAATATTTTTGTATCCGTATCAGTCATTCTTTGCATTGTCATTGCCCAACATATCCAATAGTTTAGGACAGAACACATCATATACACAAATGAGCTAGAATTTACTATTGGAATGTGTGTAGATATATATATTATAATTTTTTTTTTTTCTGATTATATTGTATGTATCAAACTTTTTCAGGTTCCAGTGTTGGCACCTTTATATATGCGAGTCTACAGAAGGAGCTAATCTCAATCTATGGAATAGATGGCTGTTTGTTAATTCTTGGCGCATTAGCACTCAATATATTAGCATGTGGCATCCTTATGAGACCCCTACCACAGTTACCGAAAGCTGCAGAGGAAAAGCCTGGTTTGGAAAATATTCCTGACTCCTACCTCATCTATCATGAAAAAGACCACAAAAAAGAAGAAAATATTGGGATGCTTGAAAAGGAGATATCCCATGCAGCCAATGGGAACTCCTACCCTCAGGAAAACTGTCTCCGGAGTAAGAGTGAAATTATGACTCAATGCGATGTAGTAAAAGACAATTCTACCAACAAAGTCAAAGACAAGCCAAATTGCAAACAGCTTGTTAAAAACAAGTTCCATACCTACCTGGACTACTGGGAAGACACCATCAACCTGTTCAGAAACAAAGTGTTTGCTGCTCTTTTCCTTAACATTTTGCTGTTTGACATTGGCGGATTTCCTCCTAGTGTTCTTATGGAAGATGTAGTCAAGAGTGCCAATATTCCTAAAGAAGACGTGGTGGTGCCCCTAGTGTTCATTCTTGGTATCATGATGGCTGTTGGGAAACTTATTTTAGGCATACTTGCAGATTTTAAGTGGATTAATTCATTGTATTTGTACGTATTCACTTTACTAGCTACGGGGTTAGCTGTTGCTGCAGTTCCTTTTGCCAAGACCTATATCACACTGGCCATTATTGCAGGAACAATAGGATTTTTTACTGGAAACTGGTCAATATTCCCTTATGTGACGACAAACACTGTTGGATTGGATAAGCTCACTCATGCCTATGGAATTCTGATGTTCTTTGCTGGTATTGGGAACTGCCTAGGACCACCTATTGTTGGTAAGGTATTAGGAAATAAATGGTTAGATTGAGAGAATTTATTTATCTCCTAACAGCAAAACCAGCGTTTCCTATCTGTAGCCATCACTGTTTTGGTGTTTGCCTCGCATCAGTACAGTGTAGGTACAGCAAACCAGTAATCCTTCTCTGTACTGATGAGAGGCAAACTCTCTGAAACAGTACTGGTTTTTTTTCTTCTTCTTTCCATTGAGCATTATCTGAAAAATAAATCTCTGTATACCACTGTGTATCTTCAATGAGAAACAGGACCCTAACATATACATGTAAGGGTGGCTATGCACATTGGGGCAGACTTTGAACTGGCGTACTGTACGCTAGTCTTAATAAAGACCCCGACTAGTGCAGGGGACGAGTGATTTATGTAGAGGCTCCAGTTAGGCACTGGCATAGACTCCCATTTTAACGCATGCCACAAAACTGCTATGAGTTAAAATGTTGGGCTGTGTGGTAAGCGAGGCGCTGAATGGGGACTGTGACACACATGTGGTGCAAGAAAGGGCCTTGCACCAAACTGGTGTTGAGGAATTGATAAATCTCCCCATTGTGATCCATGTCTACTGAATCTTCCAATTTCAGTGGGACCAGCTGATAATCTGGTTGTGTGTGTGGTAGTGCTGTAACTCTTTTCCAAAAGCAGATGCCAGAAAAAAAGGATTGGGTATGCTGGATTTCAACATGCCCAATCCTTTTATTCTCAAGAGAGAGGAGCTTCGACTAGGGATGTCCTGCAGAGGCTTTCTTGCCTCTCCCCATTCAGAACTCTCATCTAAGCTTAGCTTGAATTTGGAAGGGTCTGGAGTAGAGATGGGTGAACCTCATGAGAGTCAAAAATATTAGCGAAGGTCACCCACCAGGTTTGTTATAGACCAAACTTGTTTAGTCCAAACAAAGTGCTTCAGACCCCAAAGTATAAGCAGAGGCCCAGGGAGATGTGGTAAAAGATAATCACAGTCCCTCATCCTTAACGGACTCCTTTGTGGCATATGGTGCTCCACTGCGGTCCTCTACCATTGTCATCTTGCCTCCTGCGTCACGTCACTGGCCCTGGCAGACCAGCTAAGCCAGTATTTGGACCTCAGTGGTCATGTCGGATGCTCAGACATGAAGTTTCTGTCAGTGTCATGATGAAGGCATGCCCCATGTGACTGTTAAGGCCCATTTACAGGCCTGAAGAGACCCCAGGGTATAATAGTGGTTCTTAGGTAGTGATCCTCAAATATCTCAGGTTCGAATGAACCTAAGATTTATGGAAAATTGGTAAGAAACCAACAAAACACTTTGCTTATCTGTATCTTTAGGAATAGCTGTCGGCAGATTGTTTAGCTAGCAGCTGTCTAAAGTGAATATAGCTTATGTCAATAATGGGATAAGGGCTTCAAAACGTCGCCTGTTATCAAATATAGTCTTCCTAAACACCACTTCTTACCTGTAAGTATTTCACCTGACCTGTCTCTGGACATTTAGTATCATGAAGACTAGGCATATATCAGTTAGAGGTAGTTCTGTACCAAGGCCAGCTAAGTGTATACATTGTCATGCAGTGACTTGGGACATTGTGTGCTTCCTGGCATACAGCACTCCTTTGCAGTTACTAAGAATCCTGTTGGCTGTCAGCCGCATGTCAAGTAAACATATTGTACTTGTCATGGTGTGGGCGTCAGTGCGTAAATGATATTCTGTTCTACACCATGATGGGATGAATGCTGTGACTACCTGTTGATGCAACAAAAGCACTTTATTTACATCAAGGTGTATTCGGACATTGCAGATTTGCACTGTACATTCTACACCAGAAACTGAAAATACATGTGTATAGGGTTTGCAATATATATTTTTTTATTACATGTAGTGTGCAGAAGTTAGGGCACAATGGAGATCTCCAAATGTGCAGAATGTTTTGCAACGTAGTGGGATAAATCCACATCAAATTTTGGGGCACATCTACAGAAAAATCCAAGTATAATTTCTCCAGATATGGTCATAACCTTATCTGTCACAATGCGAGAAGGGAACATTCAGTATATTGTTCCCTGCTAAGCTGTGATAAAGTTGTGTAACTTTTTTGTCTTCAATTGGTGGGGTAGCCATATGGAGTGCAATGGTCGCACCCAATCCCTGATGCCTAAAGGTGCCCTGCAGCCCTTCTACATCACATGATAACAGTATAATAAACATAACTTGGTAGACAGGGCACCTTTTTACAGATTTTGCATTAGGGCTCAGGAGCTTTGGGCAACACTTCTAGTCCTAACCTATGAATGTATAAATACTACTTCACCCATGGCTATGCTGGAAGACACTTTAGACTGCTCAAACTCCTGATATTTATAATGGATGCCATGACTCACATGTGTTAACCCTTGCTCTTTCTTTTTTAGGTTGGTTTTTTGACTGGACACAGTCTTATGATATAGCCTTCTATTTCTGCGGAGTATGTGTCATCCTGGGAGCGCTAGCCATGTTAATTGTGGCGCTGCCATTTTGGAAGAACTGTAGTACTAAAAAGTTGGAACCATCTCTGAAGAGTTACTCCTATAAAGTAGCTTCAGCTGTTTGAAAGTCTCCTGAAAATATGTTTGTGATGTTTTGTAGTTGTTAGATATCCTACTATGAGAATGTACTCATAGCGTGTTTTATGGTGTTTTTATAATTTTTACTATACAGTATTTTCTTAGCCTAAAATCTGATAGTCCTTCACCTCAGAAGGTTTCTCCTCAGGAAAGTTTTAGCCTCGTCCTGTCAAGTATCAAGATGCAAAATTCGACAAAACCTTTTAATAGATTTCATATGTGTCCAAACAACATTTGTGATATATTTTTTTAATATATACTTGGACCAAAAGGTAGTTCTTTATTGTAAATCTGAGCAGTATTTGGTTCTGAATACAAACGCTATGTAAAGCAGAAGACTATATAATGTATTATTATGAGAGTTGGGTTAGGCTGTGCTCACAAATTTTTGGATGCTGTTATAGATTTGGAAATCCAACAGTGGGCTATAAGATGGCTGCGTGTTAGTGTCCATATTATAGCTGAACCATTTGGTTCCCCCACGGATTAGCCAGACAACTTCTAGTCACCATAGAACATTATTGCCTTATAGTTAAGACCACGTGTGACTTCGCTAATGTTTAAGATTTTTTTTTTTTCTATACGTTGTCTCAGGTAGATGAAAACGCTGGAAATCTGAATTCCAACAGACCAATCTGTTTACTGTATTTCCGTTTTTTTATGCACAGCAATAAATATGGTGATACAGTTGTTTCTAATATGTAATATAGGTCATGTGCTTTTTTTTTTTTTTTTTTCTTCAGCACATCTCCTATAAAATGAAGCAATTTTTTAAATGGTTTTGATTTAAACCTCTCATACTGTTTTGTATATGCAGTTCTTATACTGAGTAATATGTCTCCATGGTTACAGACTATACAAACCATATGTGCAGTCTGGTCCTGCAGTCAGGTGTTTGTCATCTCCCTTTTCTATAGTCTGTAGGTTTGCAAAAAGAAATGGCAGAAAGAGTTAAGTACGCACTCATGAATGTCTCCCAGTCTATAGGACAGTTCTGGATTTGGGTGGCAGACTGCATTCCCCAACTACAACTCTATCTGTGTCATCAGGGGGCAAAGTTGAACCCAATGGTGAAGCGTGCTTCACCACTCACCTCATGTCTTTTCTGCTGGTGGCTTGGAGGCAGGCATATGGGAGTGGGTGAGTACCACATGGGGGCATTCTATTGGATGGAGTCACTGAAGAGGCATTATACTGTGTGGTTGCCATATCCACAGGGTAGGTTATCAGTATGTGATCTGTGGGTGTCCAAAACCCAGACCCTGTAGAAGATAAGATGTTCTGGTTAGCGTTAATAGCTCTGCTCCAATTCAAGTAATAGGAACAGAGCTACAGTTCTCTGGCACCCCTGCTACAGTGGACACTCCTATTACCTGAATAGGAGCAGAGCTGTTTCCATTGCAGCAGCTTCTGGCTGCTGGAACCCCTGATCTGTGGGGGGTCTGGCAGTCTGACCTCCATAGATGACATATCCTGTGGATGAGTCATCAGTATGAAACATGCATTGGGGCTGAAAAAACCCTTTTAAACTATATTGCATGTGGGACATCATACTGTGAGGGGGCACAAAGGTGGTTTCATCACTGTGTGTTACACAAATAAGGGCACAAAGGGTTAGGTGGATTTGGGAAGGGCCAAAAAATGGATTATGGGGCAGGGTTAGCAATGTGGCTGAACATATAATAATTTCCCATGGCGTGCTGGCATGCACCGCAAGATTTGGCCATCATTCTGTCCTCTCTGTTGGAAGGGATGAACATATGTTGCGTAGTAGTTATAGCCAAGGCCAAATTTAGTCCAAGGATCAGCCTTGCAGAGTGGAGCCAGTGTTGATATTGCATGGAGGTGTTTGTAATGTGGTTTCGATGAGGAAAGCTTGTATTGATCAGTGGGAAGAAGCCTGTCCTGAACCAACAGTGAAACTTGACATTAATATAGTATAGCTGAGTGGAAACAGACGGTGTAGTTGAGTGAAGCTTGCAGAACTCAGTAGCAATCCAAGGGTTGTCTAGCAAATAAAACTATAGCTGAAGAGAACAGGAGACCTAACTAGAAATTAATTCTATGCTAGGCAGTGGCTCAGAGATGTTGCCCTATTTAAAAGAACTGCCAGTGACATCATCAGTTGGCATTGGTGTCCTAGCAACCCAATGCTGCTGGGAGGAAGAGCTGCCTTTAGAGGGACTGGAGCCAGCCAACTGATAGAAACAAAAAAAAAAAAAAAAAAAAAAAAAAAAAAAAAAAAGGGGCACAACAATTAAAAATATTATTTTTTTAATAAAAATATTTTTTTTTAAAAAAAACCATTTTAATTTAATTTAAAAAAAAAAAAAAAAAAAAAAAATATATAAAAAAAAAAAAAAAGGTTTTTTTTAAAAAAAAAAAATAAAAAATAATATTTAAAAAAAAATTTTAACCGGGCAAAAATTTGTGTACCCCTTATATTTTTTTGTTTTTAATACTCCTAACTACTTTTTACTGACTTACTGAAGCACAAAATTAGTTTTGTAACCTCACTGAGCTTAGAACTTCATAGCCAGGTGTATCCAATCATGAGAAAAGGTATTTAAGGTGGCCAATTGCAAGTTGTTCTCCTATTTGCTTCTCCTCTGAAGAGTGGCATCATGGGCTCCTCAAAACAACTCTCAAATGATCTGAAAACAAAGATTGTTCAACATAGTTGTTCAGGGGAAGGATACAAAAAGTCTCAGAGATTTAACCTGTCAGTTTCCACTATGAGGAACATAGTAAGGAAATGGAAGACCACAGGGACAGTTCTTGTTAAGCCCAGAAGTGGCAGGCCAAGAAAAATATCAGAAAGGCAGAGAAGAAGAATGGTGAGAACAGTCAAGGACAATCCACAGACCACCTCCAAAGAGCTGCAGCATCATCTTGCTGCAGATGGTGTCACTGTGCATCGGTCAACAATACAGCACACTTTGCACAAGGAGAAGCTGTATGGGAGAGTGATGCGAAAGAAGCTGTTTCTGAAAGCACGCCACAAACAGTCGCCTGAGGTATGCAAAAGCACATTTGGACAAGCCAGCTTCATTTTGGAAGAAGGTCCTGTGGACTGATGAAACAAAGATTGAGTTGTTTGGTCATACAAAAAGGCGTTATGCATGGCGTCAAAAAAACACAGGATTCCAAGAAAAACACTTGCTACCCACTGTAAAATTTGGTGTAGGTTCCATCATGCTTTGGGGCTGTGTGGCCAATGCCGGCACCGGGAATCTTGTTAAAGTTGAGGGTCGCATGGATTCAACTCAGTATCAGCAGATTCTTGAGAATAATGTACAAGAATCAGTGACGACATTGAAGTTACGCCGGGGATGGATATTTCAGCAAGACAATGATCCAAAACACAGCTCCAAATCTACTCAGGCATTCATGCAGAGGAACAATTACAATGTTCTGGAATGGCCATCCCAGTCCCCAGACCTGAATATCATTGAACATCTGTGGGATAATTTGAAGCGGGCTGTCCATGCTCGGCGACCATCAAACTTAACTGAACTGGAATTGTTTTGTAAAGAGGAATGGTCAAAAATACCTTCATCCAGGATCCAGGAACTGATTAAAAGCTACAGGAAGCGACTAGAGGCTGTTATTTTTGCAAAAGGAGGATCTACTAAATATTAATGTCACTTTTCTGTTGAGGTGCCCATACTTTTGCACCGGTCAAATTTTGGTTTAATGCATATTGCACATTTTTTGTTAGTACAATAAACCTCATTTCAATCCTGAAATATTACTGTGTCCATCAGTTATTAGATATATCAAATTGAAATGGCTGTTGCAAACACCCAAATATTTAGAACTAAAAATGATTAAGATTAATAGGGGTGCCCAAACTTTTTCATATGACTATATGTTACTACATAGCTGCAGGATTGGACTATACATCAGGTTTGGTTATTTGGAATTCTGGAAATACTGTACACGTAGCTCTGCACAGGAGCTGTATACACAAAATGGTACAATGGCTTTTAATGAAGGCTACATGCATAAACTTTCATGATGCTAATGTAACTGTATTCAGATTGAGCAAATGCAGAACTAGGCTTAAGAGCAAAATCAACTATACAGGAGGTCCCACCCAAAGACGATAACTGTATACAGCCCATTATGTTCCTCCATCATTTTTAATGGACTCTGAATGTAGATCTGTACGAGTCTATGTTGCCCCTGTAGTATTTTTATGTATGGTGTATGTAGTGTTTACAGTATTGTTTTGTCTTGATCCCTTGAGATGTCTGTCTGTTTGTGTATATGGTAAAGTGTGTTACTTAGGACAACCTAAAGCTGTAACTTTTAATAACATATTAATAATTGTGCAATGTCTTTACTCGAGAGCTCCCACTTTATACATTGGGAACAGGATGTCACTTTTTTTTTTTCCTTTAATATTCCAAATGAAAATAAAATATTTTTCTATACACTTGTGTTTTCCGTTTTTAATGTTACCAGTAGGTAATGCTTACCTGCTACACCGTGAGACTTGAGGTCCGAGTTGAGATTAGTGACTCCAGCTAACCTGAAATGGCCATTGAATTCATGGTAGTCAGAAATCAACCTGTCATTTCTGATGACATCAGAGATTCTTGCTGCAGATCTTCTTTACCGACTGGCTGCTCTGTATAAGCACAAGCCCCATTACAATACATAATAATATAGAATAATAAAAACAAAGGCAGCTTATTTTCACAACTAAGGCTAGGTTCACACTAGCGCTTGAGGACTGTTCAGGGATTCTGTCCCCCATTCCGCTTGAAAAATGCATTTTCAGGCGGAAACCCGGTAGACCCCATTATAGACTATGGTTTCTGCTGGTAACCCTGAACACATTTTTATAAGTATGGTGGTTTTACCTTTTTCTATTTTCCCTGCTAGCTGTACATGCTATAGATTAGAAAAAAATTTATGTAGCCCATGGTAATTACTCCTATTCCTAGTAAATGTTTACCTTCAACCTATAGAATGGGGGGGATCGGTGAAAACGAATAAAAATAGAGCATGACCTATATTTTGATGATCCATTACAACAGACCATCAAAAGACAGTGAACTAATAAAATGTTCGTCGCACAGTCACTTTTCACAGTTGTGTGAATATGTGTTTTATGTAACAACCATAGACATGAATGGAGTTGCTCAGACGCATGGTCATCTCACCATGTAATCTCTGCCTGGGACTGGCAGCTGTCTCGCTTGGTAGACAAGAATCAGGGGACCCCCATTGTCCTATGAATATGTCATAAATATCTATTGGGTAGAGACAACATGCAATGCGTCTCCCTGAGAACTAATACCTTTGACTTGTGACCAATCTTAAAGGGGTTGTCCAGGCAAAAATGGACAACCCTTTTAACATTTAAAACAGCTGGGGGCAGTGAAACAAATAAAAAAAAAAAAAAATGCATACTCACCTGTCCCCGTTGCTCCGGTGTCCTCCTGCGCGTCCCCGGTTTTTCTGCTCCGACGGTGTCTCCCGGGTCTCTTCCAGCGGTCACATGACCGCTGAGGCCAATCAGCAAAAGGCCTGCAATATCACTACCTCTGACATCACGGGTCCTCTTCCTGAGGCCTGCTGATTGGCCTCAGTGGTCATGTGACCACTGAGGACAATCAGCAGCTTCAGCTGAACGCTGGAAGAGACCCAGGAGCAGAAAAACCATGACACATGGGAGGACACCAGAGCAACGGGGACAGGTGAGTATGCATTTTTTTTTTTATTATTGTTTCGCTGCCCCCAGCTGATTTAAACATTAAAATGGTTGTCCATTATTGCCTGGACAACCCCTTTAACATAGTAGATAAAGTTGGAGGATGACACGGGTCCATCAAATCCAACCTATAACTCTACAGTGTTGATCCAGAGGAAGGCAAAAAAAACCCCCCATGATGCCAATTACTCCATATACAGGGAAAAAATTCTTTACCTTTTTTGGTTATGCTAGGTTCAATCTAGCGTTCAGGTCCACATGGGGACTTAAAAGACGGAGACCCTGTTCTCTCAAAAAGGGGTCCGCTTGGTTTCCTTTGGTTTTATACTGAAACTATTGGTGAGAAAAGTCCTCCTTGCAGGACTCCAATGCAGATGTGAACCTAGCCTTACATAGGATTTTCCTCTACAAAGATCCAGAAAAACACCTCAGCTTTGTAGCAAAACATAAAAATGACCAAATCCATTCACATCACTCCATACCATTACACACAGACTAGTAAGGTCAATGACTGACTGATAAAGGAGCACCTGACATAGAGTCCTATTTCCACTTTCTGGCCTGAATATGTTGCGACTTGTGTACACAGAATCTTCTGCTCAAGTGAAATACAAGCAGGATGCAAGATGCACATTTCCATCTGTGTTAGACTTTCTGGCGGTAAACATGATTACCTGTGACAGAGCGGAAGATACCGCGACGCTGAGGTTTAGTAAGGTGAACCTAAAGCAAACAGAGGGCAAACAATGGAATGATGAATAGAGTATTCATGTACCCAACACAAGTCTGCTGCAGGAAATATAATACTCCCATTAACTCCTAAGTATCTACCTAGCCAGCAATGTCATGTATGACTGCTGTGGATACACTGCACTCAGGGATTTACACTTAAACACTATAAAGCCATATACTTAGGTATCATTTGCATGTGACAACATTATAAATAGTTGGTTGGGACACCGTGTCCCTATAGGTGTTTGAGTGATTTCCGGCCCAACAAATGTTGATAAGATCTACTGCTATAGCTATATTTGTTATCAGCTCACCCTGTAGTAGGTTGATCATACTGTATCTTCATAAAGAGAGTAAAAATTTGCTGTCACACAATGGTGTCGTAATGTATCCACAGAACTTTGTGACGAAGGACATCGGTAAGAGTCCACAAGGACATGAGGGACCTAATACTTGTCTGATGCCATTCCAAATAGGGACTTGATATTATATTACCAATAATTCGATTATATAATGACCATTATTTATTTTCCTTACTTGTATAGCACAAACATATTCTGCAGAGCTTTACAGATACTAATAATCACTGTCCCATATAGGGCTCATAATCGAAATTCCCTATTAGTATGTCTTTGATGTGTGGGAGGAAACCGGAGTACCCAAATAAAACCCACATAAGCACGGGGAGAACATAGAAACTCCTTGAAGATGTTGTCCTTGGCTGGATTCGAACCCAGGACTATTCTGCAGAGGATAGAGGATTTAGAGTCAGGGCTAGGGTAGTTAAAGGGACTGTCCAGGATTATTATTTATATATGGCCTTTCCTTACTGGATAAGCTAAAATATCTGATTGGTGGGGAATAAGAGCTGACCCTCACATGGATCAGCTGTTCAGGGGTACACCTAGTCCCTGTACTATACAGTGCATGGAGCTGGAAGCAGATAGCTTGACATCAATGGGAGCTGCGCTGCACTAATGTCGCCTGGCCACTATATAGGGCACAGAGCTCTCTGCTTCCAGCTCAGTGTACTGTATAGTGGCACAGGCAGAGGCGTAACATGATGCTCCTGGGCCCCAATGCAAAAATGTAATGGGGCCCCCACTTATCATGTGCTTTCTATCATACTGGTGTCTTCTTATGGTGTAGGGAGTCTTTTGGACCCCCTCAGGCTCCAGAACCAGTTAGCTATTGCTACTTCTGTACCCCTATAGCTACACCCCTGAGTACAGGGAATGGATGCACCCCAAACAGATGATCCATATGGGTGCTGGCTGTCAGCCCTCCCGCTATGAGATATTAATGGAATATTCTAAAGAGAGGCTATAAATAAAAAAAAAATCCTGAACAACCCCTCTAAATGAATTTTTGTCCTGGGTGAAGAAAAGCCTATCTACAACGCTGTCCCTCACATTGGGCGATATGGGTACCTATAGGGTTTGAACAGTGGTAGGAGCAGGACACTAATGTGAATGCTGTCAGATTATAACTGCACAGGCAGTGCACAACAGCTGCCAGCAAACAGATCTCTGTATACAGGTCAATGAATCCTATTGACAAGCCCTGTTCAGTAGCAGTTACCATGAAGTGACACAGCAGAATTATTAGTGCGTGACAGTAGCAGCAGTATTTGTCTGAGCGCGGTCCTAATAATAATAACCTTCATTTATATAGCACCAAAATATTTCACAAATTTTTACAATTAAATCATACTGTATATATAAAGCCTTATTGTACAACTGGTTATATATATGATGGAATATTTCCATCTCACTTCTATGTCCTGTTTAAAGGCAACCAAACAGGCATAACCAGGTCAATTTTGATGAGATCTGTAGACAATCCACCAACCCAAAGCTACGATGGACTGTAGTCAGTAGATTACTATCGCCAATATTCCACTAACAAGTACATGTCACCTTAAAGTCTGAGGTAGTAGGTGTCTTATAAAGTGTACTAGGCAATAACTTCATGAGAAGATTGCAGGAAAAATGCAATGTCCCTTTATTTCCATGTCACATCCAATGGGTAAGTTGGCGTTGGGTATCTATGTGCCTTGTGTTGGTTATCACTTAGCTTTTATAGAAGTAAATCACTGAAGGCAAAATAGAATTTTTCACAACCTGATAGAAAAAGGTGAACTCAATGACTTACGCTTAAAAGTGACTTTAAGGGTTAAATGCTCTTAAGTCCAGTTTTGGGTAACTAATAACATTTATCAATAGGTAAAGTTGTCTCATCTGGGAAATCGGGTATACGGACATCATAGAGGCATTCCCTTGCTCATGATTCTTTCATACAAGTAAGTATTTGTGGACTCTTTGCAACCATGTATTTACATAGTCACACAATGGCGGCGGCATTCCAGTGGACACTGCTAAATTGTTTAGTTTATTTTACTGTGTCATGTGCCACTGTCTGTATATAGTTTCACAGCTTACCTTAGTGTTTTGCCCCTTTTCAGGAACTCACCTCCTTTTTGGGGGAGCTTGGTCCAGACCAGTCAACAGTTGGCTGGGGTAAGACTCTGGGTTTCCAAGTCAGTTCAGTTGAGTTGAGTCTTCTGCAAGAAGCTGTGCAGAAAAGGAATACTGAGAGAGAGCCTGTACAGTCTCAGAGGAGGAGAGTGATGTCGATCACCATCACCTGACTCAGTGAGATCAGAGAACGCCTCACAACTGGAAGTGCCCCAGGCGAACTTCCACCGCCATTAGGTACACCGCAAGACCCCTTAACACTGCCCCAACTCAGGAACAACTATAACAATAACTAGGGCACGTCCTTGCCGCAGTTGTTCACCAGGCTTCCTCAATCTCAGAAGAGACTATTCAGTTGGGACAACCTGTCGTCAAGTTCCATTCTTCCATGTCTTACGCAAAATTATAGACCATATATTTTTCCATGAAATTCTTTGGCTTCGAAACAAAATATTTTTCTGAGAAAGTGAAGTTGCGTAGCGCCATCTAGTGACGATACAAAGAAAGGCAGACAAACATTTCAAGTTCCTCTTATTGAGTTATACAGTATGCTTTTGTTACACAATGTGTTAGTAATATGGATTATTAATAGTGATAAGGCTGTATTTAATGTGTACATTCAGTAACAGTGGTGGGGCTTAGAATGAGCACATAGCAGCTTCTGCTACCATCAGCCGCCAGACTTGGCTCAGTAGAGCTGAAAATGGCCCTTGGAATATAAGACATACTAATCGACCATTTTTACTGTTCTTCAGGGAAAGCCAAAAAAAAAAGCTGACAGGAGCCTACACTGCAGAACGCCCTTTTAAGGGTTTATTCTAGGACACTGTATGTTCTTACATTCTGGCCAGGTTGTATTTAGTCTAAACCACAGGTTTCTGGGCTGATTCTAACGCTAGGGTCACACTAGCATTGGGGTTTCCGTTTTTCGGGTCTGCTTGGTCTGCTCTATTTACTATCTGCTTAAAAAGCGGTTACCCACGGAAACTATATTGAGGTCCGCCCGAAATCGGTGCATTTTTCAAGCGGAATGGGGGAAGGAGTCCCTGAACGGTCACACAACGCTAGTACAGGGTGTACAATGGGTATAACAGTGTGAACATGGTGTGAGTGGAGTCTCACGTTGCAGATATGCAGAATTTTACAGTACCAGCTAAATGAAAGAGATTTCATTAATGTCATCCACAAACTGTGGAAAAAAAAGAGCTGTGAAAAGCTACGTTTTCAGCGTGCTAATTTTACCTGCAGAATTGTGAGCGTTTTTTCCTATAGATTTAATAGAGGCAGAAAAACTGTGAAAAACACAACAAAAACTTATTAAAAACGCTGTAGAATTTTTTTTTTTTAGGCTAAGGCTCCATGTTGCAGAAACGCAGCTTTTTTTGTTGCAGATTTTGCTGCAGTTTTTTGAGCCACAGCCAGGAGTGGATTGAGCAGGAGGTAGAAGTATAAGAGCTTCCTATATATTTCCCATTCCTTCTGTAGCCATTCTTGGCTTTGGCTCAAAAAACAGCAGCAAAATCTGCAACAAAAAAAGCTGCGTTTCTGCAACGTGGGGCCTTAGCCTTTAAGCAGCTGGACACTTTTTATACATTGCTTACCTTTTTGGTTTATGTCCTCCATATTTAGCTGCATTGTGCGCGCTGGTGAGAACAATGAGGTGTAAAATTGATGAGACGTTTCATTTTCCTTTGTGCAACATTTACCAGTTTTGAGGGTTTTTTTTGCCAGATTCTGAAACATCCATATACTTTAACCACTTTCTAATGAGAGACCTCTTGCAGGCAGTGCTGGGCATTGTGCTGCACCTTCTATAATATGACATCTAAAGGCTGCATTACATAATGAATAGGAATGGCTGTAAAGGTGGAGGAGATCTGAACCAAGCACGTGGTGGCACCTGGCCTGAGGTGTCTGTGTCACTTTGTCAGTGAAGCACCATGGAGACAAGGACTATTGTTCTGCCGCTGTTTGAGCCTTGGTCACATGACTTGTAATAGCAACAAGTGTTAGCTAGAAATTCCCTAACACCACAAACATTTATATAACTTTTGACTTGCTTTTTGCGGATTATGCCCAGGTTTTCAGGGTATAGGACAGGTTATGGAAATTTCTAAGTCAGGGATTCTGCTCTCACTATGGGATCAGGTGTATCCATATCAGGATGTGTAAGTAGCAATGTTGTGTATTCATTCTGTTCTGTGCTGTTGTTACCTTTGTGTTGGTGTAATTTAGTATTTCTCTGTATGCGGGTGATGAATAGCGCTGGATTGTTAGCTGGATCAGGGTGATATTCCATGTCCTTTCTGGGGCAAAACAAATTGTGGGAAACAAAGGGGAGATTTATTAATTTATCTTAACTTAGAGCTAGACTGTGTACGTCAAATTTATCACAGTGACACTTTATCTGTGCATGCTGTATGATAAATTTGGCACATCTTTAGAAACCTTTGTCTACCATTATGTTGGCACGAAAATGATAAAAAAATGTTGCACATTTTAAGCCACTCCTTTTTTTTATGTCTGAAACACATAATAAATAGGGTGCAATTTTGATCATAACTTAAGGTAGAATATATGTTTAGTAAACCTGTCCCACTGGGGAATGATTAAGAGGAAAGGGTGTGGCTTAGCAGAAAGGGGAGTGGCTTTTAATATAGCCAATTGCGGCAAAATATTGGACAAAAATTAATCAACCAAGAAGTGGCATAAAGATACATCAAAGTATTTAGTGTCTAGATCTAAGCGATGTAAAGATAGGTAAGAATGACAACATTTTTACATAAAGAAATTGCAAAACAGCATTTAACTACTTTTTTTTTTTTTTTTTTATAAATATGGCAGTAGTCGTGCATTTTACTACTGTGCCGATACCAATGATGATGACTATATCCTTATATGACCTACTCTTATGTGCCAACATCATCCTATGGCTGTTCTGTGAAACTAAGCACATTACTAACCAATGTTGTATCCCGTTTGTCAGGATTAGATTTTTTCTTGGTTTCTGCATTGTATGTGTGTATCAAAGAACTCCAAAGAGCATATTCTTTAATGCGTCAATAGGTTGGTTTGTGTTGTGCCCTATGGTTTTATTGTTGTTGTGTGGGCGTTTTTTTAGGCTCATTTATCAATGGTACCGAAACTGTACAACAATTTATAATGTTGAAGTGTTAAAAAAAAAACTTCTGAAAATTTTGTAAATTGGCATCAAATGTAAGATAAGGCAAATACGTATTTCATGGCTAGACTGTTTCCTGAGTGCACTATATATCATGGCAAAGTGAACAGTCACACCTTGAGTGTCTTTTTATTAAAGTGTGTCACTACATTTTTATATGTTTAGGGAAATGGGTATTATTAGGAAATGTTCGCAACTTTTATTACTGCCTCTGAAGTTTTCCCTTAGCATAGCTTTAAATGAATGTTGCTATGGAAAATCTGTCTTCAGCATGTCTGGTACAGACTGGATACATTCAGTGTCGGACTGGGATGTTTAGGGCCCACCAGTGGAATTGTTTCTAGGGGCCCACCATCAGAACCCCTGCAGATCAGCTGTACCGAGACAGGGCGGCTAAAGGTAATAACATGCCGGGAGCCATGCTGCTCACCCACTATACCATGTACACCACTGCACTACCTAAACCTACTGCTACACCTTGTATGGCAAGTGAACAGCGTGGCTCCTAGAATTGTTACCTGTAGCCGCACTGTCCTGGAAAAGCTGATCTGCAGAGGTCCTGGCTGTTGTATCATCACAGATGTAATATTGATGGCCTATCCTAAGGACAGGCCATCAATATTAGGAAGATGGATAAATCCTTTAAAGAGGTTGTCGAAGGAATTGGAGTAACCCATGTAGCTGGCGGGAGGTGTAAAGTAAAAAATAAGTAAATTAAAAAGCATACTCACCTGTCTCCGGCGCTCCGTTGTCCGCTGCCAGTGTCCATTCAGTCTCATGCCGGCGACTCCTTGCTGGGAGTCCTGCACCTCATGTGACCGCTAAGACCAATTAGGTACAGGATTTCCAGAAATGAGGCGCAGCCATGAGACCGAACAGACACAGGCAGGGGACAACGGGGTGCTGGGGACAGGTGAGTATGCTTTTTTAAAAATTTTCTTACTTTTACACCTCCCTGGCGGCCGACACAGTGGTCGCTCCAGTTTATGGAAACCTCTTTTAAGGGGTTGTCTGGGCCAAATTTTTCTATGGTCACTTCACTGGTCCCCCATACTGTATGGGGAATAGTGATGGGGTCATTATATTGTGTGGGAGCAGTGATGGGGGCTAACATCCTGTGGGGAGGAAATTAAACTGTGTGGGGCATATTAAATGGGTTGTCCAGGGTTAATCTTTTTTATGGCCTATGCTCTGGATAGGCCATAAATACCTGATCGGTAGGGGGCTGACACACGGCCCCATCAGCTGTTCGGAGCCACTTCCAGCACCTGTTCTGTACACAACACAGGGCCGGAAGCAGAAAGCTCCATCCGCTGTATAGCAGCCCGGCGCCTTCACTGCAGCTCAGCTCCTACTGACTTCAATAAGTGCTGAAATACAGTGAAGGTGCCCGGCTAATATACAGTGGACAGAGCTTTCTGCTTCTGGCCTTGTATTGTGTACAGGACGGGCATCAGAAGTGGCTCCATACAGCTGATCGGTCTGGGGTCAGACCCATACAGATCAGGTATCTGTGGCCTATCCTGAAGATAAACCATAACAAATTATCCCTGGACAACCCCTTTAATATACACCCCTAATGCACCACACTTTAAAGAGATTGTCCAGTATAATTTTTTTCTTTTTTATAATTAGTCTGGGAGAGGTGAATCCCCTCCTACCCCCCCCCCCAAAAAAAAACAAAACATGCTAAACATACTCACCTGTCTCCGGTGCCCTCCCAGCACGGTCCGGTCATGCAGCTCCGCTGTCTTCTTTTGCCAGAAGTCCTCACTGGTGTGACGTCCCAGGTCCCTTCCCTTAGGCCACTGATTGGCCTCAGGGGTCACGTGATGTCACAGGTAGTCACGTGCAGAGGGAACGTCAGCTGGAAGAAAACAACAGAACTGCAGGACCGAACTGCTCTGGGAGATACTGGGGACAGGAAAGAAAGTTTGTGGGGGGGGGGTTTTGTTTTGTTTTTTTCACCTGCCCCTGCGTAATTAAAAAAAAAATGAAGGAGCCACTGTATGGAGTATAAGCTCCACAGTGGCCCCCACCCTGTATTATAAGCTCCACAGAGGCCCCCACCCAGTATTATAAGCTCCACAGTGGCCCCCACCTAGTATTAAAAGCTCCACAGTGGCCCCCACCCAGTATTATAAGCTCCACAGCGGCCCCCACCCAGTATTATAAGCTCCACAGTGGCCCCCACCCTGTATTATAAGCTCCACAGTGGTCCCCACCCTGTATTATAAGCTCCACAGTGGCCCCCACCCAGTTTTATAAGCTCCACAGTGGCCCCCACCCAGTATTATAAGCTCCACAGTGGCCCTCACCCAGTATTATAAGCTCCACAGTGGCCCCCACCCAGTATTATATGCTCCATAGTGGCCCCCACCCAGTATTATAAGCTCCACAGTGGCCCCCACCCAGTATTATAAGCTCCACAGTGGCCCCCACCCAGTATTATAAGCTCCACAGTGGCCCCCACAGTATTATAAGCTCCACAGTGGCCCCCACCCAGTATTATAAGCTCCACAGTGGCCCCCACCCAGTATTATAAGCTCCACAGTGGCCCCCACCCAGTATTATAAGCTCCATAGTGGCCCCCTCCTAGTATTATAAGCTCCACAGTGGCCCCCACCCAGTATTATAAGCTCCACAGTGGCCCCCACCCAGTATTATAAGCTCCACAGTGGCCCCCACAGTATTATAAGCTCCACAGTGGCCCCCACCCAGTATTATAAGCTCCACAGTGGCCCCCCGCCCAGTATTATAAGCTCCACAGTGGCCCCCACCCAGTATTATAAGCTCCACAGTGGCCCCCTCCTAGTATTATAAGCTCCACAGTGGCCCCCACCCAGTATTATAAGCTCTACAGTGGCCCCGACCCAGTATTATAAGCTCCACAGTGGCCCCCACCTAGTATTATAAGCTTCACAGTGGCCCCCACCCTGTATTATAAGCTCCACAGTGGTCCCCACCCTGTATTATAAGCTCCACAGTGGCCCCCACCCAGTATTATAAGCTCCACAGTGGCCCCCACCCAGTATTATAAGCTCCACAGTGGCCCCCACCCAGTATTATAAGCTCCATAGTGGCCCCCACCCAGTATTATAAGCTCCATAGTGGCCCCCACCCAGTATTATAAGCTCCATAGTGGCCCCCTCCTAGTATTATAAGCTCCACAGTGGCCCCCACCCAGTATTATAAGCTCCACAGTGGCCCCCACCCAGTATTATAAGCTCCACAGTGGCCCCCACCCAGTATTATAAGCTCCACAGAGGCCCCCACCCAGTATTATAAGCTCCACAGTGGCCCCCACCCAGTATTATATGCTCCACAGTGGCCCCCACCCAGTATTATAAGCTCCATAGTGGCCCCCACCCAGTATTATAAGCTCCACAGTGGCCCCCACAGTATTATAAGCTCCACAGTGGCCCCCACCCAGTATTATAAGCTCCACCGTGGCCCCCACCCTGTATTATAAGCTCCACAGTGGCCCCCACCCAGTATTGTAAGCTCCACAGTGGCCCCCACCCTGTATTATAAGCTCCACAGTGGCCCCCACCCAGTATTATAAGCTCCACAGTGGCCCCCACCCAGTATTATATGCTCCATAGTGGCCCCCTCCTAGTATTATATGAGCCCAATAGCCCCCTCCGCTCCGCTTCAGTGCTATTATACTTTGGGGTCTCCTCAGACCCCAGAGTATAATAATCGGAGGCCCAGGGGAAGGTGATTAAAAATAACAAACTCTCATACTCACCTTGCTTTACCTTTCCTTGGCATCCTCGCTCCATCCTGCCGTCTTCAGCGTCTTCAGGCCCTTTTCCGACGACGCTGCTGAGGCCTGTGATTGGGCCTCAGCGGTCACATGGGGGTGCACTGACGTCATTACGCGGCCGCGCCCCATGTGACCGCCGGGGCCTAATCACAGGCCTCAGTCACATGACAGAAGAGCGCCGGGGAGAAGGCTGTGCCCAGGAGAGGTGAGAATATGTGTTTATTATTTTCGGTCACCTCCCCTGGGCTGCCATCTATTGGAAAGGGGCCTGCAATATGCCAGGGCCCCTTTCCAATAACAGTATGTATAGCGGTTGGGGAACCAGGCTTTCCCCGACCGCTATCATAGTGGTCCGGGGCCCCGGCCATCTCCAGCTGGCCGCGGGCCCCGTACCCTGCCGGGTCTGGTCGCGGTCGCGCCCCCTGCGACCGCGATCGTAACGCCACTGGTCAGGGGCCCGATCGGGATGGTCAGGATCCCGATCGGGCCCCCATGACATGAGGACTAATAGTCGGGGCTCGGGGCCCACCGGTGGATTCACCGGTTCCCTGGTGGGCCAGTCCGACCCTGGATACATTACATGCAGAGGTTGGCTTCTCATTCTGCTTCTCCTCTCCCGGCCACTGCCACACATACATAGTTATAACTACATTTGTGCCTCTTTTGTTTAGTGCCAATAAAATATTGTTTCACGATTATGTGATTTGAGCACTGCATTCAGCTATTAACTTTGTATTAAAATGGATGCGGTATGCAGATTGCCTGTGAATGTATCAGCTGTATTCAGCATGCACTGTACAAACTGAAGATAGATTTCCCTTGCCAACACTCATATAGAGTTTTGGCAAGTGAAAACTTCAGAGGCAGCTTTTTAATAAAAAGTTGAAAAAACCCTGTTCCCTAAACATTCAAAATAAATCTTTAAAGATGACCTTTCACATCCTCATGTATATTCAGTTTTACATAACGCTAGAAAGACGACAGCGCGCTGAATTCAGCGCACTGTCGGCTTTCCGTATGTGCCCCGGGGCTCGAGATAACGGCGGTCTTAGTTTCACCATTCACTGTCAGAAGGGCGTTCAGGGAGGGTGTTCCTTACCACCCAGCTAGACTGTCAGGAACGCCTTTCTGACGTTGAACGGTGAAACTAAGTCCGCCGTTATCTCGAGCCCCAGGGCACATAACGGGAAAGCCGACAGTGCGCTGAATTCAGCGTGCTGTCGGCTTTCTAGCGGTATGTAAATCCGCATATACATGAGGATGTGAAAGGTCCTATTTAAGGCTAAGGCCCCACTTTGCGGAAACGCAGCTTTTTTTGTTGCAGATTTTACTGCAGTTTTTTGAGCCAAAGCCAGGAATGGCTACAAGTGGAATGGAAAATATCTAGGAAGCTCTTATACTTCTACTGTCTGCTCAATCCGCTCCTGGCTTTGGCTCAAAATACAAAATTTGCAACAAAAAAAGCTGTGTTTCCACAATGTGGGGCCTCAGCCTAAAATGGATTGTCCCTTTAAAGACACTTATTTCCTATTCACAGGATAGGGAATTAGTGTCACCTCATTGGGGTTCCAACCGCCAGGGAGAGAGAAGAAAGGAGCATGAAAGTTCCCAGACCTCCTCATATGAATAAAGCACCAGTATGCTTTGTGAGCAGCACTCCATCCACTTCTGTAGGGTTGCTGCAATTGCACTGGTGCTTCATTCACATGGAGGAGGCATGGGGACTTTCAGTCTCCAATTATCCTCATGATGGGTGGACCTGGCTTTCAGATCCCCAGTAATGTGACACTTATTCCCTATTCTGAAAATAGGAAATAAGTGTCTTTAATGGGACAACGCCTTTAAGTGACACACTTTCCACAATTATTGTCTTAGGTGGGCGACTTGTGATGGGTCCTCACCTATGAAGGGAGTACGTTTTGTGTGCATACTATAAATGTAAAGTACTTGTACTTTATTGCCTGTTTTGATGACTCATTGTGCACTGTGTGTCATGCTTCTACCACTTTGAATATTTGCTGCTGAGTCATCATGCCTTCTTTGAACTAGCATTTTCTGGGAAGAGGGCATGACAAAATGATTCTCCTGAACAGACAGAACCCAGTTTTGTGGTGGGTGGTTTCCTTTTCACGCCACTTCTGGTACAGTCTTTGCACACTACAGCCTGACACTTTTTTCATCATGATGGGCAGGAGAGTTTCCCTATAAAGGCTGAGGCCCCACATTGCGGAAACACAGCTTTTTTTGTTGCAGATTTTGCTGCAGTTTTTTGAGCCAAAGCCAAGAATGGCTACAAAAGGAATGGGAACTATATAGGAAGTTCTTATACTTTTACCTTCTGCTGAATCCACTCCTGGCTTTGGCATAAAATAAATGCAGCAAAATCTGCAACAAAAAAAGTTGTGTCTCTGCAATGTGGGGCCTCAGCCAAAAGGAGGTTTTTCAACCTTTTTGGGGCTTCTGTGTGGAATACTGTTGCAGCTGTTGCGGTTACTTATCAATCGAGGACTGGAACACCAACTTTGACCAAAACTTAGCATAGTGCCCCTTAGTGTGTACTTGAGAAACTTGTCACTGAGAGCAAACCTATGTGTGAGCTGGGTAATCTCTGTGTGGTGTTATGGACCCACTGATCAAACACCGGTCAAGTTTGAGCCATTGTCACAGATGGTTTTTCATCAAACCTAATTGCATAATCTGGAAATAAGAGCCAAGCCAGAATAAGAAGAGGGTGTGAATATGCAAATAAATCTAAAGGGAGCTACCTTCCAGAAGGTGGCGCTAGGAGCAAGTTCCTCTTTTCCATCAAGAAGTTCTTATTTGCATAGTCTTTACCCAGAATTCTTAGCAGGGCATGCATGGTTTAATAAGGCCCTGTAGCGTCTCTCCCTAATCAGACAGAGTACTCCTTCTGACCTAGATCTAGACATCTCACACAGCTAGTCAGTACTCTGCACTGATCAGAGGCAAGAACCTTAAAACAGCTGTCTACTGATGGGACCCTCTTCCTTCTGGAGGATTTATTCTGACTTGGCTTTTATTTCTAAATCATGCAATTAAGTTTAATGAAAAAAATATGCATTAATCTATAGGGAACAACCAAAAGGTGGAGCTAAGAACAAGTTCCCATTTTCCATCAAGGAGTCTTATTTGCATATTCTTTGCTCAGGCAGCATATAGTAAAGGAATTGTGGCAATTGGGTGCTTGACTAGGAATGATATGGCTCTCATGTGCTTGAGAAAAAAATCAGCGGGTTTCTCTTGGGATTTATATACAGCACGTTCTGCTTTTTTATTCCAGCAATCTCTTTCTGCTGTGCGGGTTGCAAACAGTATCAATCCGATTACCCCGGAAGAGGTGGAAAAGAAGTCCACAGATGTAGCAGAGGAGAAACCACAAGAGGAAGGTGGAGTTCCTTTACTGATTAAAGAGGCCGTACATTATCTCTCCACCTTCGGTAAGTCACATTTTTCATTACTTTAGAAGAACTCAAAAAGTAAAGTTCCCTGCTGAATTTATCCTGCTCATGTAGCCTGATGTACCCTTGCATAGCAAATCTGGTTTTGACACATGGACAGTATTACTGACACAAGATCTACCTGGATAATGGATCCCCCTGGGTGGCCACAGACGGAGGTCAACACCTCTGATCTAGTGTCCACGTGCAGCGGCTGATGTGCATAAAAACAAGTCATTTCTACCCTATTAGCAAAATTAGGAGACAGAATTCAGTCAATCACGCAATAGCTCAGGACTGGAGGAATCCATACAATAGGATAATCCGAATAGACAAGCGATAGTAGTTCATGGGCAATCCATGTACTACAGAAACTAACAGACCTATTGCTCAGGCAAGAAGCAGTGGGGGAGGGGTCCTTGTATAACCTCCAGTTCAGTACTAAAAGTGTGAAGAACTGTTTACTTGCTGAACGGGGTGTGGTCAGTAACACTGCAGAGTTGGTCCATATTCACACATACGCATTTTGCAAATGTTTGATGCCCCGTAATCATGGAGCACTCCACTCTGTTTATTATCATGTCCTGTGCTGTCCATGGTTGGATCAACTTTTTTGTTTTACGTTTTCTATACTTTTCTATTGTCTGTGGGTCCATGAAAAACAGACAACATATGAATAGGATCCTTGTCTGTGATTTTTAAGGACTCATAGACTATAATGGCGCTGTGTGGTTTGCAAAATAGATCAAAATGGAGCAAGACACTCTGCTCCTGTTCCATGGACTGTTGTCTGAACGGATGTCTGTATGCGGCCATTGAAATAAATGGGTCTGCATGCAGTCTGTCATTTTTATCACACACATGCGAAAGGCAGACGTGTGAATAAGGCCTTAGTGAGCACAAATAGTAGAGCTGAATTTTTAACATGGCACTCTGTCAGCCACAATGGACACAGTGGGCTGAGACCATGACAGCACCCTAACTTTAGGTCCCCCTCCTTATGACCATGAATTATTTTGCAAATGAGATGGGAAACATTGATGTTCTTTACAAATTCCAAGGATATCTCCTTCCAGTCCACAATTCAGAATCTGGACCAATTTTGATATTTTTGCCATGATAAAAATCCTCTTTCTTTCAGGTCTGGAGCACAAGGGACTCTTTAGAGTCACTGGTTCACTGAAGAAAGTAATAGCCCTGAAAGCAAAGTATGATGGCGGGGAGTTGGTGAATCTAATAGAGGATGGTGATGTAGATACTGTAGCAAGTCTTCTAAAACGTTGCTTAAAGGAACTTCCCAATGGTGTTATTCCTGAATCTGCTCAGTCTTCCTTCATCCTTGCTTACAAAGGTAAAACCATCAGAGCTGAAAAGATAAGAAAGTCATTGAAGTGTCCCCAGAACACTTTCAGACACAGCATCACATAAGAAAGTAAACCAACATGGCTCCATAACTAAGCCAACCTAGGGGTCCATTACAGTGCCCCATAGGAAATGATGGCAATACTCTTAGCTTACTGTTCACTGGCACTGTGACTTGTAGAGTAGTGTACTGGTGTACACATTATCATGTAAACTAATAATATGCATAATACATGTATTACCATATGTTTCCAGTTTTGGACAATGCAGAATATATAATATGTTTCTATTTTTATACTTTGTCTTTCAAGATTACGGATCAGATGAGGATGAATGTAACAAACAACTGAGACATCTGATAGAAGATCTCAGCCCGGCTCATTTTATTGTGCTCCACTATCTGTGCACCTTCTTCATCAGGGTGGCCTCTTACAGCGAAATAAACAAAATGACCTTGGAAAATCTGTCTATTGTTCTTGGCCCGAGCTTCTTCAGGTATTCTGTCTTTTATATATAAAATAAATTAAAGTACAACCCCACCTAGTTAATAAACGTTCCTCTTACAAAGGATTACTTGTAAAATAATTCTCTAGCGTCTTTCTTATAATTCTACATTGTCATGGTCTTCTGTTATTCCTCCTTGAAATGTATGAAATATTGACAACTCAGCATTACCTTCACCGCCCATCAAAGAGGTGTGTCTGTATACAGTCAGATACTGCCAGCCCTGATTGGTCAGTGCAAGAGTGTTCAGGGACACCCCCCCAACTGGTAACACCCAATTGTCAATATATTCAGAACTTAGAGGTGGTCCCGGGCCCCTTTCCTTAGGCCGATGATTGGCCTTAGCGGTCACTTTGTTTTTTTTTTTATCACCTCCCGCAGCCTAATTAAAAAATAAAATTTTAGCCATAATCATTATCATATGACATCATCTCCAGATTACTGAGAGCCTCACTGTTTCGGTACAGCAGATCTGTGGGATCCAGGTGTCTAAACCCTATACATCAATTGTAAAAACTGGATAATCCCTTAAGGCTAAGGCCCCATGTGGCGTCCCGCAGTAAAAAAGCGGTGCGGGAAAAACAGCAGCGGCAACGCATCGCGGTTCTTCCTGCAGCGCTTTGCATAGAAAGTTCACAGAAGTTTCCTCTGCGGACTTTCTGCTTCAATTATTCCATAGATATAATTGACATGCTGCGATTTCCAGAACTGCGGTGGTTTTGGAAATCGTCGGGTGTCCGCACCGAGTATTTTCCCGCAAAGTGGAGATGGGATTCTAGCGATTCACATGCCCATCCACTTTGCTGTGACTGTAAAATGCTGCGTTTTTTTTCCCCCTGCGTTTCCACCACGCGGGGCCCCGGCCTTTAAGAGTAATTGGTTGGCATGGGCTGCACCCTATATCCCTGTATTACACATAAATTACCTCCAGTAAGAACCTGACTAAACCAGTATTCCTGAATAAGCCTTGGGTCCTCAGCCTATGTTGTGTGTACCCCAGGGGTACACGCCATGTGTCTAGGGGGTATTTGCACTGTCATCATGCTTTCCATAAGTGGAGCATAGGCTATGACCATGGCTTTCTGGGTACTTTGATATCATTGCTTTGACCAGAGGATAAAACTCTTAGAAAATGATTTACTTCCTATTTTATTTTCAGCGTTCCATTCAGCCCTAATGTTCAGGAGGAGCAGAATTTGTGTAACAATTTATTATTACATATCTTGAAGAATTTTCAGAAGTTGACTTCAGATCGAGCACAACAAGAAAACATCGAGCAGGTACAAATTTATTCTCTGGGGAGTTTTATTTTACTTCTGTGTTTTTTTTTTAATTTATTTATTTTTTTTATGCTGTACCTGAGGTTCCGGTTGGTTCTGAACCCGGGTTATATTACTTGTGGTACTGGGGTTGGCAGGCTATAGTAACACCCATCACTGTGGCTATGGAGGAACTGTGACTATTATGGCGGTCTTTGGCACAAATGATGGGGTTTTAATGTGGGGTATTTGAAAGTGAGACTTAGGTATGAAGAAACAAGCCCAGCGCACTAAACCCTCCATATCTACTTCCCCCTTTGTTACACAAGGGAGGATGGAAATTTAAGGCAGCAACTTGATAGGTTGCTCTTGACATCTCCAAGCACACCATAAAATCTTCCCGAATTGTATTTGTAGGTTTATTCCACCAGAGGTCAGTATTGTCTTTGCATTCGGCATACTGTATATTGTCAGCGCACAGCTTCCATTTTGTGGTTTTGAGTGGCAAATACAGCATAATGAAGTTTACAAGAAAGAGAAAAATAACGACAAAAAAATCTTATGTTGATGACATTTGCTAAATTTTGTACTATATGGATAATGTGCAATACACAGTAATTCCTTAGTTTTCTCCTTATCCTGTCAGTCCTGTCATTTGATACTATTGAGTCACTGATCCTTTTATATTTGGATAGTTTTCTTAGTAATTTTTATAGTAATTTCCTAATAATGAGTTAAACCGTAGAGAATATGTTGATGCTATAAAAACAATGGGAAATAAAACCAAAAACAGCTCTGGACAAAAATGATTTATCAGCATCTGTACGGGTGACTGTGGGAGTTTAGATCCTCACGAACATTGTGTAAAACGGACATGCAAAATTTACAATTTTTATGGCTATTTTGCCCCCAAGGTGTCCATTTTCATAGAATCTTCAAAATGGACAAAAACAGAACATGATCTATTATTTGATGGTCCATTAAAACGCACAACCAGAAAATTGGTCATGTAAATAGCCCCAGTTTACATGCAGTGAATTTAACGTAACCGTATGACGGCTGATGGGAAAAAAATGTCCTTCATATAGCTGATTTTCACTGTCGTGAGAATGTAGACTAGCTGCAGTAAATAGGAAAACGCCAACAAAGGTTAAGTCTTACTTTACATTATCTGTATATGTAAGACTGTTGACAGTGGTTGTCCAGAATAAGATAAACATAGTTGCTTTCTTCTAAAAATAGCGCCACTCCTGTCCACAGGTTGTGTCTGGTATTACACTTCAGTCTAAACCACCTTTATAAAGATGAGCCAGATACAACTCATGGAGAGGAACTCATTTGGAAGAAAGCAGTCAAGTTTTTCTAATCTTGGAACAATCCCATAAAATGTGTTCACAGAATGACGTTGAATTCACATGACCATGGTACAAAATGGCAGTGAAAAATGGACGTTTTTCACAGCTGTTGCACCTGAGAGGTACAGTTTCATGGATCCTTCATGCATGTTAGAAGAGTGAAGCAATGCAAGATAGTCATATTTTATTGACATGGAACTCAGCCTGTAAGTGCATTAGGGGCGGGGTCTGATTTGACAGAGTTGCCTACAGGCGGTTGTAAACGCTCCTACCCATCTCTGGATCAGTGCCTAATGCTGCCCCTTTAATCTTGATTGAAATGTCCAGTTTTTCTGCATAACAGTTGTCTGTAGGCAAGTCTGGTAGATCAGGCCCGCCCTCGGTGCACTTGCAGGCTCCTTTGCACTTCCAAAAAAAAAATGACTCTTTTTGCATTGCTTCATCAGTTTGTGGCCACAAACTTGCTCCTACTAAAGGCCCCTACCTGACCTACTCATTTAAGGACTGTCTTTAAGGATTAATTAAAAATGAAAAAAAATTCAGCAAAAATAATAGCGTACTTAATCTGATGACCATTATAATACAGGAAGAAGAAAAGAATAAGGCAGTGATATTACATATGGTTGATGTTGATGCTTTACCCAAGTGTCATCCGGCTATTTCTGGGCCCGCTGAGTCAGTGGAGCTTTAGACAAGCTGGATAAACTGAAACATGAACGGTTGTTTGTTACGACTGAAATAACTGTTCTTAAGGGGTAATAAACTGAGCATTAACTTCAAGGAAAAAATGCTGATTCCTGTATCACGGCAGGTCAAAGTCAGGGAAAATTCGAGACATCTTATTTAAAAGGAGTCTGTCTGGTCCAAACACCTCCTAAACCAATAATAGTGCTGTGTAGGAGCAGAAACACTATCGTGACCACACAGCAATGAAGCAATGCACAGATAAACATCTTTTTTTAGATATAAAAACCAGTCTGCTAGCGCAGCGGGACAGGGCCTGATTTACCTACAGAAAGCCATGACACAGGCAGACGCTGAAAATCTGGGGATGGGTCCCTCTTCCTTTTAGATGGAAGTATTCTGGCTTGGCTTTATTCCCGAATTATATTACTAGGTTTCAGGAAAAGCAAGCATTGATCTATAGGGAACTACTTTCCACAAGGTGGCGCTACATCAAGTTCTTTTCCACCATGGAGGACTTATTTGCATATTTCTTTCCCAGAATTCTTAGCAAGGCATGCATGGCCTTTAATGAGGCATAGCACCTACATGTAGGACCTCTCAACCAGTCAGCCGGTACCATGCTTTGCACTGATGCCAGGTAATAACCTTGAAACAGTTGTCTGCCGATGGGTCCCTCTTCCTTGTAGACGGAAGCATTCTGGCTTGGCTTTATTCCTAGATTATACTACTAGATTACAGGCATTGATCTATAGGGAACTACCTTCCTCAAGGTGGCGCTACAGCAAGTTTTCCTTTTCCACCACAGTGGACTTATTTGCATATTCTTTCCCAGAATACTTAGCAGGGAATGCATGGTCCTTAATGAAACCTTGTACCCACATCTAGGACCTCTCCACCAGTCAGCCGGTACCATGCTTTGCACTGATGCCAGGCAATAACCTTAAAACAGCTGTCTGCAGCTGGATCCCTATTCCTTTTGGATGGAGATAGCTTGGCTTGACTTTATTCCCAGACTATGCTACTTGATTTCAGGAAAACGAAGCATTGATCTATAGTGAGTTGCCTTCCAAATGGTGGCACTAGAGTAAGCTCTCTCCTTCTACCAAGGATGACTTATTTGCATATTTATTTGAGACTTCTTAGCAGGGCATGCATGGTTTAATCAGTCCCTGTACACCTCAAAGTGGCCTCCATTGAGGTGCCGTGTCTTTTAGACATAGTACCCCTTCTGACCCAGCTATAGGGGTGGTGATTCCAAAGAACAGCCAGAGAACTTGTGACTGCCTGCAGGCAAATTTAGCCCCTCCCCTTGTGCACTTGCTGGCTGATTTGCATATCAATCAATTAATCTCATATCAAGTATGTCTGCATTGCTTCATCAGTTTTGGCTATAAAGGTATGTTTGTGCTCCAAATAAAGGCCCCTACACATCGGTATTATAGGTTTTGGAGACATTCCGGACCTGACAGACTTTCTTAAACTTTAAACATTACAAACATTTTTAATTCAAATCATATTTCAATTTTAATATGAGAAAAGACAATCTTTTCTCAAAAACACAGATTTGCCTTTCTCCCATACAGTTATGTCCTTTCAAATTATTTCATTTCCCACTTGGCGGCGTATTATGCTTCCGTGTATACAGTATATAGCTGTATTGCTTTGATTTTGTGTGTGTGCACTGTTTGGTACTACTATGTGAACACTGGTATTTAGGTACTGTTGGGCAGAGTTACTAAGACTAGTATGTAATGTCTGATGCGGCACAATTATTAAGAGGCCTAGAAATAATTGTGGTGCATCTCAGGGCTATTCTGTGCACCAAAACTGAGATCTAACACAGTCGGGATCTGGCTCAGATTTCCGCTATAATTTACACCAGTTTTCTGGAGTAAATTGTAATAAATTAGTTGGGCTGTGGTGGTTGTGCCCATCCTTGTCCATGCCCTTCCACTTTTCTCCAAAGTGCCATGAGCAGGAGTAGAACACTGAAGAAGTGGTGCAATTTGGGGGGCAAATATTGTGTGCCAAAAAATTGTGCAATGTCATACCAACTTTGCTAATGTCCTATTACATGCTCTATACATTTTTTAAAAAGTGTGTTAGAAGGTTAACTGTATGTATTCCTGCTAATATCTATGATGAATGGCTAGTATTTCTGGAGGTCTAGGGTAAGGATAGGGTTGATGGTAATTTCCCTGGTGCTTCACTATGGGTTTGAAGTTAACACCTAAAATCCATGCTGGTTTATGGTAGTAAGGGTTTAATGGTATTATCTTTGGTGATTTATGGCAGTAAAAGAGTTAATGATATAAAGATGTAGCAGACATAACCCAAACTTCTGCAATTGGTTAAACTGTTGCAGTTCTATCTTATCACAGAAGACAAAAACTAGAGGAAAGTCATTGAAAAATGTTTTTTCCTTTTGACTTTTTGTTGTCTTCGGTGATAACTTATCACGCTGCAGCAGATTAACCAATTGGAGGAGTTCTGGTTAACTCTACTACATCTGTATGAGGGTCTTAAAGTAGTGAATGTTCTGGCTTTTCTAAAGTCCGTTTGGTCGTGCACCATACCTCGGTCCCCGGAAGCCCTGCGCCCCACATGACTGCTGAGGCCAATCAGTGGTCGATGGAGAGGAACCAGTGACATATGTAGGTGACATCACTGGTTCCTTTCCAGCAATCGCTGAGGCTGCTGATTGGTCTCAGCGGTAATGTGAGGTGCAGGGCTTCTGGGGACCGAGGTATGGTGCACAACCGAATGGGCGAGTGGCAGACATCAAAGTGCCAGTAACAGGTGAGTGTGTGTGTGTGTGTGTTTTTTTTTTTTTTTTTTTTTTTTTTTCCTTTTGTTACTCTTGCCCCAGCCCACTCAGAGTTTATCCAATACCTGGAAAGCCCCTTTAAGAATATTGTCCATTACAGCACACAATATAATGTCCCATATTGGACTCCTCACAGTATAATGATCCACAGTGAACCCTTCACATTGGGACATACTATGTGGGTTCACTGTGGATCATTATATTGTATGGAGGCCACTATGGGACATAATACTTAGTGACCTCCATACCGTATACCAATCAGATATTACCTTATCTTAAGGATAGCAACACCTACAATAAGGAGAGACTATAGTTCTAAAACAATAACAACAATAATAGTAAAATATTTCATATTTCTAAGTTCATATAAAAAACACACATGTCCATAAATATAGCATAAGTGATAAGCCAGAAAAATAATTAAACAGTGACGCGCGTTTTGCCACGTAGGCTTCGTCAGGAGGTCCTACAGTATGGCCAGTAATAAAATATATATAGTGTGGATACAAAAAGAATAGGCCATAAATAAAAAAAAAAAATAATTGACAACCCCTTTAACTGAATATATGGGTAGCAGTGAATGTGTGGAAGTCTCCATCACCTACAGAACCTGATAAGCGGCTACAAGAGTATCACTTCACAAAGACCGATACTGTAACTAATATTGCAGCTTTTGCATAACCTTACTTTAGCAATTGACCCTAACCTTATTACAGCACACACAGAGTGTGATAAAATGGGAAACATAAAACATTAGGGTTATGGCGGCAGAGTAAAGGGGTCATTATCATTAATGTCTATCCATGGTTCAGGCCCTGGTCAATGAAATTCATGTTTGCATTGTATTACTGTATAATAACTCCTTCTGCTCCCTGTATATTACTTGCATTCAATGGGCTACACAAAACTGACCTTTCTTTTCTTAGTGCTTTCTCGCTAATGTATTCTTACCCCTTTTTCTTTGATGCTGCTCTACCATAGAAATGATGACACAGTGTTTGCTACATTAGTCAGTAAGATCATATCCATCACCAGGAACAATTATCATAAAATAAATGGCATCTTCGCCGATATTAATGTCCGCCACAGCTTCTCAAAACATTTATCTGAATCCCCGGGGTCATAACTCATTGAAGCAAACAACCAACAGGCTAATGATATCACATGGGAGTTATGATGTAGTGTCGACTGGTCCTGGTCATCTTTTTTTTTTTTTTTTTTTTTACTATAGTGTTTGGAGATGAACTGTAAAGAAAATGCAGACCAATGCCTTCCTGTCATGGGGGTGGGGAGGGGTGGAGTTCTTCTTTCCATAATGTGGTTGGTGGTGGCCGAGGTCACCTTAACTAATGGCACTGCCACTGCCTCATGTCTCAGCAGTGCTGCCGATCCAAGGATGCACCACCCTGTTAGACGATACAGGCAGTGACTAGTGCATCACCAGCCCTAGGGAGGACCAAGTAAGTAAAAATGCAGGTCACACACTAACCACCAATACTGCTCAGAGAATAGAGAGAGGAAGTGCCAATATATAAGCAGCAGACAATGCTGGTGGTGCTTGCCACATGGTGGTCCCTCACCCCCTCCTGCACACAGAAAAGACACCTCTATAAATCTGGAGTTAGATTACACAGGATAACACCCTTGCCGATAGGTGATCAGACCCATCCCTTTCCACCTCCTTTCACACAGAGCATGCCCACAATATTTTGCACTATAGTGCAGTTTTCTGATGTGGTTTTCTTAGACTCGTGAACCAATCACCATGTAAAGACAATAAAATAAAACATATAAAATCAGAAAATAGAAACAGATACAAATGTATTTTTAAGATATAGTTTCATTAGTAAAAATATACTTGTTATACTTTCCCTTTAAGGAACAGTAAAAGTCTATAGACGTCAGGAAACCTCAGGAGAAAGACAAAGGCGTCAGCACCTGCCTGTATAATGACTATTATTAGATGTAATCTTAAAATTGTGAAAACACAGTCTGATAAATCATTAATTCACAATGGAGGCCTTTGTGTTCTGTCCACATTGCAGTACACTGCCCGGTACAGTCAACAGTATTACCTGACTAATGTGAACTGTAGGATATTTCCAACCGAACAAGCTACAAAGAGTCTTGTAATCGACTGGTAATTTTTAAAGACTAGAAAGCAATAAATCTGAATCAATTTATATGTACCCTTAACTCCTATCTAAGTCTTGGTCTGCGGGAACCCTACCCCCCTGTGGTAGCAATGGGCCACATGAATCTGCAGGTGAACTAAAGTTTTACCATCCAAATCATGTGCCCATTGTTTACAGCCATGTGTAGTTGTCACAGCATTGAAACCCCGCCTAGGGGTAGTTGTACACAATGCAGTTGTACAAAGCAATTAGTTTTACACCATTGACTACAACAGGAGATGAGGGGCCACCATGTGACAAACACCACCGGCATTACTGCTAGGAGAAACTGCAACCACTTCTAGGGCTTATCAATGGGCAGAAGTGCAGAAACACTGCTGCAAAGTAAGAATGCTTTCACAAACTGAAGTGATAATTTATTTTTGTCAATGACATTGACTGCAGGCTATGACTGGCCCAGAGATGAACAGGTGAATGCCTCAATGGACCCTGAGCCAGATGGGTCCCTAGTTCACCCTGACATGGCACAGTACACTCATACTTCATACAGATACTCATCATACAGCATTTCAACCAGACTATGCATCAGTATAATATACTTGGTAGATTTAAGAATCTACCCAGTTTATTTTTATATACTATAGACACACTGGGCGGCTGAGATGACATCTAGGTGCAAAGTCAGGCCAAACAGTATCCTTCCTCTTCAGGCGCCATCTTCTCAATCGCCCTGTAGCATCTTGCAGGGTTTTGCTGATGCCTGAGGTCTGCTGCTGTAAGAGCTAATAGTCCCTAGTTTAAGGAAAGAGCCAGTCAGAAGGCTATTGACAGGACCCCAGTACAGAAGCAAGGGCTACACAGCAAGCTACTACTACAAAAAATAAATTTAAGTTGGCGACATTTTAGAAATTTGGGAGTGAGTGTCAGGAAGTATTTGCTTGTAGCTTTAGAGTCGGTCTCCATTTTTCTATCGATCCCTAGGCACCCTAGTCCAATACTGGTTGGCTATATGCTTGGGGGTTATTCGCCCTACTGCTATTTTTCTGTAACCCGGTTTCAATATTTGCATGCATGGTTGAGTTGCTTGGCCTTGTTTCCACATAAAATGTATGGCTTTTTGGATGTAATTATTCCGTGAAGACCACTTCATGGTCTGAGAAGGCCAGACTTCTCAGAACAGTAGATGGGTGTACCTGAGTCCTACTGGTTTTTGTTACTTCTAAGCTGTTGGCATTGCTGGATATCATCAGATTTTGAAGGGGAGTAAGCATGATCTCCAGTCCTAAATGTTGCCCGTTTCATGACGCTTCTGTTTTATCTTTGCTGTAACAAAGGCTACCGTCAGTAACACACTACGCCGGCAGGGACTCAGATCTTGCAGTGCCAGACGTGTCTCCCTGCTTAAGCCAGTACATATCCGGGCCCGTCTGAAGTTTGCTAGAGAGCATTTGGATGTTCCAGAAGAGTACTGGGAGAATGTCATATGGTCAGATGAAACCAAGGTAGAACTGTTTGGTACAAACACAATTCATCATGTTTGGAGAAGAGTGAATGCTGAGTTGCATCCAAAGAACACCATACCTACTGTGAAGCATGGGGGTGGCAACATCATGCTTTGGGGCTGTTTCTCTGCAAAGGGACCAGGACAACTGATCCGTGTTCCTGAAAGAATAAATGGGGCCATGTATCGTGAGATTTTGAGTGCAAACTTCCTTCCATCAGCAAGGGCATTGAAGATGAAAAGTGGATGGGTCTTTCAGCATGACAATGATCCCAAGCACACCGCCAGGGCAATGAAGGAGTGGCTTCGTAAGAAGCATTTCAAGGTCCTGGAGTGGCCTAGCCAGTCTCCAGATCTCAACCCCATAGAAAACTTTTGGAGGGAGTTGAAAGCCGGTGTTGCCCAGCGACAGCCCCAAAACATCACTGCTGTAGAGGAGAGCTGCATGGAGGAATGGGCCAACATACCAGCAACAGTGTGTGCCAACCTTGTGAAGACTTACAGAAAATGTTTGACCCCTGTCATTGCCAACAAAGGATATATAACCAAGTATTGAGATGAACTTTTGTTATTGACCAAATACTTATTTTCCACCATAATTTGCAAATAAATTCTTAAAAATCAGACAATGTGATTTTCTGGATTTTTTTTTTTTTTTCCTCATTTTGTCTCTCATAGTTGAGGTCTACCTATGATGACAATTACAGGCCGGCCTCATCTTAAGTGGGAGAACTTGCACAATTGGTGGCTGACTAAAAACTTTTTTCCCCACTGTATGTATAGTATAACTATCAAGTTCCTTGATATATGTATAATACTTACGAAGAAGACAGAGCAACTTTCCAAGGCTACCAGTACATTTTCTTGTCTCCTGAAATAAAAATTGGATATGTATGTGGATAATAAATGGATATTGTACAGTAACAATCTTGTGCATAGAGCACTCCAAGTGGCATACATGATATAAAGTGCTGGAAATTAATTGATCTGATGCTCCCAAGACTTTCTCCTCTGTGAACTTTAGTGCTTGTAAATCTCTTCCCATGGCAGAGATATCTGTGGATTGTAAAATGTTATTTTTAAAGAGAATTGAAAATCTACATACATTATCATGTTTGGACCTGATTAAAAGGGAGAAAAGTGACCCAGTTTGGGGTCAAGTTCCTATCAATGTCCTGCTATTGTTGACATGATCTCCCATGATCCAGCACATTACAAAATAAGGGGTGGCACTAGTTTTACAGATATATTTTGGGTAAGTTATGCCATTTTTCGTCTTAGGCCGCATAATATTTCAGAGATACAAGGTTATTCTCCCTATCTCAGTATATGTTACAGTAACAGAGCCTGTATGACAGACGGCTACCATATACTGCCATACAGGCCCATTCTCATGCTTCTGATGTTTGCATAAGCCTTTATGTGCAGTACTTTTCAAAGAAATAGTTGTAAGCATGTTTTCTTACATACAGATGTAGCAGAATTAACCAAACTACTGCAATTGGTTAAACTGTTGCAGTAAGATATCTTGTAAGGTTGGACTGAAGGGCTTAAGGTCCGCTAGAGGAACTTATTCTGGGGGCCCACCCAACAGCTTCCTGGTAATAGCCTATACCACGGCTCCTTCACCGAAATTTTGCATATGTGCTGACTGCTCAGCAACCAGTGCTGCACATTTATGAGTGTATTCCCTGTATCATCTTCTCCTATAGAACTGTACATGCCCCAATAGCTCCATGGCTGGTTCATGCACAGTACTGTATGGGGAATCACACAGCCATGGAGAATTTCACACATGCACAAGATTTAATGAGGGAGTTGTGATGCAAGCATAGCACACAGGGCTGCCATCATGAATTTTGGGGCGTAATACTGGCCAAATGTTTGGCTCCCCTTCTCCTCGATATAGCTTACAGTTTCCTGTCCTGTGGCACCCAAACAGTATAATGCTCCACAGTGGCCCCAAACAGTATAGTATGCTTCCCAGAGCCCCCTAATGCAAAGCTTAACAATGGCCCCACACAGTATAATATGCTCTGCGGAGCCCACCCCCCAGTATAATGCTCTACTCCCCAGTGGCCCCCCCGTATAATGCTCTACAGTGGCCTCACACAGTATAATATACTCCCCAGGGCCCCCACACAGTATAATGCTGTACAGCAGCCCCACACTGTATAATATGCTCCCCATAGTGACCCCACACAGTATAATATGCTCCCCACAGTAGCCCCTACACAGTATAATATTATCCCCAGAGATCCCCCCAGTATAATGCTCAACAGTGGCCCTACACATCATAATATACTCCCCAGAGCCCCCTCCTCCCCCCCCCCCCAGAATAAAATGTTCCCAAGAGCCTTAAGCTGCTTCAGAAATGCCCCACGAAATTAGTTTAGGTGAATATTCATGAGGTTAACCTCTCTGGTTCATTTCAATGCTATTATCTCTTCAGCCCAGAGTATATTAAGTGGAGGCCCAGGTGAGGTGATCAAAAATAACAAACAGTTATACTTGCCTTGCCTCATCTCTCCTGGACATCCTTGCAGAGTTCAGCTGTCTCTGACTTTCTTTTCCAGCCTGTGGCTGATGTCATGCATCCTCGGGGTCACTGCAGAGGCCTGTGATTGGGCCTCAGCATTCGCATGGAGCGTGCTGACGTCATGATGCCACATCCAGGATGTGTGACATTAGCCGCAGGTCATCCCAGGAGAGGTGAGTATAAGTTTTTGCTATTTTTACTCACCTCTCCTGGGCAGGCTTTTATTGGAAAGGGGCCCAGTGGCCTGGACATACATCACCCCTTTCTGTTAGCAATGTGGCCGGGTCGCTGCTCTGCCAGTCCTCAGGTGGGCCAGTCCAACACTGATATCTTATCATTGTTTTTTGTTGTCTTCTGTGAAAAGATATTCTGTAGCAGCATTGCAGAAGTTTGGTTAACCCTGCTACATCTGTATGTCCCTTTACAAGTCCTGCAGCAGTGCCAAAACTGTGAAAGAAAACACAAGTTTCCAGTCTCCTTCAAGCCTCCGATCTTTAAATTGCATTACAACTGGGGTTACGCATTGCCTAGATCATATTGTGATCCTATGCTATGGCATGCACATTAACAACTAACCTGCGGTTCAATCTTAGCATATTATACATAGAAGACAATTACAAGGATATATTTAGTGCACTATGTACAATGTGGAGACCATACACAAAAAATAGCTTGCTATGGCAACTAGGGATATATTTAGAGCCTTATGGAAAAAGTAGAAATCTAGAGTGAACAGAATGTGAAAATTCTAGATTATGTGCTCAGAAATCCATTACCATTCAGAATCTGTGCAGTGTAAGTATCCACTATGTACTGTCCCAATTGCAGTATGGACAATACTGGTAGTACTGTTCTCATAAACATTCCCTAAATACATACTCTAACACTGTCTTAGGCTAAGGCCTCGCATTGTGGAAATGCAGCGGAAACATTTTTTACAGTATTACATTCTGCAGTATTAGCAAACTGAAAGACATTACATTAAATGCATCCACACTTTACGGAAAAATAGAGCTGTTAATTTTATCTGAAGAATCACAAGTATTTTCCCTATAGATTTTATAGGAGAAGAAAACAAGCTGTGAAAAATTCAGCAAAAACTCGATGGAAAATGCAGCAGAAGAAAAACCAATGCATTTTCGCTGCTTTTTTTTTTTTCCTGCATTTCGTTACATGGGGCCTTAGGCTAAAGGGTTTTTTTTGGGCTAAAAATATTTATGACCTATAGGATAGGTCAGGGGTCAGCAACCTTTGGCACTCCAGCTGCTGTGAAACTACAACTCCCAACATGCTCCATTCACTTAGACTTTCATGGGAGTTTCAAGAACAGCAGAGCAAGTATGCATGCTGGGAGTTGTAGTTCTGCAACAGCTGGAGTGCCGAAGGTTTCCTACCCCTATGAGAGGTCATCATTATCAGATTAGTGGCGGTCCATCACCCGGCACCCCCATCAGTCAGTCATTTTAGCTGCGTTTTACTGCATGGGGCCTTAGCCTTAGACCCCGTGCAGCCGAGTTGGGGCTGATTTTGCAGTACAATGCAGTTGGATGATACTCAGAGTGACATCTGAGTGTCATCCGTGTGCCTTCTGTTATGCATTTACCTCTATGGGGACTTATGATCCGTTCTGTTACAGTGAAACAGAGCAAGATAGGACCTGTTCTATTTTCGTTGGAACGGGATGGGCCCTGGAACCCACCCATGGATGGCTCACTCGGATGTGTGCATGAAGTCTTAGGTTACAGTTGCACCTTGGTTTCTAGAATACGGAAGTCCTGACAGTGTCGACATATGACAAATTTCACTGGTACCTAAAGGAAACCTGAAGCAGCAAGAAATTGGAAATGCTGTGAAAATGTAGCTTTAAAAACAGACTGGACACAGGAAGGTGAGTCCGCTCATCTACCTGGTTCTCTGTCACGATGGATCCTATCAGGATTTCATGCTGACTACAATTTGGGCCGTATAAACCTGATGACAGGTTCTCTTTTAAAAGCACAATTTTCACCATATAATGTTTCTAAAAAAAAAAAAGTCATAGATAGCTATATTTATTTCTCCTGCAACAAAGTTACTTCTCTAATGTTGCTCATCCTAAGCCTCTTGGTTGCCATGGAAACTGACACGGCGTTCAGTGGTACATCTGCTGGGAATTAATTGCATTTTGCGTTTTATAACACTTGCTGTCTGTTCGGCTGAACCTCAGGGATATATATACATTTTGCCAAATAATGAATTGAATTAACAGAAAAATGCTATATATTCCCGTTATCTGGCGTTACACATGTAAATACATTTGTTTTTTTATTTTTATTTTTTGCTTATTTTTGTGCATTTGACCTTTGTTATATAATTAGCTCTGCCACTGTAGTATGGCGCCGTAGGAGGGAACAGACGATGGAGATCATTGCAATATGCTAAATTATTTTGCAATAAAATATCTTGCATTAGATTTGTCAGTCAAGATTTTAGTTGGGCACGTGATCAATGATGAAGGGTGTGCTGTATAACAGGTAAAGTAAAATGTGGGATTTAGCCAGTTGGGGGTTACATGGCAACTAGAAATGTCTTCAGAACTTTGGGAGGAAATTAAGACTGGCCATTTCTTACACCAGTCTTAATATAGTCCTCAACTGGACACGCCCGTGTGCCAGAATGGAAATCTACACCAATCAGGAGCTGGCATAGATTTCCTATATAACTCATGTCGGTTTTTTGCCCCACTGTCCTCCCCACTTTACACATTCACAGAAAGTGCTGATGAGGCCAGGAATGGGGGATATGGTGCAACTGTGTGCCAAAAATGTGCCACATTGACTCCCATCTATGCCCAAAAAAAGGCCCCATTTCACTCAATGGGTCATACAGTATCAAAGCCCCATTTTGGACATCACCACGCCACTTTCCTGCAAAATATGCTGCCATGCCATGATAGGAACATAAAGTATCCAAGTCACATATAAAATGACTGCAGCCTGGTGGATGCGGGAACATTCCAATGAGTCTGGGAGGTCACCCAATGAGTCTGGGAGGTCACCCCTTTTTCAGGAGCCTCCTTGGATGTTCCAAGAGAGATGGTAACTATGCACATCATGGTGTGATTGCTGAATGTGACATCACATGACAACTACAATACCCTGTTTATATAGCCATGGTGTTTCATAAATAGGGACAATCCAGGATCAGCATTTGAAGGATTGATATGATTGCCATATTTCATTAAAGTGTCAGATACAGAAGGAGCTTACCATGAATGAGAAATTGTGACATTTGCCAGGGTTTTTATGGCTGTACTTAAGCAAACTGTATAAAGAGGGACTAGAATTTTGGGTACCAAACGTAGAAGTTACCAATATCTTACTAAAATTGGGACATTTAATACCTTCCCCAGGGACCTCTCACAAATGCAGATTAATGTATACTTTTGTACTGGGTTTTCCCCCCTTCAGAAAGACAGGTTTGAAAATTTTGGAAAATCTTGGAAAATTCTGAACAGTTGACAAGTATGCGGAACACCACCAAAATTGTCTGAATATTGGCTCTGTTTTTGATATTTATTCAGTTCTTGATTTATTATATATCCATATCGTATATAAGACTAAGCCCCTAACGCAGTCCAAGAAAGAAACTAGTACTTGTCTATACATCTTTGTCAGCATTTTGTAGTGGTGACAATCTTCACTTCTCTCATGCTCAG
Source organism: Leptodactylus fallax (assembly GCA_947044405.1). Classification (NCBI taxonomy): domain Eukaryota; kingdom Metazoa; phylum Chordata; class Amphibia; order Anura; family Leptodactylidae; genus Leptodactylus; species Leptodactylus fallax. Next base: position 10,204,278 of record CAMRHE010000005.1, on the reverse strand, counting down.
TGGAGGGATCCCTGATAATACCAGGCGGCACTATGTGGCACTAGCACTTGCATATCTGCATGTACTATCTGTCATGCATAGTCTATGGACAACTATTAACATCAGTACACACCGGGCTACATAATTCCTGGGTGCCAGAGTTCTATTTTCTGTTCAGTCTGTTGACTTTTTCTATACTGTGAACACTGTGCATTGCTTTCCAGTGTCACAATGTCACATCAAGCAAGCAGTGCTCCTTTAACACTGTTGCCATGGAAACACGACAATAATGCTGAAAACCAGTAATAATAACCCTGAACTACGTTGTCATAGAAACTGAGAAACAGATACCAAAATCCAGCAGTGTATGCCTGCCTTTAGCTGCGCTTCAGCAGAAAACTAGTCCAGTAATTATTAAGGTCTCTGTTATCAGCGAGATATGTTATGCTCAATATTTGTTGCAGCCACAACATGGCCATATATGTGTGCAGCTAATTTTATTAGGACGTAAAAGAGTAAATGTGTCTGATATAGTTTGCCACAGCTAATATTTCAGCATTTGACCATACCAACTGCATAGGTATACCATGATTCCAAAAAATATGTGCGCATACAGTATATACTGTTACCAAAAGTGTAATTTTACAGGGATCTTTCTGTGCCTCACTCAGAACCCCAGTATCATATAGGACATATGTAGAGCAGTACTGACATGTACTAATGTGAATAAAGTACTTGGGCTCTGATAGAAACTTCCTATTTAAATCCAGCAAGAGCCTAAGCTTCTATCTCTGTTTCCCTCAGCACCTGATCAGTCCTTCCCCCTCCTCTCTCCATAGACTTTTATAGACATGTGTAATCTGATATATATAACCTGTATTCCATCTTGAGACAGGTATAGCAGATATTTTAGAGTCATGAGAGGAGAAAGAAGCATTTTTCTCTTATATTACAATACTGTACTATTGATTTATGCAAAGTTTCTTGACACAATAGTAAACATTTAAATATTCATGTGTTATAAAATATTAAATATTCAATGACTTAAATATAGATGTCATCAATATTACATCAGTGGAGGTTTGCCTCCCTCTACCCTGATGATCAGATGTTTGAATGGGTTGTAGCTGTTGGGCTAGGACTGTTGACATTTCTTCAGACCTGGGGTATTATGTTAATTGATCACATGACCTTTCTGGAGCTCAGTCCCATTCAAGTAAATGAGACTGAGCTGCAATACTAGACACAAACCTTATACAATATACTGCACAATTCCTGGTATACAGTAAAGCAACATAGCGTATGTCATAGCAATGTAGTCCCTTCAAACAGTGGCAAAAGTTGGACCCCCATTAATCTGATATTGATGAGATATCCTAAGGGTAGGTCATCAATATTTCAGAATCATAAAATATCCTTTAATCAGATGCTGTACAGGGCACATATAGTGCCCACCTATCTAGAGAGATACCCTGGACCACTGTGCATGTTGTAGGCAACGGTATATCTGACAGAATTTGGCAACTTTTACTTTTATACTATTCCATGTTGCCCTGGTCATGATGTTTAAAATCTGACCATTGGAGAGTTCAGTACTGTGCCAAAACACAGACATCTTATAAAACCTATTTTTGGCTCCTTAAGGTTCCAAGATTCATTCTCTGAACAAGGTCTAGGACCACTAACAACGGGTCTTTAATAAATCTTCACAGCAAAATATACTACAATATAAAGCCCCATGATAGATCTTTTTCAGTGATTTATGCACATGTAGAGAAAAGCTTTCTCAACTAAATGCAAAAACATATTTTCCGATTTATGCTTATTTCCTTTAGAAGAGCATCCATATTTCTACCAGGACTATGCTGAGTGTGCAGTGTGGGAAGAAGGAAACACAAATTAATCAACGACTGCAAAATTCACCGTTCACTGACACAGGTTACAGTATGCTGCAAGTTTAGATTCATAGAGCCAAAAACAACACAGCAAGGAAGAGACAGAATTCAGCAAGAAACAAACATTTTATGGACATTCGTTAATATGTTTCGGGTTAATACAGTGATATATAGTGAGTCTTCTGTCCCCAGATTACAGGGGTACTTGTATTTAAGATATTGCCCTAAAGGAAATATTCCAGTAGAACAATCTGGCAATTCCTCTTTCTTTATGATAGATTACTTTCTTTTGATCATCAGATAAGTTCCCAGGCTTCTTAAGTAAAGTTTTATTTAGCAGAACCAGAATGCATGATAAAAAAAAAAGTTATTAAAGGGGTGGTTCATGAATTACAGGTTACTTCAAGGAGGCCAGGGAAGGTGAAAAAAAACAAAAAACATAGTCACCTCTCCCCGGTGCTCTGGTGTCCTCCACCGTAGTCCAGTCCAGTGGCACCCCAGGGAATTTTCCTGTAGAAGTCCTGGCTGATAAAACCTAAAGAGATTTTATTTCTCACCTTCCCCGGCCTCCTTGCAGAAACCTGTAATTTCTGGACAACCTCTTTAAAGGTCCATTTACACTGGCCAATCCCAGCCTAGATGAGCAGTGATCCTCAAAAACAATGAAACATAGATCTGGGCTCAGTTATATTGACCTATTTACAGAGGCAGATGCAAAATTAATTTTGCATCCCTGTTTACACAGGACAATGTGCTGCTGATAATTTTGCATCTTTTATACCACATAGTGTTTGTTCGTTGGTCGACTGATCGGCAGCACTGTTAGACAAGGCAAGTATCAGGAATTAGCGTTGCTAGGAAAGAACACCATTTTAAAGAATCTATTGCTATATTGTTCTCTGTGATAGTATCACATGTGATAGACCTGTGTGGGCCTAGCAGTGCATTGTCTCTGGAATTGATCCTTTTGACAACTATGTTAATGTACTATAAAATCACCAAAGCACAATTACTGTAATAAGGAGGGGCATATACTGAACATCTCCACAGGCTTCTGTGGACAAAAACTTTTCCATAAAGTGAACCTGTCAGGTGATTTCTGCTGCCCTATGTGACAGCAGGATATGATAGCGGGAAAGCAGAGGAGTTCTTCAGTAGATGAACTGGAGTAAATACAAATTAGGCAGCCCATACATATTAGATGTATGCTGGGCAACCCCGCTAAATTTGACAATTTTAGCTGACAATCTAGCATATGTGGGCTCCTCCCAAATGACAATCGTTTTGTTCACGGTGAAGAATTGTCCATTTTGGCCATCTAAAGTCTAATGTGTATGGGGAGCATTATATTGTTGGCAGATCCAACAGAAATTGGTCAGTATGAAAAATTTTTATGTGATGTGTATAGTCAGTTTAGGCTTGCCATACACATTAGATTTTGGATGGCGTGACGCTGTCCGACTGTAGCCAGCCATGAACGACCGTTTGCGCCATCTACAAGTCAGAATTCCAGCCATGGATTGGACAAATCGGTCCATTCGTCCAATGTAAATGTAATTTGTATAGCCAGCTTTAACTTCACGTTGAGCCGCCATCTTGTAAGATGTAGTCTATATACAAGATGTTCACATTGGAGCAGATTTACTTAAACTGTCTAACAGCAAAACTGTCTTAGTTGTCCATAGCAACCAATGACAACGCAGCTTTTATTTTGTATTCTGCTTCTGAAAAATGAAAGCTGTGCCATGACTGGTTGCCATGGGCAACTAGGACAGTTTTGCTTTAAGACAGTTTAATCAATCTAACGCCTATTTTCTGTCAACTAGACTTCAAATTCTGTATTCCTACTTCTATGAAACTGGAATTATAAATTTTAACAAAAATTTGAATTTTAAATTTGCAGTTCTGGGTTCATTATTCCCAAGACGTACTTTGCATTTACCTATTAATTATGACACATTTTGTATAATTAATTTTGTGAATTTTTAGTCGTCTTGTTTTCATTCAGAAATCACATGACAATTAATTTTAATTAACTTTTGTAATTGATATTATAATTATGTTTTAAACAAAGTTAGTTAAAAAGTCTGAACAATACTGGGTTAGGAACTTTGATAATGGTACATGAAGTAAAGTAGGCTCAATTCACACTAGTGTTGGAAAAATCCTCATTTTTAATTTAACTGGAAATGATAACAGATCCCAACAGAGAAAGGAAGGTTAAATATTTCACATGGTGATAATGGATAGGTTCCCCCCATGTATAAGGCCCCAGAATGAGTATGCTATGGAACGGGCCTTGTACATGGGGAGTTTCATAGAATTAGATATTTTTAGAATCAATTTTCCTTTAGTGCCTCCTACACAGTATAATGCTTCTTAATCCCCCCTTCCGCACAGTATAATTCCCTATTAGTGTCACCCATACAATATGATGCTCCTTAGTGTCCCACATACAGTATAATACCATGTTAGTACCTTCCACACAATATAATACTCCTTAGTGCTTCCCACTCAGTATAATGATCCATTATGCCCCCTAAACAGTACTATGCTCCTTAGAGGTACCCACACAGTATAATTCCCTATTAATACATCCTGCACAGTATAATTCCACATTGTTTTCCCCCCACACAGTATACTGCCCCCCATACAGAATAATGCCCCATTATATTGTGTGGAGCTCTAATAGGACATTATGCCAATAATGGGGCATTGTGTATGTGCACCTTACCTGTTACCTAATAACCATTTTTATTTACCCTAGCATACCAGTTAGTCACATTGACCCCTCTACTACATTTGACCACCAAGGAATTGTCCTGAGAGGAAGAACCACTTAGGGTATGTTCACATGGCGGAAAATGAAGAGGAATTCCTGATTCAGCCACAGAGTCCGTATCTCGAGACTCCCTGCTGATTAGGCCCATTCATCTGGGCATTTTCGTCCGCGGTCTAGCCATGACGGGATGCTGATGCAGTGCATCGGCATTCCGTTGCAGCTTCCCACTGCTGAATAGGCCCGAATGAATGGCCCTAATCAGCAGGGAGTCTCGAGCTACGGACTCCATGGCTGAATCAGCTGTAGAATCCGCGGCAAGATCAAGCAGGATGCCCCTTTTTTTTTCCGCGTCCTGCTGCGATCTGCCCCGAATTCGGGGGCAAAATCCGCTCAGAATTCTGCAGCAAATTCCTCCGTGTGAACATACCCTAAGAGGGTAGAGGAGTACAGGAGTTATTGTAGCTGTGAAATAACCACAATAACACCTAAAGACGCCAATGGAAAGTCAACTTATTATTCTACTCACAAACATAAGTCACTAAGGGTCTCTTAATATTTACCAGTGCCTTAAAGCCACAACATTAAAAGTGGACGTGGTTGGAAGTTCTAGGAACTTTCTAGGAAGTTTTACTTGACCTCAAATATACTGGCTGTAACTGGAAACAGAACAGAAAATGTTCACGGCTCTAAGGATTTTTCTAAGATTGTAAATATTGCATGGCTAAGAGAAGAGCAGAGAATGAATTTATGATAAATCTTTATAATATGTAAAGGAAAGAATAGAAGATAACTGATCGCCGGATAAAAAAGGTTAGCACAAAAGGCCAAGCTCTTGAAAGAAGCTGCACCGTGTAGGAGTGATATATGAAATACTAGGGGAATGCAAAAAAGAAATACTTTTAAAGTAACCCAGTTATAGCTTTTTGATGCATACTTATCACCTGGTAGAACCTTAAAGGAAAACTCCAGTTAAGAACAAATATTCCCTTAAATTATTTTTTTATGCATGCACTGTCCCTGCCTGGTAACCTGCCCACAAAAAATGAAATTGTGGTGCTAGACCATAGAAATGTGAATACAAAAAGTTACTAGAGCATTATAATAGCACCGAGAGCATTACTGCAAATACCTACTGTATATAAGAATACATGAAAATGAGGCTCTTGGTTTTTAGTTTTACATTTTGACCAAACTGTAATTGTAAATTTTAGTTTTACTGAATGGAAAATAGGTTGCTCAGGCTCACTTCATTCATTGCTATAGGATTGCTGGAGAGAGCTAAGGACTACTCGCCTTTCTCCTTTAGGACCCACACAAATGAATGGAGCAACAGCCTGAACAACCATCACTCCTTTCAGACTGGGGTACAAAGGACCCCTGTTCTCGTGATTGGTGGGGGTTCCAGTGGTCGGACGCCCATCAATATACAACTTATTGCCTAACCTTTGGATAGGTATAAGTTGTATTCATAAGCAAAGCCCTTTAGTAGCAGGCGCCCTCTGAATTTAATGTTAAAAAAAAGTCGAACAATTGCTATAGGGGCCCTGTTAAACGATCACCAAAAATGAGACCGATGAAGCGAGATAAGTGTGATCCTGAGTGTGCAAAATTAAATATGTGCAGAGAGATTAAATGAGAGAGGAAATGATCAGGTAACTCATCTTTCTGTAGAGATGACTATGGCCAAGTGGGACCCCATCCAAGATTTTCTATGGGACCTAACATCTACTTGTTATGCCATTGAAAACATATTTATCGCTATAGGCAGATAACAAAAATCTTGGCTCGGAGTCTCAACAATGTAGACCTGTCTTTGCAGGGAGTATGCACATTTCCTAGATTGCGGATTGTAAAATTATAAGGTCATTTCAGTAACGTTAACACTGACTATATGGGCAACCTGCCATCGTGAAATAAACAGATATACTAATAACTGTCATCTTGTTACTGTGAGTCATCAACCAGAGATATCCACACGTCTATCTTGGGCCGCAGTGCTATCGGGTTGTGTACATCGAGCGCTTCCAAAGCTGCAGACCTAATGTTTGTTAAATAGCGCAGCTGTATCATTCTGATGGTAAATGAGATGCAAGAAGAAGCTCTAAATATTTACTCTAATTACATATTTTTAATTAGATACATAATTGTTCCTCATTACTAAATTAATATTAACAAACCATGAGGAGATTAACCATAACCGGCCTTCTGCCATGAAAAAAAATATTCCGACTCTGTGGATGCTTAATGACACTTTTGTGACGAGGATATTCAAAGGAAAAGTTTTAGAGACTGAAAATGATTTCCCAAAATTTATGAACTGCTGCAAAAAATACACTGACCCCAGACCCAGATTCAAGCTTTATCTGGATTACCCATTACTAGAACATGTAATATGAAACTTGGGATGTGAGGTGGTCTTTCTTTATAGGGATTACTAGGATCCACCAAAAATTGCCTAAAAGCAGGGAATGCGATTGAATAAAAACCCATAAAACCTATACTCACCTCTTCAATCTCCTGCCACTGTAGTCGACGCCACTTCTCACTGATCATATGCCATGCATGTAGCAATAATTTTCTTGGGATTTTTTTCTGGCCGCAATACAAGTTTTTATTTTTAGATTTTAAAGGGGTTGTCCAGTTTCACACTAATACTAAAAGCCAAATGTTATTGATTGTATAATGCAAAGTTATACAATTTTCCGTTATATTCTGTATCAATTCCCCACTTCCTTTCTAGATCTCTGTTATCATTCATTCTGCTTACTCCCAGGGGATAAAAATCAGTCCATGGTCATGTGATATACAGTCCATGGTCATGTGATATACAGTCCATGGTCATGTGATATACAGTCCATGGTCATGTGATATACAGTCCATGGTCATGTGATATACAGTCCATGGTCATGTGACATACAGTCCATGGTCATGTGACATACAGTCCATGGTCATGCGACATACAGTCCATGGTCATGCAATGGACACACAGGTGTACAGCTCGCTAACAGGCAGATATCTGATTACTGAGCTGTGACTGTAACGAGCTGTGCACCTGTGTGTTTATCACATGACCATGGACCGTATATCACATGATTATGGACTGATTTTTATCCACTTGGAGTAAGCAGAATGAATGACAGCAAGCAGAGATCTAGAAAACCATGAGGAATTGATACAGAAAGTATATTGGAAAATTGTACAACTTTTCATTATACAAATAATAACATTTGTGTCTCAATATTGGTCTGAAACTGGATAACCCCTTTAATTTGTTCACAGAACTGTATTTATCACTTTATCATGCTCAGCTTTTCACATTTTGTCTGGTTTTACAACCTAAACTTACCAACTCTTAAAAATTAGTAAGAAATGTTTTGTGAAGTTATAATAATTATTTTCTGAAAATTAAAATCACATACAATAAAAATTCTTTGATCTCCTACCTCCAGTCCACAATGCTCTGGTGTGAAAGCTAGGTCACAGTAGCAGCATATCTAACTATTGTAGGATATTACATCCCTATGGACATCACTGCAGTAAACAATGCTATATCTTTCTGCTATTAGGTGATGCAGGCACATAACACTATGTCCTTTGTGACATGATGACCATGATACAATGAAATGTGAGGACCCTGTACCTAGTCTATGCACTGGAATATGGAACTGTTTTTTTAACAGTAAATTATAGGGTAGCAGAATTGAAGGGTAGCAGAATTTTAGCAGTTCGAAAAATTGTACCATACAGTATATCTTTGTATGAGTCAGAGCTCGGCTTATCTGATACAGAGTTCCAAATCTTCTTTTTTCCTTTATCAAGCCATAAATTATTGATTAATATTGTGGCTGTCTATACCTGTCAGTAGTAGTCTATTACCTGCATATGGATTTATACAGTTCCTTTTGGATTCAATACTATATGGAGTAAACTCTGCAGGCAGAAATAATTTTGTTAAAGTAGTTTTCCAGGACATATATATTAGTGACCTATCCTTAGAATAGGTCATCAATATGTGATCAGTGGTGGTCCGACACACCTAACTTCCCCGGATCAGATGGTTGTGTTGGTATTGTAGTTCAGCCCCATTCACTGGAATGGGACTAAGCTGCTGGTAAACCATGTTACTGATGAACATGACATCATTGACACAGGAAAGAGGCAAGCATCTTGGTCTCTTCACACATCCTATCCTAAGATTAAGCTATCAATATGTAATTCCAGGAAAACCCCTTAAAAGGAGTTCACTGGTCCTTAACTAGTCCTCAACTAGTTCTCAATTGGGTGACCATGGCCTTCTACACTTACAAAATGGCCATATATCCCCACAAAACTTCCTGTATTACCAGTGCTCCTGATGTGTATGTATTACTCTTATTGAAAGCACACATACAGTATAATTTTTACATCAGAATTGCTACTGAAAATTAGAATTTTAGAATGGTTTTGACACTTCTATTCATGTTAGGGTGGGTTCACACTTGCGGCGGAGTCCGTCTGCCGGGAATCCGACTGAAATCTCGGGAAACTGTATAGGGACTGGATAGAGAAAGGTTAGCGACGCATTGCTTAAAAACCCATCCAGTTTTTTTTCGCTGGAAACAAAGTCCTGCATGTCCGACTTTGTTACCAGCAAAAAAAAAAAACTGGATTTGCGGCACAGAGGGTGTAAGCGCACACCGGCGCATTGCTTTAAAAACCCATTCAAGTGAATGGGTTTTTAAGCAATGCATCGCTAACCTTTCGCTATCCAGTTCCTATACAGTTTCCCGAGATTTTCAGTCGGATTTGGGGCGGACGGACTCCGCCGCAAGTGTGAACCCACCCTAAGTTGGATATGGATAATGTTATCTCTGTGTGCACAGTATTTATATGTGCCAAACTATAATTATATAATCATGCATGTAAAACACTAGATCAGTTAGTATGGGGAGGGGATATGACACTTCTATTTTTTTTTTTTTATTGAATTTAGGAAGAGCCAGTGTATAAAGGTAACAAGAAGAGTATACTGACTTCCGAAGAAAACGCTGCAAATCTGAAATCACTAAACATCAATTCACAACATGCACTCTGGTGAGTAAAACAGCGTACATCTGCTTGTATCGATATGTATACTACTGATATGGGGGCATCAAATCCTGATATTCTTGACAGCAAGAATCCTACTGCAGGCTGCACTATTACTGCCATCAAAAATACTTAGACTCCCCATGTTGCGGAGAACCTGTTTTTTATTGCAGATTTTGCTGTGGTTTTCTAAGCCAAAGCCAGGAGGAAACACACATACTTCACCCTTTTGCTTAATCTGCTCCTGGCTTTTGATTGGAAAGAAAAAAAATAGTGAAATCCGCAAAAAAAAAAAAATGTAGCTTTTCTGCAACATGTGGACATGTAGGGTGGAAACCCAAAGGAAGTTCTTAAGAGCAATATGAATACATTTTATTAATTTTTTATGTTTGCTTTTTCTTTAACATCTCACAGTAATATATTTTATCTTCCAATTTATTATATTTATTGTTTATCTTTCCAATTTATTATATTTATACAATTATCTTTCCTATTTATTATATTTATATATTTCTTTCCTACTTATTGATTACATATTGATAAGATCTACATAAATGTGGAATTGCCAGTACTTTACCCTACTTATCTAGTATTTATCTCGGATTATAGCCCATAGGTAAGATATTATATCTCCTACAGTAACCAGTTCAGTTTGTTCAGACACACTGACAGTGTAACTGAGCACCTAAAATACCCTACAAACTTCTGCACTGTTTTCTAGTAGAGGGATTTTTCGGGCATGGAATTATTATAAAATACTTAGTGTAGGTTAGACATCCTAAAATGTAAATGACCAAAAAATGTCTGTATTAAAGGAGAACTGAACAAAGGGTTCACCAAAATTTTGAAATCTGATGTGTCACTAGGGACAGCGTACGTCATCAATGTTCAACAATATATTTGTGATGAAGTCCAGCTAGAGAATGTTTAATATTCACAAAGTGAAATGAGTGTTCTTTGAACCTAATTTGATATTTGTATACCACTTCTATAAATATAAGTTTCCATAGAAACAGAATAAAGTGCGATTATAAGAGAGGTCATGTTTGTGTTTGTGTTTTTGGAGGATAGGTTTGGCTACTGTATTATACACAATGTAGATGTTTTGTAAATATTTACTTTTACATGTTAAAAGTCAAATCCAGTTCTATGATAAATGGAAATAAAAAAAAAAAAATAACAAAAATAATGCTGGAAATAGAAGTTGTTCTCTAGTGTAAAGTCTTTAAAGAGATTATCTGCTCTAGACAATCCTCTTTTCGTAGCAGGCAGCATAAAGTATATCTATCATTTAAAGGAGTTGTCTGGGGAGTTTAGATTTACTTAACAGATCCGACAGACTCTTGATAATGGACCCAGGGGTTCTGGCCTGAACCAGTGTTCCGACCGCTGGTCGCTCCGCCCCCCTCCATCCTCCCCTGTTCTCACAATTAATGGTCTGTGCTATATGGGCTGGTGAGCCATAGTAACTTCATGTGAGATCAGGGGGATGAGTGAGGGGGGTGGAGAAATCCAAGGGTCAGGACACAGGTTTCAATCAGGTGACCCGGGAGTTAGAACCAGGTCTGAACTCTCAGGTCCACCATCAAGAGCCTGCCAAATCAGATAAATCAACATAAGTTCCCGGATGACCCCTTTAAGGAGAATATGTGACGTGGTACATACAGTCCTATCAGTATAACAGTTATAGAGCAGAAGGAGCTGAAAGGATTGAGAATAACTTTAAGTTATCCAGTTACTGTAAATTTCTGCTAATTCTGGTGTCAAGTGGGCGGGCCTACTGGATTGATAGACTCCCCTCTATCAGTGTTCACACAGAGAAAGATATCAATCATTAAGTATGACCCGCACTTGGCATCTAAGGTCAGAAAGAATGAGAAAAGATAAAAACGAGTAATTGACAGGTCACACAGAATCTTTTTCCAGAAAACGATATATCAGTCTGCTCATGTCCTCCTGTGGTATAACATGCTGCCTGCAGATTAAACTGCATTTTAAACATGACAGGATCACTTTAAGCACTTCTAAAGGTTTTCAGTCAATTTTACTCATCCTGGCATTCTATTCATTAGCCTGGACCATGTCCATAACTACCTTCAGTAGCAATTTGTAAAAAGTCGAACAATGGCCTGGAGAAAGATGGTGGGTGGGGGAGTAGGTATTATATATATCTACATGTGATCACCAAAAATTCCCCAGCGAAAATTTTGAAGGACATAGTTGCTGCAAGCTATAAATGGTTAATACCCTGCTCTGGCCTTCAACTCTTCATGTTTGAGATCTGAGCGGCAGTATTATTTTACAACATGATAATATCAATGTGAGACAGATATTGATGATATACAACACACTGCAGACACATCAAGGTTACATTCCTGTACTATGTTATTCCTGTCACAGTCGTCTCCTAGAGAAATCTGGAGGAACTACATTAGTCAGTAAGTTTGGTTATATTTTCCAAAGTGTGACATAGTTGATACAAATTTACATAAAAAAGGAATCTTCCAGGTCACATACCTATACTTGGTATTCCTATGTACTAATAGTCACCTTGCTAGAAATTGTCCTCTAAATTTACCCATTTTGGCATACCTATGATTTTACAGAGGGTCCATCCCAGGCAAAAGGACAAAACTTTGGTATGTGTGCTACAGCAAACAACCAATTTTTCTGTTGACTATAAATTTTCCATAGAATGACTACAGTGGGTGCAATGTAATATTATATACTAGTTGTTAAAGTCAGTGCACTCTATATAATGCATGACCAACAGTATGTAAGGCTCTCGCCAATGTCTGAGACACAAACAATTTTTATTAGTTTTTGTATAATTTTCATTTCACACACAGTACTTTTTGGAAAAACTGCATTGCGTTTTTGATGTAGTTTTTCAATACAAAGCCAGAAGTGGATCCAGCAGGATAGATAAGTATAAGACCTGTTGTGATGAAAGGAGCCACTTGTAGATGTATCATTACTGAATTATATTATTATTATTTGCATATATATCATTAGTGAATATAGTGTTTCTGCATGTGTCATCAGTCTATTACTTTGGTATGTGCATATACAAGTAATGTCAGGAGGGGGGTCAGAGGTGAAATTTTTTTTCTTCCTGCTATCAAGACCAGATATACTGTCAAGGAAAGTTTATTCCTTTACAACTTCTTGGACAGTCAGGTATAAGAAAAGATGACCAGACAGCGACCTCAGCCATCTGTAGAGCATCCCTCTTTCCAAGGTGCAGGTGAAACCAGTCATTTCCCAGCTTTTCAAGATGTGGAAAGGGGAGGGGGGCACGCTGGCACGAGGCATGGCTAAGCACAAGCTAGGAGCTTCGCATTCCAAAGGACTAGGAATATCTTTGAACTTTTGTCACACCATTGAAGCAAGCCAAGCTGGGTGCTGGCCATCTCCATTCTTCTAAGCTCCATATAACCAGGACTCTAATTCATAAGGTTTTTCTGCTTTTCTCTCTTTGTTTTTACAACTGTTTTGCTTGTTTACCATCTTGTTTGTTTCTCTTTCTCATACATAGCACTGGACCCTTTGGGTATTTAGTCAAAGAAAATATGTGTGAAGGCACCCAAAAACACTTCTTTTCCATAAATGTCTCAATTAATGTGAAATTGTAATCTAGCTGCAGGACCTGTCAGTGACAGCGCACAATGTCAAATTAATTATTTTTTGGGTAAACTTGCACAGATTTGCCATTAATGTAAATGTTCTGTGCATCATTACCCAGTAGAAAAGAAGTTCTTCTAATTTGATTAAAAAAAAGAAAGCCAGAAAAATTAGGTCATTCACAGCCAGGCAAATAAGCATGAAGTATTTTTTGCAGTCTCAAAGTGTTTCACAGTGTATGCCCTAATTTGCCATGATAGTTTGAATCTTCATGATGGATTTAGCTAGTTTGTATTAAAAAGAGGATGAGTAAGTGAAAATGTTAATGTATTTCAAATACTTAACACTGCTAATGCAGTCACATACTAGGGGATTGTATCAGCGATTACATCATAATGTGACTTGGCATGACCCTGGCTAGGTAAACTTACTTTAGATTTAAAGAGGACCTTTCACCACCTCCACCATCTCTTTATTTCTTTTAATAAACCCGCTTTACTGATTTGGGCATAGTGGGAATTTTTTTCTCTAGCCCCCACCATTCCAGTTCCATTCTATTAGTGTAGTTAATTTTGATGTCTGATGTACTGTTACGTGGGTGGTCCTGTGCTGGAGAAGATAGTCTGGCACCACCCACCTGACAGTAGAGAGTCTAATTAGCATATTGGCTGCCGAATGGTGGGGGCTAGAGGAAAAATTCTAATTTCATTCGAGTGGAGAGGCTCCTATTAAAAAATGCAAAAAGTAAGAGTTGGTGGTGAAAGGTCCTCTTTAAATTTTGTGCAGGAATGAGCCCTGGGCAGTCATGATGACCCTGTTGCCAGTTCACCAATCGTGGAAGGGGCCAACCAGTACATATTGGGATCACCCACAAGACCTGAGATTTTAGATATGATGTCTTGTCATCACAATTTTGACAGTTTAAGAATTAGAAAGGGAAAGCCTGCCTAACCAGACCTGATAAATATAGCTTAGTACTCTGGGCCAGCGCAACTAGGAAGAGTATTCTTCAACATTGGTCTAAACCAGTCCCTGAACCATTTACTCTAATTAATACAGTGTTACTAAAGTGGTCCTGATGTGGCAATGCTTTATTAAAATGCAACCATTATGCACCTCGATCGATACATGAATGCTTCAAGTGTGCAGCATAGTATCTTGAAGAACCCTTACATGAAGGACGCCAGTATCCCTAGGTGTGCAGTATCATGTGGGGGGGGGGGGTGCTATGAAAAATTCTGTTGTATTTCTATATGTATTGTCTTCATTTTAATCTTTGGTACTTGTTTACAATGTTGATGGATGAATTTGGCTCTTTTTGATTGTGCGCATTATTAAAAATTCGACCAATGGTGACTGTCAGTAGTGTCAGTTGCTATTGTCCGTTACAAGATTTTAGCAATCGACACTAGCTGAACAGTCACAAATCTGTTAAAATTTCTATTCATTGCAATGGGATTTTATCTTGTGGCCGTTAGTGTCCCTTATACACCAAATCCGTCACATGTCTGGTTTTTTTCGCGGACAAAAAATCCGACATTCAGAACTTCTGTATCCGTGAAAAAAAAAAAACAGTTTCATGATGGACATCAAGCGTTCGTTATTTTTTAACATTAAGGTCTATGATGTTAATGTGTCCATTTTTTTAGCATCAGTTAGTGTCCGTTATACTGTCCGTTATTACTGTCCATTTTTTTTTCTGCGCATGCTCAGAAATCAGAAGCAAAAAAAAGCATAAACACGGACCGTATAAAAATGGACACTAACTGATGCTAAAAAAAAACGGACACAATAACATCAGTTAGTGTCCATTAATGTCTGTTATGATAGGTGTCTTTTTTTTTTTTTTTTAACGGACACGATCATAACGGCTATCCAACGGTAGCGTGAACCCACCCTAAAAAGAATGAATAAAAAAAAAAAAAACTGAAGTTGAGGGTGTGTGTGTGTGTGTGTGTATATATATATATATATATATATATATATATATATATAATCTCCAAAGTGCTTTTATCCTCATTGAAGCATAAAGGTGCTGTGATTTACAAGTGGTTAATACACAGCTTTGGCCATAGACTTTTTTGGACTAAAATCTGAATGTCAGGATTGTTTTACAGCATGATAATATCAATGTGAGACAAATCCTGATGATATGCAACCCACTGCAGACACATCAAGGTCACATTCCTATCCTATGTGGTTTCTACAAGCACTGTTACCTCCTAGAGGCATCTGGAGGAACTGCATTAGTCAATAAATTTTGATACATTGCATATTTTGACATGATGACACAATTTGTACTTATGTACATAAAATGTATCTTGGAATTCAATCTAATTTCACATACATTAGTTGTATACCCACATACACACCACACAAAGAAACTCAGAAAATGCAGGAACAAACCCATGTAGATAGCCATATGGCTGCAAAGCGTTGTTAACCATGAAGATAAAGTGCTAAAACTGTCTGAGCGTGTACACTGCATGTATTCATTGAATTCATGGATGCATATATAATGTGCATCAACCTGGAAAATATACGTAGCTAAACTGTACTTGACCCTATTATCCCCTCTTTCCCTGTGATGTCATATTCACAGGGGTCCAGGATGCTGAGATTTGGACCACCCGTGATTACGATTAACAAAACATAATTTGTTAGAAGCTAACCCCAATTCAGAGCATGAAAATTCCTTTCCTCCATGTCCACATACTAGTTCTCACCTCATGATCAGTGGAGTTCTTACCACTGATCCTGAAAACAGGGGTGTTTTGCCCTCCGCTATGAACCCCTGTTGGATGCCAAGACACCCACACTCCCATTCACTTTAACAGTCGAATTACAACACTTGTGGGCAAAGGCAGGGGCATAGCTATAGGAGGTGCAATGGTAGCAGTCGCTACTGAGCCCTAGACCCTGAGGGGGCCCCAAAGGTTCATCTGCTACATAGAACATACTAATATTCTAAATACAGTAAGGGAGGTATTTAGTTTGCATTGGGGCCCAGGAGCTTCAAATTACGCCTCTTGGCAAAGGGGTGTGTCAGTGTCAACAAGGGGTTTGGCTACCTTCACAACAGGGGTGAATCTTCCACGTTCTCAGGATAGTTGGGGGTCTCATCGGTCAGTGGGCCTAATGGTGGGACACTGTGACCACCTTCTAGCAAAAAAACATTAGCCAAAGCAGACAGTCCCTTTAACTGTCCTGTGGTAGAAAGAAAGTCACTAGTGAGCTGAAATCAGCCCTTCGGCATCTAGGCTCTGCAGGGGAACACCCCAGATCTCAATATCCCGGACTCCTGTGGATATGTCAGAACATAGGTGAGTGGTGAATTGTCACTGGTCTACCTGCAGTCATCTGAACCATAACGCTTAAGTTAAAAATGACTGCAATGTCAATGGTTTTAGCAGGCGGCATAGTCAATGTTCAGCTTTCAGCTGGTTACTTACAGTATTTAACTGGTTGTAGTCTGGCATAATCTGGAGTGGAGTGAACAACGTAAATTGCTAGTAAAACATACATTTAGGGAAAGCAAACATTAATCAGGTTTTTCAAGTCTTTTGAGAGATTTTTGTTCAGGTAAAATAGAGACATAAGTGATCTTGAAACTATGTTTATGTATATTACTAGGTATATAAAGGTGAGCCGACTATCCACAAATCAATGAGAAGTGGCCCAATGGGAAAATAATGTGACGTTGAGGTATTTTGTCACTTTATCAGGACACAGATAACATGGTCTGAAGTTATTTTGTCAGGAGTGGTCATTAGGAGAAGAGGGCTCAAGGTCTTAAAGATGTTTTCCAGGCAAAGGTTTTTGATGACCTATCCTAGGTGATCAATATCAGATTGGTGCCCCCCCCCCCCAAAAAAAAAAAAAAAAGATACCTGAACTGGCTATCTTTGGCTGTGTGATGTGATTGTATCACACGTCCACCCATTTGCAGATCAAAAAATCCACTTAATTGGCCCCCACATAGTATAAAGATCCGTATTTTTTTTTTTCCTCACACAGTATACTACGCCCTTTTTTTGGCCTACACACAGTATACAACCCTCTTCTTCTTTTTTTTTTTTTTTTTTTTTTTTGGGCCCCTCATAAGTTATAACCCCCTTTTTTTTGGCTCCCACACAGTATATGATGCCTTTTTATATGGCCCCCACACAGTACATAACTCCTTCTCTGGACCCCCACATAGTATATAACCCCCTCTATATGACCC
Source organism: Leptodactylus fallax (assembly GCA_947044405.1). Taxonomy (NCBI): domain Eukaryota; kingdom Metazoa; phylum Chordata; class Amphibia; order Anura; family Leptodactylidae; genus Leptodactylus; species Leptodactylus fallax. Next base: position 10,186,706 of record CAMRHE010000005.1, on the reverse strand, counting down.
CCCCCCCTTTTTATGGCCTCCACACAGCATACAGCCCCCTTTTTTTGGCTCCCACACAGTATATGACCCCCCTTTTTTAAGGACCCCACACAGTATACAACCCCCCTTTTTCTAGCCTCCACATAGTATATGGACCCCCTTTTTTCTTGGGCCCCACACAGTATATGGCCCACATACCCACCCGGTGGTGTTGTCAAGAGTTGTACCCCTACCAATTCTAAAATGTAAGTTGCAGAAAACTCCTTTAACACAACCATGACTGGATAAAGGTGTCATATTATTTAGCGTTTCAGACTCCTACCATAGAAACCTACAAACATTAATCTCAGTATATTAATAATGCCAATGTAGGAAATGCTGGTTGAATAAACTTAGGGAACTGTGTATAGACAGACAAGCCTGGCATAGAAAGCTCCTCAGCACTGAGTAACAGATTGGGAAACAGCTGTAGATTCACAAAGTTGGTTGTTATTATAATACAGCCAAATATAGGCTGACTCAGCCCCTACTACTAAGATAGCCTGTGCTCAAACTGGAAGCTAATTCCTGCAAGACTAATTCACAAGTTTGTCTTCTCTCCAGAAGAGAGCACCAACCAGCTGTTACGCAACATGTTTTTATTATGTGTGCAAATTTGTCAAAGCATACTTCATTTCCAGTCTTATAGAAATTCATTGAATTAGTTTTTAATTCTGTGTAAAATAATGAAGCTTTTTAGCATAGTGTTTATTCACTTCTCTACTCTGTCGCCACCAGTCTGCCTTTTATAGAACATCATGGTGGCATTGTAAGGTGGTATGGGAAGGGATAAGTCCCTGTTCAGATTGTGCAGCAATATTGGTGGAGTGGCATGCCAGAAGGTTTACTGTTGTATTATGTACTGACTTGTTTGCATCTGCAGTTCTTTTGGTACATCACGCTCTGACTCCCTTAAAGTGGAACGAGGTTGCGTCTGAGTTGTACCGTGGAAGACGTTTGTTGTTCCCCCATGGTATGACTCATTTATATCAGGCATCGCCCAGATTACCCAGTCCAAGTATGGCTACATATTTAAGGTTCCATTTCTATGTGGGTGAGGACGGCTTGTAGGAAAGGATAGCTTGCTCATAGAGACATGGAGAGTTTGTTGAGCGGCGGCAAGGTGATCAGCGTTTGGAGCGGAGCAGGTTATATCCGTAAAGACGCCAATTAGTTCTAGGAAAAAAACGCAGCATCGAGACACGCGTGAGCGAAAGCACAGGTTCTACGATAGTGGGCAGTGCATTCCCAGTCATGGAATCCTTTGGAGACAGGCCTACATTCACCTGTCATCTGTAACTTCACTAAAGAGTTCCATATGCTGTGTCTGCAACATCTAGTTTAGAAACAAGAGTCTCAGTGAGGAAGAGAGTGTCCCATGTGTCCTTCATCGCTGGTGGGCGGCTTCAGGTGATGCAGAGGACAGGTGTTATGGAGGCAGCTCATGACAGTGATGTGTTGGCTGCGGAGGAGTGTTCTAGGGTTCAAAAACATTTGGACAAGGACTTTTCATGTTTTAGTAACCTGGCTACTAATCTATGGTTACTGCTTTTGACCTCTACAATCAGTTTTTTGTTTGTTTGTTTTTTTTTGCGGGGAGGCTGCTTGTTAAATGTTCTTGTTTCCCTATAGTTGTATGGAATGGGTCACCTAATATTTTGGTTTAATAATTGAAACCCAATACTGATACATAATTTCTCTCATCTGTCTATTTTTGATTGTAGATTTTGTATGCATGTATGTATTTTTTTAATATATGGGGGCAGCCATCTTAACCAAGCTGCTGTTAACTGCATTCAGAGATGTTCTACAGCAGCCACATGGATCATAGTATCCTGCAGTCTGAAAATGACCATTTGACTTGTATGGGAGAGTGTTGTGAGCGTGCTCTGTGACCTGTGCAAAGCCCTTTATGCTGGGAGGGTGCAAGCTTGAACCATCACATTTTGTTATTGGTGGATTCTGTGTTATCTATATGTAGGTGTTACCTTTTGTTCTTATGTTGCCTGTGGTAATAATGAAATTACTGCTGAAAAGTGATATCTACAGAACAGAAAGTGTCAAACTATTATAAAGCTTAGTGACCAGAGTGAAAAGTGCAAAATGTTAGGATTTTCTGTATTATAGATAGTAACATGCAATAAAAAGTATATATGAATATAAACACAGAAACTTTTTTTATAAGTAGCATTTAAAGGCACCTATCAAAATACAATGAGCATCCTTGGATTCCATTAAAGAGGACCTTTCACATCCTCATGTATATGCGGTTTTACATACCGCTAGAAAGCCGACAGCTCGCTGAATTCAGCACACTGCCGGCTTTCCCGTTATATGACCCAGGGCTGGAGATATCGGGGTCTAAATTTCACCGTTCACTGTCAGAAGGGCGTTCTATGGGTGAGTACTGTCAGGGAGGGCGTTCCTCACAGCCAAGCTAGACTGTCAGGAACGCCTTTCTGACAGTGAACGGTGAAATTTAGACCCCTGATATCTCCAGCCCCGGGGCATATAACGGGAAAGCCGGCAGTGCGCTGAATTCAGAGCGCTGTTGGCTTTCTAGCGGTATGTAAAACCGCATATACATGAGGACGTCAAAGGTCCTCTTTAAAAAAAAAAAAAAAAAAAAAACCTTTTCCATTTGCCCTTTGTGCTCAATAATAGAGTTTGCATTGCAGATAATATCAATATTATCTACACAATGTAATAAAATGCATAGTACAGTATAACCTAAAATAAGGTATAAACATCACTAATTTCAGAAGAGGTAACGTGCAATAAATAATTAGATTCCTTGTGGCTTCCTATTACTTTACTGGTATTAGAAACCAGTTTAACCAGATCAGCGTATTATCATGTCTGTGGAGCTATTCTGACTCTTAGTCTATATAATTAGAAGGGAGTATTATTCTGAAGAAGGAATGTACTGTATATGATCTCTGAACAATACCGGCTATACAGACAGTTACACAGTGTGTTGTACAGTGTGAAATTGTCAAGCAATGAACAAAAAAACCTTTAGACGATTAAGTTAGTAATGTGTATGTTCACATGCTGCTAAAACTTCTGAAACTGAAATCTGTTTCATACATCTGCATGGAGTTGCTTCTGCAGATTAGGAACACCTGTGTGTTTTCAGGTAGTAAGGGCCCATACTGTTTAGGACAAGCAGAGGTCTAGACTAGCTTCCATCTCTCTGCAACTTCTCAGGTCAACTCCAACTGTCAGGAGATAAGATAAAGTAAAAGAAAGCTTGTACAAAGTATTCCTGTGGAATACTCTGGCCAACAGAGAACTACCAATATTTAATTTTAACATAAATTAAAAATGTGCAATAAAAAGTGAAATTTTCAAGGGTTTAATGTGACTGTTAGGGGGCTAGGATGATTGAGACAGCTGTGTAAATTTCAGCAACAAATCTAATACATGTGAACATATCCTAACAGGCACCTGTGATCACTGTACATGATAGCTGAAAAATTCTAAAATAAATAAGTTTTTCCATGAAACAAGCACTTTGGCTATCTCTGTCTCTTCTATTGAAATGAATGGAGCCTTGCTACCCAACCACCGCTCCATTCAGAAGAGGGGATAAAAGCCGCTCATTCTCCCAATCAGTGGGGGTCTGACTGGTCAGTCCCGCACTGATATGCAAGTTATTACCTATACTATGGCTAGGGAATAACTTGCTTTGTGGGAAAACCATTTTAAATATCAAACATATTTATTAAAGTTTCTTCTGACTAAAGACCACAGACCTGTTTTTGTCCTGTTGGGAAATGCCCTTCCTAGGATTGGTCGTTCTATAATTGGCCTGTGTAAATGGACACCCGATCATCCAACGTTTGTTTAGTGAGTCAAAGCATCTTTTATGCAACATAAAAGATGTTAAATTGAGAAATGCAAATTGTATGGAGATGAATGATTCTTTCACCCCTATACTATAATGTTGGTCTGCAAGTCCTATCAATCATTGACAGCTTTCTCTGTATGCAAAGTCATAGAGGGGAGTCTGTCAGTCACTGATAGGACCGCCTTCTTGACTTATCAGTATGGAAAGTGAAGAGTTATTAAAACACTTGAGCTTAGGTACAAACCTGATAAATAAGTAAAACTATCTGTGTATAGGTTCACTTTACATAAACCTACATTTTATATATTTTTTATTATTGTCAAGCCAAGCATTGCATCTTGTGAAAACAAGTTTGCATTTTCCCGGAATCATTGGGAACAAAGTGTAGATGCTTATTTAATGCGCTATTCACATTGTACTTATACTTTAAAAGAATCCTCTTAGACCAGACCGTGTATGACAGATGAGAAGATTATTATAGCAGTGTAATGAAGGTATAGTAAATGGGTCACTGCCCCTGAGCTGCGGGATTCTGTCTGTCTCCGGTAGAGATTGCTGTCATTAACATAAACAAATGGGTGTAGGATATCCTTAAGTATATCTTTAAATATTGTGAGATGCCGTATCTTCATCTAAAAGATCTTCACTAAGGGCGCCCATTACAGAGGCCATTAGGGTTGTCACTTAGATTTCAGCAGACCTTGACAATCTGTTTTGTCATGACATAAAGTTCACAATGCAAAATCTGTTCCAGACTCCCCAAGTATAATGTATTATTTATAGTACTGGTCGTCTTATATTGGGGAGAGACATCTTATGGGCCCACAATGGTCCTGGGCCCGGATGCGACTGCGCCTTCTGCACCCCTTCAAGTTATGCCCCCTGTTCATCACATAGTGTTATGTTCCCTTCAGTTCCCTTTTCTTTTGCCCTGCTTCTGTAAGGCCCTATTCTGATAACATTAATGGCTTCATTTTGATGTATATGAAAACAACTAACATTACCTCCGATAAGAAGCCTGCGATGTGTCGTATGTACAGTAGGGTTTCTTGTCTATAGGGTACCATAACAGTACTGTTACACCGAACGCTATTTTTGTATTTTATATACCGTAATATTGGATATCATAGTTTACTATGCTATTCAATACCTGTTTTTTGCATTATCCTGATATACACATGTGGACAAAATTGTTGGTACCCCTCGTTTAATGAAAGAAAAACCCACAATGGTCACAGAAATAACTTGAATCTGACAAAAGTAATATATAAAAATTCTATGAAAATGAACAAATGAAAGTCAGACATTGCTTTTCAATCATGCTTCAACAGAATTTAAAAAAAAAAAAAACTGATGAAACCGGCCTGGACAGAAATGATGGTTCCCTTAATTTAATATTTTGTTGCACAACCTTTTGAGGCAATCACTGCAATCAAACGATTCCTGTAACTGTCAATGAGACTTCTGCACCTCTCAATAGGTATTTTAGCCCACTCTTCATGAGCAAACTGCTCCAGTTGTCTCGGGTTTGAAGGGTGCCTTTTCCAGACGGCATGTTTCAGCTCCTTCCAAAGATGCTCAATAGGATTTAGGTCAGGGCTCATGGAAGGCCACTTCAGAATAGTCCATTGTTTTCCTCTTAGCCATTCTTGGGTATTTTTAGCTGTGTCTTTTGGGTCATTATCCTGTTGCAAGACCCATGACCTGCGACTGAGACCAATCTTTCTGACACTGGGCAGCACATTTCTCTCTAGAATCCCTTGATAGTCTTGAGATTTCATTGTACCCTGCACAGATTCAAGACACCCTGTGCCAGATGCAGCAAAGCAGCCCCAGAACATAACAGAGCCTCCTCCATGTTTCACAGTAGGGACAGTGTTCTTTTCAAGATATGCTTCATTTTTCCATCTGTGAACATAGAGCTGATGTGCCTTGCCAAAAATTTCGATTTTTGTCTCATCTGTCCATAGGACATTCTCCCAGAAGCTTTGTGGCTTGTCAACATGTAGTTTGGAAAATTCCAGTTTTGTCAGATTCAAGTTATTTCTGTGACCATTGTGGGTTTTTCTTTCATTAAACGAGGGGTACCAACAATTTTGTCCACGTCTGTATATCAGTGTGATGTCGGATTCTTTTAGTCCTCCGTCAGAATAATCGTGCCCTATAGATTTTCTTATCATGTTTGCTTGGAGCTTTTCCTGACCAACACATTGACAGGGCCTAAGTGTCACAGTAGCCTGTCAGTCATGTAATTCTTCATGAACAAGGAAGATCAGGATGTTCAATGACTGATGATAGAGATAGGCAGCAGGACATGGAACTGTGGGAGGGCAACAATATAAAAAATTTAAAAGGTTAGATATATCATTTACTTTTTAATGCACCAAATAGTTATCTATAATACAGACACCCCCTAGAGCTGTTTATTACCTCTGCGGTTTTAGCTACAGGCAAAATGTGGTATTGCATAGTGACAATTGAAATGATTGGCCATCCATGTAATAAGTGGAAGGATTAAACCCCAGAGAAGCACTTTGGCACATTGATGGAGGTCCCAAATAGGGAACCTCCCCTCTCTGATGTCTATATGTTGTAATGGAATAGATTATACAAAAAGTGGGATTATTCAAGGGATTCCCATCTTGCTATGCTGTGGCATATTACTAGGCTGTGCCATAAAATTGTGATTGGGGACCTCTGGGATCCCTGCCAATCAAGAGAACAAAGGGAATGGGCCTGTGCTGTAACTCTCGGCATGGTGGGTGGCCAAGTACTGTACATTGCTATGCATTGAGGATTGTGCAGGTCCAACCAGTCATTACCTAACCAATAAAAAAGTGATATTCCAGCCATATCAAAACTATGTATTGTAGGTACAGCAGTGCACCTAAACATTTATGCATAAATTCACATAGCGAATTTTGCAGCAGGACCCTCCATGGAAAATCAACCATAGAAATCTTCCTGTTGGCGGCAGAAACGTTTCTTATTACCAATGAATTCACTTGGAGTTTTCCGCTAGCTGAAAGCATCCACCTCCCAGTGAAATGATAGGTTTGTAGCAGATTCCACCACAAAAATTCTTCCATATCAATCTGTCCCAATTCTCTTGGCTAACTTTATTTTTTCCAATACCCAAGCCATATGCTATGACTTTCTTTAGAGGGAAATCCCCCTTAGGCAGTGCTCCATCTGTAACCTCAATAGACAATATAGGTTGTTTTCTGCAATAGCTGTTATAGTAATAAATATAACATTGGCTTTAAATGCAACCATAATAAAACCTGTCTGACAATTCTATCCTGCCAATTGCAAGTCCTCAACATTTCTAGTAAATTTCATGTTATTATAGATATACACATAATGTACATGCCATATGTTCCAGACCATCCAAGACGCTCCCAATCTCCTGGGGACTGCAAAAGTCTTCCTAAAATCAGTGGTCCATGAACATTCCCTGTGTGTCACACACACATTCAGGAAGTTGGACTGAGGACATATAAAAGGGGCATGGCCTGTGAAAAGGGCACAGTCTAAAGGAAAGAGACCCAAATAAATAGGCTGTGCAATTCATTCTCCAATTTCCCACAATCCAGTTTATATAACTCGGCAACTATGTATATAGCAGACAGTGTTAAGCTGGCCATACATTTTAGATGGTTGATTGGTTGATCATTTAATGTTTGAGGTCCTCCCGACGACCCCAGTGGCAGATTTTATGGGAGCTAAGAATTAGGCTACATGCATGTGTCGGGTCAGTGGTTGACCAGCATGGATGGCACATGGATGATATCTGTGTGTTGCCCATGTCTCCATTAACCCATTCCTTTTCCTCTGAGGACCTGTCCTGAGTTTTGCCCCAGGCTCACAGCTCCATACTCAGATCCGTGATAATACAGAGGCATGTGTATAGGGCCACAGAAAATAATGGGTCAGTATGCTAGCTGAAAAAAACCCCACAGCTAGCACACTGACAATGCACACGGTCGTGTGCATGGAGCCGTACACTGGTGGATTTCAATTGCCCTATTCTTTCATTCTTAAGCTTTCTCCCTCTTCCTGCTCAGAATTTCACTGAATTTCCCCATTGTGGGACTATTAAAGGGCTATTATTATTATTATTATTATTATTATTATTATTAGAACCAGTGGCGTAACTAAAGTCTTATGGGCCCCGGGTGCAAGCTTTTGTCCAGGGACCCCTACCTCATCCCTACAGCAAAATCTTGATAGTGATGGTTACTGGTGCTAAGGAGTTTAATCAACCTTAGTGTGGTTAGGGTAATCTGGGGGTCTCCTTGGCTTATGTGCCAGATGGAAGCTGCAATCTCAATACTGATGCCAGTGCTTATGGGCTCCCTAAGGCTCCTGGGCCCCGGTGCGCCTGCACCCTCTGCACCCCCTCAAGTTATGCCCTTGCTCAGAATGTATGCTTGTTTGGCAGAATGGGGTGTGCACATGTATGGGGGAGATGGGCGCAATAGCTGTTGTCCAAATGAATGCTTGGTCAATAGTTATCTAATGTGTGGCCAGCATTAGAGAGAAAACATACAGTAGATTAAAATACACATGCAAAATTAAAGACTTATGAAAGTTTTTCTAAACTAGGTATAAAATGCAGAGGATTATTTACTGTACATCTATTGGATGAGGATGAGAAAAAAGGGAAGATGAACAAAAGTATTAAATTCTTTTTTTTTTTTTTTTAATTTTAGTAAAGCAAACCATGTCCAAATGACTAGTTATCTGCAATGCCAGACACCACCTACAGACTAGAGTGGGGCTATATTGGAAAAAGTAGTATATGTCTATTAAGCTGTAAATGGCTACAACGTAACCTGTAGGCAGCCATATGCTCTGGCCCGTGTGTATGTCAGGAACATTTCATGACGTACAGTATATACCATGTGTAAGAATAGATCCTTATTTGTATCAGCCATAGAACATAATAATTCAGTTTATCATCTCATTTATTGTTTGTTTAGCTGTATTTTTGTGCTGATCAAATAATGATAGGAACATGTCTCTGAAACCTTCTCTATTACCGCACAGAACATTGTGTGACTGCACATTTTCCTGGTCATTAAAGTGGTATTGATGGAAGGAAAATAAAAAAGAAAGAGTAGGTGCCATTTGCTGCTTATTGCTCTATAAAGGGCAGATACACTGAGTGCCAGCACCAAAAATTGTAAATGGTACGGAAAACCGATGTTTGAAGGCATAGTAACTAAGCAACCTGTATGCCCACAGACTACAATTTCCACATTAAAAAAGTAATTTACGATGGAAAAAAAGTCGAATTAGGATTATAAAGGGCGGTATCTATCATCCAGGGTGAGATGAACGGTGTTGACATAAAGAGACATTAACAGACTTCAGTTTGTCCTACTCTGTATGCAAATGCTGAAATAGCTCGGCAGAGATGCCAGGCATACTCAATGTTAAAAAAAGATTGCTGACGGAGTAGCTGTGTCTGAAACTACAAGACCATCAAGGTCAGCAAGACCTCTGCCGTGTGGGATAATAGTGTCAAAATACTGTTTTCCAGTTCACACTAAATACCACCTGGAGTAAAGTTATATCAAGCAACCGATGTAAAATGATTGGGCATGCTGATCTTGGCATGCAAAATGAACCTGTCACAATGCCATATATCTGATTGTTCATTAAGGAGAGAAGATTCATTGTATAATATTGATTGATGTTCTTAGGAAACCGTAGGTGGTAAGATATCAGCAGGTTCTTGTAGAAGGGCATAAAGGGCATCTTTATTATTAAGTCAAAGGCTCACCTTAAAGTAACCCACCAAGATATTATTCAATTCTTCCATATATCGTTATTTCGGACAACACTAGTGGTCTTCTGGTTGGACTCTAGAACCATCACATCAGTTAAGGGGAAAGGATGGGTAGAGGTCAGAACAGGGACCAGCCCGTGACCCTTGTGATCACAGAGTCAGGGGGCTTCGAACTTATCCTCGGTCATGCAAGTAGCATGACCATCAACTGAGGTTTGTGTAACTTAACTTGCCCCTGTCCTGTCTAGCACAGGAGCAGTTAAAAGGCAGTGAAAGTTGTTGACAGGCTCTCTTTAAGGATCACAAGCATACAGAATGCTGCAGAAACAAAACCATTCACAGAAACGTCTGATGCAGATCTACTGCAACAAACCCTAAGTCAGTAATATACATAATGCTATCCTCTTTGCACCATACTGTATACTTAAGTGGTGGTCTGTTCCCAAATGCAGACTGGTCTGAAATTTTCCACATTACATTTACTTAACTCTTTACATGCTGTTGGAATGCATAGTGCCATACACACCTATTTACCATAAGCCACTCACAGTCCTGAAGATGAATCTTGAGGAATACAACACAGCTAAGCAATAACAGGGTGTACCTGATGTAGTTCCCACCACTTGCCTAGATAATTTTTGAAATGAAGTTTCACTTAAAACCTAAGAGCTAAGTCAAAAATGTCTTAAAGGGGTTCTCCACTTCAGACAACCCCCTAGAATGGTCCTTCGACAATAAGATGATCACAAACGGTCTCCCTACCTGCAGAGACCCCATCAGTCACCTATAATATATGGGGAAACCTGGCACGATGTGCTGTATTTGCCTGCAGCACCACCACAGGGGAAATTAAGAATTACATCATGAATGGTTTATCATGGCTTGTGAGGCAGAAAACTGGTGTACAAGTTAAGAAAAAGTCTGAATTTTCACACTAAAATTGAAACATTTGTGGGGAAGGGGTGAACAGGACCATCAGCCCCCAACAAAATCCAGGGTCATCAACCCCATCAAAAGTCAATCAACTATGAAAATAAAAAAAAAAACTCACAAAAAACTATGTACTAAATCTCTAACCCCTTTTGTCAAAGAAAAGCCTAATTGAGAAGTAGGGACCCTTTATTTAGAAGAGGGGCACAAGTCCTTAGTGCACTGATCCAAGCCATGGATATAGATAGGACCTCTAATTTCTTATAAAAGCAATACAATATAATATCGCAAAACCCTTCACAGGCTGCAATTCACAACCCTGCTACACATAGGATAGACATCTCTTGATAGAATATCACAAAATCAGGTTTGTTTGTTTTTTAAAACAGTCAGTCATCTCGCATTCTGCTTCTCAGGACATGTTGAGCCATAAGGAATGTTAAGGAAGGACACATCTGTTCTACTTGGTGAAGTCTTTACCTTAGAATGAAGTCAGTAGTTGTATGTAAGTCTTGGGAGGAAGACAGAGCTACTTTCCAAGACTACCAGTACATTTCCTCGTTTCCTGAAATAAATATTACAAGTTTGATCATACACAGTCACAATCTTGTGCAGAGCTCTCCAAGTGGCATACATGATGTAACGCACTGGAAATTAATTGATGTGATGCTTCCAAGATTTTCCTCCGTGATCTTTAGTGCTTGTAAATCTCTTCCCATCCTGGAGATATCTCAGTGGATTTTCAAATGTTATTTTTAAAGAGAATGGAAAGTCTACAGACATTATCATGTTTGGACCTGATTAAAAGGGAGACAAGTGACCCGGTTTGGGGTCAAGTTCCTCTGGAGCCTGTGACTTGTAGGAAATACAGTGAAGCTTAGAAGCAGTCATTAGACGTCTGGCAGGCCATGGCTCAGGACCTGGCTGACATTGGCTCTCACTAGTAAGCAGTTTATGAGGAGTGTGGTGCCATCCTTATAAATTAGAGCTAGTTAATAATCTTATGGGAGTACTTCAATTATTAAATACTTTTACAGTATCCCTTGCTGAGTGATGGAGCGGAATATAGTACGACTCTGCAGTTTATAACATTAAGAAACATTATTGCAGTTACTGATTCAATGCTGGTGGAATACAAGAGGGGTGGTGTCGTCGCAGTACTACACTTAATTAAATAGAAGAAGAATGAGTGTTTTCTCAAGGGATTTATCTTTTAGTTTTCATCAAACAATTGGAAACAAATAGGATATATGCAAGAAAGGATTGTCTCATCAAGACACTGGTGCTATATTGCTAGGATGTGCCAACCAATATCCTTCTGGGAGGGTGTATCTACCGTGACTCTCACTTTGTCGGCTTATGGCCTCCAGTGGGCCATGATACCTCTAGCGATTAGCAGTGATCACAATGGTCAGACCCCACCAATTAGACGTATTGTATTAAAAGATGTCATGTGTAGCACAGGGCAAGTAGTGGCATACTTTCTTGAGGGCAATTTTCACTTATATCCACCGATGCTCCCATTAAATGAATGGACGTGGATGCAACGTGTCTAGTGTAGACATGCCAACTTTCAGCCAGAGATTGCAGTCAGGTTGAATGCACAACGGGGTTAAAACACTCCTGTTTTCAGGAGTCAGACCTCCACTGATCATATATTTATCTTCTATTCTATAGAGACAGGACAAATATTCCTTGTGGCCCTTGTGTTTCTTAAAGATTTGAACCCTTTATTTGGACGTGCCTTGCACTTGCATTTTGAAAATCCTACCAATAAGCCATTTTCTAACATATTTTGTTTTTCAGTTCCTTGCTATTGTACAGTATATTTGCTAACTGTTTAAGAAGCACTCTATTATTAAAGAATAATACAGAGGCTCATGCATTGCTATGTGTCTGTTTTAGTTATGCTAAAACCAGAGGAGGACCAGAACAACAGGTGGACTGCTAAAATAGTGGTTGACTTTAATGGGGTCAGTCGGGTGTCTGTGTTGTTTTTAAACAAAAGCAGAGGAGGAAAAAGCCATGCCAATTTCAGGTGGTCACTGCGACAAGAAGACTTCAACACAAATATGAACAAAGCGTTAATCTGCCATTTATGGGTTGACTTCCTTATTCATTCATTCTTCCCGGCTGATATGGTTCCATTAATGCAGCCTACCATTCATTCCCCATGCTTCCTCTGGCTTTGCAAAGGAGGGAGCAGAGTCTCATCACAGCAAATAACATTGGTTCCTTACACATGTATAATTATTCATGGTGTACTTTCCTTGGCTTCACCAGCACAATGTGCATGCATTGGGACCTTCTAAAGATGAGTCTGGGATTCATCTCTGGTGCATAAAAGATAATAAAACTCAGTAATTGAGCAGCGGATAGGACAGTGGTATTACTAGTCAAGCTGCTAATTTAGGGAACGCAGACCTAGTCACAGTGGTCAGTCACAGATTCCCTTTATACCTCATTGCATGAAGTAGCATGACAATAACTTCTTTGGTTTGTTTCATGTTTGCATTTATTTTTCAGAAGCAATTCATATACCTTAAAGAACTCACTATGACACTCCCTTCCATAGATCCTATTAGGACATAGGGCCATCATAGAAGGGAATCCCTTGCTTTGGATATCCTTTAATGAAACAGAGCAAAGAGCAGGTATTATATGGTATGACATACAGTTTATAATACATATATTACATGGCTGATAGATAATATTGCATGAAGCAGCTCCTGGGGTATCTAAAGATGCACTTTACATAGCTGGTAGGATGGCTTTAAATGCAAAATAGGCTGTCTTCATGACATTCTCTAATCTAATGTTCAGTATATCCACTAACTTTATCCTGCTTATAAAACACTGGGTGTAAGTACTTAAAGATGACCTTTCATGTCCTCTGACACGGATGGTCACAGCCCAGCGATTAATTTTGGCGCACTGAATTCAGCACACCAGATCTATGTAATACCACCAGTATCAGAGGACATGAAAAGTTCTCTTTAACTATGATCATATTCAGGTCGCGTATTGGCTTTAAATATACATTAACCTATTTATTTCATGTCAGGACTCCTCCGTTCCACATTGCTATCAAATGTGTTGCCATGCCTGTATTTCATTCATCACTGATACATGTGGTTTGTTACTATATCAGTATCAGCCTTTATATTAATAGATAAAGCCCAAAATATTCCCCAGTGCATTCATGAACGAAGCACATGAATAGAAATACAAAGACGTAAACTTTATTTATGCATTATAAATCAGCCGATATAAAAACTATAACCAGGTGGAGGAGGACACAGTGATAAAATAACTAGTAGTGAATATGTTACTCTCAATAACAAAGTAATATTACACAATAGAAATATGTAAATGTTAAACAAGTTCTAAACCAGTTATAATAATATTACAAAACAATCCAATAACTATAGAGAGCTAGCCACATATATACTGCCAAGTAATACATATGGGAAATAAACACATTATGTAATAAATGTGCTCTTAGAAAGTGGGCTATAAAGACCCATATGTTAAAGGGGACCTTTTAACTACTCAATCAACTCCAATTCTTTACATTCCTTAATAGGCATCATTCCACTAATTGCGGCACAGTTTTTCTCTAGCCCCCACCAATCCTGAGCAATCATTTCTGTGAGTTTAAGAATAATTATGTTCTATACTGTCTGGTGGGCGGTCCTTGGCTGAGCAGATAGTCTGAGATCACCCAAGTAACAGAAGAGATCATAATTTAATTTATTGGGTGCTGAAACTAACTGCACTTATTGCTCAGGAATGGAGGGAATTAGAGAAAAATTCCAACTGTGCTGCAATCAATGGAGCGGTGCCAATTAAAAGATGTAGAGTTGGCGGAGGTGGTGAAAGATCCCCTTTAAGGCAGTTGTACATATGACTGTGACTTCTACCTCAGACCCCAATGCATGTTTTGCCCCTTGCTTCTTCTGGGGGTACAACTGGATATTACTATTCCCATTGTCAAGGTGTATTTTTACACAGTCTGCCACTATCAGCACTGATTAGACATATTCAGACATTGTAGGGTTATGCCCCATTGAGAAGGGAAACGCCTAGTTGTCAATTTAATCATTAACATCCAGGAAGAATAACAGAGGAATAACTGAAAAAAATAAGAACTAGACATGATTGTCATTATTACAGAGAATATCAAAAAAGCATGCTCTAAAATGACAGTAAAAAGCAAATAAAATGTATAAATATCATGTTTCTGAGCGTTTCCATAACCAGAGATAGATCAGAGATTATTAGAGCAGACATCTTCATCGTCCTTTCCTGTCAGTAATGTCGTTGTTGGCACTATGTTTAGTATATCCCCAGAATGAAATTGCTGAATAATATATTTCATTTAACTGCACGGCAAAATACAGACTTAAAGTTTTATTACCCCTTTAAGACAGGATCAGCAGCCAAGTTTGCTATTGAAAAGTTGGCTTCGGAGGTAGCCAAAGAATTTGATCTGTGCTTTTATAGCAAGTGACAGCGCGAACTATACTGTGATAAACAGACAACACTCTCTGCCAGTCATTTATAATGTTCTAAGCAGACATCAACAATTAATACACCGCTCATCTACTCCCGCCTGTACGTTATATAACAGGTTTTGACATGACACTGTCTTTCTGCATTCCAGGTACCTAAAATTAACTTGTAACTAGATTAAGTGGGTAAAAATTCCTGAAAAGTCTCTGCAGAAGAATGCAAAAATTGTAAAATAAACATACAATGACCATTAGTATGCTACAGAAGGAATGGTTACAGATTATAGTAAACTTTCACTATTAAAGGGGATGTCTGGAAGGAAAATTTTTGTAATGTTAAGAATGGGATAAAAGCAAAAAAAGAAGCAGTACTCATTTCATCCAACCCCCTGTTGTTCCAGGTCACTGCTTGTCAATACTTTCTGGTCCTGTCTCTGGCTAGTTAGTTACAGGTATTTTTTGGGTGTCCAAATTAGGTAGTAGTGACCAGCAGGGAGTGGATATCAACCCAGTCCAGCAGATGGATAGGTCAGGGTCAGATTCAAGCATGTCTTCACTGAAATCTGACCCCAGGTCTCTTCTACACTTTCCCAATGTTGGTGTATACTGGTCGACTCACATAGGTAGGAATACAGCTTTTTCTTCAACTCTCCACACAGGTGTTTGATTAGGTTGATGTCTGGGGACTGTGAGAGACTATCCAGCACCTCTACTTCATTGTCATTGAACCATTTCTTCACTAATCTGGATGTATGCTTCGGGTTGTTGTCCTGCTGGAACACTATATATTGTCCTTTTCATACCCATAGTACTCGAGTGTACCAATAACTCATCTTGTAGGATACTCACATATAGCTCAGCACTGAGACCACCATCGATCATGGTCAAGTATCAAACGCCTTTGCCTGCGAAACAACCCCATTTCATCAGGCTTCCTCCACCAAACTTGACAGTTCCTTCAATTTCTCGATCCATTTAACCCCCTTTTCCCTTGTTTCTTCCAGACCCATTTGCACCATTCAGAGCTCAGTCTATTGAATTTTGTTTCATCACTCCAAATCACCCATTTCCAATCTTCTACTGTCCACTTTTTGTACTTTTTTTTTTTTTTTTTTTTTTTTTTTTTTGAAGTCGAGGATTCTTTACCTTTTTTCGGGCCACCATTCCAGACCTGTTTAATGCACGTCGCGTGGTACTTGCATAGATGTCTGTGATCTCATTATAACAAAGCTTATGAGCCACCTTCACTGCCGTGTTTGTTGCGCCAGAACTGATAGACCTTGTGATAAGCCGACTTGTTGAGTCTGATATTTTGGCTGGATGTCCACTTCTTGGCTTTTGAATGGATGGACGGACTTCATTTTGTGTTCTTCCAACTGTCATGGAACTCACATGATGCAATTTGGCAATTTTTCTTTGCCGAGAGACCGCTATCGATGAGCTGGATGATGCTATTTTTCTTTTCTTGAGAAATCTTCTTCATGGCTTATCCTCGATTTGAATCAGTGACCTTTCACTTGGGAATCAACCTAATACACTGAGCAAAACAGTGACAATGCAGTTACATGACAAGAATCTGCATAATGATATGCTAAATAGTTGCAAGTCAAATTTATGAGCTAGCCAAGATGATTATCTATAAATTATGGTAGTCTCACATTCGAAGCTGTAGTGGATGGTGAGATATGGAACCTGAAAGTCAAAAGAACTTGTAACACGCAAGTCATACAGCTTCCCAATAGGGTTGTAGTTTTCAGTGTAATGCCCAGATGCCCAGAATAAGATGATGCTATGGTGCCTTCCTCCACTCCAAATTAAGATACAATGTGCTGCCTCTTCCACTATGGCTATGGGGGCTGACTATAATGTCCTGGGGCCCAGGTACCTGGAGATAAAAGGGTCCTAGATGCTGGGTTCTATGAACCACAATTTCCTCAAACCGTAGGCACTTTCTCCTCTATGAAGCTGACAGCAATTCTTCCCCATCTCAAGGCTGTATATGGCTGCTTTAGGGCTACAGATAACGTCTTCTCCCTCAGGAGCTGCAGAGGACACACAGTGAGTTAGTAGTGTGCCATCAACGAGACCAACCTACTAATGGTCCCCTGCAGAATTGCAGTCTCCACCCCTAACCCAGTGGCCAGTGATTAGCCTGGGTTGTTCCTAGTCCCCTAATACAGAAGGGTAGCCAAATACAGTATAAGAACCAATGGGGAGAAAACATATATAAAACATAAGGGAAGCTGCAAAACAATACATTAAAGGGTAAGAAGCACATAAAAACATAACAAAACAATATATACAACCACAATGGCACAAAACAGAACAAAAGAAAACAAAAATAATTTAAGCAGCCTCTACTGGGATGCTGCAACAACACCAATTGCTCAGGAATAGCGGGGGCTAGAGAAAAGATTCCAACTGGGCTGGAATAAGTGGAGCAGTCCCTATTGATGGAAGCAAAGAAGTGGAGTTGGTGGAATTGGTGAAAGGCCCACTGCCTTAAAAGAAACTGATGTAAATAATACTAAGGGGGACTGTCAATTATATAATGGCATTACAAGCTTCACTAACATTTGCTTTTTCCTGCATTTTCTTTTCTGTTGTACTCTCATGTTCAGCTGGGTTGCCAAGCTATTGTACAGATTGCCAGTTTTTTGCAATTAGATCCTTTAGGCCCCTTGCAGACGACCGTGGATGAGATCCATGTTTTTCGCGGATAGCACACTGAACCATTCATTTCTATGGGCATATGCACACAACCATGTTTTTCACCAAATAGTGTGCGAGCCGTGATTCCACACCGCATCAGATAGAACATGTCCTATTCTGTTCAGTTTTTGTGGAACGGACTCTCCCATAGAAGCCAGTGGAAGACTACAAACCTAGGACGGCACACTGATGTACTCCGTGTGTCATCAGTGTGCCGTCTGTTTTCACGGACAAGCTAGTGATATCATTAGATGTCAGCTATGTTTTTTTTATGGTGGATCCGCAAACTAGGATCACACACTGATGGCACACTGAAGACACTCTGTCCGTTTTTGCAGACCTACTTCACTGATGCTGAAGAAACACTGAAGACCACTGAACACACACTGAAGACACTCTGTCCGCAAAAACTGAACACTAACTACTAGTTTGCTGACCGCAAAATACACACAGTCGTCTGCAACTAGCCTTAATGTGTATCGCAGAAAACAAAAATGAATTAATTTTATCAACCTGCCATCTCTTCCTAATAAATATAGACAGCTTAGACTGAAACAAAGGGATAGAAGTGATTTACAGACGGGTTTATAACATTGCTTTGGAGTGTTCAGCCTTGAACATGTAATTTACGGATAGAATAAGTGACCTCCACTGTCTGTGCACAGAGAACGTTCTTTTATGTAGTAGTGATTTATACGCATTTCCTGCCGATTGTTCCCTTATTAGTTCAATAAATTATTTACTACGCTTTGTAGAAGTGAAGCCTTCAGCTGTCAGTTACATAAGACATGGTATGGACTGCATTAAGAACTCTAAGGCTGACTCCCCACGTTGCGAAAACGCAGCATTTTTGCCGCTGCGTTTTCCTGTACTTCCAAAGTGATTGAGATTCTGGCTAATCCCTTCCACACATTGCAGAAAAAAATCCGCTGCAGAAAAGTTGCGTTTTCAAAATCACAGCATGTCAATTATACCTGCGGAAACGCTGGTGTTTTCCCTATAGGTATAATAAGGGAAGTAAATCTTCAGCGAAAAACTCACCGCGATGAGTTTGTGTTTCTTAGGTGTGTTTCGCCATGTAGGGCCTTAGCCTTAATCACAGTTTCATGGGAGGTTTTATAAAGTCCAAAGTACTAGTGAGTTTCATAATTCACTATCAATTTACAGGAAATGGAAAAAAGAAACTGTACAAAATGTCAAGAAAAATAGTGAAAGAAATGTGGTGGTTTTTCTAAAGACACTGATGAAGATTTTATGTGGCACCCGGTTATAAGGAGTGCTGGCAGCCATGCCCCAGATTTATTAAGAGGCTCTACTGTAGACTGCTTATAATTTTGGCACATTTTGGGTGGTCCCATACCAGAATTGAAATCCTCAGTAGCCATAAATTTCAGCTAGAACTTATACCAGATTTCTGGCTTGAATTATAATAAATCTGTTGGGCTGAGGTGTTCCCCTTCCCATCCTGCCTCAATCCCCTTCTTGCTCTGCCCACTAATGTGGTGAGCTAGTCAATAAATGGATAAAATTATTCTTTTTTTGGCACCACCTCTGTGCCAGATAACTATTGTGAACCATTTAGTAAATCCCCTACTATGTATAAATGCTCCACTAAGGGGAATTTGCAGGTAGCAGGTTTGTGGGGGTAATTGTTGCACCATAAAATTAGACACCTCAATTGGGGCTGTTTTGGAGGCAAACACATGGATTTTTGCAAGCCCTATTCGGATCAATGGAACTGTCACACAGGGCCATTTTAACACATTAGTGGGCCCAGTGCAAAAGTTTCATAAGTGGGACCCCCCCATCATCACCACTTAAACATACTTGACCCACCCAAATTTAAAATGGCCCCCACATAGTATAATTCCTTCTTAGTGGGCCCATACAATATAAGTGACCATGCCCCTGCACTTATAAATACTAGTCCCCCTTATAAATAATATGATATAATTGATAACTGCACCCTTATCAATAATTATTTATATGCTGGGACTATTGTTTAAAAGGGAGGGTAAAATTTCTTGCTTATAAATAATAATGCACCCTTATAAAAGGTCCCTTCACCATTGTGACAATCAACTGTGCCAGGACGTCCTGCACAGACAGTGATGTATGTAAGTATTCTATGGTAGAGCAAGGACTTTACAGCTCCCTGCTCTGTCATTGGATTCAACTGTATCCAGTTGGGAGTGGAGCTGTCCTGGGCAGAAAGCCTGGTGCCCAGATCCGGGGCACCTGCAACCATAGGGCCCAGTGCAAGTGCACCGTTTGCCCTATGGTTAAAGCGGCACTGCTGTCACATACATTTCTGCAACAAATCCACAGCATGTGAATTCACTCTAACAATTTTCTGATTGTGGTCTTCTCAAATTCCACTGTATTTAGCAATCATGTGCTGAAAAAAGTCTTAGATTAGCAATTTTTCTGAGTAATACAATACTATGGATTAAAGGAAATTCATTGTAAAAGGATTTATTGGAATGGCACTGCTTGCTTTTCTATAGCTCTGGAGTGACCTTAGAAGTGACTACGAGTTTTTTATTGTCTATTATGCGTATTACTACCATACCAGTAGTAATTGTCCTACTGAAAACTGCCGCCAGTGGTAATTCTGCCTTTGTAGTTTAAAGGTACAATAGTATAATTGATGACTGAAGCTTTAATACCATCCATAGTGGAGATGGATAAGAGATGGATCACACTACAGTCATGGCCAAAAGTTTTGAGAATGACACAAATATTCTATTTTCACATGACCTGCTGCCCTCTGGTTTTTATGTGTGTTTGTCAGATGTTTTTATCACATACAGAAATAGAATTGCATTCATATTATGAGTAACAGAAGCTTATATTGACAGTTAGAATGAGTTAATGCAGCAAGTCAATATTTGCAGTGTTGACCCTTCTTCTTCAGGACCTCTGCAATTCTCCCTGGCATGCTCTCAATCAACTTCTGGACCAAATCCTGACTGATAGCAGTCCATTCTTGCAGAATCAATGCTTTAATTTTGTCTGAATTTGTTGGTTTTTGTTTGTCCACCCGTCTCTTGATGATTGACCACAAGTTCTCAATGGGATTAAGATCTGGGGAGTTTCCAGGCCATGGACCCAAAATCTCTATGTTTTGTTCCCAGAGCCATTTAGTTATCACCTTTGCTTTATGGCAAGGTGCTCCATCATGCTGGAAAAGGCATTGTTGAGCGCCAAACTGCTCTTGGACGGTTGGGAGAAGTTGCTCTTGGAGGACATTCTGGTACCATTCTTTATTCATGGCTGTGTTTTTAGGCAAGACTGTGAGAGAGCCGATTCCCTTGGCTGAGAAGCAACCCCACACATGAATGGTTTCAGGATGCTTTACAGTTGGCATGAGACAAGACTGGTGGTAGCGCTCACCTCTTCTTCTCCGAATAAGCTGTTTTCCAGATGTTCCAAACAATCGAAAAGGGGATTCATCAGAGAAAATGACTTTACCCCAGTCCTCAGCAGTCCACTCCCTGTACCTTTTGCAGAATATCAGTCTGTCCCTGATGTTTTTTCTGGAGAGAAGTGGCTTCTTTGCTGCCCTCCTTGAGACCAGGCCTTGCTCCAAGAGTCTCCGCCTCACAGTGCGTGCAGATGCACTCACACCTGCCTGCTGCCATTCCTCAGCAAGCTCTGCACTGCTGGTAGCCCGATCCCGCAGCTGAAAGACTTTTAAGAGACGGTCCTGCCGCTTGCTGGTCTTTCTTGGGCGCCCTGGAGCCTTTTTGGCACCAATGGAACCTCTCTCCTTGAAGTTCTTGATGATGCGATAGATTGTTGACTGAGGTGCAATCTTTCTAGCTGCAATACTCTTCCCAGTTAGGCCATTTTTGTGCAGTGCAATGATGACTGCACGTGTTTCTTTAGAGATAACCATGGTTAACAGAAGAGAAACAATGATGGCAAGCACCAGCCTCCTTTTAAAGTGTCCAGTGGTGTCATTCTTACTTAATCATGACAGATTGATCTCCAGCCCTGTCCTCATCAACACCCACACCTGTGTTAATGGAGCAATCACTGAAACGATGTTAGGTGGTCATTTTAAGGCAGGGCTGCAATGATGTTGAAATGTGTTTTGGGGGATAAAGTTCATTTTCTAGGCAAATATTGACTTTGCAAGTAATTGCTGTTAAGCTGATCACTCTTTATAACATTCTGGAGTATATGCAAATTGCCATTAGAAAAACTGAAGCAGTAGACTTTGTAAAAATTAATATTTGTATCATTCTCAAAACTTTTGGCCATGACTGTACACTGCTGCTCCATACTCAACCTCTTCAATGATTAATGGTGAGCTATGAAGATATGATTTATAGTCTTGCTGCGCATATATTAGATGTACCGCCAAACCACATGTAGGTTTTTGTTTTGTTTTGTTTTTTTACTAGGGATGCAATTATACTTGACTACAACTGAACAAGCCACCAATAAAAAGCAAACATATTTTTTTTACAAGGATTATCTCATCAAGACAAGCCCTATTCATATTGAAGCAAGATAATATCTCTAGGTGAACTTGGGCTGGCCATGCAAGTTATATAGTATTAATAATGAAAGCAACTCATGAGTAGTTCTTTGAGCTTGACAGTAATGCCCCCCCCCCCTTTCTGATATAAATAAATCCTTCTATCTGTTGAAAAGGGTTGTACTTCTGTTAAAAAAAAAAAATTGCTAAATATTATTTACAGTCATAAAGACTTTGGTATTAGAACATATGGGCTCATGCACATGACAGACATATCTGTACAAATCTGACAAAAACAATTGTGGCAAGCTCAAACTCTCTATGTATGGATGTATTCTTCTACAGAAGAATATTTATATACATATATCTGGTGTCCATTTAAATATACCTTTATGTCAAGAGTTCATTGAAAGAAAACAGGTTGCTGTTAGCAGCAAGCAGGAATAGTGTGATGAAAGGAGCCCGACTAAATGTAGGAGGCTATGATGCAGCTAAAAAGATACTTGTCCTTGATTTTGAAGGTAACTAAGGACGGAACTTCCCTAGTAACAGGGAATGAACAGCAAATTAGCTAGAAGGGAGACTCCAAGTGGCAGCAACTTTAGAGAGGTTTTTCAGGTACAAAACAACAACCTTTTTAAATAACGTGCATTACATTGTGGACAACAATCACATGCTCGATTAAACGAGACTAAGTTGTCTGAAACATTAGTAACCATTTTAGACATATCTTATATATTTGTCATACATGTCTGAGCTGGGAAATCCCCTTTAAAATCAGGCTCCAAGACTTCTAGCTACAGTAGGTGTCTGCTGCATGTCTGTACAATGTCATTTTTATGACACTTGTGTGAGTAGTTCTGATGACAATGTAGATCTACGTACATTTCATTATATGTCTCTTGGCATTCATGTCTGTAATAAATTGGCATCTGACGGCATTAACTGTGCATGCAAATTGGGAAAGAGCATGAAGAAGCCTAAGGCAGTAGCAGTCTTAGTTAATTCTCAGAAGAGGGCATGGGAAAGGGCACATTTAATTTTGTGATGATCTCCAGTGCAGTCTCTCTTTGCGTCTCTATTAACAACAGGAACGTCAGAAGAGAAAAATACATAATAATCATGTAGCCTGTGGTAAGCATCAGAATATTGATGGAAGTTGAGAAGTACCACAGGAGTCCTCTGTAGTCTGTCGGCTATCTTCTGTACTTACTCATTAATTGCAGTGTACTGAATGATATAGAAGATTTTCATGTTCTGCTGGGATTGTGTGCGTGATATGCCAGGAAAACATCCAAATCCCAGTTTTCCCTTCATGTGCTGAAAAATATGCCACGTCATGTCCTTAATACATTGTAACATTATAAAACAAATAGACAAGATAGGCGTGCATAAATAATTTGCTCAATACTATCAAATGACGAATTTCACTGTCAACTTTCCTGATCTTGTTCTCTGGCATGTTGGTTATAGGGTCCAAAATTAATTCTGTTTTTATGTCTTTTTTTTTTTGTGATATTGTAGGGCACCAATAGATATAAGGTCAGCATTGCTTAGTGATGGCAACATGTTTCACGTTGACATTTTGTTTTCAGTTATGTTACTTGAGGCTCTCAACCTTTACAAATATATTTTTATGTTTTTCCAAGATTATCTAAAAAAAAAAAAAAAAAAAAAAACCCTAAAAAAAACCCCTGAAAATTTTGCACCCTTCAGATCCATCTTGTATGTACAGTAACTGGTATTGCAGTTTTGCACTCTACACTTGAACAGCATCAAGATCGACACGATGACAGAGGTGGTCTGCGGCATCTCCTCCATTTACCTGGACTTTGCCTAGCAGAAGCTTGAACCAAAATATACCCATGGATAAGACTGGTGTGAGTCTTAAAGGGGTTTTCTAGGTTAAAAATATCGATGTCCTATTCTTAAAGGGGTTTCCAGGCATTATCAAATGATGACCTATCGTTGGGGGTCTGACACCTGGGCTTTAAAAATACTTTTAAAAAATTAAACTTTAATTTGTATCTCAATATTTTGAAACCCATAGATTTTGGGGTTTTTTTTCTATTGACATGTGAGGGCATATTTTTTGCAAAATCAGCTGTAGTTTTATTGGTAACATTTTCAGATACATATGGAATTTTGCTAGTTTTTTAATTCAATTTTCAGGAAGTGAGGTGATCAAAAAAAAGTAGGGTGGCTCAGTGGTTAGCACTACAGCCTTGCAGCCCTGGAGTCCTGGGTTCAAATCCTGCCGAGGACAATATCTGCAAGGAGTTTGTATGTCCTCCCCGTGTTTGTGTGGGTTTCCTCCTACACTCCAAAGATATACTTATAGGGAATATAGATTGTGAGCCCTATATGGAAGAGTGACCACAATGTCTGTAAAGCGCTGTGGAATATAATGGCGCTATATAAGTAAGCATAATAAATAATGGATGACTCAATACCTATTGTTTGTTTTTTTTCTTAGATTTTTTATATGTTAAATGGGAAATGTGGTGTTTTGAAATTTTGATATTTGTGTTTTTATAGTTCTAAAGTCATTATTAAACTTTTTTTTTTTTTCGTCTTTTCTTTTTAGCTCCCCACGGGGCTTAACAGTATGACCATGATCATGGTGCCATCATCCTACACTCTGCCCTCAGCAGCCTTGAAACCTCTCAGGTTAATCATAGGACAGAGGGAGTCTCCTCCCTTTGTCTGTCTGGCTTCTAAGATGCCATAGTCGCTATTGACTGCAGCATCCAAGGAGTAAATGTACAGGATCAGAGTTCTCTGGTGCCAAGTTGGATGGTAGCTGTACAACACAACCAGCAAACCCTCAAAATTTCCTTCTGCCTTATGGGGGGGGGGGGGATGTTATGCACTCTTCTGGATCAACTTTGCAAGAGAATTATAGCCTTACATAATGTACATTGGCACCTCTTTGACAGCCGAGGGATTATCTGGATTTCACTAGACTGTTAACTACGATACATTATTAAGAATGCTTAGTGAGCTGATAGACCATACAATATGTAGAAGACTCTAGCTCTGGAGCTGACAGTTAAAATAGAAAAAAATTTGCAATCTGTAGTCAGTGACAGACACATTAGCACAGTCTGGATTAGGTGTTGGTATTACACGATAGATAAAAAGGTTACTATGCAGAAAATTCTATAAAAACACATTGGAAACCTTGTAAGGCTAAGAAAATCAAAAATGATCAGCATGGATGTAGCAGAGCAAGTGCTAAGTTATGCAGTATTTCATCTGCACTAATTCCATCACCCAACTATAAATAACGCCACCCACGTCATCACACAAGGGGATATTCTACCGAGGACGTGGCTATGACATGAGACCACAAATTAAGCATCATCGTTCAGGCAAACGGAGTTGTGACTTGCATTCACGGCATAAAATAATGTTTATGCATACAAATTGTCAAAGCTCCATGAAAAGCATCTGTGACCAGGGATATGTCAAGATGTACTCGGAGACATGCATTGTAGTAGCACTGGTTACAGCAAAAGCTCTACTGTCCTGCTCAGTGACTGCACTATCATTTTGACAGTCTTTGTGACTTAGTTGTCTGATTTCCAGGTTAACACACTAGACTTTTATTTATGGACTGCATCCTGATAGGACATGCCACACAAGAACAAGCTGTCAAGGGTACAGTTACTTCCAGATATGCACAAAGCTCGTTCTGATGATTTGTATTCTAAGTGTCCTCTTTATACCCTACAGCAATTTGATGCATAAAATAGCAAAGTCTCTTACTGCATAGGAGGTTAGCTAAGCGGTCAGCCTACAGTCACATGATAGAAGTGGAAAACGGGCGTGAAAAATGTTCATACATTGCACTGTATGGAGGAATCTGTGAAAATGAACAAAAATAGTGCATGGACTATGGACCATCAAAAATATTGGGCATGTGAATAGCCGCCATATGAATAGTCTCCTACTGCATGATAAGTGGTTAGTCTACATTCACACAATAGAAGGGGAAAACGTGCTTGAAAACGTCCATATATTGCAGTGTATGGAGGGATCTGTGATAACGGACAAAAATAGAGCATGACCTACATCTTGAGGGTCCATGACCCTCTTTTAAAAAAAGGTGCAAAAAAAGGGGCAACTGTGGTCCATTATATGGGCAGTATAAAATAACAGAACATATGTGACAGCACTGAAATCATACTCAACCTCCGCCGGGCTGTGCAACTTGGGGAAAATTTATACCAGCTCGTACCTGGCATACATCTCTCCTATCAGATTTCTAGCGTGAATGATGATATATTTGGTGGGGCCAATGGTCCTGCCCCCTACTGACCCTCACCACCTGTGGCACAGATGTAATGATTTGTACACCAGTTTTCTGTGCCATCATTTTTTTTTTTTTTTTTTTTTTTTTTATGTGTCACTTTGAAAACTTTAACAATTGTTGTTCTGGAGCTTATTACAAATTATGGGAGATCACATTATTTACTTATTTCGCAATTATAATTATTGTGATTTTTGGGGTCCACAGACATTCTTTGAAATCAATTAACAGCTTTTACGCTGGGGCCCCATATGGCAGAAACTCTGTGCCAAAAAACGTGGTATTTTACAGTCCCTGCAAAGTGGATGGGATTCTATCTGGAATCCCATCCATCTGTTGTGGTTTTGGAAATCGTAGCATGTCAATTATACCTACGGAAACGCCAGCGGTTTCACTTTAGGTATAATGGAAGCAGAAAGTCCGCAGTGGAAACTTCTGCAGACTTTCTGTGAAAAGCGCTGCAGGAAAATCCACGATGTGTTGCCGGCACAGTTTTCCCGCAGCGCTTTTTTGCTGCGGCCTGTTACGTGGGGCCTTAGCCTTAATGCATTTCCTGAAATTTGCTGGGAAAACAAGTATCTTAATTGTGACTTGATTCTAGGGAACTCCTAAAATTGAATATGGCGGAACAATCAGGACTTCTCCTTTAAAAACTTATTTCCCTTTGTTTCAGAAGCAAACATTTTGTGACACTACCTTAAAATGATCAGAACTGCAGGAAGTTACAAATGCAGAAGTTACAGATTCTCACATGATTTCATTTAGCTTCAGCTGATATCATGAGTTTCGCTATATGACATGGACTTCAGCATAGTAAATCTATTTTGCTTGCATTTATATGTACACTATGACATTGACATTTAACCAATATATTTACTTCTCGAAGCAAGAAATTTTGATTAAACAATGTGATAGTTTTTAGAATACTTAATATATTAAAGGGACAACTAGATAAGTTGGTAGTCTGGGCATGAACACTGCAAATGACTTAATAAATGTAAAGTAGTGCACCTAGACTCCAGTAATCATATTTCCATATACATGTATATTTATGGGAATAAAATTGGGGGCAACAAGAAGAGAATGACTTGGACATTCTGGTTACAAGTAAGCTAAGCATAGTACTCAGTGTCAAGCAGCAGCCACTAAAGCAAATAAGATTTTAGAATGTATGAAAAGAGAGATAGCAATGTAATATTACTGATCTGTAAGTCCCGTATAAGACCACATATGAAATATGGAATTCAGTTTTGGGCTCTACATGGTAAAAAGATATGAGAGCTAGAGAAGGTTGGCAGCAAGATTATTAAATGGGATGCTATACAATTTGGGGTTGTTAAGCTTGGAAGATAAGGAAAATAACCTTATATACATGTAGAAATATATCTGTGTGGCCGTAGAACTGGCATATGATTTTTTTTTTTTTTTCTTTTCAAGGACTGTACAGAGGACCAGAGAATATGTAGAGGAAAGGAGATATAGATATTTATATAGGAAACAATTCTTTACAGTTAGAGTAGTTAAATATAGTCAAAGAGGGTTTCTGTAGAGGTTGGCTGTGGCACATAATGGGGCACAAATACTGTGTGGGTGGCACTGATGGGATGGAAATTATGGGAGACATGAGTGTACAGACATGTTGTGAAGTCTACCTGGTGGTCTGGGCCCAAATAGAGAAGGAAAGGGAAATACAAATGCTGTGTATGTACAGATGGGAGGAGCTGACAGTTGTGAGACGTTGCACATTGTGGGTCCTTGCTTTTGTACAGGGCCTGTAAGACTTTAGTTACGCCCCTGCCCACTATAGACACTTCTCCCCTATCCTGTGTGTCTGATCAGCTGGGATCTCACTGCTTGGACCCACACTGATCACAAGGGTCCCATGTGCCTCTTATAAATGGAGCAGCACAGTCACAAGTTGCCACTCCACTCCCTTCTTTGACTGTCGGTGAAAGCCGAGTACTGTTACTTGGCTCATGATTTGTAGGGATCCCAGAGGTTAGAATACGGTGATATGCATCTATAGAGGGACAACTCCTTAAGGCTAAAGCCCTACATTGCGGAAAAGCTGCTTTTTTTTTTGTTGCAGGTTTTGCTGCGGTTTTTTAAGCCAATGCCAGGAGTGGATTGAGCAGAAAGGAGAAGTCCGAAGTGCTTCCTAGATATGTCCCATTCCTTCTTCAGCCATTGCTAAGTTTGGCTCAAAAAAACACAGCAAAATCTGCAACAAAAAGCTACGTTTCCGCAAAGTGGGGCCATAGCCTTCAAGAGGTTTTCAATGGATGTTAAAATTGTTCTTTTGGAGCCATTCCATTATACCTACCAAACAAATGTCTCTCTGTTTTCCCTCCATTGGTTTCCTCTGTACTCTCACTATTACTTATTTACAGCAGCACATGACATCTCATCTACAGAACCTGACCACAATGACCAGTCACTCCTCTGGCCACATTGACATGTATGTCAATAAACTCAGCCACTCAGCTGTCTTCTAGGTAGCAGTGAGGGCAGATAACACAACTAGGGAATGAACCTTCAGCCCTGCAGGTAGAGTCCCTGGGGCAACTGATGTTCTCAGTATAATTCAGGCCTGATGGTGGAAAAGGGTTAAGTTTCATTTTGTTTATCATGATGGTGTTCAATTCTGTTTCATAAAAGGAAGTTATGCACGTTCTTGTGAGCAGAAGTGGGAAGATCACCATTTGTAGTGTAGGGAGATGAAACTTAAGAAAACAATTGAGACTATTGTTTATGTCCCCTTTTTATAGGACAAGTGCCAAATGTATCCTGTTATCTAACTGAAAACAACAGGTTACTTGTATGAAGCAGAGCTGTGAAATGCACTGTACAAAATTACACTTATGTAATTATTTTTGCATATTACACCGAGACAATTCTGTAAGGAGAATAATGATGGAAATGAAAGGGTTAACATATAGGATGGCGCTGTATGCTTGTTATTATGCCAAAATATCTCAGAGCAATGATGCAAAAATATTTCTATGAGTTTTTGTTTTGTTTTTTTTTTTTATTTATGGCCTATTCTTAGGATAGCCCATAAATACTTAATCGTTCAGGGTTGACAACCGGACCCGCAAGAATTAGCTGTTCAGAGCCGATGTCTGTAATAGTACACAGCAGGAAGTTGAAAGCAGTTGGCTCTGTGCCCTGCATAGTGTCCAGGTGTCATCACTTTAGCTCAGCTCCCATTAATTTCAATAGCCTTCCTGTTCTGTAAAGATCACTTTCAGCATTTATCTCCATATCATCACAGACAGGGTCACAATGGAAGGTAACGCCTATATATAAATAACATAGCTTTCACCATTCCCAGTTAATGGTCTCACCTGACCTCCTCTGCAGAGGTCACAGATCATGTTTAGAACATTCTCCAACAGAAACCAATGGGGGAGATATTTTAAAGTGTTTAAAAAAGTTGTTTATTGACCATAGCAACCAATAACAGCACAGCTTTCATTTATTATAGTACTTAGAAAAACGGAAGCTATGCTGTGATTGGTTGCTAGGCGAAACAGACAGTTTTCATAAATCTGCCACACCAAGTCATCTCTAGAAAACGGGTTCATGTAGGCCATGTGGCTGCTGTAAAGCATATCTTTATGGGCCGATCCCATAATTATGTATGTAAACTAGAACAAAAAAAACTATACAAGCAAGAAATAAAAAACAGATTATTTAAAAAAAAAAAAATACTATGTATCAGTATCTGGTTTACACTAATAAAGAGAAAAAACATGGGTAGCTCAGTGGTTAGGACTTCTGCCTTGCAGTGCTGGGGTCCTGGGTTTGAAGCCAGCCAAGGGCAACATTTCCATGGAGTTTGTGTGGGTTTCCTACCATACTCCTAGGCAATTGTGAGTCCAGTTTGGCACAGTGGGTGATGACAATGTCTGTAAAGTGCTGTTGACTATGTTGGCACTATATATAAGTATAGTAATATAATTTGTTCATGTAGCCTCTGATTTGTAAAGTGCCACGGAATATGTTGGTGCTATTTAAATAAAAAGAACAGCCTGGGCAAACAGCCGCAAAACCTATGACTGAGTGTATGTGCCCATAGAAATGCATGTGCCATTACTTTAATCTGCATTGGATCTGCAATTGAGGATCAAAAGTATGGATGTGTGAAGGAGGCCTTAGGCTGAGGCTTCACGTTGTAGAAAAGCTGCTTTTTTAGGCTAAGGCCCCACGTAGCGAGCCACAGCCAAAAAGCACTGTGGGGAAAACCGTGGCGGAAATGCAATATGTGCATGGGATTAGCCAGAATCCTATCCACTTTGCAGATAATGTAAAATGCAGCGATTTTTGCTGCAGTGTTTCTGTCACTGCTAAATTGCGACATTTACGCTACGTAGGGCCCCAGCCTTAGTTGCAGATTTTACTGCATTTTTATGAGCTGAACCCAGGAGTGACCATAAAAGGAATGGTAAATATATAGGAAGTTCTTATACTTCTCCCTTCTGCTCAACCCACTCCTGGCTTTGGCTCATAAAAATGCAGCAAAATCTGCAACAAAAAAAGCAGCGAGCGACGTAGCGAGCCACAGCAAAAAAAGCCCTGCTTGAAAAACCACAGCGGCTAAGCATCGTGGTTTTTTCCGCAGCACTTTTCACAGAAAGTCCACAGAGGTTTCCTCTGTGATCTTTCTGCTTCCATTATACCTATAGGGAAACCAGCGGCGTTTCTGTAGGTATAATTTCCATGCTGCGATTTCCAAAACTGCACTGCTTTTGGAAATTACAGCGCATCCGCTGCAAGTATTTCTTCGCAATGTGTAGATAGGATTCACTAGAATCCCATCCACTTTGCAGTGACTGCAAAAAGTCGCATTTTTTTTTCCATGTGGGGACCTGGCCTTAAGGCCAAAAACCACAGCATTTACAGTCACTGCAAAGAAGATGGGATTCTAGCGAATCCCATCCACACAGTGCAGAAAAATACGCACGACAAAAACGATGCGATTTCCAAAACTTTCACAGATTTGGAAATAGCAGCATGTCAATTCTACCTACAGAAACGCAGACGGTTTTCATATAGGTATAACTGAAGTAGAAAGTCCACTTTCTGTGAATAGCGCTGTGGGAAAAAACGCAATGAGTTGCCACTGCGATTTTTCCCGCTGCGCTTTTTTGCTATTTGGGGCCTTTAGTCTAAAGTTGTTGTTACTTTTAATTCTTCATTATTTGTTTTTGTATATACCTTGTTATATCCATCTATCTGTACACATCTGAATGGAGGTTATAAAATTCAATCCATCCACATGCTGCAGATAAAGAGGTATGGATGGTAATGGATATTTTAGTTGCAGAAATTATTGTAACAAAACTGCGACATATGAACATACCCTTACTCTATCCTTCCATGTCCCTCATCAGGACATTCTTCTGAAAGCGGAGGGTGGGGGGGGGTGTTTCCCCAATGTAAATAATTATTTTTAACAACAATATTAACAGTTCTAAAGACAGAAGTATATTATGTGTTATTTCTTCACCTGATGCATAAGTATATCTCACAGTTGATAACCTATAATTCTGCGTATTATTGAGGATCACTGTATTACATGGTAATTCATCACAACAAAAGAACCTTTGTCTGGAAACGGAGTCCTTCCCATAAGGCTTAAGGCCTTCCCTCTATAGAACAAAAAAAAAAATACAATGTGTAGGAAGACAATAGATGAAAATCCCCTCTTTTTTTATTAATCTGTTTTAACGCAAGCATAAAACACACACATATAATATTCTACTTGTACCGTGCACCAGACAAAGCAGTGGTTGCTTTCTGCTCACTGTACGCTAATGTGTCTAGGCACCGTCTGATGTGCTCTGTGGTTTGTGAGTGTTGCAGCAGGGCTAGTCCCAATGGTTAGAGCTAGTGAGCATGTGCAGAGCAGCCCAAGGTATGTGCATGTTGAGCTAACAGAGAGGCTTGTCTTTGCAATGCCATGTTTGTGTATGTGTACCAACTGCTGGACAGGATTCTGTGAGTCTGCTCGCCCTGCTCTGTAATCTGATGTTTTCTTGCTTCTGTTTCAGTCTTCAGGATAATTCCTTCAGCAGCACAGCTGTAACCGAGTAAGTGAATGCTTTAAATCCACCGTAATATGGTTAGTAAACAACAATGTATTCAGCGCTGTACGTTCAGCCCTGTGTGTTTCCTGCTGCAAATTACAGATGCCTATCTCAGATTGTGACTGCCTGCCTGGTTAGATCATGCCAATGGGTATATATATACACCATATCTCTCTCTATAGATTGTGTTTTCTAATCTATTCCAATCTCATTATGTATACGGCTGGCAGGGGAAACAGGAAAACAGTTCAATGCTCTGTGATATTCTGTGATCACGGCACTGAATATATTAATGCAAAGGTATACAGGCTGATGTGCAGCGCAGTGGAACGCTTGCAAAACCCTCTTTTGTTTAATGCCAATAGCCTCCCTATAGAATTTAAGGAGACGGCACTATTGTGTATGTTTAGTCATGGGGAGCTGCCGCTGTGATGTGGGTTAAACGTTGCAGAGAAACAAAACTTTAATAGATCAAACTACCAGTTTTTTCCACCCACGCATACCGGGTTTAGATGTGACATAAAGCAAAAAAAATGACAGGCGGTTTCTTGTGTGAGAGAGCTCAGTGATGTGAAAACATAATGAATGAGATTGGCAGGCTGGCTGGTGTAATCCTTGTGAATTTACATATATTGATTTCAATACATTCACTCGGTGTCACACAGATACAGCAAAAATGTAAATTTGGTCTATAAACATATCAGGATAAGTGACATGTAATGTGAGGATAGAAAAAAGTTGCTTTAAAAAAAAAATTTTGACAAACCTTTGCAAGGTGTGAAATGTAGATAATCCTGACATTGTATATAAGGGTGGGCTTATAAATAGATGTTGTGCAAGTGTATATGAAGGTCTGGAATTAAAGGGACAGTGACACGGGTCCACAGTGTCTTCACACATTTCCTTGGAATGGTGACTGGTCGAACTTGGAGACCAGCGTGGATGTCTTGACACTTGATATGGTTTATCACGTAATGGATATGGCACTAGGCCACACTAACTTCATTGCCTAGGTTGTAAGCCCTAACACAAGGACTATTAATGCCTGATGTATTGTTATTTACTTGCTTTACATTGATGTCCAGGATTGTACATTGGTGTGTAATTTATTGTTATTGTTATTTAATGAGATATCTGCTGACCACCTCCACCAAACTGCTCACATTGCTAGAATAGGTGTAAACATACCTATGTTGCTGTTTATAGAGGTAGCATAATGGAGGACGTGAAGTTTAGTTCCATCCTGGCAAGAGTCAACTGGGTGTTGCTTAAGCCAGAAAGTGTGTGAGTCAAGAAACCATCCAAACCTTTGGTCTTGATTTACAGGTTTGGTATTCCCCTATGTCTGGTCTCTGTGCATAGTGGTTGTAGCATAAAGAGGTTGAAGGAGTGGGTGGTGTAGGGGGTGCTAAAATAAAAAAGTAATACCTACTGCCGGTCCTCTGTTCCAACATAGGGTCCCCAATTCCATTCTGTGCCTGCACTAGCTGGGCCAGAAGTGAAGGGGCTCATGTAACTGGTGCACCAATCACTGGCCTCAGTGGTCAGATATTGGGTACCGTTGAAGTCATTGCTAATATGTCACGATACCCAATATGTGACTGCTGAGGCCAGAGATTGGCCGCAATGGTCAACTGAGCAGCTTCACTTGCAGTACAGCCAGGATGGCCATGGAATAGCATGAGGGACCTGACACCAGAATGAAGAACCACAAGTAGGTGAGTTTTTTTGTGGGGGTTTTACGCAGTTTTTTTTTTTTTAATTTGCAATGTCTGGATTGTAAATCTCATTCACTTTTTTTGGACTGTAAAGTGTGTTTTTTTTTCCATTGCGTTTTTGCAATAGAGTAAAACACTGCATCTCAGCCTAAGGGTATGTTCACACATGTCAGATTTCATGTGGATTTAGATATGGTGTCCTTGCCAAAACCTCACATCCAATGCATATGAATAGGGTTCTGCAACTCCTTTGATATACAAGGGCATGTATCTTATCCATTGGCAAATTTGCTGTAGATCTGCTACATACACAAGAAAAATATGTCTAGACCTTCTGCCACAAAATATGCAAATGACTGGCTATTAAAGTGAGTCTTTTTGGCACCATTTTGTTGCTGGAGAAAATCTGAATGGGCCTATATAAAGTATCCAAGTTCTGCATAGGAATATTAATCCTCATGTGACTGATGATGGTCTAGCATATTTTAATATCGGTAACAATCTTTCTGGAAAATAATTCATCCTTTAAGACCATATTAAAAATGTACTTCATCATAGTTCCCGGATCCATTACCAAGATGTTTGGTAACCTGGTACCATGTTCAATGTTCTGCTAACCTAGACAATTTTTGGGGGCAGTTTAAGGGAAAAACATTTTAACTACCCTACCACCTGGGGCAAGAGGAAAGGCTACCACATGAGGGCTGCCTAGGTCTTTGAGGCATCCCAGCTGAACAGCTGATTGAAGTGGCCATGGCACATGGGCAAGTGCAGCGCTCTCTCCTTAGTGACACTGACATCATGAGGTTCTTCTGCAGCTTTGTCCCATCAAATGAATGGCACAGAGTTGCAATACCAGGCACAGCAGCTGTTCAATGTAAGGCGTTGTGAGTGATATACAGTAAAGAGGTCGTAGTGCTCACCCAATGGGGCCCTTTCAGTTGACTAATCAGTGGGGGTCACAAGGGATGGACCCCTATTGATCTGTTATCGATCACCTATCCTAAGGATACATTATCAGTTTAAGACCCCTTTGAAACATGTCTTTGAATTTTGCTTTCAAGTCAAGTTGATTATAGTAAGTTACAAGTTTTTCTAAAAACGGAATGAAAAAGCAAAAATGTCTTCCATCATAGCTCCAACAGGAATTAGAACTTATTCACATGAACATCAAAACAACCATGGGACAGCTGTTTTGGTGGCTGCTGTTTTTAAAATACATTGATTTCAATATGTCTGTTCACATGGCTGCTTTCTTGAAAGTCCATTTTAACAGGTTGTCAAAAAAATAGGACATATTTATTTTTGTCCATTTTCACGGATCCCTCAATAGACTCAAGTGTATGAGGGATCTATGAAAATGGGTGTCCCATGGATGCAAGACAGCTGTGAATAAAATGGACAGTCCATTTTTTCACAGCCTTTTTTTTTCAGTATTCATGTGATATAGCCTTACTGACTGACTCACATTTATGGAGTTATATATCCTATGTTTATGCATAGTCATATCGAAGTATGACTTGTCATTCATGTCTTGGCAAGCTTGGAGAACATCTCTGTTGAAGTGTAAGGGCAGCCATTCTGGTTACCATTTACCTTTCTTACTACCAGATATGACTAGAATAAAATTGACTAGTGTGTTTGCTTGAGTTACGTAACAGGAAACCTCAGAACCCACTGGTATTTTTTTATTTCAGTTCTGAAAAGTAAAATATCGAAAGCAGTTGGTAAAGAGGATCTGTCACAATTCTTGACATGTCTACTTCAGTAAATAATTGTATTCCTCATAATATAACAATTGTACAGTTCCTCGTATTTTTTTTTCCTCCTAGAAATTAAAGGGGTTTTCCAAGGAGTATCTCACCACTTACTTCCTCTAGGGTTTT
Organism: Leptodactylus fallax; assembly: GCA_947044405.1. NCBI lineage: Eukaryota > Metazoa > Chordata > Amphibia > Anura > Leptodactylidae > Leptodactylus > Leptodactylus fallax. The sequence continues at coordinate 10,150,382 of CAMRHE010000005.1, read as the reverse complement.
TAGATGATGAATCTAGGAGTTCTGGGCTAGTTCTGACCCTGGGTCACGTGATCGGAACCAGCACCCTGCCTTTGAGTCACTCCACCTTCTCCCTCCTCTCCTGTGTTCACAGCTAGTTACCTGTATTATGGGGGCTGGCTTATAACATTATGATAATAAAGCCAATCCCACAATACAGGTAACAACCTGTGATCATGGGAGAGGAAGGAGAATGTGGAGTGACTCAGGGGTCTGCACCTGGTTCCGATCAAATGACCTGAGGGTGGAACCCCTGGGTTCAACAACTAAAAACCCTGGACAAAGCGTTCCATTTAAATTAATATATTGACAACTGTGTGTCACCAGTAGAAAGGTATGTCCCATGTCCAATTAGGAGAGTCGTCATAAACCTGATTGTCATCGCACCATTTTGATAAGGGAAATGGTAACGTTTTTAGGAGGAATAACAGAGGAACAGTACGACACAGAGTTCTACAAAACCATTGTCCAGAATTGTTATATTATGACAAATACAGGTTTTTGCTAAAACAGACATGTCAGGAGAGCAGGTAGGTGGTCTTGACGCAATATAAAGAAGAATCTAAAAGGTACATCAACTTGTTTTCTCCATTTAAAAGTTGAGTTGGAGTTGAGATGACCTTTTAAATAATCCATCATCGCTCGGCTTTCTGCCAATCTCAGCATGTTTGCCTCCTAAGCTTTTAAATAGTTGCTGCACCAACACTATCCACACCGCACTTTTGGCCTCTTTTATCACTTGAGGCTCTCAAGGTTTGTCCATCTCAACAACTGGATCCTGTTTTTAATTGCCGTCTGGTAATTTAATCATTAGATGTGAACACATGCCAATCTTATGCAACAAGCGGCTGCGTGGGACATTTGAGAAGCAAGTGTTTGCCATGACACAAGCGACTCACATTTTGTGACATTATCTTGGTGCTTATTAGTTACTATACATATCTCAGATGGATAATTGGTTGACTCCGGCCCATCGGTTTCTGCATAAAATTTAATTTATATGATAGCTGCCAAGATGTTATCATCCACACATAACTAATAGCCTGCTAGTCATTATATAGTGCATAATTCTATTCCTACTTGTTTGTTGGAGGTTGACTATGTTCAGCCAATAGAACAACCCACAGAAAGAAAATTAAAAACAATGTCACTGTAGAACGCCAAAAATTTTAATATCTGAAAATTTTGAATCCTTCAGTATGTTCCGCTTCACTGATTCTAACACTTATATTTTATTCCTGATCAATAATTGCTATTAATTTTGCTACAATTGTGTTCTCTGCTGTCAAGTGGGCGGTCCCTGTTACTATGCTCCACCCTAGGACCGCCCACCTGACAGTAGCGTGCCTAATTGTGCTGAAACTAACAGATATTATTGCCCAGGAAAGGTGGGGACTAGAGAGAAAATTTCAGTGGAGTGGCACCTATTGAAGGATGTAATGAGGTGGGGAAGAGTCTTCCTTAAGTACAGAATCAAGTCTGTTCCCAGTAGCAAATGTAAATAGAGGGGGCCTCAAAGTACAGATGATCACCCATCTCCCCCACCTATAGGCCCTTTCCGTGAACATTGGGCCAAGTCCTCATTGTAGAGCATCTTGCATAGGTTTTTGCCTTCCGATAGCAAAAGTGGGCCCACTGTCTCCAATGTCTTTGGCAATTGCACTGGCTGACTTTATCAATTTCTTAAGACCATTTTATCATACAGTATGTATATATTATGCCCAAAACTAGATGAGATCTTTTTCAATTTTCTGTGCGTTCCAATGAAGAGATCTCGTTCATGTTGGCACGCTAAATACAGCATAACTTCCATACAGACAATTTCCAATCTGGTTAGATTGGCTGGATCAAGCAGCATTTCTAACATGTTCAGTAAATTCACACGATAATGCACAATCTAGCATTGGGCTTTTTGCTTTTGTTGGGAGTCAGTTCATCCCTCCTCATCTAGAGCAAGTCTTCACTATATGTGGGATAGATAACACTGATTCTGCAGAGAAGCAGTAGCCGCTTGGCCTTGCTTCTAGTTGCAAAGCAGTGGCCAAACAATATTCAGTCTGATGCTTGTAAATCGGCCTTCTACCTAGTAAAATCAGGCCAAGGCTCAGAAATTATTTGTTAGGTAGTGTAAAAGCACAGTGATGCATCTCAGGGGTCTCATCTATGTGGGCCCTACAGACATGGTGATTTTTAGTATTGGAGTCAGTAACTCGCTCTAGGAATGTAATAATTCACTTTGCTTAGATATGAATCTGCTTGCATTTGGAAAAGTGACTACAGCCATAAGCAGATCAACAACGTTCAGAAACAAAGATGATTCATCACAGGCAATCTTAGTAGAATAATCTGGTATCATCCGTGCAGTTTAAAGGATTTGCAGAATATTCCCCCCTCCCATTAGAATATGGACCCTTAAGAGTAATCATATGTGGGTTCCTTTAATAGGGCATAGTCTGAGAAGCTGGTGGGTTTGAGAATCTGAGGAACGGTACCAAAAAAATTCCAAAAGCGAGTACCAGCTATTTTAAAGAGCACCTTTCACTACCTCCACCAACTCCAACTCTATGCATGCTTTAATAGGTGTCACTTTACTGATTCTGGCACAGTTGGAATTTTTTCTCTAGCCCCCCACTGTTTCTGAGCAATAATTTGTCAATTTCAGTGCCTAGAATGTTAATTAGGGTCTCTACTGTCAGGTGGGTGGTCCCTGTCTGTTTGATCTAGCCCAGGACCGCCCACTTGACAGTGGAGAGTACTATTAGTATATTGGTTGTTAAAACTAACAGTGCTGATTGCTCAGGAACCATAAGGGCTAGAGAAAAAATTAAAATTCAAGCAGCCCTGGAATCGGTGAAGCATGACCTATTGAAGCATGCAAAGAGGTAGAGGTGGTGAAAGGTCCTCTTTAACTTTGTATTATTTATTTATTCTGAAAATTTTTATTTTAAGGTGTCCTTAAAATTTTGATTATAATTTTTCTTTGCTCTTGACCCATTCTTGGTTAAGAAATCCATGCAAAACTTGCAAATGAAATGCATTATGTGAATTCGACCTTACTGGAAATCTGATACCAAATTCTTAGCATGCAGGCATTCATTTGCAGTGTTCTCGATGTAGCTGATTCAATCTCGAAAATAACAATTGAGGATTAAATATTTCTCTCCAGTGTGATTCTTGCATATATCTATTCCATGTTGTATAAAGTATAATGGACATTTCAACAGAATTCCCGTTAAATTTGATTCTATGCAACATAAGCAATCTAATATCATATTGTCTACATATCCTATATTTTGGTGAGTTGTTGGACATTTTGACCCAATGTTTCGTTCACCTGTTATTTGAGGACCTCTTACATGTCTTGGACAGTTGATCACTACTTGGCCCTTTTACTAAACATAGTGGACTAGTATATCTTTGAGCCTTGGGCTCTATGCACGTGACCGTATGCATGAGCCAGGTATGTGATTGAATGCCACGGATGGCGCATAGACGATGTCTGTGTGCTTCCCATGACTCCTTGGACCCATTTGTTTGCTTCATTGACTCCAGGCTGCAAATGGACAGGTATAGGACCTGTTCTGAATTTTGTCCCGGACTCACTACCCCATACATGGGCCTGTAATATATACGGCGTTTGTATGGGGCCATTACAATATAATGGGCCAGTGTACTAGTTGTGGAAAATATGGCTGGCACACTGCCAATACGTAAATTTTTTTTTTGCGTGGAATCTTAGCACAGGAGATTCACAGATTCAGGAGATTCACAGATTCTTTTTTTTTTTTTTCATTAAGATCAGAGTAAACAGACAGAAGCTCTGTACTTTGTCATCGATTTAGATCATTTGTAGAAGGAAAAACATACTGCAAACAAAACGTGTCAACCTGCTCTTGCCAGTAATTGTTCTGCCCCGGTGGCATTGGTATTTTACATTCATGATTGCTATAGAAAACACTGGAACATATGCTCTCTAGCGTCATGTTTATTAATGTTGGAGGAGATTTCATAAATCTGTTCAACCTCTAATTTAGACTGAGGCTACATGGCGACATTCGCTCATCTGTGAGTTACGGTAAAATAACAGGATTACCATCACTGCAATGAAACCTCAAAGTTACCCGTGGGTGTCTGTGAGCATTGCAAAAAAAATTGTGTCAGCACACAGCACAAATGTTGATATATAGGATTTTCCACAGCGAATATTTATATAATAAACTATCGTTGGGACATCCACTGGCCACTAGAATGGGATCCTAAACACTCCATTACCCTTTTATAGGAGGAGGTCAAATGGAGTAGTGGTCAAACATGTACCCTGCCACTCCATTTAATGTATATGGGCTGACAGAAACAGCAGAGTGTCGGATATTACCATCGGACCATAGCATGTTCCACCTTGACTCTATTCAATCTTCTAGTGGTCATAGTTGATGCTAGAATGGAGCGGTTAGAAGTAGGTTCTCCCTGGCTACAGCTTGGATCCAGTAGGTGGCACGACCTTGGCTCCGCATTCCTGACTCTCTCAAGGCATTTCTTGTTGCAGCAAGGTCCAAGGGACAATAAGTAAAAATGACTCTCCTAAATGCAACCCTAACCCACCTGGTTTGATGTAGGCACTTGGGGTGGTGCTTACCAAAGTCAGAGCTAAGGGAGCCCCACCTACTGGATCCACATCTGGTCAGGGAGAACCTACTTCTAATCACTCCATTCTATCATCAACTATGACCACAATGAGAAGTTTGATGGAGTTAAGGTGGAGCATGCTCTGGACCGATGGAGATGGTCGACGCCCTACTGTTTCTGTCAGCCCATATACATTAGGTGGAGAAAAATGATGCATGCTCAACCACTTTCTCCATTTGAACACCTTCTATAAAGGCAATGGAGTGTTTGGAATCTTGTTCTAGTGGTCAGTGGAAGTCTCAGCTCTACCCTGTGGTCATACAGTAAGAAGGAACCTAGTGGGGTGGAGACACCTGTTCTAGTGTTTACATCTATCCAGTCATCAAAATCAGATCTTTGGAGAATAATGAGCTGTAAATGTACGTGGTCTACACTTCTAGCCTGTTACGGGTTAGAGCTCTCGCTCTTTGACATGAAGAGCAGATTTCACAAATGCTGCATTTAGTTATCCGTGCCTCTTTGATTTGTCAAGATAAAATATATTGGAGCGAGCTGACATTATAGATGTTTTATACACCATGTTTTACTTATGTTGATTTTCAAGTCAACCACAGTCTGAAATTCTAATCCCACTTATTTTATATTCTGACCAGCATAGCCAAAGAGTGGATCAGGAACCTATTTTGGAATGGCCCATTATTGTCCAATGTGTAACTATAGTAGTATCACATCTGGACTAATAGAAGTAATTCATTATCTATTAGTTCTCTTTAATACTGATCTCGGACCATGCAGAATGGCACATGACCTAATACACCTGTGTTCACACTACCATTATGGTTCCCCTTTTAAATGTAAACCACAAGAGAGTGCCAGATCCATCACACATTGAACCCCATTCACTTATAGAGAGGTCTGTTGAGGTTCCATCGAGGTGTCATTCATTTTGATGGAAAAGCTGGCAATGCATGCTCTGCTATTTAGATTGAATTGCAGATGGGGTGTGAACACAGCCTAAAACAAGCAATGTTGCACCACTTAAGAAAACAAAGGCGTTACATTATAGGGCACAGTATGCTTTAGCAGTGACCACTCTCTGGACACTACCATGTGGTTATTTTATAAGATTATATTTTGACTGTGAGTCTATAGTGAAAACCATAATTCCAGCTAACAATTCATGCTGTAAATGGCTACCACTATGCATACTATCTGGTACACCCCCTCTTATAGCACTGTGTTGCAATCCTTTTAACGGAGTTCCGAGACTGTTCCCATGGCAACTGAAATCTGAATTAAACTAACTGTATAACAGCAGACAGATGTACGCTTCACTCTCACTTTATCCCTGAAGCTGAGAATCTATCTGCAGTATATGCTACAGCTCCCTTCCTTTTTTACGTCAAAGAAGTGTCACGAGAGAACGCTGGACCTTCAGTACCAAATCTATAGTAAAAAGAGGAAAATATTCCAGAATAATTCTGTATGGCTAGTTTATCATTTATTAGTGCATTGTATTGTTGCACGGTGTAAGTATAAATCTAAATAATATAGCATTACGTTGCTGTGTCTATGGAGTATTTTACCATACCCATTGTGAAAGTCTCCATGTGTTACAGGTCTCTTGCACTGCGCGGAGCCGTGTACCTATAACACAGAGTATCTATTGTTGTGTACCAGAGACCTGTGCTTGTCTGTTAGGTTAAGGCCCCACGTACCCGACTGCAGGAAAAACTGCAGCGGCAACGCATCGTGGTTTTTTTCTGCATTGCTTTTCACAGAAAGTCCACAGAGGTTTCCTTCATCGTCTGCATTTCTATAGGTATAATTGACATCCTGCGATTTCTAAAAACGCGACGGTTTTGGAAACTGCAGCGTTTCTACTGTGCGTATTTTTTTGCAATGTGTGGATGGGATTCACCATGCCTTACAGGAGTATTCTCCCCTACAAACATGACATTTTGTATTTTTAAACCCTCACATACTGCAGTATGAAACCAGATGGGTACAGTATTGACCCATCGACGGGTATTTACAGTATAAGTTATGCCCCATCTACTGCATAGGTGAAAATTGTTAGATTAATGGGGTCAGACCATGTCCGCTATATTAATGGAACAGCAGATCACACCTGTGCACTCCCTCCCATTCAATTCTGTGGGATTGATGGAGATAGTGTTATACGTGGCCTATCTTCATTAGTCCATAGAGATGAATGGAGTAGTGAACATGTAACACCTAAACTCCTTTCATATGATGGACATGGCACCTCCATTCTTGTGACTGATGGGCACTTGTAAATATCGAAATACCAGAATACCTCTTTATGATGTTGAGTTTGAGGTTCTAATAGAGATCCATATTTTATACTCTCTTTTAAAGGGAATCTGTCACCAGAACTCATCATATCTTCCCATTCCCACAGATAGATAAGTTAGGGTCACCTGAACTGCACAGTGCTCTCCCCTTGTGAATCGCAGCCTTTGTTGCCAAGATATCACTGTTTTTGTCAATATGCAAATGAACTCTTTGGAGCAACAGGGGATCTGCTGTTGCTCCAAAGAGGTAAGCGGTAGCGCCCTTGTTGCTCCAAAGAGCTATTTTGTGTATAGATTCACAAGGGGGAAAACACTGTTTGATTCCGGTGACCCTACTCTATTTATCTTTGTGACTGGGTTCTGGTGACAGACCTCCATTAAAGAAGCAGAATACAATATGGTTTAGTGATGATAGATTTATCAGTTGCTGAATGCACACCAGTGCAAATGTTCTCAATTCAATTTAGCCTGCATACTAACCCAGCAGGAACATCGCCTTTACATAGACACCCTATAGTGGCAAATAATTGCGTGAAACAAATTATGTAAAAGTAATATAACATGTAATGTGATGTCCGCGAATAGTAATGTTGTCTCAGCCTTTATATTATGTGCCTTATGCACACGAGTGTAGTTTTTATCCGCAATATTAATTTCTATGGGCCCATACACATGGCCACAAATTATGAAGCACGTCCTATTCTTGTCCGCATTTGTGGAACAGACAAGTGTAGGGGATCATACAAGTCTTTTTGCGGATCCATGATTATGGATGACATACTGACATGGTTTTTGCACATCAATATTTGCGGACAGTAAAAAACACTATGGTTGTGTGCATGCAGCCTTAGGCCTTTTGCACAAGACCGTAGTGAATTTACAGTCTGCAAATACTGATCCACAGTCCACACATTTACATGTCCACATTGCATCTGTAAAGTCATCAGCAATCACGGATCCTTTGTTTCCCTACACTGGTCTATGCTGCAAATGTGGACAAATATAGGGCATGCTTGATAATTTGCGGACCCCTTCAATGGCCTGGGCACACATCTGCAAAAATTGCCCATAGAAATTGCTTATAAAATTACGGTCATGTGCATAGGGCCTTAAAGTAGGGCATATTATTTTTGTATGCTGCTGTGCACGGAATGCAAAATGTTTGTGCACTCTGCGTTAGAATTCTGATGCTATATGTGGCATTATTGGAAAATATTCCCTTTTTAAAATGGGTTAAAATATATTTTATTGTTGTTTTTCGTCTCCCTTCCAAATTTAGAGTACAAGATGTGAAATGGAAGAGAAGGTGGGATATTATACATATACAAAAATAGCTCTTTCTGGAACAAACAGTATTGTAGACAGATAATATTCATTAGCTTTTAGATCGGAAAGCAAAGTTCACTTCTACAAATAGAAAATCTTATTTTCATCCACAGGAATTAGTCCAGACCGATAACTTCCAATTCCAAGTCTCCGATGTCTGTATTAATCAAATGTATTGAGCATAAGCCTTATGTATAAAATGTCTGCTCTTAAAGGGAGTCTGTCAAAGAACAGTCCCTGTCCCTTCCCAATTGGTGCCTCAGTTGTTGAGATATTCGCTTTTTCCTGATATGCTTGTGAGCCGTTTGGTGCAATAAGGGTGTCACCATTGCTCTCATCGCAGCAAAGAGCCACCTTCCTGCTACGATTGACAGCACCAGCTCATCTATGTACTGTATTACATTGTCAGCTATTCATTCCAGTATATGGCCAGGCACAGTTTGCCTGGTGATTAATGCTGATCGCTGAGTTATAGAAACCAGACCTGTAACAAACTTGTTACCTTTAAGGGTTTTCCCCATCTGGGACTTCTTCTATGTCATATCCACAGAATATGCCGTAAATGTTTAATAGATAATGGTCCCACTGCTGGGAGCCACCTCTATCTTGAAAACTCTATTCTCAGAAGTCCCATACAAGAGAATGGAGAAAGCCGCCCATGCTTGGCTAGCTTTCCACTCACTGGCAGCTATGTAAATCTCTATCATCATGCCTACAGATCAAGAAAATTGGCATAGTGTTTTCTTCATGTGTACTTTTAGAAAATGTTAGTTATCCATAGTATGTTGGTCAAAGATGTTTTTTGAGATTTTTTGACAGTACCCTTTTAGGCTTTCTCATGTCGAAGAAAACAGAGAGATTTAGTAAACTAAATGCACCAGAATTTTGGCTTAATTTGTGTCAAAAAGCTGGTGTTTATTTTTTCATCTATTTTAGACTGTTTTCACAAAACCGAGTTTCATCCGTGAAACTTGGTCTGTGTATGAGCCATATATACGAGCTTCAGCTGTATGCCAGGATTTGGGCTCCAAGCATTATACATAAATACAATGTTAGGAGTCTGTGTCCCAGCATACTGTTCAGGCCAGTAAACCTGGTCCGCACGCAGAATGAGTTTCACAGATGAAACTTGGTCATGTGAAAGCAACCTTAGACCCTTTCTGTGCATTGCTTGACAAGGGGGCATAGCGGGGAAGAGGTTGACTTAATGTGCAAAATTCTAACACAATGTAAGCCGACTAGTAAGTGGTGCAAGGTAAGACAAACAAGTCTAAGCTGCACCATTTTTTTCATCCAGCATCAGTTGCTTTGATACATTTGATGTAAAAAATGTTTGGCATGTAGTAATTGGAGAAAAAACATCAAACATTGTAATGCTAGGTTCACACTTGCGCTGGGCTTTCCGTTGTTCGAGTACGTCGGGGGACCAGAACAATGGAGAGCCTGTTTGCTAAAACAGTGGTCACCCACGTACCCCATAGAATATAATCGGGTCCGACGTATTTGCGTCGTTTTTATACTGAAGCTGGCAGAGAGAAAAGTCCTCAGTGCTGGACTTTGCTCTCCACTGATTTTTGCCGGATTCTGCAACGGAGTCTCCACGTGATAATAGAACCATGTTGTGAGGAATAATCCTAGAAGTCTAGCGAAGGTAGAGGGTAAAATAAACGCAGTCAAATCATATAGGAATACGACTGTCGATTGCTCCTGTAGCAACTTGAGAAAAGATATAACAAAACAACACCCCAAAAATAAAACCCTAACTAAATATGAAGCTTAAAAACAGCAACACATAGTACAAGCTTCGACCAAATGAGAATTTTAGTAAATTCTACGAAAAAAAACAAACCCTACAGAATTCAATATAGTGTGCACACAGACACACACGGTGAACTGTCAACACTTTGACTTGAGTCACGTATAAAGGGAAGTGTCATTTCTAAAATTACATACTTATAGGGTTTATGTTTCTCTGTTATGCTAACTTTTGTTCCGGTAGGTTTAATCCCTGAGCAGTGTCAAGGTTGACTTGAGATATAATGGCCCACATTTATTGTAGTTGGCGAACCTGAAATCTGGTTTATTTACATTAATTTGATGGAAACGAAGTCAACCTAGTAAAACAAAAATGTCTAAATATGCTCCACATTTCTCATACAGCTCATTTTCAGTCCGCCTGTCTAGGTTTACCCTGCCTAAAAATTAGAGCGGATTAGTAAATGTGGCCCATTATACTAAAGTTGGACAGGATGAAACTAGTCCCGCTGTGCACACTCACAATGCTGCATACTGTATGATGACATATCACAAGGCATTATGGGAAAGGAGCTGGGAGCTCATGCGCCCTCTGTTGGATGTAACAGATCCTCAATTTAAGGCAATTTAAAACTCTACACACCTTCACTGGTGCTCTCCTCAAGGAGAGATGTCTCTGTCCATAACCCACTCATTGCCTCCCACAAAGCCAGCCAGTTCATTTTGCTCTGCACTGATGAGGGACAACAATCCCGAAACGGCGCTGTATGCAGATAAATGAAATTGGCTTGGCTAAAATCCCTTTTGCTGTCTCAAGACTCGGTGGGTCAAAAGCAAATTGAGGATCTGTTACATCCAACAGAGGGCGCATGAGCTCCCAGCTCCTTTCCCATAATGCCTTGTGATATGTAGATGCTTAGTAGAGGGCGAAAGGCAATTTAAAACTCTACACACCTTCACTGGTGCTCTCCTCAAGGAGAGATGTCTCTGTCCATAACCTACTGTATGATGAAACTGTCAAAAGTTGAGTTAGGCTGAGGCCACATATTGCAGAATTTTGGGCTGTTGAGGGAAACGCAACGGAAAAAAAATGCATCATTTTATTGTCCCAGAAATGTGAATAAGAATTAATTTAATCTCCTCTACGCTCTGCCGAAAATAAATGCTGTGGAAAATGCAGCATGTTTTAACCGTAGACTTATATGGGGAGAGGCAAAATAAAAAAACGCAATGGAGGGGCATTGAAAAAGACGAGTGTTTTTCCAGTTTTTTTTTTTCCCCGCTGAGTTTCATTATTTGTGGCCTTAGACACTTTTCCTTAAGCCACCTTTTGGAGTACATTGCACCAATACTTTGTACCCAATAATGGTGTCCGCATTTAAAACAAGTAGAACCCAGCATATCAATCCAGCCCTGCACATAGATGGGTTAGGGTCACCTGAATCAAATGGTGTTTTCCCCTTGTGAATTGCTGTCTCTGTTGCTGAGATATTGTCGTTTTTGTCAATATGCAAATCAGCTCTTTGGAGCAATGAGGGTGTTGCCACTTACCTGTTTGGAGCAATTGTAAAGCCCTCATTGTTCCAAAGAGCTCATTTGTGTATTGACAAAAATGTCAATATTTCGGCAATGGAGGCACCAATTCAAATGGGGAAAACACCCTTTGATTCAGGTGACCCTAACCTATCTATCGGTGGGCCTGGGTTGACATTCTGGTTTCTGCTGACAGACTGCCTTAAATTAATCTGGTGTAGTTTTGGACTCTTAGTTGTACCTATTTTTGTACAAACTTTGAGAGAGGCATAAAAAGTGTCTAAAACACATAATAAATATCCCCGCTATATTTTATGCATATTAATCTTCTCTTTTCACACTGTGGTTACATCCTAAACACAAAGTGCATCCTTGAATTAACTAGAAAGTTCTATGGGCATTTACCTCTATGTCTGTATAGGGGAATAGAAGCTTTGCATCAGAAAAACTAAGCTGTAGCCACTATAAATATATATTAAGAAATGATTTGGCATCTTAATATGATCCAGTGTTAAAGGGTAGGTATTCACTTTAAAGTCCTCTGTTCCAGGAATATAATGACCTATTGCAAGCATGCATGTAGATATACATGTATTTATTCCATCTACCCTATCGCATGACACTGACTCAGACTTGTATGTGTCCCAGCGCTCTTCCTGTTTTTAGCAGTGAAACGCTTCTTCAGACTTTCACGTTTATTTTTAGTGTATTAATATTACAAAGTTTAAGAATACTGTTTACGGATGTGAAAGTCATTATTACTTACTGAGGGCAAGTAGGGGAGAATAAAGGTGAAATCCGGCAGTGTTTTCTCTCAAGCCTTCTCATTTTGGCAAAGTAACAAAAATATGCAAAAACTTTTTTTCCTTTTTATATAAGGTGTACAGTCACAAATAAAAAAAAAAAATAAATAAAAAAAATACTTCAGGTAATAATATAATAAATAAATAAATAAGGAATATAATCATTTAGATAAAACACAACCATTAAAGGGGTTTTCTAGGACTGAGCTATTGATGTCCTATCCTTATGATCGGTGGGGGTCGTTGGGGATCCCCACAGATCAGGCCAGAGCATTCAGGAAGTGCTGGGGCCTCTTAACTGATATCAAGCACAGCACCATACATAGCATAGGGGCTGTGCCTGGTATTGCAGCTCAGTCTCATGTACTTGAATGGGACTGAGCTGTAGCTGTACCATGTGACTAGTGAACGTAACAATATTGGTGCAGGATGCAACCCTCGAGCTGATCTGTAGAAGACCCAGATGTCACACCCCAACCGATCAGATATTAATGACCTACCCTAAGGATAGCTTATCAATAGCATCTGGGCATGCTAGTGGTTTAATGTCCACAAATTTGCTGACAGGTTCCCTTTTGGAGTTCAGTAGTTGGCAAGGCAAGCCTTTTTGCAATTGAGACTGAGCTGGCATAGGTCGATTGACATAGGTCTGGCTTTAGAAATTGCAAGAAATCAACTATTATCACTAGCGGGAACTGCAGTGGCCACCACAGGGGAATTGTGGTATTACATGCTGACCATCCCACTATCCATAAGTAAGGATAGGTCATCAGTATGTGATCTGTGGGAGTTAAATATCCGGACCTTGCATAGATTAGCTGTTGCAGCAGCTTCTGGGTGCCAAAAGCTGGCAATGGACGGGCAGCGCTATTCCAATTACTGCAAGTAATAGGAGTAGCTCTGCAGTTCCCTGGAACCACCGCTATGCAATAGACAGGGCTGTTGCACCGCTCCTATTACTTGGATTAGAGTGGTGCTGTATGCATTGCCAATCCACTAGCAGCATCTGGAGGCTGCGACAACAGCTGATCTGAGTGGGGTCCAGGTGTCCGACCCCGACTAATTACATACTGTTCACCTACTGTTCATCAGTATGAAAATTTGATTTGGGGCCGGAAAACCCCTTTAATCTAGGTCCATCAAACTGAAAGCTGTCTTTTGTTAGCATCTCTACTTTAGCTCATCAACGATAGCTGTCTCTATAATGTCCATGAAATGCAGCTTATCAAAATATGTCCTTTCGTTGTCTTAGTGACACAACCCGTTTAATGAATTGTAGAAATTGACTTCTTCTATAAAGGTGAATATGATGAATGTACACATATTGACAAAAAATAATGCACCAGAAGGCTTTATTGTAATCAGATGAAACTTTCCATGTGTGAATGTAATGCTGATATATGTAAGGAGTTTGCATGTTCTCCCCGTGTTTGGGTGAGTTTCCTCCGGGTGCTCCAATTTTCCTCCCACACTCCAAAAACATACTGATAGGGAATGTAGATTGTGAGCCCTATATGGGACAGTGATTGACAACATCTATAAAGCACTGCGGAATATGTTGGTGCTATACAAGTAAGAGAAATAAATAATATTACAGCGAAAGTTTAATAAGGAAAACTGGACAATTGAAAGGAGGCTCTAGTGCCCTGTTAGGCCACCTCTAGCCTGGATAGAAGATGGCAGGACATGTAATGGGCACCATGACACCAAATTTCCTACTGTTAAGAGTCTGTGTAATGAACTTTTCATCTGTATCTATATGATGGGCAAGGAAACTGTGGGAGCTGCTCATGCTTGGCGGGTAAAATGATCCTCTGTACTGGTGGACTGTCTGGCCAGTCCAAAGCTTGTTTGTCATGTGTACGTGCCCTCATGTCACCACTGCTCCCAACAGCTAGGTTAGAATGACCATCCTGCTTCTCACTGTCCAATGATGCGCCCCCTCTCAAGGTCTGTCAACTGGGCAAAATGTTTTTGAGTGCATCGTAGAGACATGCCTAGCAGTCAATGGTCACTCCCAAGAGGTACACTACCCAAAAGTAGCCTCTGAGAGCCTTTTTATAGGGAAGCAGGGAAGCACTTTTACTCCCTCTTGTGGTAATACCCAGTATCCAATCAGGCCAAACCTGTAATCATTTTCTTATCTGCCAGAGACAAAACTACATCCTCAATTTTGCAGCAATGCCAACATTTCTCTCTGGGTGTGCTAATGCTTTATTGTCAATAAAGGAAAACTCAAGGGCTTTTTCATTTTGACGGAAATGCTTCTTATTATGGGGGAAATGTACTTTTTCAAAGTATATTCTGCTATTCTAGTAAAATTTTAATTCTATTTGTACTTTTTTTTGAAGGAGCGAATGTGAATCCCCCTCCCTACATGAGGACCAAACCGTTTGTTCCAGACTCAGGTGAGACCCTGCTCTGGTGCTCTTTTTCAATGAATGTCATGCATATGGAAAAATGTCTTGATTTAGTTTTTTACTAATAGTTATGTCCTAATTTGTTAGTTTCCTGATACTTTTACAAATGTACTCATATTCCCTCCCCTTGTGTCACCACTTTCTGAAACCACAGACTTTAGACAGTGTGCTATATCCCTGTGGTTTCCAACCACTAGTTGTAGCCTCCAGCTCTCCATGCTTCTAAGTAGAACAGTAATATTCCGAAGTTGCTGCATCTGGGGGGAGGACATTTGGTGACTTCTCAGTGTGCAGTTGTTCTCAGTATACTGATGTATACTTTGCTGTTCTTGAAATGAACAGGAAGTCTAAAGAAAGGTCCACAGAATATTTTTTTGTAGTTTTAAATGTGGCTTGGGGTTTAGATACAGACTTGTAAGGACTCTATTTGACGCAGTATTCTGTGACCACTGCTTCTGGGGGTGGGGGGAGACCTGTGTTTTATGAAATCCATATCAATGAGAAAGGCGCAGAGATGTACAGCAAGGGTTCACGGCATGCCGTGGGCACTATATTTTGGATCTGTACAACACAGTTCTGCAATACAGTCACATGCACTGGTACTGAATGACCAGGTATGAAATAAGTTCCTAAGTTTATGTAGCATAATAGACTCCTACACGGTAATATTATAGGCCATCAACCACAGTATGACTGTATTAAGGTTGAGTGGCTGGATTATTGCTCAATGCGGATTTTCACCTACTTGTTATATAGTTATAAAAATACCGTTCTTCTTTAATTATTCCCATCTCATACAGCAGAGCTTTTCACAACTCAAGTGCTGTTACCGTAAAGAACCCCATATTAGGTAAATAGCGAACTATACACAGGACACTACAACATACTGTTCAGTTTAGCACCAGTCAGTGCTTTGAGTAGATTGTGTGAAAAGTGCCTACTAGTCTAGAATCTTAAAGGGGTTGTCCCACAACCATAACTGATCAGCTATCTTCAGCATAAGTGATACGTGGGGATCACAAGAACAGGATCCCCTGTATAAATGGAGCAATGGCTGTGTGTATGTACTGTTGCTTGATTCACTCTCTATGGGACTGAAGGAGATTGGACCCCCATTATTGTTATCAGTGGAGGTCCCAACAATGAAATTCCCATTGATCAGTGCAAGTTACATGGAAAAGCAGCAATAAATGTAATGTAATGTTGAAATGCTCCCCAAAGTTATTTTACAACTTTATGGGAGACACATGTTATGAAATAAAATACTAAATAAAGACGAAACAAAATAAAGTAAAAAAGAACATCACACACTAACTTCTAGCCACTCCCCTGAGGACCCAAAACTATATATCCTGTACATATAAATGACCTTAACAAAGAGGGGAAACAATTTTAAGAGTATTTTTTGGGGAACTTGTGCTAATAAAGAAATAGTTGCTATTATAGAAATAGAAAAGTTGTTCTATTAAATAGCATGCTTTCAAAACCACATGTACAAAAATGTGTCTGGTCCCGAAATGGTTAAAGCATACCTCCAATTATAGAACAATATTTCATAAATGAATAGTAAAGGTAAATATAAGATACTTTGTAATATATCTTATTTAAGAAATATGTTTCTTTATCTTTTGGGTTGAGTTACTATATACATAGGAGTCTATAGAGAGGGGAGGAGAAGGAGACTACTGCTGGAAAAAACACACTTTGCTACAGCATGAGTCAGAGAGCTCTTCTAGCACTGCTTTGTTACAAGATAAAACTCTGTACCACTGCACAGAATAAAGCAATAAGTCAAGTACCAGCAGCTTCCTCCCTCCTCTCTACATAGAGTTCTGTATGTGAGCTGGAAATGGACTCTATGTAAACAAACAGGCTGAGAGAAGATAAAGAAAAGAGGAGTCTAATAAGTTGAGAAGGAAATTTCGTTAGTAATATAGATATATTACAAAGTAACTTATATTGAAATGTACTATTCATTTATGAAAAATGGTTCTATAATTGGAGGTACACTTAAGCAAGACTTCTTATGGCTTTATTACTCTAGTTACAATCACTTCCAGCCCTCCTGCCACCATTCTGCCAATGCAGAGTATTGTCTGCTATATAATGATGTTTGATGCTTTAGGTTTAATTGCTGACCATTACCGGGTATTGTCTCCATGTCATATTGAAAAATCCCAATATTCCTGTCATTTTTCCTTTATTATTCTACATATAATTACTGTGACCATGTGCTAGATGATCATACGTAAGCAAGTAATGCTTTGGAATAGGCAGAGGAAAAACAAAACATAAAAAAAGCTTTATCGTTAAATGGATTTGACACAAAGTAAAATGTGTTGGCTTTTATTAAAACTATTTTCGCTCTGAAATGTGAGCTCTGTGGGTCTGCTTTTTGGCATTGTTACATTACTTTGAAGTCAGGCAGATGATCCCTTGTAGTGGTTTGTGACAGCAGCATTTTTCTGTCTAATGTAATAACAGTGGCAATAAGAAGGCATTAAGTGGTATTCATAGACTTATAAATAGCATTAATAAGGCATGGGCTACTTTATTCCACCTTCTTGTTCCTTTTGAAGTCTGACATTAACAGCATTCCAAATCTCTGTATTATGGGGACCTCATGGCTTTCTCTGCAATAAATTAGAAGTTTTTACTAGAAATGATTGAGAAAGTATTTGACATGTACTGTAACTATGTATGCCGTCCTGATGTGTGAATATCAGTATAATATCTTGTTACATCTAACCCTACATTTGGAGAATAGTCACATATTCAGCGTATAACAATAACATCTAAGCACCAACAAGATGTTGAGGGACTAGAATCCATATATTGGAAGCATTTGAACTATAGTATTTGGAAAGATGCTTCTATGGGTACAGTACTAAGTAGCTTCTAGTTTTCGTAGTCTGTAGAAGTTAGATGTGGATAAAATACTTTAGACTGTAGGAATAATTTTCAGTACATCATTCCATCCTGACCTTTTAAGTGACCAATAAATTAATTCTCAGGTGCATTATCCGCTTGGATCCTTGGATTTCTTCATGCCCTGATGCATGGTATGTTGATAACTGGAATGGTATTTTACAGTGGCCATACACATTAGACTACATCAGGATTAGCCAACTATCTAATGTATGTAAGGGCCTCCCAACCCAACTCTCCTGATGTAACAAGAAAGAAAAGTTGAGCAGTTGGATTTCAATGCGGCAAATTGGCAATCCTTTTGCTCCTATGGGCGATAAGCCACCCTCAGAGGTGTCTGGCTTATTTCCTTCTCTATATTTAGAATACATGCAAGCCAAGCAAGGATATTTGTTGGGTGTGGTCAGAAGAAAGCCGTTCTACCAAACAAGCTGCCTAATATGTATGGTGAGACCAGCTGACCCAATGCTGTGTCCGACTGACCATCTAATGAGAATGGGGGGCTATCTGACTCTCACTCCACAAAATATGTTGGGGAAGATTAGAACTTGGAAGGTGAAATTTGGGGAGATAAGCCATTTCCCAAATTGTCCAGCATTGGCTTTCTCTTCATTCCATTGACACATGCACTGAGGGAAGCAGATGGGATAGCTATTGGCCAAATGAGAGTTTGGCAGTCATCTATCTAATGTGTTTGGCCAGCCTTAGTAGGGTAGTCAGTATGTTTCATGAGAACCGGATATGGTAAGACTTTCATGATTATCTGATAAAGACTCAATACTATATAAACAGCTACAAGCTGGAAAAATTGAAGCCAGAT
The DNA here is from genome assembly GCA_947044405.1 of Leptodactylus fallax. Taxonomy (NCBI): domain Eukaryota; kingdom Metazoa; phylum Chordata; class Amphibia; order Anura; family Leptodactylidae; genus Leptodactylus; species Leptodactylus fallax. Next base: position 10,131,835 of record CAMRHE010000005.1, on the reverse strand, counting down.
GGTTATAACCAGTAATAAATATAGGTTTGTTGATACAGTATATTAGAGATCCAGATAACTCTTCTTGGAAACTGAAAGCAATAAAGTAATAAATATAACTTGTGTTTATTCACATGGTATTAGCTGAGAGAGTTCCTTACCTGGGAACGTCAGCCATAAAACTTTGTCCCTAATACTGGAATTACCTTGAGCTCTTACTGTGCATGAGCTGTTGGGATGTCACTAATCTCTAGCGTGCACTGACTACCCGATGCAGCCGTTGCAAGATACAGTAAACTGTTGTTTTCCTGACTTACAACCCCTTAACACTGAATATATTACAGGGTCTGAATTGGAAAGCTTCAATGCTACAGTATTGGGATATGCTTAATATGCATCAGGCCGTGGCATATTCATTACATAACTAATAGAGAGGCTCCATTTATTTTGCAAAGGGTTACTGAAAATGAGAGCAGGAATCTTTTTACTTTGGGTAGCTTTTCCTTGCACATTCGATAAATAGATCATGTACTAAATCACATCTAGTGTTGCTAGTATTTATACAATGAAGTGTAAAACTTCATATTCGGAATATTATCGTATAATTAAATTCGGTCTTTGTTCTCTTATTTCTGCTTTGGGGAATTGTTCTTGTATTGTTTACAATCTGAGGCCAGAAGTAGGAAAAAGAAAATCTATACACGGCTCACACTGCAGGGAGTATTGATAGAAGAAACCTTATACTCCTGTATGCCGGCTTCTTCAGCGAAGCATACTTTTCTACTAACTCAATATAGCAATCTATGCAGAGTTTTTTCATAGCCTTTCTTGAAAAATTGAATTTTCTTTGGTGGAAAAGTGTAGTTTAAATCAAGTTTATTTTGAGTCATATTTTGGCTGCTTTTGCCCTACTTGCAAATTTATGAGCATCAAACGCTTTACAGTTTATTTCTTGAGATTAACAGATATTTTGTAACTCATGTTCAACAACTTTCTAATATATTTACTATATCAATATTTTTTAAAGACTTATTCTGCCTGTAAATGGAAAGACTAAATTGTTTATGGCATATAAAATCTATATGCCAGAAATAATATTCATGGGAAAACATTACTTGAGGTTGGTTTTATAGTTAAAGGGGTTGTGCAGGACTTTGAAAACATGGCTGCTTTCTTCTTCTCAGGAAGTGACATCATGTCTGGTGGTTACATGGCCATTCTGCAGCTCAGTCCCATTCATTTTAATGGGATGGAGATGTGGCATTGCTATGTGACCAATGGACATGATGTCACTTCCTGAGAAGAAGAAAGCAGCCATGCTTTTGAGTCCTGCACAATTCCTTTAAATATATTGTAATTAGAGATGAGCGAATCGAAGCTGCTGAAGTGGAATTCGATCCGAATTTCAGGAATCCGAATCCGCATTTCCTCACGCTTCGTGGTAACAATTCGCATTTAGTTCAAAATGGCTGCTCTACATGGGGCAAGGAACCAATTAGCAGGCAGCCCTGTGATGTCACATCACTTTAACACCTTCGCGAGCGCACAAGGCATGTTTGACTGCTGCATCCAAAGTGTTGACTCCCCCGATCGGTTATGGAGCTGGGAGTTAACTGTAACCTGCTCCATAACTGATCCAGGGTTTTAACAACTTGGATGCCGCGGTCAAACATGACCGTGGAATCCAAGGGTTTCTGCCATTTTGCCGCCCACTCTGCTCTCTGCAGCCAATAAATAGCTGTTTTTGGTACGCGATTCACTGTGATTTAATTTGGATCGAATAGAATCATATCGCAAAATTCGGCGAAGTTACCAAATCGAATTTTTTAATACTTCGCTCATCTCTAATAGTAATGATGATTTTTCTTATCTATGGCACCAATAAGCTCTGGTGCGCACATGCCTTGTTTATATGTGAATCATCTATTGTATATGTTTCTTATACTGTACCTGATAAAAGTAAAACTTTCTTATATAGATGTATTCACCTGTAAAGCGGTTATGCTGCAAACTTGTTATATCCTCCTGCTGTGTATTCAGCCTGATCACAGCCTATGAGGATAACTCTTTTAAACTTCGCTCAAATACTATACTATACTCTTCAATATAGTTTTGAAACCGTATACCGACCAATTATTTGCTTTAAAAGACATTTTTTGGCATGCATTATGCTAGTGGGAGTCTCAGGCTAGGTTCACACTAGCATTCGGGTTTCCGTCCTTCGGGTCCGCTTGTGGACTGCCGGTTTCTGCCGATTTTATACTGAAACTTGCGGAGAGAAAAGTCTTCCTTGCAGGACTTTTCTCTCTGCCGATTTTAAGCGGAATCTGTGACGGAGTCTCCTACAGAGATTCCAACGCAGATGTGAACCTAGCCTACGAGAAATGGTCGATGCATATGTCAGGAGCATTTAAAAATGGCCACCACGAAGAAAAAGTTAAAATATCTACATTTTTGTAACATCAGACAGATTTTAGATGATGTCAAAAAGAGCTCAGGATACTGACCAATGACTTTTTTTTTTTTTTTTTCTTATATTTAGTGTAAATGTAGAAGGTTTGACATTGCGCTGGGTTATTTTGTTCTCACAGCTTTTTTGACAAGGTATCAGCCAATTTTGTAGACTATCATGATAGATAACAGGGTCTTAGATTATAATGATATGAGCGAAGAGAGAAATCACTGCACTTAGTAGCACTTTACTGTACTAGTCATGTGTTGTCTGTGAGAACGTAGTCCTGTAGTCATTATAGTCATATAATGATAATAGATAGCTTCTCCATTGTCAATCACATGTCATTATATAGTGGCTAAGTCTTAAAAAAAAAAAAAAAAAAAAAAAGGAGAAATTGCTGTTAAAGTGCTGATGTGTAATGCTTATGCATACAGTTTGGTCTTGTCCCCAGTTGGCCCCATTTTGGTCCGTTGTGCTTCTTTTTGTGAATACATACTGTACCTTACTTACCATACTATACCATGCCTGTTAGATATTGATAAAGATATGGAAATCCACTGACTGTTCCCCTGCTCAGTGGTTGAATTTAGGTAATCCATTTACGTATCTCATATTACAAGGCATTTGATATGACTAGAAAATGCCCAATATAGTTGTGGCTAAACACGTCGGCCGCCACATTTGCGTACTGGATATAGAAATTTAGAGAGATGCCTTCTTTGGAGGTTTCTGAAGTCAAAGACCTTTTGTGGGACCGGGGGACAATGCTGTGTGTGCGTGTGAGCGATTGTGATGTTTGGTTTGAGTTTGACCACTTTTAAGGGATGACGCTTGTTCTTACTTCAGTTTATCAATATACACCTTACTGGGAATTTTAAGGTGGATTCACTTATGCCATAATTTTACACCATGGTCAAATCTGCTGCATAATCTGCATCTTACTTTATCTACTAAATTTTCAGTAAGTTCACGGCAAAGCTGCATCAAGATCCTTAGGTACATTGTAGATTTTTCAGCAGACTTGTCCTTGGTGTAAAATTGCGGTATTGCATGTGTAATTCCATCCTAGGTTTTTCCAGAATTTAGATAGGTATCGATATCATATAGGTGAGGGTCCAACATCTAGCACCCCCACCAACCAGCTGATTCCCGGAGCCATAGTACTGGGAATAGCAGAATGCATGGACCTGGCAGTACATTGCTCTCTCCATTCTGGTCATGTTAGTTCCTCTTAGGTTTTATACAAACCAATATACTGCCATCTGATAGAATTGCAGTATGAACAAACTAACCAGGCAGCATGGTGGCTCAGTGGTTAGCACTGCAGCCTTGCAGCGCTGGAGTCCTGGGTTCAAATCTTGCCAAGGACAACATCTGCAAGGAGTTTATGTTCTCCCCGTGTTTGCGTGGGTTTCCTCCGGGTACTCCAGTTTCCTCCCACACCCCAAAGACATACTGATAGGGAATGTAGATTGTGAGCCCTATATGGGACAGTGACTGACAATGTCTCTAAAGCGCTGCAGAATATGATGGCGCTATACAAGTAAGCGAAATAAATAAACTGAAGAAGAGAAATGAAGGACGTATACTTACTATTTGTTTTTATGCTGGCAAATTGATCTCTGTGACTAAACCAGATTTCACTGGTTCTCTTTAACTTAGGATATCTGTATGACCAGTGTGTCTTTGAGATGGCTTCAAGACTATAAGAGAGTAATAGCTGTCAGACAAAAATATGTTCAGATGACAGCTATTCGCTCCAACTCCTCATACACATACAAGCTCAGTTCATCAGAGCGTGCATGTGTTTTCACTGTGGAGAGGGGAATAACTCACTGTCTGACACGTCTGTCAGTGACTTACATCTATCTCCTTTGAGAACAAAAGATTGACCATGTTGATATGCGTCTGAACAAATGCTTGTGAACATCTAATACACATCAGATGGCTGTCAGTCCTGCTGAATCTGGTGGGTTTGTCAGATATTAGTCTAGTGTAATGTATGGGCTCCTTTACTGACGTTAGTTTTTATAGTGTTAAACAGTTATACATACAAACATGCTGAACAGAAAACTCTTTCAATTGTTGAAATTATTTAGAAGGTGAAAATGTGGTCTATATCGCCTTCTCTGTTAGTATACTCACACAGGTCCATACTTGGGCTCTTGTATGCAAAGCTCTTATGCAAGGACATAGCTGTCCCTTTACCTGGATCCAGAGGTTAAAAAAAGACCTGTCCGTCACTTTATTTTTTAATGGTTAATGTCTTTACAGTGGGAGAGGTTGTAGTGTATGTCTGACCCTGCACAGCCACCATCATGTTAGTAAAGTAAATTCAATGGTGACCCCCTGTACCCAGCCATACCTGTTCTGCAGGCACAAAGACAACTAAAGCAACATCATCTATACAATAGGAGAGCCCTGTATACAGCAACCTACACCTCTGCTTACTAGACCAATGTGAGTATTGAGGGTATTGGGATTCACTAAATTTATATATGGGAAATGTTCTCTTCTGCACATGGAATATTCCTTCATAAGTAGGAGATAAGTAACATACACGGGGGTTGTGACAGTAAACCTATATCTGTCTAGTTTCTATATTTCTAAAATACATAGTAAAACATTACAATAATAACAAAATAAAACAAATAACATAACACAAAGTATTTCTGCCTGCAGTCTGCTCTCCCTACTGTATCTCGGCACACTTGATCTCTCAGATTTCACCAGGACTTACAGTTCAGGAACATAAACAGCCACTCCTATGCTTTAATACTGGTCATTAAAATGGCACATCCTTTAATAGTGACTAAATATAGTAAGCATGCCTGACCCAAGTGCCTTTTAGGTTTGTCTACCAAACCTATATCAGAAAAGTGAATCTCCACCAGTTATCCTTTTAAAATCCAAAATTCTTGCTAATTTGTTAATATATTTTCTTCCAGCCGGGCATCAGTCTTCCTGATACTGAGCTCTAAATTCCCTGCATAGGTATAGATTGAAAAGATAACATGCTGGGTATCAGCAGTCACTGGAGTTTACAGGATACTGTGTTATGATTGAGCTCCCTCTAGTGGAGCCTGCAGGTAGCCAGCATGCTAGCTACTATATAGCTATGTCTATGCAGTGGAATTGGAACTCTGTATCAAAACAATGACTTATCACAGAATTTTCAACAAATCTAGATCAAAAGTGTATAAATAGGACCATTGCAGACCACCACTCATCTATTACACCACACAGTGAGTAGTGAAAACCCTGATGGACACGTCCTCCACTAGGTGGACAGATCTATTCTATATGAAGGAGTATATTGACCCTTTCTCCATTCATTCATTCTTGAATTCCTTCATTAATATATTTTCCAAGCTTTAATGAAATAGAAGATACACATTATATTTAAGTCCTCCAAACCCCTTTAACAAGTTTAGTCTCCTTATCAATGTAAATACATACATATACGGATTACCAATAGACGTAAAATACACTTTTTATATTCATGATAGTTTTTCTGCACAGTATCTGGTAATGCAACCACATCAAAGGTGAGCCCACATTTAAGGGCCCGTATAATGTTACAAAAAAGGTCTTCTGTTTTCCATAAACAGCACCACTCATGTCCATGGGCAGTGCTTGGTATTACATCTCAGTCCTATCCCCTTGAATATCAAACACACCTCATACAGCTCCTTTATATAATCACTTTTTACCTGGGTCTGTGATACATTGAGGCAAAAATAGGTTACAATTAAATCTCTAACTGGCTTTATTAAATCTGCATTTAATTCCATCTTTGATGTATTAATGGATCTCTTAGCCTGAGCTTTATTCATCATAAAATTGCAGAACATTATATCTCTCCATCAGCCATAAACTTAATTGAAGAGATTTAGGCTACAATATGTACCATGAGGACATGCGTTAAATTAGAAAAGCTGCTAAGTGAGTGTAAAAATTATAAGGTAGAAATATGTTTGTATATAGAAAAATGGAAAGCTTTCTGTGCTAATCCTGCTAGTAATGAGATGAGTAATTTCTGATGTTGAGTTCAGTATGCAGTGAACTCCTGAGCTCCATCTAGTGGGCACTACAGGCAGCCAGCGTATCAGTTTAAAATTATGTCATTTGGTATCTGAAGTGTGAAATTCACAATATACATTACTATATTTATGATATAAACATTTTGTGACTATAGAACACCATTTATCTAATGAGGGGTGACAGTCATCCAAATTCCATTGATGTATCACTTACATGTTTCCAGATCGGACAGCATAAACCTGCTGACAGATTCTCTTATATTAAAATTCATAGACCCTTGTACAAAAGTCAGGAATGGCTCCCCACCTTGTAAGTAAACTGAACTGCAGCAGCATAACTTCTTGAGGCCGCATGTAGAAAAACCCAGCTAAAAACCTCTGCGGTAAAAAAGCACTACAGAAAGCAGTGGAAAAAAACGCAGCAAAAAATGGTCGTGTTTTTCACAGATTTTTTCCAGAATTTTTCATTTTTGCCTCTCCTCACCATATAAGTTTTGAGGAAATTGCAACATTAGCCTCTAAAAGGTATCGCCTGATTTCTTCACTCTTCCACTCTAGTCAAGTAAGGCTAGGTTCACATCTGCGCACGGTTACCCGTGGACACCATAGACTATAATGGGGTCCGCCGGGTGTCCGCTGTCTTTATACTGAAACCAGTGGCGAGAAGTCCTCCATGCAGGACTTTTCTCTCCATCGATTTTCGGTGGTTTCTTCGGCGCAGATGTGAATTTAGCCTAATAGGTACAAAGCCACAGTACTGTCCATTCTATAGCAGTGGTGCTGGGGTACTCTAAACTGAGCTGCATCGTCTTTTGGTTGTCACCCAAAATTTCAGAAATACATAAATAGGCAGAATAGAACTTGACAATCGATATAGCTGCCGTCCATCCCACATAGATTGTTGTTCAGTTTTCCCAAGTTCCTGGATTGCAGATCTGCCTAGACATAGTGTGATAGAGAGTGGAAGATGTCTTATTGAGGGATGTAAGGCTTCTGGGTGATAATCTCTATGGGGATTATACTGGCAGCGTATTAGTTGACACCGAGTTTTCAGAGGAAGAGAATAACTGGCTAAACTATCTTTTCTGCGTGCTGATCGGGATATGATATGATTAATTTGATTGTGGTTATTTAGTTCCAGACAACTGTCTTCATGTGTGGTGAGCCGTCTTCTGAGAACAAGGTTATGATGAATGGCCTTCTCACTAGGTTAACACAACACTAATGAGGTTAAGAAAGTTTAGTGGTTCTATGCCTCCCAGCTCTTGCTATCAATTTGCAATGGAAAATTTTGAAAAATCTTGGACACCCCCTTTAATGCCTGTTCACATCAGACAATTATTTTGGAAAGTAAATGGTTAAAATAGCCATCCCTTGGGTGCATATTCTGTTTATTGTTGTGTCTTTCTAATTAGCAGAGATGACAATAACAAAGAAAACTACCCTCACAGAGCTACAGAACTGGAGGAAAATGCTACATGTTCCCGGGACCTTCAGCACCACATGGACAAGAAGATGTTTGATGGCTCCAGCAGACATGGCATTGGGATTCTGCAATCAAAGCAGCCAAGATCAGGAGGCAGATCAGACAACGGGAAGATACATGAAGGAAACCAAGTAAGAGAAAAATGATATAAATGTATTATACTGTGTGTATAGTATATAGCTATTCACAATGTAAGTGTCTATGGTAGTGTATGGTAGTTGTGTGTACATAGTTTAGTGTGCTGACTACTATGGGCTGTATGTATTATAGGGGAACCTGTATTGCTGAACATGATGTCTGCAGGTAGAATAATATAGAGCAGGAGAAGATGAGTGTATATCTATCTATATAGGAGCCCCGAGTCACGTGATCGGAGGCCGCACTCTGACTCCTGGGTAGCTTCGCCCCCCTCCCTCCTTCCCCTATCTCACAGGTAATTAGTTACCTGATCATGTGATCCAGGGATTGTAACATGGCTGGAACCATCCGGACTCAGGTCCAGTCATCATGTTTTTCCTGATGGAAGAGAGATGAGATGGTATTTTCAAACTCATATGCTGAGAAAAGAGAGGACATTTGTCAAGACAAGTAAAAGGGGAATCATATAGGAAAAAACCAGAAGGGGAGTTAAGGACCATCCAAGATCCCTATTACCCCATTACTGTCTATGAGGTCTGCAGGTAACCGCTTTTTTAGTGGACGGGCTCTCCATCATACGGGTCCCCATGCAGACCCGAATGACAAACAGCTTAACCTAGCATAAAATTTAAAAGGGTTGTCCAGTCCTAAGGATAGGTCATCAATAAGAGATTACTGGTGGTCCAACACCCAAGACACCTGCTGATCAGCTGTTTGAAGGGGCGCTTCTATGGCATGAGCCATTGTATGTCCACTGTGAATCAGACTTTGTGCAATGAAAACATTGAAGGTGTCAGGTTCCCATCCTATCATTCTATCCTGAGTATAGGTCATCAATAAAAAAGAACTGGACAATCCCTTTAACATATCTAGCTTCTGCAGCTTTAAACATCAATGGTATGTTCACATGTAGTGAATACCCTGCAGATATTCTGCCATGGAATTGTGTGTGGAAAAATCTGCGGTATATTGTTGGTAAGTGAGGATACCCTCAAAAAGCAATTGAAAATTCCACAAAAAAACCTAGCATTAATACAGCCTTAAAATGCTAGAAAAAAATGGCACCTTATTTTGAATTAAGGGGAGTCTTGAAGTCCCTTCCTCATGATAAAATAACTAGTTCTACATCAGCAGGATTAAGAGGCTTTTTACTGCTATCCATCTCTTAATATCCCTGCTATCCACATACAAGTCCCTACAAAGTAGGGCTTCATTTTGGAACATCCTGATAATCCAATGATTATCCAGAAATAACTCAGGGCAGCAAGTAGCCAAGATAAAAGGTTTACAATGTGACAGGAAAACCAGATGGAAAATCTTTATATTGAAGCTTGAGTTTGGAAACTTTAATAAATATATATTTAGATATTGCTAGAATAGCAACTCCCCATCACATTGATGTTTTTGCAATTGATCTGTAAAGAAAGTGCAGAATATTTAATTTAACAAACCTTTAAATACATCTTTAGTCTGTTTGCTTTCCCTAGTGGCAGCCTTAAGTGGCATAAATATATGTATGTAAGGATTTTCGACACTAAGATGTTGATGAACTATCCGTAGGACACTTGCTATCCCCTCTGATCAGCTGTTTTAAGAGGCTGCTGTGTATGGACAAGTATTGCAGCTTCTTCTCTGCATACCAAGCACAGCGCCACTCATTTTATAGCATCTGGGCTTGGTATTGTAGCTCAGTCCCATTCAATTGAGGGCCATGTGAGGTCTTGTGATGTCATAAACATATGAAGCAGAAGCAGAGGTTGTAGGAGCACCATGATCACTTCAAGCAGCTGATAAGAGGGGTTGTCTGACATATATACTGAACCTAGTGCCCTAAATACAGTATGGATCTTTTCTTAAGCGAGTCCACTGCCACCTTCAAAGAAAAATAACATTGCCCCTACTATTAGATCACATGTAAAAGGTTATGCTGATGATGCCATAAGGCACAGCAACATTAAAAGTACTAATGTCAAGCAGCCAGACAAAACTTGGCCATATAGAAATCCAGCTGTGTTGGTTCTCTGCTGACTGTTGGGTTTTGTTTGTTGCACCTTGCAGGTCACAATTCACTATCATAAATTGCGATGTAGTATGTCGACACTTTGTTCTTATTTTTCTGTGTAGTACTAGCTTTATCATGGAGGTGGACTTTGTTTAGTATCCTGCCCCATTCTCATCAAACTAGCAGCTGTAAAGCATACTACCCATATACTGTTTTTGCAAATGGTCCCCCTGCTGCTTCTGTCCACCCTGAACATTCTTAAGGGTTAAGCAATGCGTTCTCATCTACTATAATGTGATGAGAATGTGGCACTGGATTGGCAGCAGTAACCATTAAGGCAAAGAAGGTGCCATATTCCCTGTAGTCTGGATCCCTAGAACTGTCTTTGCTCAGCAGTGCTGATGGTCCAGTTCTCTGCCTACCAGCAGCTGACCTAAGGTAACACTAAAGGTCCTGGAGGGACATCAGCAGCTGCTCTATAAGAGGGATCCAAGTAATGAAGGCAGTTTCGCAGTATAAAAGAACTTCTCTAGCTATAAATGATATTGAGGAGTTTTCTTTCTAGTGAAATATCCTGAGGTGTTCATTTTTATGTAATTGCAGACCTCGCAGAAAGCATCCTATGATTTACAGCCACTTTCTATGCTTTCAAGGAAGGTGTGTCTTTAAAGACCTGTACAGCAGGCTGCTGGAATCTGCTCCATTCTGTCTCATGCATTATGGAGGGGCCCTATTTTATATAAGTAAATGGAAAGATCCTGATGTTTGATTACTTAGGAAGCCCCCCGCAACGTCAAAATCACTTTACTTTCTTTCTCTGCTTTTTAATTTGCTCATCAGCAACACAAGAGCCATTTTGCTTTCAGCAGCTGCACAATTCAGACAGTTATAAATAGGATCTGCAAGAGCGATCACAGCTGCGTCCTATTTCACTGTATAAAGCACAGTGAACTTCCAATTTGATGCGCCAAAAATCAACCAGTGTTTACAATGAGGCAGATAATCATCTATGGAACAGACTTACAATCCTGTCTGATTCCTGGCATCAGGAGCGCTCAGAACTGTATCTAATTATTCAGACTCTTCTAACTATTCCCAAAATGGATCCATTTGTTTACTTCTATTAATGCTTTGTCATAGTTTTTGCATGGTATGCTCTGGTCCCACTGATTTCCAATATCCCTATTGTCAACTTAAGGCCAAAAACTTTGGGAACATGTGGGCTTCCAGTTCTAAAATATTTAAATGAAGTTCTCTCTGCTATATAACAGACTCCTCTTCATGCTACACAGACTTGTTCTGGTACCAGTAAGTAACAGTTCACATTTGCCGCAGCTTCAAATCCCAGGATGTAGTAGTTTACAGGAAAGTTAGCCTATCACTGTCTAAAGCCGACATCAAGATAAAAAGGTACCTGAGTTTTCATGAAAAGTTGAAATATGTGTAGGATCTTACTGGACAGTCTGTTCTATGACTGTATAAGCCTTCATACATAATCTCCTAATAATGAAATTACGACTGAAACACATCTATGAGCACAGTCAGTAAAGCTGCTGCTGTCTGTGAATAATATCCCATCTGTAATCACACAAGCAGCCAGAAGTACAATCAAGTACATAGAAGACTTTTCTTACATTGCAAGATTTGAGATTTTCAGAATTCTCAGTCTTTTTTGCACACTGCAACAGTTTACAGACGTGTGGGAAAGCTGTGAGGAGAATCAGCCCTTCCCCTTTCCATTCACTGTCTGAAGAAAGAAAAGGGCTTTCCCTTACATTTACTGTCTTTCTGTCTAGAAATGACTGTATCCGGGGCCGAACGGTTTTAGGCGGACGCCAGCATGACTGGCTTGTAGGGGGCAGACTGTTTTAATAATTGTCGTTCCCCCTTAAAGTGCAGCAAGGGGGTTGTGGTTTAGGTAGGGCTTACGCACTGCAGTGGTTATGTAGGAAGATCAGTTGGCAGGTGAACGCCACAGAGAGAAGCTATAAGAGAGACACCTAGTGGCAGAAACTTTACAGAGGTTTTTCAGGCAGAAAGCCGCAACATTTTTAATTAAAGTGCATTACATTTTGGTCTAGAATCACATACTCTATTAAATGAGACTAAGTTGTCTCATAAGTTAGTAATTATTTAAGAGGCCCAGACATAATGAATAGCCTCCTTACATGCTATATCTTTTTCCATCTCTGCTATAAGGTCAAGTTTATAATGTGGCAAAAGGTGGCAGTCTGCACTATGTCTCGTTCCTTATTTTTAAAGATATGTGATGTCCAAGGTGTATAATTTGGCTTTATACCAGAGGTGGAAGTGTGGATGATGGTTAAAATACTATAATCGTTATGTCAAGTTGTAACCTTCCAGTAAAATACTGCACCCTTGTGTTCAGAGTTGCATGAAATGTGAATTTTTACTAATTGGCTATTGTGGACTTTCCATAGTATTGTTGCTTGACTCCATTGGGGTTTGAACTAATGCTCCTTATATCATTTGACCTGTGCTTCTTTTGGTACCAGTAAGGTTGAGAAAACTACAAAGGGAACAAAAGAGTTATTCCCATCTCTGCAAACTGCTGCCATGGTGTGAATAACTGCCCCTAAGTCCCTACACATTACACAGATGTGCTGTGCTGTTTCTGCAGCTCCTATTCCCCAATATGGGTGCTAGGGACATCGTGGCACTAGTGGTTGGTAATTGTAAGCAGTTATTTGCGTATTGGCGGAAATTTACCCAGATGCTAATAACCCTTTAAGATGTTGGAACCATAAGTTAATTGTAACAAAAGTTGTAAAGAGTTTCCATGATTTGTCAGCCCTCTATATGTTATGCAACTGCTCTGCTGCTTTGAACAAACTCAGCACTGCTACATATTTATACTGCATACTATCACACATACATTATATTACATTCTCTATAGGTGTAGTCATCTATGATTTATACCTACATCACACAACAGAAGCTAAGCATTGTGTCTTGTCTTATATCATGTTCCATGTCAGGATTTTTGTATTGTGAGCTGTTTATAGAGCCATATCTTATGTCAGTGATAGATTTGCATATGAAAATAACTTGCTTCGGCATATGCTGTCATAACAATGCTTCTATTTAAGTTCAATGACAAAATATAGATGCTGGTGTGTGTAAGTGTTTGTTAAAGGTGTTAGCTATCTTTTATGGAAAAAAAAATCAGCTGCAAGGGCCATGTATTAAAAAAGATTCAGTACTACTTTCTCCATTTCGATAGTGTTATAACCACTTAAAGACGTGTCTGTTCTTACTTTTCTTTTTGTCTGGACATGTCCAGATAAGGCTGTATTCACATCTGCACCAGTATCCATCTATGTGTCTACAGTATGTGTGGCCACTCAGTGGTCGTGTTGTGGATTACAGCTTGGCCATGGTTTTGCTAGCATATTACAATATTGTATGATATATGAATATTTGTATTGAATTGGTTTCATAGGAGATTGGAGTCCTCACCTTACATGTTACATATCAGCACAGTGTAAAAGCTCAGTGAGTAGTGCCATATTTTTGCCACAGTACCCAAAGCCAAATCAAGGCTATAACAGAGATAAATACAAAGCCAGGACACAGATAGAAGAATACTAAATAAATACACATGAGCATTTGGTTAGGTCAGTTTCACACCAGTGTTATGCGCCACATTTTTGCACAGGTTATATTGGCCCTTATATTAGATACTCTATTAGGGAATATTAACACTGTTGAATTTGGAACTGAATTTGAGGTGGATTCCACCATGACATCAGCTCCAAATTCTACCTGAAATCTTCCTCCCATTGATTTCAATGGGAGGCATGCGCTGATTTTTTTTTTTTTTATTCTGGTTGATTTTTTTTATTTGCCACCGGAAAAAATAAGCACCATACTCGATTGTCAGGTGGATTCCAATTGATAACTCCCATTGAGGTGAATGGGAAGATGAAAAATGCCGCCTGGCCTGTGTGGACTTTGCAACTTCCACGGTGGATTCCACAGCAAATACTGCGGTGGAATTTGATCAGCTATAAAAAAAAAAATTCAGCCGTGTGAATGTACCCTTATAGTGGCTCTGTAATGGTCCAATGGACGTGAGCATTACCTTGCCTCCATATACCTCACCACAGTATGGAAAAAGGGGTCACCCCAAAATGTGTGCAAATAAAAAGAGAGAAACATATTTGCAGTTAATGTGGCTTCTTAGAATCAATTTTACAACATACAGGTTCATCTCAATAAATTAGAATATCTTTGAAACGTTTATTTCAGTAATTGAATTAAAAAAGTGACCTCTTTATATTTTCTCGATTTTTTACACACAGAGTGTTCTATTTCAAGTGTTTTATTTCTGTAAATTTTATGGATTACAGGTCGTGAAAACCCAAATCTAAGAAAATTAGAATATTGTAAAAAAGTTCAGTATTGTAAATTCAGTGTGTCACCTGCCAAGGTTTCCTAAGCCTTTACATGGTCCTTCAGTCTGGTTCAGTAGGACACACAATCATGGAAGACGCTGATTATGGATTGTATTACTGAATTACTGAAATGAATGAACGTTTCCAAGATATTCTAATTTATTGAGATGCACCTGTATTTATCAATGCCTGACATTTGTCCTAGTTGTAGAGTATGTGTCCGCTCTCCTAACATGTCTTTATTAAATATGTTAATTTCTTACAAAATAATTCTAGAGGCTCAGAACTGTTTTATACAATTCCTCTGCTGTTAGTCCTGGAAATATAAGAATAAATTGACAACTCGGTATTAGCATTCTCCTTCTCAGTGGGGTGTAACTGCCTAGTCAGGGCAGACTGTATATGGACATACCATTTAGGCAAGGGGAATGGTGACTCCAGTTGTTAATTTATTCATGTATTTCCAGGAGGAAAAACTGAGGAACAGCACAATGAAAATGTTAATTTGAGAATTCACCCTTCTTTAAGGGGGGTATTACTATGAACGTATAAAAAAAAAAAAAAGAATGACCAAGTTGCATCAGCAACAAACTGATGCTTTTTTTCATATATACATTCAGACTGTATGTAGACAAGACGAACCAAGAGGTTGTCTGAGACCATAGTCTCTAATGATCTCCCGGTCCACTTAATCTTGGCTAAAGTAGAATATGCTACAATTTTTTTTCCACATGGTCCCACTGTTATGCATAGACTACTATGGGTCCGTGTGCTACCCATGTACCTTCTGCTGTACACATGAACAGAACAGGGACCACAAATACAGACGTGTGAATAAGCCCTAAGATCAGTATTAACAGGGAAAACATAGTAGACGGGAGCTGCTGGCAGTCCATGTGCAGGGGGGTTCAAAGTACAGTAACAATTCCCTTATTACTATTATACAGGTAGCATGTTTCTATTCCATATTGGTATCTTTATCCTACTATATATCATATATAACAGGAGTAGAACTATTGTAGGAAATCTCACAATTGAGAACCACATCATGATTTCGACCATTACTTCTAGGATTACAAATTAATGACCTATCCTTAGTATAGGTTCTAGATATTAGATTGGAGAAGGTCCAACACTCATGATGGTGACCTTATCAAAACGACAGCGTTGGCAAAGGCAGTGGACTTGGTACGTGGTGGTCTCTTTGAACAGAAGATCTGTGGTTGTGTCGGACCCCCACTTATTTGATATTGGTAACCTGTTCTAAGGAAAAGCTCTTTAACATATCTCATATTTATGCTATGTTTTATTGTACCTGGCCTCGCAATATATTCCTGTTACAGCAGTAAAACCTGCCCCTATGTCTGTAAGAACACTATATCCAGCCTAAGGCTTTCTCCTGGGTTAACCGAGGCCACCTAAGGCTCCTGTAGATAAA
Organism: Leptodactylus fallax; assembly: GCA_947044405.1. NCBI lineage: Eukaryota > Metazoa > Chordata > Amphibia > Anura > Leptodactylidae > Leptodactylus > Leptodactylus fallax. Next base: position 10,115,876 of record CAMRHE010000005.1, on the reverse strand, counting down.
TTTCATCTAATCAGTGTTTGCCTTGGCTCTTGTCCATTTCCTTCACACTGAGGTGATGTACTTGAGATTACATAAAGGGGTTTATTTCACATTTACATATGACAGGCTGATAATGGCCGCTATCACTGCACAGTCTGTAACAATGTCAACAGAGTCTTGGAGGTGAGGTGGCACTAGACCCATGATAGCAATGTTCTGCACAATGTGATTGATTTATATTATATGACAATGGACACATTTACTAAAAGTATCAAAGCACCTTTATCAGAAGTGTCATAAAACCACATGCTACAAAATTAGGGCAGGCAAAATGGCTCACGTTACATGGTACAGGTAGCACAACGCTTGGCATACTAAGCATACTTTTTTTCTTCAAATGAAAGTCAAAGTGAATGAAAAGAGCTGCAGTACCATTTAGGACCACGGCAAAGTGCATGGAGCTGTTCTGATTAGCTGTGTTACCATGAGTCAGACCCCCACCAATCTAATATTATTGACCTGTTGTAAGGATAGTGCATCAATATGGGTGAGTTCACACTGAGTTTTTTTGCAAGAGGATTTTGAGGCAGATTCCTCAAAAAAAAAAAAAAAAAAAAAGTCCCCCATTCATTTCAATGGGAGTCAGTAGCAGTTTTTTCCTCTAGCTGATTTTTTCAGAAAAAAAGGGACATGACCTATCTGCAGGCGGATTCCACCTTGAAAAACCAATTGAAATCAACAGGAGGCGGCAAAAACATAGTTTTTGCAAAAACCACATCAAAAGCTGCTAGTGTTTTTTAAATGGATTTTTCAGGTCCATACAAAAAAACTGCATTGTGTAATAATAAAAAAAAAAAAAAAAAAAAAAAAAAAAGCGGCAGCTCTGGGTATGCTTGGAAAACACACTACTCTTCACTCCTCTGGAAACACTTCCCTGGCTACACAAACGCTACTGGACCCCACGGTCCCTATCCCACACCCCATTTGTGGCTAAACAGGTTATTAGAAACTGAAAATTGTACCTGTCGGAGATACAACTCTTTCGAAATGACGGGCCACTCACCCCCCTTTCCCATAACCCTGACATCCCAGCTGCCTGCGCCTCTTCTTTCTTGGCACACTCCATGAAACGTAACCTGCTTCGCTTTTCTCAAGTACTTAACCCAAACTCACTCACTAATTTGTAGACTATAGTCCCAGTGAACAATCGCACCATTTTAGCCAAATGGCACTTCTCTCAGCTCTGCCGTTACTATTCAAAAATTTCAACAAGTCATTCTCTCCATCCGTCCATGACCCCCTTTGAAAAGCTCTGCATCTCGTCAAATCCACCTATTCGATCCATTTCCACCCTCTACACTTTGATGTCCAACCCTCCGTTATCCTGGTCCATCATTTTCCAGCTATGTCATAAATTCTCAATCTCCTGCAAAGCTCAAGAAGCAAGCTATAAAATACTCTCCAGATGGCACAGAGTTCCTGAGATTCTCCATTATATCTTTCCCCAGTCCTCTGACAGTTGTTGGAGATTTGGCAAAGTGCACTCGTATATATGTCTTATACATGGTGGAAATGTCCGTTCATACATCGATTTTTGTCTGACATCCGAAATGTCATTTACAAAGTTTCTGGAGTCGCATTACCAGATGATCCAGCTGCCCTTCGTTATTCCATTTTCCTGCACAAGCTTAGGAAATCCACACGTGCCCTTATTAGCTTTAAGGTGGTAGCTGCCTCAACAGTCATTCCCCATTTTTGGAAATCCGCGTCCACACACCCTCAATCCAGGATTGACTCACTGAGCTCCTATATCTCAGGCATATGGAGCTTGTGATCTCGGAATGGCATCCCAACTCTGATAAATATCAACATACCTGCCAATTGTGGGACATCTTTCAATATTCACCAGATTTCTTCACATTATATTGACCTGAGTAGAGCCCTCTCTGCTTTCCCTTTCCCCTTACTCCCTTATCCCCCTCCTTCCTTAGAACATCCCAGACCCTTTGGTTCTCTTTCCTATACATGATATTTTGTATTGTTTTTTGTTACTGTGTGTCATTGACTGGACATTACACCTCTACTGCCCGCCTGCTGCCTCAGGCCCTACAACAGCAGGCCTCACGCTATCACTGGCCATATCTTTCTCATAAGGTTAACTGTTGCTCATTTCTTTTTTTCTTTGTGTTTTTGTAGTATTATTCTATACTTTATTTTCCTTATTTTGTAACTCTACTAAAAATATGTTGAAAATGAAATGTTTCCTCATTTCTGAAGCAGATTTTTTTCTGCCTGCAAAAAACTCTGTGTGAACATACACTATAAAAAAGAAACACTTGTTTATGCACATGAAGTACTATGGCTCTATGGTGCCTTCATAAGAATACATCTGTAATACAGCATGAGGTGCAGCGAAAAATATCTTGGGTGTTCCTCCTAGGTAAAATATGAGACACAAAGCTGCGGTACAATATGGGATCATAGTGGTCTATGAGCACCATTCTACAGATCTGTATTATAGGCATGTGCATGAGGCTTTACTATATATTTCCTGGTATTTTATTTAATTTTAGAGGGTCTATTGCAGTTTAATTTATACAAGTGGAGGAAGCATGGAATATTCCATATATTAATGAGTCATAAGTTGAAAAAATACTAGCCGATGCAAGTCTTTAAAGAGGACCTCCACCAACTACAATCTTTCAAGAGGGTCTGCTCCACTGATTCCGGCTCAGTTGGAATTTTTTCTCTACCCCTCACCATTCCTGAGCAATCACTTCTAATAGTTTCAGCATCATTATGCTCTCTACTGTCAGGTGGGAAGTCCTGGGCTGGAGCAGACAGACAGGGTCCACCCACCTGACAGAAAAGAGCATAACTGTGCTGAAACTATAAGCTCGGAAACCGGTGGGGGTTACAGAAAAAAAATTCCAACTGAGCCAGAATCAGTGGAGAAGACCCTATTGAAAGACTGTAGTTGGTGGAGGTGGTGAAAGGTCCTCTTTAATTGCTTATTGTAGAGGTTTGCTGTGCTATGGTGTTTAGTAATTGGTCATTAAAATGGAAAAAAAAAAAAAAATATATATATATATATATATATCAGTATATATATTCTCCTGCACTTCCATTCTACTGTAGACTCACGCTTGTCAATAATGAATTTTTAGTATGGCTTGCACTTACACATATTGTACTACAGACGGACAAGTCCTTTGGGTCAGGTAAGTTCCTCTGTTGGGGTCAGTGGATGTGCACTAATTGAAGCTCCTACTTTGCAGACCTGCCAGGAATATATTAGTGGATTGCATCATTAGCAACAGCCATAATAAATTCATATTGCCAATTAACTAGCTACAATGACGGCGTTATACTTTAATAGGTATATTCATAATCAGCAGATATGTTGCAGAAACTCCTGCAACTGCCCCATTTATCTGAGCACATGCCATTTTGGTCGGCTGTAAGGTCTTCTCCTCTCAAATACGTTACCTTCCATTTATTGGATTTTCAGAAATTTAGACCACCTAATTCAGAATTTTTTTTCCCCCACAATTGACTTGCTTACACAGACATGTTTGATGCCCACAGGCAGGTGAGAAAATACGAAACGGTGAACCTGTCACAGGATCATTTACTAGAGCTTTACATAGGATATGAAGCATTTATGCTGTAAGTGTGTAAAACATGGAAATTATCTGTAAAACTTTGTAAAACATCATTCTTGACATGCAAACAAGTAAAGTTGGCCTGCTTGGTTAGGTTTCACTGCAGATTGCAATGCATGTAACAGAACAGTAGGTGGTGCATAGAGCTAACCCTCTCTATCTCTATCCATCTATTTCTGTCTATCTTTATCTCACATCTATAGCTATATATCTATCTATTTAAACAACGTAAAAAAAAAAAAAAAAAAAAGGATTTCTGCCAGCATTTAAAAAAAAAAAAGATGGAGTCCTTTAATTCACGCCATGTGACACAGAGCCACTTCCAATGACTAAAAGAGCTCAATCATTTTTTTTAAGATCCTGGTGGAATTCCTTTTTTGACATTGTTTTCAAAAAGTAACATTTAGTAAATCCAATGAATTTATTGAATGAAATGTCGGGCGCGCCTATTAAAGTGAATGGGAGTGCCGTCCACCACCAGTTACACCCACATTCAGCCTGGTTGTGGTCAGGCTGAATGCACAGCAGGGAGAAAGAACTCCAGACCCCCCCCCCCCCCAAGTTCTTAAGATTGGTGGGGGTCTTAGTAGTCAGACCTCCACTGATCAAGTATTTATTCTCTATCCTATGGGAAAAGATAAATACTTTGTGACATCCCTTTAATAAGTCTGTCTATGTGCCAAAATTGATACTTACGCAAGCAAGGAACCTGCTTAGAGTTTGGGTATAATTTATACCAACTTTCTGCCTACTTCTAGATTTCATAGGACCGTAGTGTTGACTGTTCTACTGTAAGGAACTTTGTCCTCATATTTACTATAAGCACTGCTAGGTATACAAGTAGTGGTCATAGCTATACACACGTGGACAAAATTGTTGGTACCCCTCGTTTAATGAAAGAAAAACCCACAATGGTCACAGAAATAAATTGAATCTGACAAAAGTAATTTGCCAAACTACATGTTGACAAGCCACAAAGCTTCTGGGAGAATGTCTTATGGACAGATGAGGCAAAAATCTAAATTTTTGGCATGGCACATCAGCTCTATGTTCACAGATGGAAAAATGAAGCATATCTTGAAAAGAACACTGTCCCTACTGTGAAACATGGAGGAGGCTCTGTTATGTTCTGGGGCTGCTTTGCTGCATCTGGCACAGGGTGTCTTGAAGCTGTGCCGGGTACAATGAAATCTCAAGACTATCAAGGGATTCTAGAAAGAAATGTGCTGCCCAGTGTCAGAAAGCTTGGTCTTAGTCGCAGGTCATGGGTCTTGCAACAGGTTAATGACCCAAAACACACAGCTAAAGACACGCAAGAATGGCTAAGAGGAAAACATTGGACTATTCTGAAGTGGTCTTCTATGAGCCCTGACCTAAAGAAAACTCATGAAACAGGCCTGGACAGAAATGATGGTTCCCTTAACTTAATATTTTGTTGCACAACCTTTTGAGGCAATCCCTGCAATCAAACGATTCCTTTAACTGTCAATGAGACTTCTGCACTTCTCAGCAGGTATTTTGGCCACTCCTCATGAGCAAACTGCTACAGTTGTCTCGGGTTTGAAGGGTGCCTTTTCCAGACGGCATGTTTCAGCTCCTTCCAAAGATGCTCAACAGGATTTAAGTCAGGGCTCATAGAAGGCCACTTCAGAATAGTCCAATGTTTTCCTCTTAGCCATTCTTGGGTGTTTTTAGCTGTGTGTTTTGGGTCATTACCCTGTTGCGAGACCCATGACCTGTGACTGAGACCAAGCTTTCTGACACTGGGCAGCACATTTCTCTCTAGAATCCCTTGATAGTCTTGAGATTTCATTGTACCCTGCACAGATTCAAGGCACCCTGTGCCAGATGCAGCAAAAGCAGACCCAGAACATAACAGAGCCTCTTCCATGTTTCACAGTAGGGACAGTGTTCTTTTCAAGATATGCTTCATTTTTCTGTCTGTAAACATAGAGCTGTTTCGATTTTTGTCTCATCTGTCCATAAGACATTCTCCCAGAAGCTTTGTGGCTTGTCAACATGTAGTTTGGCAAATTACTTTTGTCAGATTCAAGTTATTTCTGTGACCATTGTGGGTTTTTCTTTCATTAAAAAAGGGGTACCAACAATTTTGTCCACATGTGTAAGTAGTGGTTGTAGCTATTTACTATAAGCACTGATGGGTATATAAGTAGTGGTCGTAGCTATATATTATAAGCAGTGATAGGTATATAAGCTGCAAAATCCTCATATAATAATACATATGGATTTCAAGCACATAATATCAGCCACATCTGGATTTAGTCTTAAGGGCGATAAGGGTATTTTCACACATGCTGAATGGCAAAATCTTTGGACGAAGCAACAACACGGTGCATATTTCACCTCAGATTATGGCAGCTTTGTCATGTAGTTTTTGACTGCACAGATTGTAGAGGTGAAACAAGTCATTATAACTTTTTTCACCTGTAAAGACTTTCCATGTGGGATGTGTGAAAGTAGCCTGTGGATATGGTGCTGAATGCTGCAGACATGTCAGGGGACAAGTCCTGAAATCCCTGCCTGTGCAGAACATATAGGGAAGGAGGATAAGAAGCTGGGAGGTCTCACATCTACAGGAGGTGAGAAGATGGACTGGAAAGTAAATGCTTACTGCCATACTGTGAGGATTCAGTATATGGGGGCTGATATTGTGGGGGAATCAATGTATGAGGAGCTGATACTGAGGAGATTCAGTATATGAGGAGCTGATACTATGAGAAGATTCAGTATATGAGGAGCTGATACTGAGGGCATTCATTGTATGAGGAGCTGATACTGAGAGGATTCAGTATATGAGGAGCTGATACTATGAGGGGATTCAGTATATGAGGAGCTGATACTGAGAGGATTCAGTATATGAGGGGCTGATACTATGAGAGGATTCAGTATATGAGGGGCTGATACTATGAGGGGATTCAGTATATGAGGGGCTGATACTGAGAGGAGATTCAGTGTATGAGGAGCTGATACTGAGAGGAGATTCAGTATATGAGGGGCTGATACTGAGAGGATTCAGTATATGAGGGGCTGATACTATGAGAGGATTCAGTGTATGAGGGGCTGATACTATGAGAGGATTCAGTATATGAGGGGCTGATACTGAGAGGATTCAGTATATGAGGAGCTGATAATATGAGGAGATTCAGTATATGAGGAGCTGATACTAAGGAGATTCAGTATATGAGGCGCTGATACTATGAGGGGATTCAGTATATGAGGCGCTGATACTATGAGGGGATTCAGTATATGAGGAGCTGATACTATGAGGGGATTCAGTATATGAGGGGCTGATACTATGAGGAGATTCAGTATATGAGGGGCTGATACTGAGAGGATTCAGTATATGAGGAGCTGATACTATGAGGAGATTCAGTATACGAGGGGCTGATACTATGAGGAGATTCAGTATACGAGGGGCTGATACTATGAGGAGATTCAGTATATGAGGAGCTGATACTATGAGGAGATTCAGTATATGAGGCGCTGATACTATGAGGGGATTCAGTATATGAGGCGCTGATACTATGAGGGGATTCAGTATATGAGGAGCTGATACTATGAGGGGATTCAGTATACGAGGGGCTGATACTATGAGGAGATTCAGTATATGAGGAGCTGATACTATGAGGAGATTCAGTATATGAGGAGCTGATACTATGAGGAGATTCAGTATACGAGGGGCTGATACTATGAGGAGATTCAGTATATGAGGAGCTGATACTATGAGGAGATTCAGTATATGAGGCGCTGATACTATGAGGGGATTCAGTATACGAGGGGCTGATACTATGAGGGGATTCAGTATATGAGGCGCTGATACTATGAGGGGATTCAGTATATGAGGCGCTGATACTATGAGGGGATTCAGTATATGAGGCGCTGATACTATGAGGGGATTCAGTATATGAGGAGCTGATACTATGAGGAGATTCAGTATACGAGGGGCTGATACTATGAGGAGATTCAGTATATGAGGAGCTGATACTGAGGGGATTCAGTATATGAGGGGCTGAAAGTGAGGTGAATCAGTGTATGAATCAGCCATATTTTTTCATCCCCTTTCCCCAAGAGAAGCGTTTATAAAGGTTTCAGTGGTAATGGAGGGGTCAGCAGGATGATAAATAATTTCTTGTACACATCTTAAGAGCAGAGGGAGCTGTAGCTGATCTTTACTATATTGGGGGCATACAAGGTAATTCAGCTTCATGAACTGAGATTGGGGAGGACTAGAAACCTCCCAAGCCAGAGGGGAGATAGAAACCAGGCTGCCTGAAGGAAGGAGGCGGAGCTAAGGAGACAGTGAGGAGATGGAGGATACAGGGAGACTGCTGGTGAGATGTGCTGGACTGGTTTATATAGTGAAGCAATGGTAGGGGAAGGGATGAGAGATGAGAAATGATCCTGAGAGCAGGCCATGATGTGAGGGGCGGCTGTGAGAGCACCAGTTATCCATCATGAAGACGCCAAAATGATTAAAAAATGTATTTATTCCATATGCCCGGTGTTTCTGTTCCCGCCATCGTAGCATCATTGTTGTCCTGTCTCAGTTAACTGTTGACGTGCCAAGCAAACATATTTGGTTTACTAGGGAACGTCCGCCACTGACTAACCACCATCATTATATTCTGCTTAGCTACAATGTTATACCTATTACCGTCCCCATATTCCTACATTACTAGGCTTAACTATCACTGTGGGAAAGCTGGGTGACAAACCCTGTTATTTCATGCATATAGTCTCTGTTTGGCCTCCACACACACTCACAATGAAAATATACTTTTGGGTCTTATAAATAAGAGAAAAACTACAAAAAAACAAAACTGCTTTTTTTTAACACTCAATTTTGTTAGGTAACAGATAGTATTAAATACCCTCTACTTACTGATGCCACTTTTTGAAATAGTGACTTTTCAGTTTAGAAACCGACATGTAGGTGCTACTGTACTATCTGTGACTACATCATTACAGGGCACGACTGGTAAGGGTGGGTTCACACCTGCGCTTGAGTCCGTCCGCTGCCAATCCGAGTGAAAATCTCGGGAAACAGGATAGGCATCGGATACCGAAAGGTTAGCGATGCATTGGTTAAAAACCCATTCATTTGAATGGGTTTTTAAAGCAATGCGCGGGTGTACGCTTACACCCTCTGCGCTGCGAAGCCGTTTTTCTTCGTCGGACACGAAGTCCTGCATGTCCGACTTTGTTTCCGACGAAAAAAAGGATTCGCAGCGCAGAGGGTGTAAGCGCACACCCGAGCATTGCTTTAAAAACCCATTCAAATGAATGGGTTTTTAACCAACGCGTCGCTAACCTGTCGGTATCCGATGCCTATCCTGTTTCCCGAGATTTTCACTCGGATTGGCAGCAGACGGACTCAAACGCAGGTGTGAACCCACCCTAAGCAGTAATATCTGGGACTGCATCATTACAGGGAGAGATAGGGAGACAGTACTATCTGTATTCTCCTCATTACAGGAATAGGAAGACAGTACTATCTGTATTCTTCTAATTACAGGAAAAGATAGGGAGGCAATACTACCTGTACTTACATCATTACAGGGAAAGATAGGCAGCTGTAATGATGTAAGTACAGATAGTACTGCCTGCCTATCTTTCCCTGTAATGATGTAAGAAGAGATAGGAAGGCAGTACTATCTGTACTCTCCTCTTTACAGGGTAAGACTAGTAAGCAGTAGTATCTGCAACTACATCATGATATGGAGAGATGGGGTCACAGTACTATCTGTACTTACCTCATTACAGGGCAAGGATGGTAAGCAGTAGTATCTGTGACTATATTACAGGGAGGCAGCATTATCTGTACTTACCCCATTACAGGAGGAAATAGGGAGACGGTACTATCTGTACTTACATCATTATAGGGATAATTAATGAGGCAGTACCATCTGTCCTTACATCATTACAGAGAGAGAGAGACATCTATATCTACATCATTACAGAGTGAGATAAATAAGGTAGTACTATCTGGACATACAAGCAGTACTGTCTGTAGAGGACCTCCTTCGCCGTACACATTAGATGTAATTCGCTTTTCCTACTGAGGATACATGTACAAATGGCCAAGCTCTGTGTACATGTATATAAAGGGGTTTGTAAGCTTACACATACACAAAAGAGAGACGTTACCAAACATGCCGATTTCAGTAGGACCAGCTGACTGTGAAGTATATGGGAGCCTCCTGACTCTACCCCGATACTGGAGGCAGAGAGGATGGGGCATGATGTTTCTTATCATGCCCAATCCTACGTTCCCCAGGATATAAGCCAACACCAGAGGTATCAGGCAGTGACTAACTCTTCTGTCCCCATTGACTACGTCATGATAGTACTAGTGTCTCCCTAGCTCTTCCTATCTGACTAAAAGACAGCTATCCTTTGTGTATGGTCAGCTTTAATTCTATAACATGTTCAGCTGTCTTAGATCACGTATCCCATTCACAGACTATTATAGATCGGACGCTCTATGTATTGTATTCATCAGGTTTCTGTGTGTGAAAGTATCATCTTAGTAAACCTGCTGTCCAGTCTGTGATGTCATATATTTCTTTAGTTCAGTGGTATGTAAGTCTTCCAGAAATATTACCACCCCCTCCGTGAACACTAATTTTGTAGCATCTCTACATCAAGATCAAGTTTTGGTTCCTCTAGTTGTATGTGGAATGAATATGGGATTGTCACTATGTGTCATGGAATAGGATATGTATAAGTAACAATGTATAACTGTGTTGTTTGAGTACATTTTATTCCTCTTGATGGTCTAGCACAGTGCTTCTCAATCTGAGAGGCAAGGCCTCACTGGTGGGGCCCAAAACCACTGGCTGGTGAGGCACAGGTCGCTGCGAGGGTAAGCTTCAGCACAAAGCAGGGGCTCTAAAGCAGAAACTGCACTGATAATGTCAGCCTTGCATTATTAGTGCAGTTTACATAGCTAGAAAGACTAAAGTAGCAGTGATGACATCATCATCAAGAGTCCACAGGTACCTGCGAGTAGGAGAGGGGAATGTTGGGGGGAACAACGCTGCCACCAGTGATGCTGTGCTGTGGTGTTTGACACGTCTGCTTAGATATTTTGTGCTGCACAGTGGAATTTGTTAGGCAGTGGTGCTTTGGCAGACCTATTTTATTCTGCATGGTGGTATTTGTTCGGTACTGGTAGGGTGAAATGTTATGCCGCATTGTATTGTTTGGCTATTTTGGGAGGTATTTTTTGCTGGACACTGGTATTTGGCGATGCTGGGGGAGGTATTTTGTGCTGCAGCATGGTGTTTGGTGGTGTTACGGCTATTATGTGTGCTGTACTGTGGTTATTTGGTTGCCGCTGGTGAGTGTGTTATGTACACAGCACATTGGTATTTGTTTGGCACATGTGGTATTATTTCTTTGTTGGTGAGGCCCCAGCATCACAATAGATTGACTGGTGAGTCCTGAGTCATAAAAGGTTGAGAAGCCCTGGTGTCGTGGAAAGCACAGTGTGTGATATCTCCATGCATCAGTAGCCTAGTAGGCTGGTACATTTACCGCACTGGGGTTGAAAGGTAAAAGCTTATACAGAATATCTCCATAGGTTTGGGGAGGTATATTGGACCTCTACATGCTACAAGGAAGAGTCGCATTCCGACACAGCATTCAGGCATAAAAGTAGACCTACTTGCTTTGTTGTTGTAGTATTTATAGGACCTGTCTTCACTCCTGACTTGTCTGTTTTAACCCTTTCCCAAAAATACAGTGGAAGCCAGGTCTTTAAAGATGGCAGCCACTTTGTGTTACTTAGCGGAGACCTGGTGTTAATGCCTGGGATCGGAGTTCGCTCCGATCACAGGAATTGTTCTATTTTAATCCTCCAAAGTCCTCCGGAGCCCTCCCCGTGCGAGTCCCCAGTGGCCCCGGTACCTGTATCATTGTAGGACGGCTCCCGAGCGGTGAGATTGTGGGAGCTGTCCTGTTCCTATGACAACTGGGAGCCGACAGTATTCTTCCATAGCCTTGTATTGTCAGGGGAAAACGTTCCTCACAGCCCAGTGATGATGAAGGGAAGGGATATCACTGGCACCCAGGCGCGTACCGTAAAAGCTGACAGTGCACTGAATTCAGCTTTCTAGCAGTACATAATACTGCCGGTATCTGAGAACGTGAAAGGTCCTCTTTTTAAATGGGTGTTCCCATCTCAGCCAGTAATGGTTGATATCTCCTCTTTTGGTCGATATATGAACTACTGTAAGATTAAAAGATGCTGACTAGTTATGTCACACCCTTGTGAAATATATTACTGAAGTGATAGAGGGGATCCTGGGATCACAGTATTTAGGGCTTAGACATACAGCATAGCCTATAGCGTACAGAGCCAGTATGGATCCTCTGTATACAGTCATTCAAGCTTTGTTGGATTACATATACAGAGATTCTCACATAGAACCAACACCTACTCATAAATGAGACCCACCCTCCGACGGGCCGTGCACCAACTCATAGCTGGCATAGATTTCCAGCATCATTTACACCTGATTTCTGGTGTAAATTATAAGAAATCTAACGCGGCTGTTGCCCCCTCCCCCTGAATGCCCTCATCACTCCTTTTCTGGAAAGTAGCGAAGGTGGAGGCAAAAAAAAATGAACAATTTTTTTTTTTTGTGGAAAAACTCAATTTGCCCCCCAAAAAAATCACAACTCTTCATGGAAGTACAAGGCATAATAAATCTGCCCCAAGGAGTCCAATTGATCACACCACAATTTTTTTTTCTGTAAAATGTCATTTCCGTTGCCCCCATATGGTTTCACAGGCATACGGAAATACAGTCGTGGCCTTGTAGACCCCCAGACAGCACGATCACAGCTTCATACTACACAGCCCTGTACATGAGTCCTCATAGTGGCTCACATTTTCATCCTAATTTCACTAGATGTGGTTTATTGATGCGCTGCTGTAAAGGAAAATCATTCCTCTGAATTGTATCCCGGTTTATTAATGCAGCCAATTTACATCAGTACTAGAGAAATACAGCAGTACTTTAGGCCAAATAATAAAAGAAGACAAGACAAAGGCGGTGTAAGTAATTCATTTTATCAGTTTTCACATTGTGTATTATACCTATTCCATCATTTTAATTTACTGTATAAAAGAGAACGTCTGCCGAGAAGTATCCAGCTACCAGACGGAAATGCAGTGTCATTTAATACTGTTAGTGTGTTTTTTTTTTAACTAAGTGATTGATACATCTTAACCTGTTTCATTTGTGTCTAGTTTAGTGTCGTTTCTATTCTGTTTTTATCAAATGCACCCATACAATATGTATGTGACATGGCACCGTGTGTCCCCAATGCAAAGTATATTCTCACTTTAATAAGTTGTGGAAATGATAGGCACAACTGTACGAAGAGCTTCAAGGTCAGTTCACCATAATACGGTGATCAATCTAAAGGAAAAAATAGCAACATGAACCCCAAAAAATGCAAGGATATCCAGAAAATGATGAATTTGATGAGTTACTTTATTTTTCAATGCATACATCTTTCCTCAGCAACAGACCGGCTTCTTTACTATTCTAGTTACAGTAACTGCAGGAGGAGGGACCAGTAAAGCATACCTATCATTTTGCTGAAAACTGAAAAAATGCTTGCATTTATAGTCATTGTTTGTTCATATCTCATTTTCCCCATCACATAGCCCCCATCTTGTTGCATTTTTAGTTGCCCTCTCCATTACAGTCGGTGGGTCTGTAGTGTGAGAAATCTGCCATCAGTGTAGTCCCTGAATTCCCATAATGCATCGCACACGCATTGGCTAAGGGGAAGAATACTGCCTCTAATATAAACCCTTTTCTGCCCAGCTATAGTATTCTCTCTTTGAAACCACAACTATCCTGTGTGTCCGATACATTTAGCCTGGAAGTACAAGTGCCAGTCAACCTCAGCACGATTGTACTAGCATTATTGTTAGTGCTGTCTATGTGGGAGCTGTGAAACAATGCAGGAAACCCTTGCTGCATGGACTCCGTCCCCACATGAGTGATGCTATAGACAGTAGTAATAGTAATGCCTGAAGAATCGCTTCTTGGCCTTTTGGCTAACATCAAGTGTAGTATCTGTTCTTAGCAGTAACAGCTAGTAGGTAGGTTCCGTCTGTGGGATTGACGACCCCACTGTAGGGAGCCAACTGAAGACTGCGAACATAGTCAGAGAACCACACCAGGGTTTGGCGTCCGCCCTGGGATCGATGCCAAGAGGCCGGGAATGCTTTCGAAGGTCTCAAAGTGCGAGTGCCTCTGGGGTTCAGTGGCCCCGGAGGTGCCTGAACTTACTGGGCGTGGGAAACCCACTGAGTATGGCACATTGCACATGCACTTGAAACACTTTTGATTGCACCCACCCTGATGCTTGGTTTATCCTTGACCGGGGTAATTTTTATAGATCCGGCGGATAGACCGGGCCAGTACACTGGCACTCTATTCACTTATTTATTTATGATTTTTATATGTCACGTTTGTCACTTGCTGTGGATGAAGGGGTGCGGAAACCCTTTTGGGTCCTACTCGAAGTCTAGGGGTTGGAGTGTGTGGCCTTCGGGTTCCCTCCTTCCTTGTTTGTCCAGTCTGTCTCTACTTTTGTGGAGACAGACAACAGTTGCAGGCCCAGTAGTACTCTTGGGATGGCAGCCCTTGAGGAGCCTGGGCAAGTGGCTGGCTTGGTAGTACTCTTGGTGGTGGCAGCCGGGAGGAAACCAAGCAAGATTCTGGCCCTTCTGTCTTGGCAGTTGGGTTAGTCTAGCCTCCTTATTCTTGTGCCTTTTGGCTCTGAGTTTGGAGACAGTTTCGGGAGACCCATTCTCTTTTGAGATGGGTTTTGCGATAGACCGCATCCTATGCACGTTTTTTCAGTGACACCCCCACTTTTTTCCGTGCACTGGTGTTTCGTTGGCACAGTTTTGAGACCTTCGATAAAAAAAAAAAAAAAAAAATAGTAATGCCTGAACAATCTGTCTTGCCTGTCTAGGACACACAGGATAGTTGTGGCTGTAGATTAATGTTAGAGGCAATGCTGTGTACTCTGAAGAGAGACCTCACATAGAAGAGGAGAGCAACGCTTGTGGCTATAAAAAGTAGAGCCTTACCCCCATTTCTTGTAGTCTGTCTCAATGTCTCTGCTGCTAGAGACTGACTTCACATAGCAACAGACAGTGGACAGCAAGTTAGTTGGGCATAATTTTAGGTAAATTAAGTGGCTTGCACTTTTAGTAGTGCTCATATGAGTACAAGTTAGTTGAAATGACAGTGACCGTCAAGTATATCAGCAAACACAGCCGTGTATACATGCAGTTTTTATGGCATCACTGTATAAATCAGTGATGTGCTGATCCTGGTCTGTTTACAGAGGGCTCTGGAACAATACCCGATCACTTTTTTAAAGCAATTCTCCCAAAATGTCCTGCTGTTTACAGCTCACAGTGGCCGGTGTCATATTCTGTCTGTACAAATGTGTTTGTGTCTTTGTATTGAGGTAGCAAAGCTGCTTTGTTGGACAGCCCAGGCTCAGGTGGTGTTCCCTTTCTGTTCCCAAATTATCAGAAGCATTTGAGCTCTTTTCCAGAGAGATCACTTTCCCTTAACAGACGAACAAATAATTCTCTCTTCTCTCTCTTTTTTTATTCTTTCGGCTACAAAAGATGTAACCATTTAAAATAGAAGAATTCTGACTGCTTATTTTATATTTGTTTCTTCCAGGAAATCGAGACTGTAAGTCAATGCCTTCCCGAAATCTGGACTACTAAAGGGATGACGTCTCACGACCATAGCCCTCACGTATCTTTGAGAGGAGCCGCAGATTTTCAGACAAGGTACTTCTCTCTTTTTATAACTTAGTAGACATTATGTAACTTCCAGGACAACTTAACAATGCTGAGCACTGGCAGTGATAAAGTGTCTAGATAACACTGTTTGACCATGTGAATGACAAATGACAATAAAACAAACCAGCCAGCAATGGTGTACACAGTGCAAAGTGTTCTCCAGTACAGGCTTTAGGTTTCTATTTGTTCAGGAGCCTCTATGTGTTGCCAATTTCCTAATCATGTCCTATTTATTTGAGGCTTCTATTCAAGGGTATAGCTAAAGCCTGAGACTGAACTGGACGTACTGTAGAGAATACAGAGCTCATGTTTAATGAACCATATTCTGTGGGTGAAGGAGTTTCATCCATGTGCTAA
The DNA here is from genome assembly GCA_947044405.1 of Leptodactylus fallax. NCBI lineage: Eukaryota > Metazoa > Chordata > Amphibia > Anura > Leptodactylidae > Leptodactylus > Leptodactylus fallax. The sequence continues at coordinate 10,099,994 of CAMRHE010000005.1, read as the reverse complement.
AATGTAGTTAAAAGAATACATAGCAGCACAGTAAAGCCCCCAAGGTATATATTGTTTAGATCTGATCATACATGTATTAGTTTGCCTCCGATTTGACCAGTCTTCCAGCCACCTATGCTCTACATCCTCCCAGGGTGGCACTTCTGTAGCCAATCACGTATCTAATACGTCCTTACTTCTAATGACGATATCTCAGGATCCCTTAGGTCTATTAAGAAGATCTTAGATTCATTTTAAAGAGGAGAATCTCAATATCTTCATAATAGCCCTTACAGTTTAGGAGCGATTCACTGTTGAAAACGCTATTCGGCATTGAGATCCCATTGCAGATCTCAATTCCTGACAGCATTTTTAACAGCTATTCGCTCCGAATTTGTAAGGGATATCATGAAGTTCTTGGTATCATTTAATTCTTAATCCTCCTAACGGATCCTGATATATGGGGCTCTAAAATGACCTTCCCCCTCCTGTCTCAGGAAGCATCTTAAGAAATGCGGTAGGAGGAGGAGGGGGGGGAGGAGCAGCCCTGGAGTCTGCACAGAGATGAGAAATCCTCTTCATTATCTGTGCATAACCTGTAGGTGACCCCAGGGGGGTGGGGGATAGCAGGGACTTCTGTCCATGTTATCCCCTCTCCTATCTATCAGAGAGCATACTATACTATACACTATACTTTTGCTCTCTGATTGTCACATAGAGGGATAATGTAATACCCCTCTGAGCCTTACTAGAGGGGTATTCTTATGTAATAACCCTCTGAACATAACCAGGAAGTTTATTGGCGCTGTGACCCAGATGTATACCATTGTCCAGATCGCAGCTCCAAAAGAGTTGCACCAAACACTTACACAACACATGCACAAAGTCATCAATAAAGTTTACATTTCACCTAATCCCTGTCCTGTCCATACCTGTTCTTTATAGAGTAAAATACGCCTCTAGCGATATCCGTTACACGCTAAAATAATAGCAATAACGATTATCACTAGAAATGAACATAGAAATTGCTACTATTTTTATAGGGGAATAGAAAATTATATTTTTACGTAAACTATTTAATTTGCATGCACAAAATTGGTTGGCTCATTTCTGCGATTTTGGTGTTTCTTTAACAACCGCACCTGTAAATATATATATGTGTGGTACGTATGAATTCCTCACATCTTGCAGTTTTTTGGAAAGTACATTTTGTTTGCAGAAAGGGACTGCTTGAGCCTGCACTTTAGTGGCAAATTTGAATTTTTGTACAATTTTTGCTTACAATCTCTTTTTGCAGCAAAGTTGCATGAAGGTGTTTGTATATATGAAATATTAAGTTGTGTTTTTATATACGTATGCTGTGCAATCTCAAAAAAGTTAGATTTTGCTGTCACAGTTTGCTAGGTACAGTATAGATTTTTAACATATTAGTGAATAACAGCAAAATCTTGCTTTTCTTCTGTATCAGCATTTTTGAGAGTACAAGCTCTTGTAGTTGATGTTTGTGGTATATATAAATTGTGTACACCTTGATCTTTTATTTAAAATGTATTGTGTGTGTGGATGTAAGATTGAATAGGAGTTTTAAGTGGAAATATATGTTTTAGTGCATTTTTTCAAAAAATTATTTGTGTTTGTCACAAAGTTACATGAAGGTGGATGTGGCTATTGATAACCAATTGATACACACATAATCTTCAGGTTGTCTACTTTCAAAAAATAATAGGGTTCAGGGGTTCACTTACTTTCCACGGTGTGTAATCCCTACATTTTATAGGATGATACTTTTTTAACATTTCCAACTTCAAAGCAGATTTTTGCTCATTCCAGTTCTAGTGATTTTCTGAAGATATGTGCATGCAGGTGTAGGCCTTAGTGATATGAATGGACTCTGCACATGTTGATCTCTTATTTTTAGGAGGTTTGGTGCATATAACTTTTTGTTTGGTTTCCACTTTTAGCAACTAATATACATTTATTTGCATTTTTTTAAATAAAACATTCACTTTAAATCAAAATTGCATGAAGGTGCTTGTTCGCATACAGTACCAAGTGACATTCTGACAATGCTGCAGGTGTCTACTTTAAGAAAATATATAGGTTTGGGGGGGTTGGATGATTTTTTAATGTTGCAATTTAGTTTTGATTTGTCCGTCTCAAAAATGTGAAAATTGCTGTGGCTACTGGAGGTGCAAAATTTCCGGAGACCTCTGGCAATGAAAGGGTTAAAGGAAGTCTACTACCACCACTAAAGTTGCTTCTAAACCAGTTATATGCTGGTATAGGGTCTGCTAGTACCCTAATGAACATACCATTTTTGTGTACAGGTACAATCTTGCTGCTTACAAAATTTTGTAATCCAAATGTAAATGAGTTGTTCGGCGCACATGGGCATTGCCATGTTTCTTGCCTATGGTTGCTGCCCCCTAAATAATAATAATAATAATAATACTCCTTTAATAGTCCCACAATGGGGAAATTCAGTGTGTTACAGCAGCAAAGATAAGCAGATACAAATACAAATACAACATGTACAGGAATGTTCCAAGGTGAGAGGCATTACAATAATAGCAGACAGACAGATAGGACGTAGCGGGGGGGGGGGGGGGGATTTAACAGGTAGAGAGATATTTCAGTTCTCTGTGTGTAATGATCTCCGCTTAGGTCGGTGTTGGTTGTACAGCCTAACCGCGGTGGGGAGGAAAGACTTCCGATAGCGCTCCTTCTCACACCTAGGGTGGAGCAGTCGGTCACTGACAGTACTGCTCAGCGCGATCACAGTCTCATGCATGGGATGGGACTTCTTCTCCCACATGGAGCTCACCACGGACAGTATCCTTCTGTCACCCACCACCTGCACTGGGTCCAGTGGGCTCCCCAGGACAGAGCTGGCCTTTCTAATCAGCTTGTCAAGTTTATTTCTGTCCCTGGTTGATATGCTGCTCCCCCAGCAGGCCACTCCAAAGAAGATGGCTGATGCCACTACCGAGTTGAAGAAAGTTCTAAGAAGTGCCCCCCGGATTCCAAAGGCTCTCAGCTTCCTAAGCAGGTAGAGCCTGCTGTGGCCCTTCCTGTACAGAGCCTCCATATGATCTGCCCAGTCCAGCTTATTATTAAGGAGCAAACCCAGGTACTTATAGGTGTTCACAATCTCGATGCCCGTCCCCAGGATGTCCACTGGTTTAGGAGGGCTTCTGCCTTTACGGAAGATTGACAGGTCCTTATGTGCGGCAACCATAGGCAAAAACAGGTTCACTGCCAGACATGACCCAAAAAGGTATGTTTACCGTGTCACAAGTCACCACTGCAATGGCATTTTACTATTTTCCGAAGTCATTTTGGTGATTGTGGACTCTGTTTAATTAAAGGCGTACATATTAGATTCATGTCGGACGAACCTTGTGATATTATAGTTAGTGGGCCACCTAAATTTCTCCCAATGGCAGATGTCAAGGAGGGTAGCATCAAGCATGTGGATTTCAACATGTTCAATAGTTTTGTTCTGGGGGCGGATAAGTCGCCAACATATGTGCATGTACAGTCATATGAAAAAGTTTGGGCACCCCTATTAATCTTAATCATTTTTAGTTCTAAATATTTGGGTGTTTGCAACAGCCATTTCAATTTGATATATCTAATAACTGATGGACACAGTAATATTTCAGGATTGAAATGAGGTTTATTGTACTAACAGAAAATGTGCAATATGCATTAAACCAAAATTTGACCGGTGCAAAAATTTGGGTACCCTTATCATTTTATTGATTTGAATACTCCTAACTACTTTTTACTGACTTACTGAAGCACAAAATTGGTTTTGTAACCTCACTGAGCTTTGAACTTCATAGCCAGGTGTATCCAATCATGAGAAAAGGTTTTTAATGTGGCCAATTGCAAGTTGTTCTCCTATTTGAATCTCCTCTGAAGAGTGGCATCATGGGCTTCTCAAAACAACTCTCAAATGATCTGAAAACAAAGATTGTTCAACATAGTTGTTCAGGGGAAGGATACAAAAAGTTGTCTCAGAGATTTAACCTGTCAGTTTCCACTGTGAGGAACATAGTAAGGAAATGGAAGACCACAGGGACAGTTCTTGTTAAGCCCAGAAGTGGCAGGCCAAGAAAAATATCAGAAAGGCAGAGATGAAGAATGGTGAGAACAGTCAAGGACAATCCACAGACCACCTCCAAAGAGCTGCAGCATCATCTTGCTGCAGATGGTGTCACTGTGCATCGGTCAACAATACAGCACACTTTGCACAAGGAGAAGCTGTATGAGAGAGTGATGCGAAAGAAGCCGTTTCTGAAAGCACGCCACAAACAGAGTCGCCTGAGGTATGCAAAAGCACATTTGGACAAGCCAGCTTCATTTTGGAAGAAGGTCCTGTGGACTGATGAAACAAAGATTGAGTTGTTTGGTCATACAAAAAGGAGTTATGCATGGCGTCAAAAAAACACAGCATTCCAAGAAAAACACTTGCTACCCACTGTAAAATTTGGTGGAGGTTCCATCATGCTTTGGGGCTGTGTGGCCAATGCTGGCACCGGGAATCTTGTTAAAGTTGAGGGTCGCATGGATTCAACTCAGTATCAGCAGATTCTTGAGAATAATGTACAAGAATCAGTGACGAATTTGAAGTTACGCCGGGGATGGATATTTCAGCAAGACAATGATCCAAAACACAGCTCCAAATCTACTCAGGCATTCATGCAGAGGAACAATTACAATGTTCTGGAATGGCCATCCCAGTCCCCAGACCTGAATATCATTGAACATCTGTGGGATAATTAGAAGCGGGCTGTCCATGCTCGGCGACCATCAAACTTAACTGAACTGGAATTGTTTTGTAAAGAGGAATGGTCAAAAATACCTTCATTCAGGATCCAAGAACTGATTAAAAGCTACAGGAAGCGACTAGAGGCTGTTATTTTTGCAAAAGGAGGATCTACTAAATATTAATGTCACTTTTCTGTTGAGGTGCCCATACTTTTGCACCGGTGAAATTTTGATTTAATGCATATTGCACATTTTCTGTTAGTACAATAAACCTCATTTCAATCCTGAAATATTACTGTGTCCATCAGTTATTAGATATATCAAATTGAAATGGCTGTTGCAAACACCCAAATATTTAGAACTAAAAATGATTAAGATTAATAGGGGTGCCCAAACTTTTTCATATGACTGTATATGAAGGGTCTGGACATATAGGAATAGGCATTTGACTGACAGGGATCGCATCTATATTGCCTGCACAGGTCATAAACTGCAAGTTATCTACGACAATCAGAATTAACTTCTCAGTGGGAAAATGTTCTGGTCAGCACATATATTATGTACATTATGGAGACTGCCATGTTTCATCAGTGATGACCAGGAAAAGTTTTCCAGTCCTATTTGTTTTAGAAACTTATCACCTATTCACAAGATCAGGAGAGGTCCGATAGGTCTGACCCCCATGTTCACCAGGGGTCCCGAGTCTTCACATTGATATAGAGCAGTGGTTGCACATGTCCGCTGCCGCTCTAGTTAATTCTATGCGACTGATAGCTGAGTACAGGACTGTGCAAAGGGAAGTGACACTGTCATTACTGAATATGGGTCAGGCCTATATTTAACCTGCTCACATGTACAATGGGTTTATTTAGAGTTCCTGAGCCTATGTACTGTACAGTAGGGGATTCTTGTGCCTTATTTTACCTGTTTATACAGTTTTTTACTTCATAAAAAATATACAAAGTCACCAGAGCTCAGCTTTACTCATGGCCTTGTAACTGCATCTCAGGCTGCTGTTTGTTAATGGACGGTACATACAATACAATATATACTGTTCAGCGTATCAAGGTGTGTATTTTTCTATAGCTACTATCTGTTACCATCTTACAAGTATATATTAGGAAGCCATATAAATGACAACTCTCTAATATATTTGCCATTAATGTGATTTTTCAAAATCAGAGTATTGATGGCCAATCTTTACATATCAGATCTCTTGACGCACCTACCGATCAGTTGTTTTATGGGTCTTCCACATTGCTCACAGTGGCCCATACACCTAAATGCTATACAGTAATACCTCGTACACTCGCGTTTCCGAATTTGCGAATTCACAGATTCGCGATATTTTTTTGGCAACTAACATATATAGAGTTTGCTCTTTTTTTTTCAGATCTGTGAAATTTAATTAAAAAAAAACACCTTCGCTATTGGGTAGTAGCGTCCTGTTCGTTACGTACCCGGTAATTAGTTTCATTTTACTGTGAGCGTATAAGAAAAATGAATGAATGTATTAATATACAGTACTGTACAGTATACTTTAGCATACTTTAGTATACTGTACAGTACTGTAGGGTAAAGTTTATTGATATTTAGGGGTTAAACATTAGAAACCGGCATTGTAAGCGCTTCTAAGCGCTTGTGCCAAACATTCGCGATTCCTCGCGATCCGCGACCCGCTCTGGACCCTAACCTCGCGAATGTACGAGGTATTACTGTATACATAGTAGCGGCTGTTTTGGATATTGTATCATTTTTGCTATTGAAGAGACAAAGATGCAATAGTCTTCCTGCTTAGATATATACGTAGTTTCTAAAACTCTGGAAGTTATAACCTATAAGACATTCTGTACTATGTGATCCTTTGTGCCTTCCCCTAACCTTGTCCCCAGCTGTACAGATAAGCTCGTGTATACATTATAGCTACTGTTTGTCCACTTATAGCTTATCATATACTGACAGTCAGTTTCTTTTCTTACTGACCTGCTGATTCTTGGGTATTGTGAAATGTTTTAGCTATTCCAGCTAGATTAGCTGTTATTTCTAGAGCTGTTTTCGATCTCCCTGGTGTAAGGTAGATAAGTACAGGTAAGCGGATAACATGATTTCCGACTATGTTGACTATATCTGAACTGGCACCAAATATTCCTCCCACAGGTATCTTCTTTCCTTTCTGAAATTCACAATATAAAGAGTCATAAATTATTTAATTAGTCAAAGATTAGCCATGCCCCCTTTTCTGCAGATCACTCCCCATTATGTCCTGTTACCCATCCCTTGAATGTGAGTTTGAGTATCTGTAATACAAGATTATAACACATGGCTGCTTTCTTACACAAAGAGCTTCATTTCCTCTTCTCAGGAAGTGACATCACATCTGTCGGTCAGATGGCCTTGCTGCAGCTCAATTCTATTCAGCATGGCCATGTGACTAACAGATGTGATGTCACTGCTTGAGAAGAGGAAGTGGAGCTCTTTGTGAAAGAAAGCGGCCATATTTTATAATCCAGGATAACCTCTTTAATGATGCAGTCTCTTGATGCCATGTGTATTAAGACACTTTTGGTAGATTTGCCAGTTGTTCAAGTCCCGAATTTTCTCTAAAAGTCTACTAGACCGTATGAGAGGCCCCTGGGAAAATGGAAGGTGGGTATTGTTTTTCGTGGGAGGCTCCTAGAGAAGGTAAATATGGCAGAACATGCAGGTGCCATGGTAATAAACTCATCTTCCTGCACCCAAATATTTTTACTGCATGGGAAATGTAATATGTGGCAGCCATTGAGGTACCCTTACATTACATGGATAGTCCTTCAAGTCTACCAAAATAGCTCTCCTTTTTGTCTTACAGCAGTAGGTCCCAAACAGGTGGCCTATGCGCTTATAGGGCATATGGACAGGGATTGTCTTCATGAGAGTATTGTATTATGGAGTATTCCATTACTTTGAAGGTTTTTCTCTACAATCTTTGCATAAATCCAAATCTTCTGAACAGTGATCCTGCATTGGAAGATTTGAATGGCAAAGGGGGTAAGATGGCAGGTCTGTGTCCAGTCACCTTCTGTGTGTTTCCTAAATTTTCCATTTGATTCCCCTTTCTGCTCTTTCAGTTCCTATTGTTGATGACAGATGTGTAAAGACGTGTTCCATTTTGTGTTTGTATATACTGATCTATGTGAAATGCTAAATCCTTCTATAAATCATATGCAACATGCTAACATTGATTGGTTAATGATATAAAATATCTGGATTTTTATGGAAGGTTCTTGTCGAAAACATTTCTAAAACAATATATCGGAGAATTGCTGTATATGCATTTCCTTTATAATAGACACATTTCACCTATCAAGTATTAGTATTCTGGCATTTTTTCAAGGCATTTTGCTGACATTACATTACATTATTTTGTAATATATTTTCCCAATATGTGAATAAACAGTGCTAACCAATAACTACACAGTGGATATTATAGAGAAGTCAGAGCAATAACAGATCTGCCATTGTGTCAAATTTGTAGACTTTCAACATTTCCCATTTTAGTTGTGAAGCCAAGGTTACAGATGGCGGCACAGGTATGTTTAGCTGACAAGGGGGTCTTGTAACGCATGATCAAATCCTGATCTTAGCACTTAACACATGACCTAAATATAGACATGTGATGTAACTGTTTGCATGAGCTCTTAAGGATGTTTCCAGGCTTAAACTATTGATGGCCTATCTTATGAGTAAGTCATCATTATCAGATCAGCGGCGGTCCAACACTAAGCAACCGCACCGATCAGCTGTTCACAGCAGCTTATATACAGGAAATGGAGCAGTAAGCTGATAGTGCCCTACTCTGTGTACAGTAGTGGTCAAACAGAGGCACTGCAGCTTATCGCTTATTTACGTGAATGGGAGCTGATCTGCAGTAACCTTGTCTGCACAGAGAATGGAGCTGTCTGCTTCCTACTTCATTCTCTGCAGATCTGCCGGTCAGAACAGGGGGTACTTGGTGTCAGACCCTCACTAGTCTGATAGCAATGACCTATCCTATGGCTATTTTTGATCCCATGAGACAGCCACAGAAAATGAATTATGGAAGTTATTCTGTGATTTTTGTCAGAAGAGCTTCATTTGCAGCTTGTTGCAAAACATCAACTTTGTCATTACCTCACAGGGGAGAATTTGACCCCCCAATGTATAGTATAATATAACAGGAGTCCCTGCGAATGTGATTTGCAAAAACTAAGTGTCATTTCGCCATGTGTGGCTAGTTACAATCATTGTTCTCTGTATATACTGTGTTATAAGGTGGAACAATCTATACATAAAGACTTCTGTTCAGGCAGACACATTTTCATCTTCAGTAATTTACAGGAAAAGTAATGTAGATTTAACAAGTAATCCAAAGACAATTTTCATGGCACCCTGCACTTGTATTGTCTGCAGCAGCAATGGCTGCAATTTTGCACCTGTTTTACCAAAGTGAATAAAAATTCTCAGTCCATTAAAGGCTTTTTTGCTTATTAGGAGATTTTTACAGAGATTTGTCATCTAAAAATAAAACCTAGAGAATTGCTGTAGTTTTGGATAAGCATTGCTTATCTCAACAGGGTATTAAAACCCATGTAGATTGGTATTGTGGAGGGTTGGAAATGGCAAGATATGCATCTCTAGTGCAAAAAGACCTTCAGTAACAAGTGTGAATATTTTACACCAGCAAATGGAACAGTCCAGTATTAAACACATGACTGACCACTATCCTTTAATCAGATACTCAGGTAGGATAGGAAATATTATTGCAGCAGATTTTAACACAATGGGCTAGATTTACTAGTCCTTATATTTAGAGCAAACATAGACTAGTGCCAGATTTATCACAGTGGATGATGCTAGATGACAAATCTGGTGTATCCTTAGACTTTAGTCTTAAAGAGGACCTTTCACCACCTCTGCCAAGTGCAGATTTTTGCATCATTTAATAAGCACTGCTCCCCTGATTTTGGCACAGATGGAATTTTTTTCTCTAGCCCCCACCGTTCCCGAGCAATTAGCAATGTTGGTTTTGGTGTTTCATATGCTATTTAGGCTCTGTGCTGTCAGGAGGGCGGGATCAGGCAGTTGCAGGCACTGACAATTTTCATCTCTGATTGGAGCTCTGAATCACACCCTTTCCCTGCTCCTGCCTGATACTGCCCACCTGACAGTACAGGGCCTAAGTAGCAGATCAGGCACCAAAACTTGCAGCATTGATAGCTCAGGAATGGTGGGGGATAGAGAAAAAATTAACTGATGCTAAGAACTGGAGTGGGTGGAAATGGTGAAAGGTCTTCTTTAACTGAGTTTATACCACCTATTAGTTGAGTTACTCTGTGCCACTCCAGAATTTTTGCTTAGTAAATTGTGTTTCTTTTTCAAAGGTAGAGACCTCATGTAATGAACAATGGAACAGAGTGAGAAAAAGTTTCAGAGACTAAAATGTTATGATGTGCCACCTTTACATCCACACCTGACTACAGTGTTATATTCTGTACTTTATTCATTACTGTGACTATTCAAACAGCTATATGTATGGTATGAGACATCACATTGGATAAACATCCTGGTGTGAACAACCCTCTACCTCAGATGACATACTGTGCTTGTTTTGTACCCATTCATAGGTAGACAAGTTATTGAGACCGGCAATAATGGTATGTTTGTTGTTGTTTTACTGAAGTTTTTTTTTTTTTTTCTTAAGGAAGCCGTTTTGTGAAATGTTCTTAACAGGTACATAAAGGGTCCTCCTTAAAGGGTACCTGAGGTGTTCAGCAAAAGTTGAAAGATTTGCAAAGTCTTGCTAGGCAGACTGTTCTATAGCTGTATTCGCTTTTATACATGGCTTCCTATTAGCTTTACTTCTGCTAATATCCCCATTATGGCTGTAGCATGTTTTGTATTTCTCTCTGAGGCAGGGGGGCATGTACCATACAGAGAAGTAATTGCTTTCTTTAGAGGGAGCTGCAGACTTCTTTGTATTGTACACCCCTATGGTAGATTTTTAGAATGGAGTGGGAAAAATCATGTGCTGCCTGATATGCTGTAGATCCAGTAGGTGGCGCTGCCTCCTGTGACTGTTAGTATGGAGAACCACCTGCTGTATCTACATCAAACCAGGAGGGCTAGGGTTAGGGTTTCAATATAGAACAGGCATAGTTAGCCTCTACTTCAACAATGCAACACCCGAAAATGCAGAGGCTTGGAGTCTGTTCAGAGCCTGCCAGATTGCACAGCTAACACTACCGGGGCTGAAGCAGTGCCACCTACTGGATCTGAGCACAATCAGGAAAGCTGCTTGCTGTCTATGACTAACATCTCATCAGCAAGAACACAAGCGGCTACACAGAAGTAGATATCTTTCCTTAGACTCAGTTATTGAGCTCTGGCAAGCTGCAGACTCCTCTCTGAGCAGGGTAAAGGCAGGAAGCACAGAGCAGCTTTGTGTGTATACATACAGAGGATGTGAAAAGAGATACTTTCCCTTGTAACAGGGAGTGAAAAGCCAATTAGCAAAGAGTTAGGCTAGGTTCACATCTGCGCTGGGCTCTCCATCCTTTGGAGCCGGACTGCTAAAACAGCGTGTACCCATGGACACTGGAGTGGTATAATGGGGTCCGCCGTTTACATACTGAAAACAGTGAAGAGAAAAGTCTTCCATGCAGGACTATTCTATCTGCCGAGTTCTGGTGCTTTCTGTGCCAGAGTCTCCAACAGAGACATTAAAGAATTTTTTTTCAGGCAGAAAACAGCAACATATTGAAATAAAGTGCATTATATTCTGGTCCAGAATCAAAGGCTCTATTAAATGAGACAAAGTTGTCTGAAAAGTTAGTGAGCATTTAAAGGGGACCTGTCACCTCTCCTAACTGTTTTAGTAAATACTTCAGTTTAATAACTTGGGGTTGTGCTATTCCTCTGTTATTTCTCCTGGAAATGTATAACTAGATTGACAACTGGGCGTTGCCATTCCCCCTAAACTGTCACTTTCAGCACTGGTTGGATAGTGATAATGTGTGTATGGACACACTCTCCATTGGTAACAGCCTTCCTTTATATTTCCCTTTCCTTTATGAATCCACATCTGGCCTTGACAGCATTGTGAATGGCATGACAATCTGCCACATCCCCTATAAATGCAGTGTGTGAAACCACTCTTAGTAATATAACGTTTGCTTCTATTTTCATACATTCTAAGTTTCGAAACACAAAAAAAAGTTAAGTGTTCTGTATTATTTTATTACAGAAAAAATGTATTTAATGTTTGTGTACAACAAAACATTAAAGGGGTTGTCCAGGAATTAGAAAATCCCATTAGAGGCCAGGGAAGAGATAACATAAAAAAAAAAATAAAGAAATCATACTTACCTGTCCCTTTCCTGTGGCCGCTGAGGTGCAGGACTTTTGGATGTGAAGGCATGGCATGCTCCTGAATGGACTGTGGAAGCGGACGCCTCCACAGTCCATTCAGGAGCATGCCATGCCTTCACATCCAAAAGTCCTGCACCTCAGCGGCCACAGGAAAGGGACCCGGTGACATATTTGAGTACTGTCACCAGGTCTTTTCTAGCCACACTGATTGACCCCAGTGTTCAAGTGTGGTGCAGAACTTCCTACAGTGAAGACATGGCGTATCCCCGAATGGACAGTAACAGCGGACACTGAAGTGTCAGGGGCAGGTGAGTATGATTTCTTTTTTTTATCTAACACCTTCCCCGACCACCTATGGGATTTTCCAATTCCTGCCAGTCTGTATCGTGCCTATTGCTCAGCAGACAAGCTGCAGTCTTCAGGGAGGAGCAAATAATAATTTTACTTTGCGTGGCACTTTTTTGCCCTAGTGTCAATATTTCTGTTACCCATAAAGGGAACTATTGCAGTAGCTTTATTTTATTGGGCAAATGCTGTACATGCAATTTGCTAAAGAGATGATCTCCTATGAAGGGGCTCGCTTTTAATGAAGCTTTTTATTGTGTCGTCATATTCTTTGGAGGAAAGGTGAGATTTATGTAGAAAAGAGAAAACATGGGAATATTTGCCTGGTCAATATGTTATTACCATGACGGGTGTAAATGATCTACAGGACGACTTGTTTATTGTAAATGTACTTTTATGTTCTGACTGGAGCCTGACATAAAATAACTATTTTTACAGCTGCGGTTCATCATTAGTAGCATTGTCGTACTATACAGAGATTTATGACACATTGGCACTCGACCACCATGTCATATTACGATCGCGGCGGACGGAGTGCCGGCGCAAGTGTGAACCCACCCTCAGATGTTCCTTGCTAGTAACCATTTATAGACCTTATGCTGTATATTACATAGGAAGAACTATCTTGTTTATTACAGACGTACTGTAAACTAATAAGCTTGTGATGGAAGAAGGTGAGAGTAAGGTGCAGGGTACAAGTTTTATGGTTATAAGTTATGCAGATCTACGTATTTATTCACATAGATCAGTCACTTTTTAGGTCCGGCGGAAGTGGAATTTGTATCAGTGTAGCGTGTGATACAGTAATACTAAATAAGGTACGATAAGATACAGTACTGCGAAATATGACAACACTAGATAAATAATGGGGAATAAGAGCACTCTAAATCCCATTGTTGTGAGCGCCCTCTGAAGGAGGAGTCCTGGAAGTGCTGATATTGCCCCCACCTGATCTCACTATCATCCAGTCTGTCTGGGATTACATGAAGAGACAGAAGGATTGGAGCAAGCCTACATCCACAGAAGATCTGTGCTTAGTTCTCCAAGATGGCAGGAACAACCTCCCTGCCGAGTTAGTTCCTTCAGAAACCATCTGTAAGTGTACCGAGAAGAAGTGATGGAAGGCAAAGAGCAAAGGTCACACCAAATATTGATGGGATTTACATTTCTCGTTTGTTCTTTCACTTCTTTTTGATAAAAATAAACTATCACTTCTATTTTTGAAAGCATTCTTACATCTTATCCACACCTACACGCCTATTTGTTTGCCAGAACGTTATACAATCATACAATCTCTATAGTCTTTTCAGGGGTCTAAGTGCTACAGGCAACAATGCTAACCTGTGCTACTTGTGGGTTTATATTTTAGTGGAAGGAAATGTCTTTACTTTTTTTCCTCTGGTGACCAGGGACGTGACAACATTTGTCCCAGACGTGCTGTATTTTGGTGAAAACAATCCACAATATAAAGTGTGTAGGGGCTCTTCACTATATATTACAGTAAACACTCAATCACCACTATCAACAAATGTGTTGACACAAAACAGCATGTGACTAAGCTCAGGCAAATAATAAGTGTTGTATCTGTGGAGATGTGTGCTTGACTCCTGTGTTATGTCACGTCCCTGCACACTGCTCCGCTGCCGCCTCCTGATGAAGAGCTCTCCTCATCCTCCCATACTGCATATAACTACAGGTGACTAATAGGAGGGATACACAATGCTCATGTCATGCTTACCAAATTATGGTTAAACCGGTGATATTGCTTTTCTTTCATAAGATTTTAAACTTGCCATTCATTTGTGTTCTTTAACCCTGGCTGTTTATAGATGTGTGTGTGTGTGTGTATTCTCTGTGTGTTTCTATGGCTTTCCTCTGGGTGCTCCTCTCACTATAAAAACATACTAAACTTAATTTGGAGTTCAGATTGTGAGTCTGTACTGTACGTCACTGCAGAATATGTTGGTGCTATATAAAATAAAGTATACATAGCGCATACAGGTGAAATAGGAGGCACTGTGTGTAATGACTGTGATGCAAATGTATCTGAGGAGGTGACCATAGAGGTAAACGGGTATTTTTATCACTTCACGATCCATGGTGGTCCAACTTTTGGGACCCTTCCCAATCATGAGACTGAAGGCTGTTTGTTTCTGCACAGGAGAATAGGGATGGCAGCAGATCCCTGTAAAGCTGGGTGGACAGGAGCAGGGAATAAATGTGAGGGAGCTGCTGCATGTAATCAGGGCTGCGGCTCCTTCATTTTCACAAATAGTGGGCGTACAGAGGTTGGATCCCCACTAATACTATAAATTATGGCATATCCTAGCAATGTGAAATCCCTTTTTGAGATGGTAATACCCCTATTTACATGCATTGAGGCACATCTTTTAAGATGTAAAGGAGTATGTTCAGTGAGAAATTCTTTTTGGGGTGTATCTATATCTGGCAAATATGTGGCATTTTACAATAGCAGCAAATGTGCAAATGTCTACTGCAGAAACTGACCTGTCGTGTGGATGTAAAGTTCTGCGGCAAAACAGATTTTGCTGAAGAATCCTAATAAAAGGGCAAGAAGATAGGAGGAGATGAGAATTTGTATGCATGTGACTCACAGATCACAGAATATAAGGATCGTTGAAGATCTCGTGAAACTCTGCCAAAGTTGAGTTTTCATGTTCTCAATTCTCCTTAAAATTCCTCAAAGTTGATGTCTGGTTCCTGAAATAAACAGGAGCAGTCTCTTTGCTGTTTGACTCATATGTGGATAAGTACAGAGAAGTAACTTGAAGCTCCTGGGCCCCTATGCAAAATCCGTAATAGGGCCCTGCCTACCTTGTGGCATTTAGTGCAATGGTGTATTTGATGTGGTAGAGGAATCTTTGAGGTCCATTCAGGGTCTAGGGCCTGGTAGAGACTGCTACCTCCGCATCCCCTATAGCTACGCCCTGGGACAAGTAACTTGACTGCATTTCATGTATTAAGAAAGCCAATGCTGATCACTTATATTATAACATTATATTTTATTTTATTTTTCAGAAACAGTCCCATAATGCGGATTCAGACGAAGGACTTTCCTGAGCAGCTGCAGCATACAAGTGAGGTAAGGACATATGTAACTGGATATAACCTATAATACCCATCTGTATATAGTGAGTGTAAATGACTAGTAGAGTGAAACCTTAGCATGGTGTCATACTATAAATTTTCTTGTTAGAGTTTATTAAAAATGACTACGTACAATCTTTGTACCCAATTGTGCATTATTGATGACCTACCAATGCTTACATAGAGACAGTAGAAGGACTGACTAAGTAAGAGTATGTTCACATCTGCACTACAGTCCATCCAGCACAAAGTCCATCTGAAATTGCTGATGAAAAAGTGTTGCAAGTCTGTGAAGGCTACCAAAAACTTGTTTCACACCTATAGATAAAGGATAAATATTTGCACAATGCTTGATAAATTTGCTGCATCTTTATTGCTAACACTGTGGTCCTGAGATGTTAATTCACATTCTACACTACCCCTATGTCATCAGCGACGACTGGGTAACTATGCCCATCTTCTGACCCATTTTTAAAAGTGGGACGAGTGGCTTAAAAATATAAAATGTTACCAAAGGTGTTTTCATATATAAACCCCCAAGAGTCACAGAATACTATTTTGCAACATTTAATGCCAAGACTTGATAATTCCTTCCCTGCCATCTCTGCTAAATTAAAGGGGTTGTCCCATTATGGACACCTATGCCCTATTCACAGGACAGGGGATAAGTGTCGGATCACTAAGTCCCCCCAGTCATCAGAAGGATGGGGTCTTAAAGTCTCCCTAAGGTCTCCTTGTAAACGCAGTTCCAGTGTGCTTCATGCATCTGCACCGAAATCTATGCCAGATCATAGTTGGCCTAAATTTCAGTCATCGTTGACATCATTTACATTAAATCTGGCAGGGCCAGTGGCCCTGCACACGTCACACCCCCTTATGACATAAAGTTTCTATTCACAGTGCTTTCTAAGAGAGCATCAAAAAATAGACCATGTCCTATCTTTGTCCGCTCTCACAGACCCCTCAATAGAGTAAAGTCTATGAGGAATCTGTGAAAATGGGTTCCAGGCGGATGCAAAATGGCAATGAAAAAAAAAACAGTTCTTCACAAATATTACTGGCCACAATTGTGTGAATATAGCCTAACACAGTAGTGTGGGCCACAGACTCGTCCGCAGCTTTGCACATGGTTGGTCACATCACCAGGCAACTTTAAAGTTAGGAGGCATTTTACAGGTTACAGATAAAGCTTTACGTATTATATGCTATGGAAATAGCTAAAAATAATATTGGCTTGTCGGCAGATTTACTCACAGTACAGGGAAATCTCCCAATAATTTACCCTATTGGCACAACCAGATGCAGAGAGTTACCCCGTATTCACACGGCTGCATTAATTTCACTGCTTGTGAAGGTGGGCTATTCGTATGAGCGGTATTTAGGCGGACATGCTCTATTTTTGTCCATTTTCATGGATCTCTCCATGCATTGCAAAGTATGTGGGATCTGTTTAAAAAGGGTTCCCCTCCGGTGTTAAAAATGGATGTTTTAGACAGTCATTTTGACCATTGTTTGTGTTCATATAGGCTAAGGCTGGCCATAGAAGAACTAAATAGGATCCACCATTAATCCAATGACTGTGGGGACTGCCCAGTGATCCCTGATGTCTTTAATTTCTGTCAATGCAGGATATTAAAAGTGGGCAGAACGTGTGATAAAGACTGCAATTTACTGCTGCGGCTGATCTGTATATGTCAGTGCTCTTGCATAATGTATTACAGTGAGGTTTTATGCTGCTCTGTGGTAAACAGCTTTACATGGCTCCTGCTGTGGCCTCCTGCTCTCTGTGATCACAGACTTTTAATCCAGTCTTATGTCTATAGAGAACACACATATAGGATAACTACTGTAAGTATATTTATATATCAGCGCTGGGAATGTCTCCTGCTGATCTCCTCTGACCACTGTGGTCTAACAGCAAATAACAACCAACTCAAGAGTCCTTAAGAGATAATTCATAGGAAGGAAATACAGCGGCTTATAAAAGATAAAACCACAGCATAAATATATTGTTTGTGTGTTGCCGAAAATATATTTGGTTGTTATTTTAAAGGGACAGAGGCTCGGGGTGTCAATGAAATGTTGTGTTGGTAGGGCAGCGTCATACGTAGATAGCTTGAGATATCACCATAACCCTGGCCCTTAAAGTGTCTATGGATAAAGGCCGGTATCGTGTAGTGATATTCTGCAGTGCAAATGATTCGCAGATTTGCTGAATAGAGTATAGTCGAATATAGAGTATAGATCTATTGCCAAAAATGTCTAAATAGTACATTTAATCCTTGCAAGTATGTTGACTGGTGCAAGAATGCTATCCCAACCCTCTCTGCTTACCAGTCCCAGCAACCTCAATGTAGCAATTTCACCGCATCAGTTTTTGTACACAATATTGAGTGTAATACAGGCGCTGCTAAAGTCTTCTAGTCAGAGGTTCTACAATGGATATATGGAGGTTACTCACAAGTCTCAGTAATGCCGTGATTTTACCACAAATAGGGGGAAAGGGGCGATCTTTATTGAAACATTGACATGCCTAACTTTTATCAAGGAGTTCTCTATGATAAGTACTTCTTAATAAATGTAAATGCAAACCATAGGTAACGTCTGTACATGCCCATAGCAGAACGTGTTTGTGGCAGACAATAGATAACCTATAATCCTTGGACATTAAAGGGACACTTCAAAGATTTACTTATATTGTCTGAAAGAACATTCCCGTTAACAGTAATAGTTGTTTACTCACAGTGTATTTCCGTATACTACTTTCACTTTTTCAATAAATCATGTGATCTTAGTGTGACCTCATTTTTCTAGCATGGTTTACTGTGTAAACAGGAGTTTTCTCTCTCTGCTGCCTGGCTACTATTGAGCGCTACCATGTGACCTCAAAGTCCCCTCCCCCCTGTTCTTCTGTGAAAATGCTTCCCTGCTCCTTCTCTGCCTCCCACATAATGTACTCCTTATATAGGTCACTCCTCTCTCACAGTCAGGTCACCTTGCCCCTGCCCCTGTGTTATTCAGGACCTTCATTGATATCATCCTTGCAGTATAAGGTCCTGGAAGGTGCATTTTAGTGTTAGCTATGCAGTGTTTTATAGACAGGAGTACAAGTGCTGGACATGGGTACGGGTACTAGATATGGGTGACGGCATCAGCCATAGCAAATGGTAAATCTACTTAGATGATTACCTTGCATAACTAACAATGAAATGCTGGAGTGTCACTTTAAGGCCCCTGTTCACATTGGCACCATGGTTCCAGCTGTCAGATAGTGATTAAACCCGACTAACAGAATAGTCAGTGAGTTCTGTTACAGATTAGATTGGACATATGGACATATCCATCATGGATCCAGTGAGAACACAACTACTTTATTATGTATTATTTACTTCTCGCATCATGATGGAGAATTTGCACTCGTAGATTTAGTAGAAATGCTTCATTTTTGTTTTGATTTAGTAAAAATGCAAAGTTGTTCTTGTAGGAGAAATTGGTAATTTTCTCTGTGACTTTCCTCATGCAGCCTCGGTGCTTGGTACTTTCACTGTGCTGCAAACAATAGTCTTCTGCGTCACTGCCATAAATAGGAACTTCTCATCCAGAGATTTCAGCAGCCCTGGCCGAGGGACAGGAATTATGTTCTGTGCTGTGTACAGCAACCTGTGGAGCTGGGGTTATGGTGACATTTAATGATGATCCTGCCATCGCTCATTGTCAATTAGGTGTCAATTAGCCATACAAAAACAAATCTGGCTTAGGCTCTGTTCACATCATGTTCTCTCGGTACGTTGCAAGTATAATATATTCAGATGCCACCGTGTAAAAATACAGTGGCATACAATGTGTCAGCCACTGGTCATAAGGCAAATAAAACCCAAAAAACATATACTGCAACCAATTATGGCAAAGATCCACTTGTATAGTGTTTGTGAGTGTACACATGGAAAGGCAACTAGGCAGCCAAGACACAGCTGCCATGCAGGGAGAAACTAGCGACATGAGGTTTTACTGCGGATTGGTAGAGTTTTCAATTAGATTATTAATGTTCTCTTGGTTTTGAGGGTAAAGCTGCTGTTTACCTGCAAAATCCTACGGCTATTGACAACCAATATGAAAACCATGCGGTTTTGTGGTAAAAGCAGCATGTTAGTCAACTGCACCTCAGTCTCCCAGCATCTAGTCTGCATAGATGTACCCTTAGAAAACTGAGCTCTAATACAATGTAACAAGCCTTGCAGCTGTGTTAGTAGCAGATTCAGAAAAGGTTTTAGTCCTTTTTTCTTCACTTCCTGGAGCCAGATAGCTTTAAAATAGCAAGTATTGAGAAGCGGCACAACATTTCACTATATTAGAGATTTTTCAGCATCCTTAGTATATATAGGTCATCAATATTAGAATGGTGGGCATCCAATTCCTGACTTCCCTGATGATCAGCTGCGGCCCGCTCCAATGAGTACCAAGTACCCCCTGGTCACCAGGCACAGCTCCAGAGTTTTGGTAGTAGCTGTGCCAGCATTGCAGCCTAGTCCCATTCATGTGAATTGTAGTACCAAGCATAGGCACCACCCAAAGTTTGGCACTACTCCTGGTACACCATGTAAGTGATGCAGTACTCACTGGAATGCCATAGACTTTTCAATCAACTGATAGCAAAAGTGACAGAACGTGGCAACGTAGACACTAACCAATCTTTTTTTAACTTGATTTGTATGGATCTAGACCTACAGATTATTATAGATCTTATATTAATGAAGCTTAAATTTCATGCTGACTTTCAGGGCAATAGACCTGTCGAAAGTGAATTAAAGACTATGGACACCTTTTGATCAAATTTTTATTTTTTTTTATTATAGAATTGCATGTATTGGGGTTCAGAATAATTTTTATAATTGGTATTTATTGGAAATTTTGGACTGATTCCTACAGCTTACATGTATTGCACTGCATATCAAGCTGCAGAATGTTGTTCCATGTAAAATGTGTTGGCTATGACAGATTAAGCACAGGATGACATTCTGCAGCTTGCAATGTACTGTAATACACGCAAGCTGCAGAAGACGAATGGTCCATTGCACATTTTTGGAAGTAGAAAACAGGCTCTAAAGTTCTTCCTAGCAACCCTTTTACCGCTGCATATAGAAATCACATTCCCATTCCAGTTTTTTTAACTAGTAATTTCTCAGTTTTTGTTACAGGACTGCAATCTCTGCTTTCATATGACGCCAAAAGCACTTTTCTAGGTGGCACTTTTGTAGGTAGTACAAAGCCAGAGAAAAAGCTATTTGAAGTGACCCCTCTCCATCTTTGGCAGCTGCTATATGTGGGAACACACGATGGGGAAGATTTATTAAGACTGGCGTTTTATAAGCCAGTCTTAATCAAGTTCCCAGCTGGAGCAAAATGCGCCTGAATTATTGAGAGACTCTGGCCTCTTAATAATTCAGGTGCACTCCCTTGTGCCAGAATTGAAATTCACAGTCAGGAACTGGCATAGATTTTCGGTATAACTCACGTCAGCTTTCTGGCATGAGTTATAGTAAATTTGTCGGGCTGTGGCGTTCAAATCCCATCTTCAGGTCATCTCCGCACCCTGCTCTGCCCACTCTTCTTAAATATGGAGAGCAGGTTGGAAAATGGAAAAAAAAAATACACAAATTACACATATTGTTAGTGTGAAAGGGGCCGTAGTTAGAGCATAACTAGGGAGAACGTTAGAGCCTATTTCCTTCTAAAAAGAAGTAAAATAGGTGAACAAAGTATATTACAAAAATGTTCATCAAACAATAGTACAAAAAAAAAAGTAAAAGGACACTTTAACCCATGATACATGCAATTCAATGAAAAATGATCCAGTTGGATCTTGTGTTCCCAAGTTGCAAGTATTTGGAAAGGCATCTTCCTCCCCCACCACTTATAGATGTCCTAAATAAGCACCTATGTCACACGTACATATAACATTAGGGACCTTCATAAACCGCAGGTTCTTAATATATTGGGTCATGACGAAATTTACCCCAAATTCTAGTGGGAATAATCCAAAAATAAAGCAAACCTGGGAATTTCCAGTTCCCGCCGGTGCCCTGTCAGCAGGCTACAGTATAGACTGCCAGTTACTTAAGCTATCTATGGAGGAGGCTGACAGAGAGGCGACAGGGAATTGACTAGTAATCCCCAGTATCCTGCTTCTGTATATAACAATATTTTACGGATTTCCTTGTTTACGCGTCTGTAATATTAGATGTAAGGAACCTCCACACCGTAAGAGGGTTAAACAAGAAGGAATAGGTAAATGACATATTTTGTAAGCTTAGTTTGGGCATATAAAAACCATTATTTCTGTCTTTTCTATGGAACATGAAGCGTAACCGCTGTTCGTATACCTACAAGAGAATGCAATGCTTTGTTTGGATGTAGACCTGGTTACTAGATCCATGGGGACATATTGGTGTTAGTAACCGTGGTGGGCACTGCAGTATAGATGTGCTTGTGTGTGCAGTGTGCTGCTCCCCTGTGGGTAGTTAATGTGTGATCTGGGGGGAGGCAGGAGTGACTCATAGTGCCCAGCCAAACCCTGCTGGGGAGGAAGCCTTCATTTTACATCACAGTAGATAAGGTGTCCCTGCTACACTGCACGTCTCATCTTCTCTGCCCATGCACGTAGCCTGATAGCCACAGGCAGGGATCTGGAGTGAGCTCGGCTGCTCATTGAACAGATGAGGGTAATTTATTAATGGAATTTATCAGTTGCTCAATAGGAAGTGCAATAAATACATTGTTTATGTGTGCGTGGGAATACATTGTATTCATGTGATAGAAAGCCCAGGCAGCAGATACATTGTATTGTGACAGCTCCATGCAGTGCCCACGCCTTTAACCCTTGTGCTCGTGTGTAAAGGTATGGTGTGCTTTTTCATCAATGGCAGGGGGTGTGTTCTGTAGTCAGGATATGCTGATGTCACACACATGAATGAATGGCCTATGGCGAGCATTGATCTCCCCTCCCCCCTGCAGCAGATACATTGATCTAAGAAAAAAATGAGGTCAGTCTGACGGAATCACCATCCCGGGTGTCATTAATAATCCATATACATGAGGACTTGCAGTGCTGCAGAGCCCACGTGTCACATTTGCGTAGGCTCAGCCTGGTGGTTTCCCTGTTAAAGAGCTTGCAATCCTGTTGTAGGGAAGCCTGCTTCTGCTGCGGCTGCTCTGGGGGAATTACAGGATTGCTATCACATCTCAGTGCCATTTACAGCCAGCCTGATGTTCTGCTTCTGTTTGCAGAATTCCTTCCTGAAGCTACAAGCCCTAGAAACTGATCTGTGCTCTGCTTTTTTACCATCGCAGGAGGAGGTTGTAGTACAGTCTCATGGCTGTAAAGAGGCGACTGGTTCTCTAATCCAGACTGTGCCAAGCGAGGCTGCCAACCATGCAGGTAAGAACCACTGGCTATATATCATTGACAACATTGTACTCCATAATGTATAGTGTACAGTCATAACAATTCTCATTATTTGCAAGCAGGAAATCTGCTGCTCTCTTCTCTTTTTGGCTCCATCTTTCCCTCGTCTGGAGACTGCTAGCGTGTGAAATACACAGTAATGTCTGTCATTACATCAGCATTCATTAAAAGCCAAACTGCAATTTACATCCTGTCTGCCAGCTCCATAAAAATGGATTGTAGATTTTACACTTGACTCAGGTTAAAGTGGACCTGCACATAAAGATTTTCAGGGGATCGCAGCGATTGACTCAATATCAGAATATCACCTTTATATATAAGATATTCTGCTGCAATCCAGACAGTTTAGTTCCGATCACAACAAAAACCCAACCAGTTTTTGCAATGACCAACATGTGAGGCTCTTCAATGCAGGATAGAGGCTGATCCATGGAAATGGCTATTGACCAAGAATATTTACTATGTTATATTTCCATTATCTAGCTAGTGTTGTAGATTTTGGACTCTTGTTTGGTAGCCGTAGATATGTTTCAGTATAGGTGATGGTAATCTCATCCAGCATAAGCCTTGTTGCTCCTGGAGTCATGAAATCTGTTGTAATTGTCATTAAAGTGGTATTCCCACCATAGGCGCCGATGGCAGATCTGCTTTTAAGCAGAGCATCCCTTAAAGGCACTGATGGCAGATCTGCTTTTAAGCAGAGCATCCCTTAAAGGCACTGATGGCAGATCTGCTTTTAAGCGGAGCATCCCTTATAGGGGACCTGTCACCTGACCTGACTTGTTTGTTTTACCCTATTTATTTCTCTTATATAGCGCCATCATATTCCGCAGAGCGTTACAGACATTATCAGTCACTGTCCCATATAGGGTTCCCAATCTAAATTCCCTATCAGTATAACTTTGGAGTATGGAACGAAACCAGAGTACCCCCACGCAAACATAGGAAGAACATACAAACTCCTTGCAGATGCTGGATTTGAGCCCAGGACTCAGTACTTAACCACCAAGCCACATTGCTGCCCTATGAAGTAAATCCTCCCTAGTACTCCTTATGAAATAACAATTCTATTCTTAGAATTTGGGATTGTACTGTTCCTCTGTTATTCCTCCTAAAAAAAATATGAATACATTGACAACTGGCTGTTACCATTCCCCTTGTCAGCACTGATTGGACAGCGTCAGACTGTGTGAGGACACACCCCTAGTTATCACTGTATTTGTACATGTCTAGGAGGAATAACAGAGGAACAGTACAACATAGACTTATAAGAAAAGATGTTCCAGAATTCTTAAATTATAAAAGTATTTGCTAAAACGGAGATACCAGGAGAAATTTAAGATGCTTCTTAAAGGGGTGGTTAAAATTAACTCATCATAGTAAAATTCTTGTATGTTTACATGTATGCTGTTCTTAGACACTCCAGTATCTAACAAGTACTTGGCTCTGGTTTGTCTCTTCAAGGGAAATCTTTCTGCCTGTGCCGACCTTAAAATTAAAGTGTAAATTTTTGTTGTAAATGCATGCTTGCCTGGTTGCAGTGAATACAATTGGTTTGACTTTCAAGAGGACCTTTTACCACCTCCACCAACTCCAACTCTTTCATCACTTTCATCACTCTACTGATTCTGGCACAGTTACAATTTTATCTCTAGCCCCTACTATTCCAGAGATATCAGCACTGTTAATTAGCATATTAGGCTCTTTACTGTCAGGTGGGCGGTCCTGGGCTACAGCAAATGGTCAAGGACCGGCCACTTGATAGAAGAGAGTCTAATTGTACTGAAATGAACAGAAATGATTGCTCAGAATGCCGGGGGGCTAGAGAAAAAAATTCTAACCTCGCCAGAATCAGTGAGGGATGCAAAGAGTTGGTGAAGGTGGTGAAAGGCTCTTTAAAGTCTGCCTTGTGTAATACACACATTTCATCTGCAGTTCAGTGTTTTATGTATTTCACATGATAATTCGCCTAAAGGACATGCAGTTAATGTATGTGTTGGATCGTAAAACATGGCCAATTAGAGGAGCAAGATGGTTTTTTTTTTTTATTTTGTGCTTCCAGCTAATAGCTTTTTATAGTCACAATCTAATGTTATCATTTTCCTCAATTTACTGTTTGGTATAAATTTGCATGATTTATGTAAGAAAAGCGAGAAAAAAGTTAAATGTTGACATAAAGGGGTTTCCTGATTTACTATAGGGGGTCTCCTTCAGACCCATTGATCCTGGGAATTCTCAGTGTTGGACAATTGGTGACTTTGCAGTGCTGAATTATTCACTGATTTCTTTAATGTTGTTGCTGGATTTTTCCAGTGTTACCAAGAACCTGTCACATTGGTGATACACCTTTCAGGAAGGAGCTAACTGAACTGTAAAATGCCCTATTTACACATTAGCAAGCGTGCTGAGGTCACATCTGCGACAGGTGTCTGACAGAAACCCTGAGAGACCGACCATTTTGTTCCCTGATTTCAGGGGAAAAAAATGGACACCTGACAGGCACCCAATGACTATAATGGGGTCCCTCAGAAGCCATTTGTGTCCGTCATTAGTTTGACTGTTTTTCCATTCTTCTGGCCCAGCGGCGACCCAGAAAAATGGATAAACCCGACAGAGATGTGAACATAGCAGTGTGTTTTCTAACTTGTTGTTGGTGGATCTTGGAAAGGCATAACAGAGTCTATGCAAAATCTGTTACTTTACATGCAGAGTCTAGCGCTGGTATGTTCTGACAGTATGTGTGACAGAGTTGCCACTCGACTAGTTGAAGCACCAATTTAAAGATGCAGCTATAGCACCTGTACCCCATGCATATACATCCCTGAAAATGCCTACACTAATGTCACTGCATAGGAATAATTTATACAGTTATATCGCATAACATGAATAATGTACAAAATGATATCTTACAAGAAGTATAATAGTGATATCACAGTATAAATAATTAAAACAGCAATATCACATTGCAAGCATAAGAAACCTAGTGATGTCATAGTAGGACAAATAATAAGAGATATAATAAACACAGTGATATCACAGTAGAGGAATAATAAACACAGTGATGTCACAGTACAGAGATAATAGACAAAGTGATGTCACCGTACTAGAACAATAAACACAGTGATGTCACAGTACAGAAATAATCCACACAGTGATGTCACCATACAGGGAAAATAAATACAGAGATGTCACAGTAAAAGGAAAATGAACACATATAACATGAATACGTGTTTCAGTTCAGGGATGTCTCACACTGTGCTGATGTCACATTGCAGGAATAATGCTCAAAGTGATGTCACAAAATAGTGATCAAAAATGGATAAGAATCTTGAATACTACACACTGTGGAAACAGAGCCAAAATTTGTTGGACACAGTGATGTCACAGTATGGAAATAATGGACTCAGTGATGTCACAATATGGGAATAATGCACACAGTGATGTCACAGTATGGGAATAATGCACGCAGTGATGTCACAGTATGGAAATAATGGACTCAGCGATGTCACGGTATGGGAATAATGCACACAGTGATGTCACATTATGGGAGTGATACAAACAGTGATGTCACAGAATTGGAATGATACACACAGTAATGTCACAGTATGGGAATAATGTACACAGAGATGTCACAGTATGGGAGTGATACAAACAATGATGTCACAGTATGGGAATGATACACACAGTGATGTCACAAAACAGGGACAATAATCACAGCATCATAATACAAAAAATGTCCCAGTATAGAGGATAAAAATGATATACAGAAGAGGACTAATGTTCATGTTAATAAAGGTAAAACATAAAGTATATGGCAATATCACAGAACAGGGATAATAAATGGAGATGTCACACTACAGAGACTTATAACCACTGGAATTGCCTTATGGCAAAACAACTAATGAATAAACTTTCAGTAAAAAGACTTCATTAGAAAGCAACCCAAATGGTTACATGCCGGTACCAAATCTCTAGCCGCAGTGGTTGCTTGGCTCCTGAGATGTCCTGTCCTGTGCGGTGTAGTGACTGTACCATTATTATATACCACTTTTTCTTAGCACACAGTGATTGAAATTTTCCATCATATATTTAGTTTCTGTAGTTAGATTTTCTTTTGTTATACTGCTCTTGGCTTTTCTTCTATATTAGAGGTCTTTGTTAAATGAAGTAGTTCAGATGCACAGCAGGAAATGACTTCCTTCACTTCGTGCATTCCTTAAGAAAGGCTTTCTGCAGAATTTGCTTATACCTACATTTCCCACCATGTATTAATGATTGGATAAGTTTTACACACAGGCTTTCTATGTAGAGTATTACATAAATATAATAAATGGGAAATTAAATTCTAAGGTTGCCGGCAGTAGGTACAGATCTGAATGAATACAGCACATTCTCTGCAGCACAATGCAGAATATATAACTAAGATATAATTAAATAGGAGGAAGAATTTCCCAAGACCTAAGCCTGTTTTTTGCTTATGGGGCAGCAGGCATTGACATCCACTAGCCAGGAGTAAGCTGTTTGCATAGAATAAAAATTCCACTAAAGGGGTTAAATAGAGGGGTCCTCTGTTCAGGATCCTCATTTTGTGGATAGCGTATAAACGCACTTCTCTCTGAATGGGCACTGTGCAAAAATCTTGTCCACTAAAATGCCAGGCTCCCTGTACAACACCTCTCTCTATTTTACACAGGACTGTCCCACACAGTATAATGCCCCCTTAGTGCCCCCGCGCACTGCAGTGCACTTTTATAGGTCTCCACGCAGTATAATGCCTAATTAGTGGCTGCCCCAGAGAGTATAATGCCCCTTTAGTGTCCCCTACATAGTGTAATGCCTTCCTAGTGCCCCAATGGGCACCGTGGTGTCCATCATGTGACAGATCCTGCTTCTGATCTCAAATGGGAAATGAAAGCTGGCGCACATAGCGCGTCAAGCCAATCCTTTTGCTTATGGGATCACCTGTGGCAGACACACATTAAGTTCTGAGCGTCTTTTAGTTTCCAACCACCTATTCACTCATCAGATCATAGGTCCATGTCTTCTGTCTATTCAGAACAGACTACTACAGGACAGGCTTCTGATGTCTGCCTATGCTTCGTATACACTGTGCCTCAGTATTTGTAGATGGTGGGTACTTTGGGTGGCATTAGCTCCCCAGGAGCCTTAGAACCTGAGCACTCACTAAATCTGTCACTACCAGAGCAGTGGTTCCCAGTCATGGCACGTACACCCTGAGACTGTACAGTGTTCCTCCTGGGGTACCACTACTCTATATCCTGAGCTCCTACTGAGGATGTGGATCACGTATCATATATGAATATGTAATTAGCATGCAAACAAAACCTATAACAGTTTCCTCTACTTTAATCTCAGAGCCAGCGTCAGTTCATAGAGAGATACAGAGTGATGCAGACCACGTGGCTGAAGAGAATCGAAGTTTTGGGACCAGCCGTCTTCTGTTCCACATCACTGATGGAGATAATCCATTGTTGTCCCCGCGCTGTTCTATCTTCAGTCAGAGTCAGAGATTTAACTTGGACCCTGAGTCTGCGCCATCCCCACCGAGTGCTCAGCAATTCATGATGTAAGTAGTTTATGGCAACTTTCCATCCAGTGCTATCATCAGCAATGCTTTAAGAGCCACCAAATATGTGCTGCTCATAGTATCACAAATGCAAATGTCAACAACTTCCGAATCTGTAACGGCTGCCTAAGTTTATTCTATTGTTATCTTTAAAGGCCAAGAAGTTCATCAAGAGGGAATTGTGAGGACCCAAAAGAACCCTTAACCGTTATACAGCTCACCAAGCAAATACAGAACCTGAAGAGGAAGATCAGGAAATTTGAAGATAGATTTGAGCAGGAGAAAAACTATCGGGTGAGAAATACATATAAATGTCTTTTCTTAGAATAGAGTATGAACAATGGCCAGCAGGATCACAGGGCCCCAGAAGTGTGACCTCTGTCAGAGGGATATCATGACATAATGTCCTCTGGCACTCTGACAAGCTTGTATTGTAGAGGGTTTCCCATTTACAATGAAGGTCACAATCTATTAGTGTCTCTGTCCATTTTACTTTTGCACGGTCACGATCCAAAGCTCATTGCTGTGAATCTTTCCAAGCCAAATTTTTTATCTATAAATGTGGATAGAAAATATAATGGTCACATAAAACTTCACTGCAAGGCTTCTGATACAATCTTGTGCCATTGTGTAAAAACATGTACATGTATGTTAAATATATATATGCTTTTTTTAGCATGTGGGCCTGCTGAAAGGGATGGCATTGGTCACAGCCATCTAGTAGAAAAAAAAAAAAATGTTTTAACACGGGAGCTTTTAGTGACAGATGGCATATGTTGGACATATATTTTTTTATCTTAAATCACTCATCTCAGGTTATGTCAAGTTGAGGAAAAAGGTAAAGTGGTTTTCTCAATCTTAACAGGTATCTATGCAAAACATTAGGGATAAGTGAATGAAAGAGATCTGACTGCTGGGACACCCAGTGATCACAAGACAGGGGTTCTGTATGTGCTTCCCAATTGCGGATGGAGCGGTGGTGCACACACATAACCACTGGATCATTCACTTGTGTAGGACTTTTGGAGATCTCTGTTCCAGAAATCCTATAAAAGTGAAAAGAGCGATGGTCAAGCATGTTTACCACCTCTCCATTCATGTAGAGCACTCTGGGGCCCTTGCCTCTTATAATAAATTAGGTGCTTGTTTTGCCCTCTGGGCACCAGAAACTCAGATCCACCCTATGTAGATGCTAGAGTTAGTGCGCTGGATAATTTAGCTATGAACTATGCATTTTGGTACTGTGAATGGCAAAGTCACTTTTAATCATTTAACCATTGATTCATTAAGTTGTTTTTACATGTTTTTTTCTCATATCTTTTCTTTAGCCTTCTCATAGTGATAAAACCTCCAATCCTGAAGTCCTGAAATGGATGAATGACCTGTCAAAGGCTCGTAAGCAGCTCAAAGGTAATTTTATCTTGTTTACATGCAGTATAATGTGATCTGATAAGTAAAGCTGGCCATATATATCTAGCTGTCTCATAGTCAGAGTCTGAAATATGGGCCCACTGCCTAAAACCCAAGCCCAATGGTTAGTGTATGTAGGGGATGTTGTTTATAGTTTTCTTTCTACACAGTAAAGGGTTATTCCCATCCCATAAAGTGATAAAAAAGGAGGCTCGGCTAATGTTGGAAGTCCCATAGAAGTGAATGGAAAGAACCTTGCACTCACAGCATACTCTCCAGGGGACCCCTGTTATTGAGATAGATGAGGGTCCTATGGGTTGGGCCCACATCTATGGGACATTTCTGGAATATCCCATAGATAAGCCATAAATGTTCTCCAAAGTTCCTTTAAGTTCTTAGATTGGTCTTTATAAGTAAATAAAAAAAAAAATATTTTCCAAATCCATATATATATATATATATATATATATATATATACACATCCCTGTCCATATAAACATTTCCTGCAGCTAAATTTACTGAAATAATATATTTATGGGTTTTTTATATATCTTTACATTTCCAGTTCCATTGTATTCTAAACTGTATAAACATGTCTTTGTTTCAGAGTTAAAGCTAAAATTGTCTGAAGACCA
Organism: Leptodactylus fallax; assembly: GCA_947044405.1. NCBI lineage: Eukaryota > Metazoa > Chordata > Amphibia > Anura > Leptodactylidae > Leptodactylus > Leptodactylus fallax. The sequence goes on along the minus strand of CAMRHE010000005.1, from coordinate 10,069,306 downwards.
AAATGTGCCAAGAGCCACACAAAGCAAACCGTATGAAGAAAGACCGGTAGCATCCATTGTGGTGGAGCAGCATGACGTCACCAATTCATCAATGTCATCTGTAGAGGAAACAGTGGAAACTGTATGGAAGAGGCTAAAGGAGAAGAGACAGCTACTCAACCTTCCTGAGAATGTAAAGGTAGGTGATACTTTGCATAGTTGTGGCTTTGATCTTTTTATTGCATCACATATTACATCCACATATGCATGTAATGTACTTGAATATAAAGCGCTGGTGCTAAACTTTAGGTTATGATGTATGGATATATTTAATAACTTCTTTTGTTAGACATGGCTATGCCGGGATCTGCCAGAGAGGAGTATGCAGCATCTATAGCTAAAATATACATAATGGGGCAGATATAGCAGACTGGAATGTAGTACGCCAGTATTAATAACCTACTATGCTGTCGTCAGAAGCACCACAAACCTCAGGATAGGCTATCAATATCTGAATAGGGCGGATCTGACATCCCCACCAATCCACTGTTCTCCAGAACTATACATTGGATGGTTCTGTGGAACACCTGTCATTTGCCAGTTTTATGGCATAAATTATAATAAATTAGTCAGGCTATAGTGACTCTGCACTCCTCGCTCATGCTTCTCCCACGTTCTCTGTATGGCTGTCTTACCAGCCAGAAAGGGGTATGCACTGGCCCCCTGTTCTTGCGATAGGTGTGGAAACAAAAGATGAGCCCTGCACTATAAAATATTTATGGTATATCCTGTAGAGATGGTAAAACTCTTTGATGATATTGCACCTGCATAATAATACTAAATAAAAGAACAACCACCATTTTCCAGTGTCTTATTGAAGCCCTTAGAAGGACACACATCCTATACAATATGCAATCATTGCCGCCAGAATTTACATTATTGGCGTACTTACATAATACCCTATTATTGATCTGAACAAATAAAAAAGTTCTTCATAATGCCAGGAGACCTAAAACTAAAAGTTTTTGTGTTATATTAAATTGTCAGTCAATATAGACACTTGTTCATACATCAATCTTCTGTTGTGGACATGGCTTGTATGCCTCCGCCCACAGGCACAGTGGCCTTTTTTGATATTTTTGGAGGTTGGATTTTTGACGAAAATATAAAGAGTATTCTACCCCATTATTCCCTTCTGGACTGCACTGCTACATTATACTCTAGCACTGAAATTATAAGATGAAAGTAAGAATTGATGGGTAATAAAAATCCACTGGCCACTAACAATAGTAATATGTCATATGACGCTTGGCCATGTTCTACATTAAGCACACGTGTGTGAACAAGCCCATCACTCCGTATCCCTCCTAACTATACCCATAACTTTTTTAAATAGGATATGACAAAAAAGCAAATGAATCTGGAAAAAATGAGTCTCCAGAAATGTCTACTGTATTTTGAGAATATTCATGGACGCCCAGTAAGTATCTTAACAGAGTCTCAGATTTGTACTGACCGTAACAGTGTCTTTCCATGTCTGTTCCAAACTACTCACCGTACGTTGTTGTGTGATAGTGCTTGCTTTTTGTTAGTTTCCATACTGAGATGTGCAGTAATTCTCTAACTACACCTAATGCTGCAGGATTATTCTAATGTATTGTGAGGGGACTAATATTATATTGTAATAGTTTGTCTCCTATTACGAATAAAGCTGAGAAATAGACGAAGAAATCTTCTTTATGTGTCCCAGGAGTTCAGCCAGGGCCTCTCTCCATCTCCTCATTGTCCGGTGTCTCGCTGTTAAGACAACTGGGTGGAGCAGGACTATTAAACTATTAATAAGCCCATCCCTCTTGGCTAAGTCTCCCCCAACAATGAACGTGCAAGTGCATCAGGGGTGGGGCCTAATTTGCAAGATTTCCCTACAGATAGATGCAAATTCTCTAGCTCTCCTCTGGAATTGGTGCCTTGCCCCTCCCCTTTGGCTGCGATGGACATTTTGAGCTTCTGTCTGCGTCACAGTTGTCTGGTAAATCAGGCCCCGCCCCTGGTGCACTTGCAGGCTGATTTGCCTATCCGTAACAAGGTGATTATCTCTGCATTGCTTTATTGCTTTAGTCCTACAACTATTTAAGGCCACTACATGCCACTATTATTATTGAGAGCAGTGTCGGACTGGGCCACCTCCGCTGGACTCTTAACAAAATAATGGTGCTCCCAAAAAATATTCAAAATTGAAGGGGAGAATAGTCGCACTTAAAGAAGGTACTAATCCCTGCAAAACCCAGGTTTTCATTCAGGCCTACAGCACTCACCCTGCTTGTTGTCAGACTGTTCGTGCACTTAGGATTTTTCCTCTCGATGTCTGAATTATTTTACATTCAGCCAGTGTCTGTCCATCTGGCTGTCAGCCGCTTTATGTTCAACATTTTGTAAGTCCATACAAATTTGTTCAGGGAATTGTTAACATGGCTGATGAGATCAAGAGAGAGTGTGAATAAACCTCGAGGATCGCATTCTTTTATATCAGATGGCAAACTTTATCTAGCTGTATATCACACAGTGTATAATCCATGGCGGAGGTCTCAGTCCCTGATTATATCAATGAACTTTATAACTTTGTGTAGTTATTTTTATTGAATCCAAAAACCGAAGAGGGACAAGAAGATTTTCCATTAGTCTTTCTGAAACCACACGTAACATTTTTATCTTTACAGATGTAGCGAACATTAAATGGACATTAACATAGCGCGTCCCTTCGTGTAGTGTGCCACATAGCATAAGAGCTGCCGCGCTACTTAAGTAGCGTGCAAATGTTTGGCCTGTTACACTAATAACATAACACGGTGAACATTCGCTTAACTATCATTACATCTGTATGTACTAATGTAACGCAGCGTCTCTAAATATTTATATAGGGGCAGTCTCATGGCCACCTGTCCGTCATCAGGATAAATCACTTCATTTCATTTATTTATGTGAAATGTCTCCAGGTTTTTTAGAAAATACAAAAATGTAGAGTTTGACTTAAGAGGCCCCTCTGTGTCTACTTTAGCAAGTACTTACATTCCCTATTACGTTATTGTGAAGCATATTTCTTTGCACATTGCTGTTTCTCTGTTATTCCTCCTGGGAATTTAAGAATAAATTGGCAACAGTACCGTACAGTTGTCACTTTATTTTTGTTGGTACTTGGTTATTCCTCCTGGAAATGTAATAATAAAGTCCTGTTATGAGTGTTTGCTAAAACAGACATGAAGACAGAGGAGCTGACGGGTCCTGTGTAATCCATAACTGAAGCTGTGCTAAGAATAGGGACAGAGTATGAATTGACCGTACATGTCCTCGGGTGAACCTACATGGTTAGTGTCAGATGATTTCATGGCAGAAATCAATACTAGCTGCTATTGTGTTCTGTATGGACAAAATTGTGTGTTACAACACCTGATAGAAAGTCTTCTTCACTGGAAAATGAGTGTCTGAGTCATTTATTACCAAACCTCTGTAAGCTATCTTTTACCATTTACAAGGAACAAAGCCTAACATGTAAAGCCGACCATACACTTTTAATGCTGCAGAGCTACCAAAAGATTTCTCAGTTTGACCAAGCATGCATGTGTTTTCATTGAGGAAAAGGGAACTAGCTGCTGCCAGACACTTCTGGAGTGATATCCAGCATGTTCTACTTTACTAATTGCAAATTCCACATGAAATTCTGCACCAGTCTAGTGTTATTTTTCCGTCTTCCATTCATTTCAATGAGGCTTATTTCTGGTGGGTGTGTGTGAACCTACCCAAACTCATGAACATACCTGTAAACATTACATAAGTGTAGAGTTTATGCTCAGCTCAATATGAAGCAATGTTAGTATTATTTGATACTCTTTTCGGTTATTATATGTTACTATTTGATGGTTGATACTAATTTATGGTTGGTATTATTTTATACTATTAGATGGTGGATATTATATGATACTATTTGATGGTTGGCATTATTTGATGCTGATGTGTTGCGTGTCATTCATGTATTGCTTATTTGTTTCCAGCTTTTCACCTGTACAGTTCCTTGATATGCACTAACCTATTCATCAGCTTGGTAAAAACTAGTATATTGTTATATAGCATGGCACATAACAATGCATTTGCTGTTTTAGGTTACAAAGCAGGAGCGAAGCCTAATGAAGCCGCTCTACGACAGATACCGGATTATAAAGCAGTTATTATCCACCGCATCCTTGATTCCCACAATTGTAAGTCTCTCTTTCTTTTACTGACGTGTTATTCTTTGTATGGAGTGGCTTTGCTTTCTGTGCATTATTGTATGTAACAAATACAGAAACTGACCTTGATCTCCTTGTCTCTGCATAAGAGAGATTAGGACACTGTCATGATACAATAGTGCACAATCTTCGCATTGTTTCAGCTAAGACTGTGTATACTTCTGATGTGCATCTCAAGCCTTGTTAGAGACAAATCATTTTCTGTCAATTCCTCCTTTCATTGATGTATCAAGAGCCTCTTATCAGAGCAAACAAGGCTTTATCTCAAAGGAGGTCACAAGTGCTTGCCACAGCAGAAAACCGCAAACCTCATGCTGGCTTTTTTCATGTTATGAATTATAAGGCAGCATCACAGGCCTTCTTATGGGACATTATTTTCACTAACGTCTACAATAGAATTGCGGTTTATGTTATTGTCACTATTCCATACAGCAGAAAAAGGACATATAGCTGCCTGACAAGATGCCAAAAGCTTACTCTTTTGACCTCCATCAGGTGCTTGGTGCCCTATGTATATGCTGGGCATATGGTAGACACTGCAAAACGCAGTTAGGCCGGGGCCCCACATGGTGTAAATACCGCAGCATTCTACAGTCAGTGTATAGTGGATGGAATTCTAGCGAATCCGATCCCCACAGTGCAGGAAAATACGCGCTGTGGACACGCTGCGATTTCCAAAACCTTTGCGATTTAAAAATGGTAGCATGTCAGTTATACCTACAGAAACGCCGGCGGTTTACCTATAGGTATAATGGAAGCAGAAAGTCCGCAGAGGCAACCTTATGGTTGCCGCCACAGTTTTTCCTGCAGCACTTTTTTACAGCGGGATGCTACGTGGGGCCTTAGCCATAGGCAGGTTCATTAAGACTGGCGGGCCCAACAGGCACAAGGCGCACCTGTTTTATCAAGCAACTCTGGCCTTTTAATGAATGCCTGTGCACAAGAATGAAAAGGTACGCCAGTCAGGAAATGGCGTAAAATTCCTGAATAACTTACACCAGAAAACTGGCTTAAATTATAATAAATATGTCAGGCTGAAGTCAGTAATGTGTTACATTTCTGGTGCAAGAAAGGCCCCTGCACCAAAGCTGTGCCACATTATCACACGTCTACATTAGAAAACTGCCGCAGATGTGTTGAATTACACCCAGTGTGATTGAAGCCTAATTCAGAAGTAAGCATGAGTTATAGTCTTGAGAAGTAGAGCAGTCTTGAGCAGTAGTGCAGCTTTCGTTATATGGAACATCTACTTTGCAGCTCCTCATTACATTTCTCTTCTCCTTTCCATATGAAGACTGATATTTTCTACATGAACCCCCAAGTAATAAACATATTCAAGTGAGGTGATATACAAGTTAGGTAATGTTCTGCTTCTTCATGAGTATTGCTTCATCTCATGAGACATAGGCTATAGGACCAGCAGAGAGAAACATTATATGTTATCTGTTTAGCATGAAGAAGAGGACTCCGATGACGACAGTGCCCAGAATTCCTCCAGTGAATTTGTATTGACTGAAGACGCCGATTTACCTACAGATGAGCATCTAACTTACTGCAATGACGATCTAGAACCCGCATATGTCTCTCCTTTGGACGAAAAGCGACCTGTGCGTCAACCAGCGTTGTCTATGTCCAACCTTCATGAAGCATCTATGTAAGTGGTGTTTCTTTATTGGCACATGGTAACAAGGATTGATCCTTAAAATTCAGTATTTTGTATGCAATGTCAAAGAAACAAAGCCGTTCTTTGTGTGTAGTTACCTAATATTCATTGAAGGTAGGTAGCCAAGTGTGCCAGTCATACACACTACCTGGGCCCAGGCTCTAACACAGTAATGGACCAGCAGAAGACACCTAAACTTTAAGGATAAAATGGTTTATTTCCTATCTGGTGGGCCCAAGGAATTTCAGTCCGACACTACATACACACAGTTGAGGTTGTCATTCTGTATATTCATCTGGGCGGACTGATAGAGAGTAAGTTCTCATGCAGGTGGTGTTGTTACAGGGCACCCTTAGACTTCTATAGTGTCCTACTGTACCTATTGTTTGCCTCCAACATCATATATAATCCTAAGACAAAGTTGTGTCATTCTCAATCGAATGCCATAATATGGAGCATTGCTTCTAGGGGGGGGGGTAACACCAAAATGCAGTGGACCATGGATAGCCTATGTTTCCATAGTAAGGAGCTGCAGGTTGGGCCTCCCACATGTATATAGTAAACATGGTCTGCTCGTGGGTTATCCTAGTATACCATCTTCTGGCGATCTGATCTGAATTTTCCAACAGAGGAATACAAGGAAACAACTCACCAATTCACAATAGTGCCAGCAGGGAGTTCCAGATGAATTTCACATTGTAACTACATGCACCTCTGCTTCACCAAAATGTTCTTGTAGTGAATGACCCAAGACTGGAATCTAAAGGGCATATAAAAATAGCTGATCAAAAAAAAAATTGTAGCAGTACGGAGATCTAATAAGATAGGTGCTAGACCCTCGGAGCCGACTAAGTTCCTCGGAGGTATCCAAAGACAAAATCCAGGCAGCACTCCAGAGATAAGTGAAGAAAAAATGGTTCTTTATTCACCTGTGGATGAGCGAATAAAGTACCTTTGATCCAAAGAAAAATAATAAGTCATTCTGTATTCGGAGCAAATCATATGTTCCTGTTGATGCCCAGAACTCTGCAATATACAGCGAGTAAGTGCTGATATCCCCAACATCTAATAACGTATAGCTCTGCATAATCCTATTATACCCAAGACACCTACTTTAATTTATTAAATGTGCCCTGCTCTATTTCTGGGACTCCATATCCTGCACACATTATTGTGTAGTCTCCAATTAGTTTTCATTACTGACCTATCAATGAAAAATGTTCATCATAACTAAGGACGTGCCTAGCTGTGAAAGCGGCTTTAACCATTTAATATTTATAACCTTAGACATCAGTAATACTCACTGCCATGTTATTCTGTCCTGACATAAGAGCCACATATTGACTAGTATGTTTCTGATTTAGCCAACACTAGCAAAGCATTATTTTAAGGCATCAAGTTTTTTTTGTTATAGTGTTTTTACAGAACTTGAACAGTGATGACCCATCCATACGATAGGTCATTAGTATCAGCTTAGTGAGTGACAAACTCTAGACACCCCCAGGGTCAGTGGTTTATAGGATCTGCTGCTACAGGCACAGCACCGTACGTTCTATAGTGGCTGTGCCTGGTACTACATGTAGCCCTGTCGCTGCAGCACTGTGCCTGGTAAAGTATGAAGAGGCCTCAACGCTCACTTCAGTATCTCGCCCAGATCAAACAGCTAGGTGGGGTTCCTGGGGGCCAGACTTTTGTATAACTGTGGATTTTGCATGGTATTATTACAGAAAGCCAATGCTCTCTATATAAAGTATAATAGATCTAGTTTTAAGTGATGTAGCCAATGTGAATGTACAAGTCTCTACCCTTTATCTTGTTCTGACCGGGTCTCCCTTCTATGTTCCAGGCCAGAGCTTCTTGATCACCTTCGTGAAACCAGAGCGGACAAGAAAAGATTGAGAAAAGCTTTAAGAGAGTTTGAAGAGCACTTTTTACGACAAACTGGAAGGTAGTCTTGAACAAAAATAATATAATTTTATCTAATTTCTGTCATTACTGTATAGTACATTGCCAATAGTTCTGCACAAACAAGGGCTTCAACTTAGGGAAGGCAAGAATAGCACTTTTCTTTTCCTCGGTCACCTGTACTTTTTACTGTATTAAAGGGCTTATATTGGGAAGACGTGTCCACAGGGGTTAGTCTTACACAGTCTGATACATTCAACACTGATTGGACAGTGTCAGTCAGGCACCACCAACTGGTAACACCCACTTTTCAATTTATCTGAGATGGAACAGCCCAGAATTATAAGTAATGATACTCCAGAAGTGTTATTTCATGGAGAATGCAAGTTTTTACTAAAGGAGTCAACTCAGGAATGGAGACAGATCTTCTTTAAGCAAAATGCAATGTCTACTGTGATATAGTAAGTTGTCACACATGAGCATATTGTAGCACTCCCAAGGTGCGCATATACTTTCACACCCTTTGAAGAGGTGGTTCGGGGAATAGTAATGTACTTACCTGGTCTCAGGCATTGCACCTAATAGATCACATGACTTCGCCAGAACCTATGGGTCATGTGATCCCGATTACCTGTGCTATGGAGTCTGACTTTACTATAGTCAGGCAGCCCCCACAGTGCAGGTAATTACCTGTGAAATGGGGGGGATGAGGGAAGGAGCAACCCAGGGGGCCAGACACTGCCTCGGATCACATGATGTTGCTGGAACTCCCAGGTCCATCATCTGTGATCCCTGGGACCAGGTAAGTAACTTACCACTCCCTGGGCAACCCCTTTAAGTAGGAAATTGCCCAATGCTTTGTGTCAGCTTTCAGCAGTTCTTTTTGTTATATGAGGTTTACAGTGACAAGCTAGAAACTTGTTCTATGGGAAATCCTTGCAGTAAGTGTTCAGTTTTGCTTGCAGTGCCACTGTGGGGAAAATAATGCATTACAGAGTGTCCTTTGAACTCAGTGGCTTGTCCATGAAATGTATGGAAACCTAAGCGCAGACACCGCCATTTTCTATTTCTTGACACCTGATAATGCTCCTTCACAGCTACATTCATCTTTATGCAGTGGCCTCTTATGTATATGTTTATTCATTCCCACTTTTCATGTCATTTTGGTCTATTATGTTTCAGAAGTGCACAGAAAGAAGACAGAATACCAATGGCTGAAGAGTACTGTGAATACAAACAAATAAAAGCTAAGCTTCGCTTATTGGAGGTCTTGATCAGCAAGCAAGATGTATCTAAAACTATATAGAGGTGGCGAATCGAACACAAGCGGTATTGAAGAAGAATAAAATTGCTGTATTTCTGCACACTCATGTATGACACTGACATTCTGATGCACTTTAATAGTTACACACTACCTGATAGGGAGATCAATAGCAATGACAAGGGATGATGCAAAGCGAACGCATGGTCGGTTATGTGGTATCTTAGACATATACTGTTGAGTTGGTGATCAACAGTGGGAAAACCAAAGGTCGGCATACTTGACTTTGTCCCTGTCTGGAATACTGCTGAAGGGCATTATGGTGGTAATGGGCTAGAGGTCAATAATGGGGTTGAGTTATTAAGGCTTTTACCATTTTGTGTGTTGATTTGTTTTTCTTTGCCAAACTCATATTTGAAGGTCGACATGTTTAACTAGCTCCCCAATATTATGGCGTTTCTAAATTCTGCTTCATTGTCTGAAGTGCCTTTGATATGTTGTAGGCATAACCCACAGAGTAGAAATCGCAGTCATAACGTGTACAGTAACTTAAAACTTTTGTCTGGGTCTTTAATATTTAGGTTGGTGGGGGGGGGTCTGATCAGTGGCATAACATGAAGCTCCAGGGCCCCCAACTATAATGTATCATTTATACTACTGGTCTCCTCATATTGGGAATAGATACCTTATGGGCCCTGGTGTGACTGTACTCTCTGCACCTTCTCAAGTTATGCCCCTGGGTCTGATTCCTGGCACGCCCATCGATCAAGTGTGATTCGAAGGGCCAAAGCAATGTAGTGACTGTATGTGGTTAGTACAGCTCACTGAATTGTAGTACCACTCACAGCCACTACTCAATGTACTGAGCTGTGTATCCTTCTAGAGGGTCTGGTCAATGAGGGTGTCAGAATTCAGACCCCCCCCATTGATTCGATAGTGATGGTCTTACCGTTAGTATTAAAGGGGTTGTTCAGGACTGTGATATTGAGCTCCACTGCCTTTTCTCAGGCCAGTGACATCATAGGTCACATGGCCATGCTGCAGCTCAGTCCCATTCAAACAAATGGAGCTGAGCTGCAATACCAAGCACAGCCACTATATAATGTACAGCACTGTGCTTGGTAAGTAGGGAATGGGCCACAGCAATCCATCATAGTCCCCAGAAAACCCCTTCCGATAGAATATTTCAGATTCCAGAAAATGTATTTATGCCATGTACAGGCTGTATATATTTATTCTCTAGTGACCTATTTTTACTATTGAGCTGTGTTTTTTTTTCCCCCACACTTCTGTTTAAAACCATATGTTCTTGTCTTCAACCAAAGGCCAACAATGTAAGCAACATGACTGCACTTTCTGAACACTGCATTATAATGTAATGTATGATCTAAGAGATGTTTTACTGTCATATATAGGAGGACACATGTAGCCCCAACATGGCGTTCCTTGCAAAGTTATGGGGCTCCGTGTCTGGTGTTTCATATCTAGTTTCATATATTGTAAGAGCAAAAGTATTTTTCAGAATATTTATTTTTTTGAACATCTTTGTAAAATTAAAGCAGCATTGCATATGTAATAGAAATAAATTCAACCTTTTCATTGAGCAAGAATTTCCCTTCTTCATTATCCAATGAAAAGCACAGGCTATTGGCAATTGAAATGGCTGAAAGTTTCTACATGAAGTTTTTTTTTTTACAGTAGAAACAGCAATGAAGTCTCACTGTTCACTATAACTACGGCCTTAATTCATGTATTTGTATTGGTCCTTTAACACTTGTGTCCTCTTTATCACTCTTTACTTCTCTACATCACCTTCAAGCATTTTAATAAGGTTTTCTTAAATAGTCACATGCATGAAGCACTCTAAACCTCATACAAATGTCTTGGCTTTTTACATTTCCAACAGGATGTATGCAGTATATCTTGGTAGCAGTCCCAGTGGCCCACAGAGGGGAAACCTATTTCAGGCTGACCCCATCTCTTATGGGTGATGCTAAAGATGGCTGGTCAGCCCTCTTGACTAGTCAGTTTTAGTAAATGCCCTATAAAATATGTTTTATGATGTTCCTCTCTTATTCTTCCTGGAAACTTGTAAGTTAGTTTACCAACTGGGTGTTGCCATTACACTTGGGGCCATGTCCCTATATGGGACACATCCCCTTGACAAGTGGAACAACAATACTAAGGCTCCATGCACACAAACTTTGTGTGTGTTTTTAATTAGATAGATTATATAATCTATCTATTTTAGCCCCATACATATGTCCATATAGTATCACAGGTCTGTGTAGGGGCCAAGGGCAGAGCACAGGACAGGTCCTATTCCTGTCCACTTTGCGGCCCACGCTCAGTGCAGGAAATTAATGGGTCTGTGGAGGGCCTATGTGCATGTAGCCCAAGGGTAGGTTCACATGGAGTAATTTGAGGTCTCAAAATTTCTCTCTGTGAATTTACCCTAAGGGTGTCAGTTTAGTCATGCATTTCTAGGAGGAATGACAAATGAACACCACAATGCAAAGTTCTAAAAAAAAAAAAAAAAAAGTTTCTCAATCTGTACAGACAAGGAAGATGTTTCCTCCTTCAAAGGGGATATGGGGGTGAATAGAACAAGACCTTGGAACTCTAGTGCATGGATTGAATTTGTCCTGCGTAGAACTACCATTGGGGTGAGCTCTGCATTTTGATATATACTCATGTCTCATTTACAAGATGTTAATTTGGGGGGGGGTTATTTAAGGAGAGCATTACAAAATAACCTACTCACTCAATATTACTCTTTTTAATACAGATTTAAGATGCCCATGTACCCTATGTCCCTCACCTGCCTAAAAAGACACCTGAAGTCTCATGTAGGTGTTTAGACCTGCATTACACTATATCCATGGACACGTCTTCGCCCAGTCTACACTATTCTGGAAACGTTTTGAACATCAGGGAGAGAGAAATGTGGCATGTGTTTTTCACAACACATTACTTACTATATTAGGTCTACTAGACGTTTCTCACTGCACCTAGAATGGCGATGGGTGTGCTCTGTTCACATCTACACGGGAGCCTTTGGCGTTACACAAGACAAATTGTACCACGTGCAACGCTATTCTTCTCCTTCAAGCGACAGACACTTTGCCACCACTCGAAGACTCCTATCATAATTCAGTGGTGTCCATCTGGTCTTGCACAGATGTGAACAGAGCCTAACCCTTCCAGTAGTGTAGCATACACATATACGCAGGGCCCTGACAAATCATTGCTTCTTACAATTTTTTTTTTCCCAATGGTGAGTTATGACCGTTTTTTTTTTCTACTGAAAAAAATTCTAAAAAAAAAAAAAAACCCTTTTTAAAGAATGTTGAAATATGCAAAGCTGCCTTAATCTTCTCATGTCTGATTCTATTGAACTCTATCAGAATAAAGTCTTATTTCTGAATACAGAATGATCTGTGGTATCAGAGTACGCTGCTAATGTTCCCTTTTCTACACACGTGTCACAGGCACCCACACACTTGAGATCCGTTGTATCTTTTGCTATTGTGCTTAGCACTTGTTTTGTTTTTAACTATTCTTACCAAGTCGAAATCCTTTCTACTTCTCTTGTATCCAAAGTGCATGATTTTAAAACAGACATTTTAAAATTGTTTATTGGGAGTGAAGAAAAAAAAAAAAAAAATATATATATCTCTTACCATTTGCAAGTGAAATAATTTTAATGACCTTTTGTGATGGTTGCATTCTATTTGTTCTAGAACATACTTTATGAATCGGAATGACTTCAGTTCTGTTTTTAATTAAAATCTTTGAAGCAAGAATAACAGGAACGTATACACGACTTGATGAAGTTTACAGTCTACATCTTAGATAAGGGAAAAATGGTTTGACATGTATACACTTGCTAATAAAATGTGCTCTATATATTCTATATGATTTGTAAATATTTTATACAACGGTACAAATAAAATATTTTTCTATCATATTTATGATGGTGGAATACAGTATTTGTTTCCTGTTAGCTAGTATCTTAACATTTAACAATTGTCGAGCGACATTGGAAGTGCTGACATTTCTAGGCTTGGAGAGCTCAATCATGCTGAAATTACAACTTTTCATGCTGTTTTTTTATTTTTAGTTCCCAATAGTTTTAGTAACGTAAAATAATTGCTATTTAGACACCCCAATAAAGCCATAATTGGTAGTTTTTACCTTGCTAAAGCAGACTACATATAGTTTTGTTATGTTTGGCAAACAGAATAATAAACAGCAAATGAACGAAACCAATAAAAGAAATTAACATTTGCAACATCTAGATTTTTAAACAGTTGGCAGAGAACAGAATGGTTTGTAGTGGTTAAGAGCAGCATCAACTTCACAAATAATAAAAAAAGTTTTAAAAAAGCTATTTAAAGTCCTTTGCTGCGGGATGAACTACAGTGCAATGCCAAGCAATGCCTTGCAGGCTTCGTCAGGCAGCGAAGGGGTTAAGGAGTTCTAATTTCAGTGTATGCTTTTGGTGACAGCTGCATTTTTGCATGCTTCCGGACAAAATGTCTGGTAAGAATGAAGAGGGAGGGTTAACTGCTGTACGGTAGGCCGGGAGGGCTTTTAACGTCCAACACTGATGTTGCAGGTCTTGCAGCTGGGATCTTTTTTTGCATTGGCAGTAGACAAGCTCATTAGCTGATGACCGATGATTTCTGCCACTGTGCCCCAAGAAAGATCCACAGGGTCAGTGTAAATGACTTCCAAGATTACGTCTTGGGCATGGCGAAATACAAGACTTCCCTCCTCTTCGGTGCAGGTCAAAAATTTGTTGTCGCTCAGATTCAGTTGAGGAAGGCGCTGCTTGCAAAACTCATCTCCTGGAGATCCCACTGGAGCAATGACCACAATGACGTAGTGATAAGCCGTGTACATACAGTAAAAGTCCCCAAAGTACAAGTTGGTGTTTGGGTTGAAGAGTTTTTCAGCAGGTAACTCGATCCTGTACCTTCCATACGGTGAATCTTGTGGAGGCTTGCCGGTATTGAACTCAGTGTTGCAGCTGAAGAAGATTCCTTCCAGTTTAGCACTTATTGGAGAGCCGTGGCTGCCACTGTTGTCTTTTGGAGAGGGCTGCATGACATTGCTGTGATGTGTCCTAAAAATAAAAAAAAAAGGTAAAACTATTTTTAAACTAGGCTACCAGTGTAATAAAATATTCTAGTCTCTGAACTTGCACACAATGCATAGGGTTCACTTAGACATATTTGTAAGTGAACAAAAGGACCTTCTATATCAAAGCTGTATGCAATAAAGTGACCTCTTGAGGGCATTGCTGTTGCTCCATCACACTGGGTGATTCAAATGACCCTAACCATCTGCAGGGCTTGTATGACATGCTGGATTCTGGTGACACAGGTTTCGGAATTTTAGATTTCCCATGATGCTTGAGCACAGCATCATGTAGGCAGCTAGAGCCAATGCCATCTCTGCCTGTGGTCGGCGGTGTGAATATACTTTCTTCACATTCTTCTAAATAAAGATTATACATGTACAGTCATGGGGTTGAACTATCCATTATAACAGACAGAAGCCTGTCCAATCACTAGTAGTAACCATGGTAGGAGAGTGCCAGTGTGGAACAATCCACACAGCGGTTATATTCTCCAAATAGTGAAAACATCTCATGAAGCCCGATTCACACTTACTATACAACAGGAGATACAAACAGCAAGAATGGATAGAGACTGACATATGGAATCTTTTTGGAGCAAATAAGCAACCTTAGTTGTCTCATCAAGGTTCTAATCCCCCTTTAAAGCTTCATTCCACACTACCATTGTGGATCATTTTTAACATTGCAGTCAATGTAAAGACTTCTGTTTTTTGTCAGTCAGTGTGGCAAAATTAACGTCCGTTCTGATCCTCTGAAGGTTCAGAACAACCCACAACGATCGTGCGAATGTTGCCTAAGTCACCCAGTTTATCCTCAGAAACTCCTAGAGTATCACTAAGCTGCATCAGGATATACATTTTCTCTGTAGTAGACCCTATAGGGGAAATCAGCCAGAATTTTCTTATCCTGGAAAACCCCTTTAAACACCTCAGTAACAAACTATTAGGATAATATTCATACTTTGACAGTAAATGACTAGAACTGTAGATATTTCTCTAATATATATTTAAGCATTGATCCTAAGCCTTCAAGTTTTCAATATAAGACATAACATTATAGTATGTGTTTGTCATAAAGCAATTGCTTACTGTGTATAATCAAAGTATTCTTTATGTTGGTTGCGATAAAACACAGAAAATTTCAGCATGCGTCCTGCAATTGCTTCAGCTTTCTCCATCAGTTGTGTTAGGTGTACCTTGGAGTAATCTGGAACAAACATTGAAATAGATTTAAAAACAACCATGTAATAGATTTGCATTATGTCTGACTAGTTGATCCTTTATTGCTCTCCCTCTACCTCAAAAGTCAAGTTTTTTTTTTTTCTTATACAGAGCAACACATCCCCTACATAAACATATAATCACATGATACAAGTCTGCAGCCACCACTAAAGGGCCGCTCAGGTTCTTCCTATATACTGTTGAGTCCAAAGGGGTTTTCTCCACTATTACTTACTATATTTGCTGCATAGAAAGAAAGAACATCTTTTGCCATTCACATGGCATTAAAAAAAGTGATCCATTGAAGAATTATGGAATTTACTCATAGTATAGTGACACCTGGTGTTCAAAGTGTATAGCACTGTACATGTCCACCTAATGAGCTGAGCTCTGGTGGACACACATGCTCAGTCAGTTTCCGCACAGCCAGGTCTCTGTATAATGATCATCTGATCACAGCAGACCAGGCAACCAATATAGCTTTCTGCCCTGCTTGGTTTCTAATGTCACACAGTATATGCATAGTATAATAAGAAAGGGCAATATTGTCAGCTGCCAGAGGGAGGAGGAGACTGATAGGAACACATGGAAACCGTTATATACCTCGAACACTGCTATTACGACATATTATAGGAGTTTCTTGGTATGACACTTGTGGGATAAACCTATTAATGTTGAACGGTTGTTTCAATAGCAAACACAAAAATGTCTACATAAATAATATAGCAGTTTAGTTGTCAAGGAAACAAAACCACAGACATCTTGGGTCTCTGTTAGCGCCAATTCTCACCTGCTGTGCAGAACTCAATGATCTCACTCCACTCAGACACGACGTAGTCTCCATCCACCTGTTTAGACGCAGTCTGTACAGCCACAGTGTACTCAGTCCTTGGACTCAAGAACCAGTGTCCACGAACAGTCATTGGCAGAGGCACGGCTTTAGCTACCAGTTTAGTGGGGACATCCTAAGAAAAGGGAAAAAGGACAATTAGGGAACATTGTTTGTACACGGGTCATGTTAGATCATACCAATAACAGCGTCTTGCTGCTTAGATGCACGCATAGAAGAGCTTCATGATGGAAAAAGGAAATCTTGCTGAGGCGCAACTTTTTGGAAAGTAGCTCCATGTAGATCAATGGCAGATTTTCTAAGGTAATGTCTCCCTAAAGATACATTCTTGGATGAAATGTATCTATGCAGGCCAGAGGGCATCCTGTAACATGCAGATATATACATATAGCAAAGACAAACACCGCACAGTAGTACTTTATAAATGGTGTGGGCAAAGCCAAACAACAACATGGCACCCACCTGATCTAGAGTTGTGCCTATATAGCACAACCCTATAAAACGACAAAAATCGATAATGGCAGGTAGTTAAGGATCCCGGGCCATGCGTTGCACATGGAGGATAGAAAATACCATGGGTATAGGGTATATACACTTCCTCAAGAAGAGCCAGTGACTCTTGGCTCCTGGCTGGGCTGTACTTCTTGGGGTCTCTCACACAGGAAATGCTTACATGCCATATGCCCACTTAAAAAAAATAAATAAATAAAAATCTAGTGTGGCTAGTGATTTTCTTTTTAATGTTAAGACCCCCATTACGGGCCCTGTTGATCTATGCAGCATTAAAAAGGACTTGATAGGTTACAAGTCCTATTACAATGGATTGGCATGAGGTCATAGACCTATATAAAACTCACAAGATTAGAGAACCTTCAAGATGAACAAGCAAAACCACATCACAAAATATATTACTAAAACTTCCAACTAGAATTGGTTATATTGCTTATTCCACTGCCTCACTATACTACAGCTTTGTTATATACATTATAGGACCCCTGAATTACTACTATACATTAAATATGATATTTTAGCAGATTAGAACAACTGCTTAGTTATACAGCTCTGCATTTATCAAAAACTTAGATTATATACAAGTATAGATACAAAATTATCGTCATAACCTGCATATTGCTCTACATTATAATGTACTTTGTTTGGCCCCCTTGTGGTTATTTCTGATACTGCAAGTTTGTTGTTTTTTTTGTTAGGATCCTTTCCATTGTTGATTAAATTAGACAATCAGTGTTTTGCGGGTTATGTCTGATCTTATTTGCTGCATTATATAGTGTCTCAGTGCATTTTTAATAAAAATTTTCACCAAAGTCGTGATTCTCACAATGATCTGGGATGGGTATTGTAGGCTGAACAGATGTTTAGCATTAAAATCTCAAGTTGCAGATGTCCCATTATCATATGAATAAAAGAAACCCAGGATGAAGGAAATATTTTTTATTTTAATTACGAGCAGGGATGTGTTAAAATAGAATTAAGTAGATCCAAGTTTATGCATAATCTTCCCATAAAACACCATTGTGTGTTCATCAGACCTGACAACATAATTTCTATATAAATCAGAGTCATGCTCCAAGAAGAGAATGGAATCTAAAATACATCTTGCAGATTTGTTTGTTTTGCTGTTTCCGCTTTCAGTTTGTTGCCTGTCAATATTACGGTACGTTGTTTCCAGCCCGGTGCCATTTCTTTATATCATCATGTACAACCTGGGTCAGGGCCCTCATATGTTTCTCCTTGTCGCACTTCAGTCTCCTGCCAGAACTATACGGTCAATTTTGGCAAGTTGCGATATTTATCTCCAGTAAACTATTGCCAGTTTTCTCTAAGGAGCGGCATCACTGAAGGGTATAATAGGAAATGAGGGATCATAGCAGCGAGTAACAAGAAGGAAGGGCCCTATGGTCAAGAGTGTGTGACCACCTGACCATTACACCTTATGATCTTGCCGATATCCTATTCCAAAACCATGAGTATAATTATCTGGGACAATATACAAAAATGATGGGGAAAATTCA
Organism: Leptodactylus fallax; assembly: GCA_947044405.1. Taxonomy (NCBI): domain Eukaryota; kingdom Metazoa; phylum Chordata; class Amphibia; order Anura; family Leptodactylidae; genus Leptodactylus; species Leptodactylus fallax. Next base: position 10,050,969 of record CAMRHE010000005.1, on the reverse strand, counting down.
GAGTTGGACCACCCTCCTGAAGAAAGGCTGGGTAAAGAAAGTTGTTGAAATAATGGATGGAATTCATCAACCCGTGTACACTAGTATTCTGGCATAGAGGTGTATGAAAAATAGTTGCATTTTTGGCACAAGTCCTTCTCTTGCAACACATCCCCTGTCACTTTTCACGAATGTGGACGGAGAAGGTTACCAATATATAGATAGATTTCGTGTATAACTCGTCATAAAACTATGTCACTTCCTGACTGGTGTAGAGGCATGATTTATGAGGAGGTCGGAAGCTCTTATAAGTAAGGCACACCTTACACCTGTCTGGTCCTTTGTTAAAGCTGACGTATAAAATGCCAGTCTTAAAAATAATCAAGAGAAAATATACATTGGAGCAGATTAAGTAAAGGTGTTTGAATAAAAGAAAGAACTAAAAAAAAATCCTCACCAGTTACAATGGTGTGCTTACCTCTGCCCTCAGAGTCCACCCTTTCAGCAGCATCTTTGTCCACACCATCCCTTATTTAACCATATACTGACATGATGCTACTTGTGTGTCATTAAAAGGTTAATGATCCTTTATACACGGTAGGGGGCATGTCTGACCGACTATCAAAAATCTCAGTAAATAGACCAATGGAAAGGATTTCTGATACTTACACTGCCAGACTTCAAAAGAGATCGAGGTGCTGTGAGTGGGGCCTGCGAAGCCCCCCTCTATGGACCCCATAGCAGCTGCCTATCCTGCCTCTCTAGTAGGTAAGCTATTGGCTGCCCTTTTTCCAGCTAAACCTGCAGTCACGCTTCATGGAAGGCCTATCACAAAATATTTGGAGAGTGACTATGGGAATTTGCATCCACTTAGCAAGAAAGAGGATTCTCTGGTGGACCAAGGCACTTACACAATAATGGTCCAGCAGAAGGCACCCAAATTTGAAGGGTACTTTGGTTTATTTTCTAGGGGTTGTAAGGTGCGCCTCAGAATCATTTTATTTGGTGGACCCAAGGAACCTCTGTCCGACACTGGTTGTGGGATCAGTTACACGCGTTGGATGAGTAGTCTGGCTAAGAATAGCCATCAATAGCCATTCCAATAATGATGGACTGGGCTGAGGTCACTCAATTTCCTTCCATACTAGACTCACCAAGCCATGTTCTTAAGAACTTCACATTATACGAAGTCATGTTGGAACACACTGAGTAAATACATTTTATGCTGCAAGGTGCTAAAATGTTAAGAGGGACAGTATGAGACCAGCCTGAGAGATGGCGTCTGCCCGTTGAAAGATTATTCGGCTGTAAATGTAGACACATCAGTATCATTTTGTGATATTTCATCCACTGAGGGACACGTATTTTACCAGATGTCCCTATAAACTAAATGTTCTGTTCACATCCATCAATAATGGGCGCTGGGAGTTCTCTTTGCTTAAAGTGACATTTTAATTGGTCTCTTTAAGACATAATAGTTTCCTGAACTTTCTCGCTGCCTTTAACTTTGTTTGCAAGCAATTAATGCGGCGGCCTTATTATTCAGAGACGGAGGCTTCATTCGGCGCTGTTAATGAGGCAGTTCTGGGTCATTACTCTATTTGCTGATGGGTAGCAAAGCTTAAGAGCTTTAGGGGATGATATGCAAATTGTTCAAGAAATATGAAGTACTTCATGTGCCGTCATTTCGCTGTATAAAGAAAAGCATCACCTCATTTAAAGCTGCGCCAGTACAGCAGCGGGTCTTATACAGAGACCCCAACATTTCCTAGTCTTTGAAGCCTAATAGATACAGGGGGGAGTAGAGTGAGCATGGATGTCAGAATCTACTTCACATCGCTATGTAGTACATTGGATCATGATCATAATTGTAACATTTTAATTATCATTAACCATAGACTTGGCTGTGATAAAATAGCTTGGCGAAGATAAGAGTAGACATGAGAGCTTCTAATAAGCATGATACTTATCCTGATGAGGGGCACAAAGGGTCCTCAACGGGCGTCAAATCATCTCATTTACAACTTTACATCTAGATTTCACAGTCTATGATGAATATCATGGAGAATACTGACCAAATTGGTTGTTACTCATAGACCAAGACTTCATTCTTAGGAATAAAAAAAATGTAAAATCTCAAATACGAGCCCTAGCAGAAAGATGGCCCACAAAAGTCAAGCCCATTTGGATGTGACTCTGGAGCATTTGAAACTAGGGTTTTTTCTTACAAGAAGTGTCACATATGTTATAGACTATTTTGATCTTATTGTTGGTACGCCCTACATGGGCATGCACACGTCCTGTATAGAGAGTGGACCCTCAGAATCATCATTTCTGTTGGCCCCAAGGTACCCCAAGTCTGTCACTGCTGAAGTAGGCGCAGACGTAACCGTCACACTGAGCACTAGTGTGTAAGGGTGCCTAAAGACAATGTATTGTAGTGGAGTCCTGTGCCTCAAGTTATGTTTATGTGCATCATGTATTATGCCACCCGAAGTACCAGACCCAATGACAATATCTTAAAATGAGAACCCTTTTAGAAGGATGGTATTGGCACTAGTAGGAAGAGAGGAATATTTTGTGCACAGTCCTTAAGAGTATCTATCACTCTACAGCATATCTTCCAACATTTAGCTAGGAAGACCAAGTATACCAATTGTGCTGCGAAAATCTATGCATGACCCCACCCCCTTTTACTGAAGTTTCATCATACCCATGGTGGCATGGTCATGAAATGTGTTAGTTATACCCCTTTTAAGTGACCTGCACTCAAAATTCCACATATATGATGAAGGACCCAGCACAAGTGGAAACATCCCGCCAGGCTTAGGAAATGTGCCCACTTACCCGGTATGCTGAGAGGTTACACCACCCCCCCTTTTTTTTTTTTTTTTAAAAGGAAACCTGACAGACATTTTGGCATAGAGTTGTCAAGTATGCGCTATATAGTGTTGTAGAGTGTGCAGGCAGAGGGGGGAGATTTTATAGCAGAGTACTCAAATGACAACCGAGCACATTCTCTCCCCCATGGATTTCAATGGGGGGTTCCATTCTGATGTCATAACGCAGGATAAGACCTGCTCCATAATCATCGGAATGGAACAGAGCATTGGACGTCCCCTCAGTCAGGTGCATGTAGCCAAACCGTATTTGTTTGCTAATGTTACTATAATAGTGCAGGTTGATGAGGCCATAGCTGGAACCCATCATAGAACCCATTTTAGCCTAAGGCCCCACATGGCATCCTGTAGCAAAAAAGCACTGTGGGGAAAACCGCATCAGCAACGCATTGTGGCTCTTCCCGCAGCGCTTTGAACAGAAAGTTCGCCGTAGGTATAATTGACATGCTGCGATTTCCAAAACTGCGACGTCACTTTGATAATAAACCTAATCTCAGTACCTTGTAGAGGCGATTCTACAGTTTCCAAATAGGTCTCTATTTTTCAGCTTCGGAGTCCCATTTTCATGTAAATTGTTGTTTTATTTATATGAAAATGACACCAAGTTCACACTGGCATTTGGGTCGTTCAGGTCCACATGGGGACCTGAAAGATGTAGAGCGTATCCACTTAAAAAGCTGTGGAGATGGTAGAATCACCTCTATAATATGCTGGAATTATGTTTCTAACCAATTTACTGTTGACAGACTCCCTTTAATGTAAAAGGGCAATAGAAACAGGCTCTACAGGCGTGAATTACTACTATAGGAAAGGGCTATGCTGATACAAGCTACATTATTAGCCCAGTGGTGAGGTTCCCTTGTATAGCACACGGCTTCATATTTGCATCTCCTTGTAATCGAATCAACCTGATCTGTCTGGATTCTCATCGCAGGAGTTTAATACATCTCCTTAAAACAACTGGACACTGCAGACACAAATCCGATAAGTCTAAAGAGGGTTCTATTAAAGCAAAAAAAAGCAGCTCAGCTTGTCACATTCACTTGCCTGCAGATGCCAGTATCCTGCCGCTCCATAGTCACAGCTATTAAAAGCCTTATTATGAACAGCCCTACTAACACAATTCACATAAAAAAGAAAATCTCCAGAAGCCGCTGTGGCTTCGGCAGACATGCTTTCACCGCTCGCACCTGCTTTTGTTTCCTATGAAAGCGTTACAAATGAATGCCAAAATCTATTGTCTTCTGCCTAACAACCTGTCCAACGTAAAAGGATCAGTCGCCACCAGGGGGGAGCCATGTTCTACATAAATCCTGCACCGAAAAGGCTTTGTGTCTGGAACAGAGCTCAGTGTGCACTATATGTATACCAAATGCATTTCTAAATAATCTACAATAGCAATATAGGGTGTGGTTTGTAAGACTGAAGAGCTATTTTATGCATCTAATGGTCTATCGATAGTCATCCTCTCAAACGGATTCTATATTCAGACCAATGATCAAAGATCATGATCAAGGTGTGTAAGTCCTATTCAGCTTATATCTGACCAGACACGAATGGATGTTATAACTGCAGACAGAAATCATTAGGTGTTGAGGATGGAAGGTCTACACCGAGGCACATGTAGCATATATATCACAAAGGTTATCTATACAACTCTTTAATGGGCAGTATATTGTATAAATGTAATATACCTAAGGCTGTGTTCACATCTGCATTGGAGGCTCTGTGGGCAGTTTTATCAGTGCATTGACAGACCCCATTGGAAGTCAAAAGAGGTCCATGAGCCGCCATTGGGATCCACCATATGACAGATCTGTCATTGCATTGTGGTTTCCATTACACAGTATCACAGGAGCATCAGCATAGAAGTATACATGGTCTTATCTGTCTCCATGTGTCATTCACATTCACCGTATTACATATCCCTTATTCTTTGGAGGTACCCGGATAATACCATTTTTCCCCATTACAACTTTGTGGGTCACCTCTAGCACTGATGGATATATACTGTATGAATGGACCAGTGCAGTTAAATCCTATATTGGTTATGTCTCGCCACTATTCGAGAAAGCTTTTCTCTGCCCTCTGGAAAAGTGACTTTGGCACGCTGTATAGTATTGGCTCGTCTCAACTTGGACCATCTCAACTCAAGTAGGTTCAGTTACTAAATAGTTTATTTCCCATTGCATTTTCTGGACACTTGACTTTCTAGTACTACTTTGCCTTGCTTGGTATCTAGCCTGAAGTAAGTCCTAACAAAAGTACCCAGTACCAGGTATTTTCCAGAATTTTATTTGCTCTAAAGGCAAGTAGAGGTGAGGTACATGTAACAGCCCTTTACAGTGCTAATCCTGTTTTGGCTTGTGCATTAGTCTCCAGTTGTTCTACTTTGGTACCTACACAGTCCTGACCTAGCTTGTCTGACTACTCTTTCTAATGCATCACGATATCACCAATCCACTGTGGCGGACCCCTTCCTTATATGTATCCAGGCTCCTGTTTACTCTATTTGTCCTGCCTTATCTACAATACTGACCATGCTTAGACTGATCGTATCAGCACAGTTTACAGTCCCCAGTTAACTGAGCTACCCTCATCACAACAATGTGTATGGTCATTGCTCAAAGCAACTGTACCTCCAAACTTTGCATCATAGGTGTAACCTGAATACACATGAAAAGGCTATGGGCTTTTGTTAGATGTCAGTTTAAAGAGAACCTTTTACAACTCCAGCATCTATGCAATAGCACCATTTCACTGACTCTGGCACCCTTGGAATTTTCTCTCTAACTCTCTCCGTTCCTGAGCAATCAGTGCAGTTAGTTTTGGTGCCTCGTATGTTTGAGTCTAAACTGTCAGGTGGGTGGTGTCAGACAGGAGCGGGAAAGGGGCGTGATTTAGAGCTCTAAGAAGAATCATACCCCATGCCTGTTTCTGCCTGGCACAGCAGAGCCTAAATGGTATATAATGCACCAAAACTAACAGCATTTTCTACTCAGTAATGGTGAGGGCCAGAGAAAAAAAAATTCAGTCAGTGAGGTAGTGCCTATTAAATGATGCAAACAGCTGGATTTGGCAGAGGTGGTGAAAGGTCCTTTTTAAATTGGTCTGCATTTGTATATTGGACGTTACCCAAGGAATAACACAACAAAGCAGCATAAGACACTCTAATCCAAAACCGTATAGTTTATCAACACTGAAATGCACCTATAGGTGTTGGACTTTCCTCAGCTTGTACCTATAGATACTGAAATCAGAGCTTAGCTGGAAAAAAGGTTAGGGGTAAGGATAAGATACCGTATCTGTTGGCTAAAAATGATTGGCCCTCAAAACGGCTATATCCGTTTTAGTTTGGACTACAGGAGGACAAGTAAAAGGTTCACTACAGCTTGGAAGCGTTGAGGTGCTCGATTCTTTATTGTGAATGTATTGTGGTTCTGTATCTGTATTCTGCTCATAGTATGTTCCCGCATGAAAGCAGAGTGTCCATAATGCTCAGCTAAGGGTCATTGATCGCTACGGGAAAGCTGTGGCTTGAGATCATGATTATGGGTTCATCACACCTGTTTCTCATAGCTGGCAATAATTCACGCTACATTTGTGGCCTCTCATTCAGATTGGTTTTTATGGCAGAGACCGTAAACACTTGCTCACTCGATGTTCCAGATGCTCAGAATACTGCATGGATTCTGGTGCCTGAACCCCGGGTCACAAGTTCTACATGGCAGAATGTCAAACACAATGTTCTGCCCCAAAGCTTCCAGTGTTCTGTATAAACCATAGATGAACTTAGGCACCCTTCAGCAGAGCTGTAATAGATCGTTCACAGAAATCTATGGGACTATACTATCTTTCCCCATGATTCAGAGTCCAAATGGACTGAGCTGCAGCACTGCCATGTGACCAATGAATGCAACCCACTGGCCTAAGAACAAAAAGTTCCCAAGTACCAAAACTTGTTAAAGCTGATCGACTGGATGCTGGACCCTTACTGACCTGATATGGATGACCATCATATCAATCATGGAAATACCCTTTAAGGCTGAGGCCCCACGATGCGGAAATGCAGCTTTTTTTGTTGCGGTTTTGTGAGCCAAAGCCAGTAGTGGATTGAACAGAAGGTAGAAGCATAAGTACTTCCATTATATTTTCTATTCCTTTTGCATCCACCTCTTGGCTTTGGCTCAAAAAACCACAGCAAAATCTGCAACAAAAAAAAGCTGCGTTTTCGCAATGTGGGGCCTTAGCCTAAAGTGGATTTAAATGACTTTACTATTGATAACATATCATACATCACTAAAGGGGTTGCTCATGACTTTACCATCGATGACGGATCAGATCAGCATAGTCTAAATCCAAGCACATCTACTGATCAGTTGTTTGCCAGAGCCACAGTGTACCTGAACTATATAGCTCTGTACATTGTGTAGCCGCTGGGAGCGAAACCACAAGCTCAGTCCCATTCCAAAGTCAGACCCCTGACAATACAAGAGGAGAAGTTATCAATTGAGGAGTTCTGGACAAGGCCCTTTTACTAAGGAAGTCTTATAGCAAACCTTGAGGCTCCACTGTGCCATGGCAATCATCATCAGGCTTGACTATTTGACCTCCAAAGAAAAGCAGGTTTGACTTTACCGATAGACTTTTACAGAAGGGCATAGGATAGTGGATAATTGGTAGTGGAAATAATGCGGAGAATATTGTTTCCTCAGTACGAGCCTCCTCTGATTAGAGTTTTCTGCAATGGAAATAAATCGCTTTAATCCTTCATGCACCCAGCACAGATGCTTTAAATTAAGCAGATTCCATCTCATCAACAATCAGATTTGATGGGTAATCTGTGCAAAATATCATTTTTGTTTCCATGAAAGACAATTTAAAGATAAATGGAAATTAAATCTGTCATGCAGAGCTGTAGTATGGGGAGCCCCGGCAAAAATTTCCATTGAGTTTTTATAAATCGTTCTAGAAGGGCCCATATATTCTGGGAACATAATCCTACAATGTTCTTTAGCCAGAGACAAGTACGTATAAATATACAGTATGGTCAGAGGTATACAGCACTCACTAGCAGTCTACCTCCAGGCTAATGCTAAAGTGGCACAATTACTGAATACAAGAAAAAAAAAAAATCTGTATTATAGGCACTGTATTATTCCTCTAGGCAATTTAAGCAAGTAGAGAGTTTTTACCAAACTATGCTGAAAAGGTTTAAATTAGTTAAAAAAAAAAAAAAAAAAATGCACACATTTTATCCAGTTAATTATAAGATAAATGTTGTAACAAACTTACTAAAGAAGGGAATTTCAAGCTGTAACTGCATAACAACAAATGTCAACCAAGAGGTCTACTTTTAAAGAGGACATGTCACCAGGTCTGAAAAGCCCAAGGACACACATTATCTGATCCAGAGCATGTTGTTGTTTTGTTTATCAAACTCTGTCCTGCCACTCCAAAGATATAAGCCCTTTTAGTGTTGATGTAAGTTAGGGTCTATTATTCAAGTGGGCGGTAACACTGCAGTAACAGAGTTACAGAGTTACCACCCACTTGGCTAGTATACCCTAATTTGTAGCGACGCTAAAAGGGCTTATATCTTTGAAATGGCTGAACAGATTTGGATAAACAAAACACCAAAATGCTCAGGGTAGCAGTACCTATAAGAGGATATATGTCACTTTTTAGAGCAGATGACAATAGAGATGGTCTAACACGATACCACTTTTGACAAACGTGGGCCACCATATGCTCCTACACAGGCGCCATGCATGTGCATGCAAAAGTCCCTTAGGGTCCTTTTACACAGGCATATTGTAACCCATTTTTACTAGCCTTTTCAATTATGTAGACGTATTTGGAAGAAACACCCCACCTCTCATATCCTTATATTGTTTTTGGCAGCAAGAACAGACTAACAGGGTATGTGGAAAGGGGATGTCTATAGAAAAACCTAATGACCATAAGAATGGCACTGACTGCTTTTCACATGAAAATTCAATTTTTATGGAAATAAAAATGCAAATTTAAAGCTTAAATTTGTAAAAGGGGAAACCACAAGATGCGAAGATAAATAATGGCTTGAATGGACTTGTATGAGCCGTAGAACAGGTACATTCACAGACAGTCATACCTGAATTACAGCTGCAAATCACTGCAATTATGGCTGACATGCCAAACAATTACAGGCTACACATGATGTCACCAACATCAAGAGATCTTCTACAATGAACAGGTCCACACACCCAAAGGCGTCAATTAAGGCTTGCAATAATTAGGTTTCTATTACTTTCAGGATAATTGTTCTTCCACGCATTAAACTGACAGTCCCCCGGGCAAGGGAAAAGTCTGTAGAAATGTGAAATTCCCTTTGACACTTGTTAAAATGTCATAGGAGTGCAATATACGAAAAAACTAATAAAACCAAAGTCAGAGCGTAGTGAAAAGCTAACACAGGAAATTGGACATCTATCGCCTCACCTCTTGTCATCACTTCTATGGGCATCATGAGACCTTGTTGAGGCAAAATACAATAAGAAAACAGATGAAGGCAATGACAAATCTTAAAGCTGTTCTTTTCTAACCAAAACTTCTACTTGAAGAAAGGGAAGACCCTGGCAACATACAAAGCGACGTGAATAAGAGGAGTTATAAAATGTACCAAGAGGCGGAGTAAGAAAGTTGGAAAAAAAAAAAAAAAAAAAGTATAAAATGCGATGAGGGCAGTGACAAATTTACTATGACATTTTAAATAACATTGGTGCATACTACATACAGTATTTATTTACACTGGCCCAGACATTTCTATACCTGTGCCCCAATGATAAGTCTCCACCATTGAATCTGTTCTACTAGCTCTTGGCCTAGAAATGGCAACTACTCATAGGTTACTAGGCTTGTAGATAACCACAAGAATTGAGGACTCAATAGTCAACTAATCCCCAATTATTATGGTGGTTGTCTCAGTATTCTGGTTAATTGTCATCCAGCCTGAGCCATGGTAATACATTTGGCATATGATCAGACCGACTGCTGTCTAACAATTAGACAGGATTTGGAAATCTGCCCACTGTGCAAAAGGCTTAAATGGGTATTCCCATCTTACTTTTCCCCCCATTCACAGGATATGGGATATCTTGTAGATCAGAGGTCTAACTGCTCAGACTCCCACTGATGATGGAATCAAGCGAGTTTTGTCCCCTCTTGTGAATGGAGCGGTGGTTGGGCACAGCGCACCACTCCATTCATTTCAATGGGCGTGCAGAAGAAACCCAGAGTATAGCACTCGGGTATATCCAGCACTCCCGCTGAATGAATGGTGCAAGTGTACTTGTTGCATACATTTCTGTCTGCAACTGAAAATCTGTTCCACTCATCTCAGTGGTGTTGTTTCTGCAAATCCTACCCAGATAAATGGCCCATTTGCAAAAATTTCTGCAAGAAATTTACTATGTATAAACCTACTGTTAAAGGGAATCTGGTCACCAGAACCCAGCATATCAACCCAGCTCCCCATAGAGAGTTTAGGGTCACCTGAATCAAACTGTGTTTTCACCTTGAGAATTGGTGCCCCTTTTGACAAGATTTTACCAATATGCAAATGAGTTCTTTGGAGCAAGAGGGTATTGTTGTTACAACAAAGAGGTAAGCAGCAACAGAGAGGTAAGCAGCAACAGAGGTAAGCAGCAACAGAGGTAAGCAGCAACAGAGGTAAGCAGCAACAGAGGTAAGCAGCAACAGAGGTAAGCAGCAACAGAGGTAAGCAGCAACATCATCATTGCTCCATAGACTTTATTTTCATATTGACAAAATGGCGATCTCAGCAATGGAGGCTGCGACTCACAAAGGGAAAAACACTGCTTGATACAGGTGACCCTAACCTATCTATCTGAGGGGCTGGGATGATATAATGGGTTCTGGTGACAGAATTTGAATTTCTGATTTTGTGAGAATTTATATATTTTGGATTATCAGATGCCGGATTAAAGAGATTCCACTGCTATTTTAGTAAAGTATTTGCCTGCTGAAGAACAATATACTTTGCAATAAGCTGTATCAGGTATAGCATTCAACATTATGCAAAATACAAAGGATACATTCAAAGCTAAATGCAAATTTCTGTCTTCTCAGGCCATGCAGAAACTTTAACCTATTCATTTTCAATCACTTGTTTTAACAGAGATTGTACTTTTTTGCATGTGGTGCAATGAATGTAGGATTGATTTATAGATAATGCGCTGTTCACATTGTGTTGTTTTTGTCTAACAGGAGGAATAGCAACAGGGAGATGTACCAGTACTAGACCCAGACACTTGTAGTTTTGGAGTGAAGACTGATCAATATATGACAATTACTGCAATTACCAAGTGCTTCAGAACACTCTGTGGTTATTGCCTTTTCTAAGTATCTACAGTGCCTTGTGAAAGTATTTGGCCCCCTTCAACTTTTCAACCTTTTGCCACATTTCAGGCTTCAAACATAAGGATATAAAATTTTAATTTTTTGGTGAAGAATCAACAAGTGGGACACAATCGTGAAGTGGAACGAAATTTATTGGATATTTTAAGCTTTTGTAAAAAATAAAAAACTGAAAAGTGGGGTGTGCCAAAATATTCAGCCCCCTTAAGTTAATGCTTTGTAGCGCCACCTTTTGCTGCGATTACAGCTGCAAGTCGCTTGGGGTATGTCTCTATCAGTTTTGCACATCGAGAGACTGAAATTCTTGCCCATTCTTCCTTGGAAAACAGCTGGAGCTCAGTGAGGTTGGAAGGAGAGCGTTTGTGAACAGCAGTTTTCAGCTCTTTCCACAGATTCTCGATTGGATTCAGGTCTGGACTTTGACTTGGCCATTCTAACACCTGGATACGTTTATTTGTGAACCCTTCCATTGTAGATTTTGCTTTATGTTTGGGATCATTGTCTTGTTGGAAGATAAATCTCCGTCCCAGTCTCAGGTCTTTTGCAGACTCCAACAGGTTTTCTTCCAGAATGGTCCTGTATTTGGCTCCATCCATCTTCCCATCAATTTTAACCATCCTCCCTGTCCCTGCTGAAGAAAAGCAGGCCCAAACCATGATGCTGCCACCACCATGTGTGACAGTGGGGATGGTGTGTTCAGGGTGATGAGCTGTGTTGCTTTTACGCCAAACATATCGTATTGCATTGTAGCAAAAAGTTCCATTTTGGTTTCATCTGACCAGAGCACCTTCTTCCACATGTTTGGTGTGTCTCCCAGGTGGCTTGTGGCAAAGACTTTTTATGGATATCTTTGAGAAATGGCTTTCTTCTTGCCACTCTTCCATAAAGGCCAGATTTGTGCAGTGTATGACTGATTGTTGTCCTATGGACAGACTCTCCCACCTCAGCTGTAGATCTCTGCAGTTCATCCAGAGTGATCATGGGCCTCTTGGCTGCATCTCTGATCAGTCTTCTCCTTGTTTGAGATGAAAGTTTATAGGGGCTGCCGGGGCTTGGTAGATTTGCAGTGGTCTGATACTCCTTCCATTTCAATATGATCGCTTGCACAGTGCTCCTTGGGATGTTTAAAGTTTGGGAAATCTTTTTGTATCCAAATCCGGCTTTAAACTACTCCACAACAGTATCACGGACCTGCCTGGTGTGTTCCTTGGTCTTCATGATGCTCTCTGCGCTTTAAACAGAACCCTGAGACTATCATAGAGCAGGTGCATTTATACGGAGACTTGATTACACACAGGTGGATTATATTTATCATCAGTCATTTAGGACAACATTGGATCAGAGATCCTCACTGAGCTTCTGGAGTGAATACTTTCACAAGGCACTGTATCCTTAAAAAAAGCACTTACACAAAAATCTTCATTCTTTAGCCCATTAGACAAATACATGATGTTCTTTCTGGTCCTCAGCTGTGTCATGTGACTGACACTCTGACTCTCCAACTGACAGTGTATTGTGTGTAGGTAAGTCAGTTTCTCTATGCATTTCTATGAGACTCACATCAAAGGACATACGAATGAACAGATCAATTGACTTTCGATCCACGAGTAAGACGCTTTCTGCTGGAAAGTCAGTGTTGGTCACATGACACAGCTGAGGACCAGGGAAGGATACGTCATAAATATAGCCACAGGTAAGATTCAGTAAACTTACATCATGTTCCTTTCTAATGAGTCAGAGTGGGGGGGGGGGGCTGGAAAAAAAAAAAAAAAGTGGTGGGAGTGCTTCCTTTAAAAAAAAAAAAAGGAAAAACCTCACAAAATTTCTCGATAAACAATGCTTTTAAAAGGGGTTATATCTGTAAGGAGGCACCATACTGAGTGCTTTATACCATGGTGCATGGAGTTATGGAATTTTCTTAATCCTCTAAGAACCAACCTAACTGGGGCATTAAATTCATGACAGTCCAAGATCCAGAACTTTATGTTTCTTTCAATGTGCCTGTCTGAGGAAGTTTTGTCTTTTTAATGGACCATTTTGAGAACAGTATAATAGTATATTGATACATTTTATTGTATGAATGGATAGGTATGAAATGATATATTATCCATCTAATGTGTAATTTTTCTTTTTACATTTTATGGAAAAAAAAATGCCACTTCTGTATCACAACATTTCAAGACCCATAACTTTTCCTTTTTTTTCTCTTCATGGGACACATTGTAGTTTTTAGTAGTATAATTTTGAGTTACTTAAATGTATTGGACTATTGACACATTTTCTTGAAGAGGTGGAGAAAAAAAAAAATAAGAAGTTTGTGTGTTATAAATAGGTTAACTTTATTCTATGGCCACTATAGTGAACTACTGTTAAAAATACAATCTTTTTGAATGGAATAAAGAGCTTTTTTTTTTCCCGGTGCACAACTTTCCTTTTTAGAACGTAAATTACAATTTTTTTTTGTCCCACCAGGGCACTTATCTGAATTCCAAAGGATATAGAAGGAATCACTGCTTTAAAGGGGAAATCCAGTTTCTAAGATTGACGGGCTATCCTTAGGATGGGAGCTCCCGCAGATCTAATAATGATAATAGACTTTAATGGGGGGGATTGCTGCAGTACCTACACTGGCCACCACAGTTTGTACAGGGAGTGAGCAGTGCGGCTCTCCGGCATTGTCTCAGTACCATTGATCTGCAGGGGTCTCAGGTGTCGAATCCCTACAGATCTAATATTGATGGTCTATCCTAAGGATAAGCCATCAAACTTAGAAACTGGATAACCCCCTTTAAAGCAGGGATTGCTTCTTTCCTTCTAGATCCTTTGGAATTCAGGAAATTGTCTAATTTAGTCACCCTATGAGCACCACAGGGTGAGGATGGTCTGACCCTTTGTCAAACAACTTAGATGCTGCATTTTCTATTGACTGCAAGATCCGACAGGTTAAATGGCCAAGATCAGAGGCTTCCTTGCTGTTATAGTGGGATCCTTGCTGTCAATCCACACCAAGTTTCTTCCATTTACTGTATGTACACAGCTCCTATGTCAGTGCGATCAATATGAAGTATACATGCAGCATGATGTCTTAATACAAGGCATTCCATAATCACTATGTCAATATGGACAAAGGGATAAAAATAATGTACAGTAGCTCAAATTGTCACCATTTTCAATACCGCTGCTTGTTAGGAAATGTGATCAAACTAGTTACAGTAAATTCTGACCATTTAACATCAACATATAGGCAAAATCTATAGAATTAGTTGACTATAGGTTGTCAGTTAGCGGAGATCAGCTAAAGTGAGAATCTTGAAGTACTTGGTCAGGTCAGACAGCCTAGATACTGAAATAGAGCAAATCTACTAAAAACCAATTTCCTAATACTTTGTGGCACTAATATTCCAAATATTACATAGATACCAAATTTATATACCAACACAAACATTTTAGGGAAAAATTTACCTTATGTTTAAACTTATTAGAATTCTTGTTCTCCTTCTTATTCAGGTCGATAAAATAGTGTGTTATCCGATCCTTAGATTTAGAATCCATATCCCATGAGATCTTGAAAGAGTCACATGTGATATTACTGATCTTGATGTTATGAGGGACAGGCAGCTCCTCCATCTCTGCAATGCCGCTGTCTTGAGATTTATTCCCTAAAAAATAAGAAACATGCTATTATTTAGGATAGCCAAATAGGTCTTACCAGAAGACCATGAAAGTTATCAACTCAAACAGAGAATATTATGGTTTATTACACACCAGAGAGATAAGTCAAATGACAAATCACTGAAACATCTAGGAAAGATTTCAAGGCTGAATTATGGTTTAGGTCTCCTTGATCCAAGTGTTATAACCTATGGAGATTCTGGTTTCAATCTAAATTCTCAACAACAAAATGGGAATTCTAAAACATTTCTACAAACAATAACGGCATAACCAAAAGAAATCTATATTATAAAGAACACCCACCAGTGCTGTGCAGAGATAGATAATATATATATATATATATATATATATATATATATATATATATATATATATATACACACACACACATATATATATATATATATATATCTCTCTACACATACACATATATACATACATACACACACACACACACACGCGCTGTAAGGCTATATCCATTTTCACAGACTTCCAGACTTAGGTCCCACCGAGATGTCCATCATAGCATGCAGCGCTATTTTTTTTCCCCATCAAATGTGATGGGATTTGCTACAAAGGACCCTAACAGATGTGAGCACAACCTAATACTGTTGTGTACTGTAGTTCCCATATATTACTGCAAGGAAATTCCCAAATACCATCATATAATACTAAATACTAGTTGGTTTTAGTTTACTTTTCGAGTTTCTCCTCTTGCGAACTACACAGTAAATGGGCTCCCTGGGCGAATTACACAGTTTACCCTTCTCCCCCCGCCTTGATAATCCAATAATTCTTTATAGTTAAACTGGATCCATCTTTTCCAGGGGTCACTTATTTTATGCAGCTAGCTTCCGGTCATGTTTTAACTAACTGACCCATCATAAAGTTTCATTGTAATACTAAATTTAAAAAAAAAAAAAAAAAAAAAAAGTTACCCTCTTCTGGATCATTGGGGGAAATACATTATCTCATGTTTACCAGTTTTCTGGTATATGCGGGTGCTAATGTGGTGCAAGGCCCTTTCTTGCGCAGAATGTGTGCCACATGTTCAGTTTCTCGACATTTTCCCTGAAACTGGGCAGAGCAGGGCGGGTCCAAGATGCCTTAACTCCATGCACATATTATAACTCATGCCAGTTTTCTGGCAAGAGTTATACTGGAACTCTACTCCAGTTGCTAAATGGCAGAGAGCTCCACTCTGGCTAGAGCCTCTTAATAAATCAGATGTGCATTGTGCCTGTCAGGACCTTTACTAAAGGGATTGTCTGGCCAAAGGTTTTTAGGGCCTACCCTTAGGACAGGCCATAAATAACTGATCAGTTGGGAGCCCAAAAGCCAGCCTCCAGACTGATCAGTTGTACAGAGCAGCTTCCGGCACCTGTATATGCGATACAGGACTGGAAGCAGAAAGCTTCATCCGTTGCAAAGCTCCTGGATGCCGTCACTGCAGCTCAGCACCCATTGAAGTCAATGGGAGCCTAGTTGCAGCGAAGGCTTTTGGTCAATATACAGGGTATGAGGGTTTTTCATTTTGACCATTTTGTCCAGCACTGTGCTGCACCTTTGTTTTTATGCTGCCAAGGCGGTCTGTGGGCAGAATTACTATTGTAAAGGGCTACAGTTCCTAAGATTCCTTTTTCCTCTCACATATACCACCTCATAGTCACAGCGACCAAAATGCCCTTACATTTCAAGATGTAAGGTAGTAGTGTAATTATTCCTGGTCTTTACAGACAACACAGGTCTACTAAGACACTGCTCTACTACACTAGTACACAGTATTACCTATTGACCATATTTCCTCAGGGGACAGGGAACAAGGTGAAGACCCAAGCAGGAGTAAAAAGGATGAGATGTAGGAGATCCCATACTTTAGTGATGGGAGAAGGTACACAACCATAGTGTTTAGTGTACAGGAAGGCAAAGAGATAAATATCAGGCACATGGTCATGTGACTGCTTTGTACATGGAGCAATGACCACCTGAACAAACACATTCTAAAGAGTGACCATTCTCAATCATTGCCCTATATTAAAGGTGCCAAGCAACCTGCCAACAAAATAGCAAAACACATTTATTCCTGTTCACCCCTTTTATATAGTCCTAAAAGTCACTGTAAGCATGGGATGTGTGTTTTTGACAATGTTTAACGTATGAGAGGAGGGGAATGAACAATCACATGAACGATCATTCACTCAAAACCCTTCAGTTCATTGGAAAATCAAAGTAAAACAAGTAATAAACTTCATATCACTGATCCGTGTACTATGTAGGCAGATAATTTGCTTTTATAAAAGAAACCTTACAGGGGCATTTCACCTATAGATAGTATATTAGTAAGTGAGAAATTAATATTTACACAGTTTTTACAGCATGGAAATTCCCCTGATTTACACATGGAGACAAGTGATTGGTTGGAGGGCCCCGACTTTACTGAACAATACTTTAGTTATTATATATTACCCGACGTTTAAAAGGAAATAACTATAGAATTGCATTTGTACCTTACAGTGCATTTATTCAATATCGATAAAAAATGTCTTAGCTCAACTTGGTTCTTCAAAAGAAAAACCTTGACTCTGACAATTGTCAATTCATATAATACGCCATTGTAAATCACCAGAGAGCCTGTAGAGATTAGTACTTACAAATACACTATGACAATGATGACATAATGAGGTCTTCAATAGGTCCATACAGAACCCAAGACAATGGCTAGTTTGTTTCCTTCACGACTGTGTAGCCCTTTTCTCATCTATTATAAAAGGCAATTTACTAGGCCTTTACAAAATCAACAAGTGCCTATATTGTATAGCGCCTGCTTATTTTTACACATACAAAAAACACAAATAAAATCTGCCTGGTACAAATTAAGACTTTTCACTTTTGTCTATTATGCTTGAATATTTTCTATGGGGAATGTAGATGGAGGTACTGAATTCTAAGCAATGTTCAAGACATGAAAAATAAGCACACAATTGTAGAAGACAGAGGAGGCCAAAGGATGATTTTCATACAGATGGTTATGCAACCCAAGCTACAGTATAGTGGGCAAGGTTCAACATTACTAGCCATTGGTAAGGACAACAGAAGCACGAAAGTAAAAGAGGAATCTGGCCATACACTTCAGATACCTGTTGGCCGAATACTCCTGAACCAATTATTTAGGCTAACGTACATGCTCTCTAAATGGGAACAGCAAGTACCTCCGGCAGTGGCTTATTTACCCAAGACAGGGGCGTAGCTGGAGAAGGCAAGCAAGGCATGTGGTTAACGGGGAAAGGGAGAGAGAGACCAAAAATTAAAAATTTTTTATGTACTTAGATATAGAGTAAAGTTAGTGAGTTGAGCTTTTGCCATGGATGAAGGAAATCCTAGCTAAATACAAACAACGGACTAAAAATAACCCAAGTAACAATGGGCAATCCCACTTCCACATAAACACAAGCCAGTATACTATTAAAGTCTTTCTTCTGTGGAATATGTTTACAGTTATCAGAAAGGTCTGCCATGTATACAACGGACAAAACAGTCCTCTGCATCAAACTGGATTTATCACGCACAGTTTCTCCAACCAGTCGAGCATAAAATTAAATTCATGTAAATTTTCCTACGAAAACCTAAAGATTTTTTTTTTTTTTTTTGTTTTTTTTAATAGCAACAACGTGGATTGCTTCGGGGAATATTGGGACACATGGGAGCCCTAACCAAACACTGTAACATCTCCGCCTGTAGAAGGTTCTGACTCACAGGGAAAATATTGCCGGAGGAATCAAAAACTAGAAAGAAGAAGCAAACAAACAAAATGTAGAGCTCATCCTTTCTAATTGAGATGCATCAACTTCCTTCACATCATAAAATGCTTACAAGAATGCCATAAAAATTATAAAAACTATAAAACTATAATGGAAAAAACTTTGCAGATCTATTTGTGTACTGAGAGCCTAGAGAAAGTCAACGAGGGGCTTTTCTTAAAACAACTTTTTAGTATAGCTATGAAGATCAAATATATATATGATACAGCATTTGTCCACCTTTTTTAATGTCTTTTTGCTTTTAGACTGTATTATATAGACCTTATATAGTTCATATAGACTACAGATAAATAAACTGGGAAATTGTGTACCATTTTGTACCCCATATATAGGAAGAACAATGGATTAACTACAGTTGTAGTGTCCCCAGACAGATCAATACTAAAGACAGATGCATATTTTACTGTGTATTTGCACTGCAGTATGTTTTTTTGCCTGGAGATAGAGCGATAGTACAACCCTAGACTTAGATTATTGCAGTTTGGAGGAGGGACAAGAGGAGTTTCCTTCCTCCCCTGCTAGGGAGCGGAGGTAGGTGCTGGAGTAATTGGTTTGACTGACTGTCAGTACTAGTCAGGATAACGTAAATTTCACAGTCAGGAGATGGGCTAGAGTTTTGATAGCTTTTTGGGACAACCGTATGTGACAAAAACAGTGAGCAGAAATTATAGACGAACCTCATAGATATGACCTGGCCTATAAGCCTCAAGCCAGACAACATAGTTTTAGGAAACTGCACCCTGCAGCTTTGGCAATTGTAGCCATTTTGTGGAGAAGAAATCACACTTTTAAATCATTGACTCGAGTCCTTAATCCTGCACTACCATCATGGCCACTGCAACCACCATCAGGTTCAGGGAGGCTTACTACAGTGAGTTCCCTGGGGTAAAACTATTACCATCACAATCCACACATGCAGGCTCCCAAATACTTGTCACACCAGTCTCTGTGGAGTACTGGAGGACTAGAGGAGCTGACTACAGCCACTATTAGCCACAACATGACAGATCACCTCCCTGCATTCTTTTATTAAATGTAAAAATATCAGAAGTTATGGGAAGGAGAAATTTGAGATAGGATGTTGCTCCAGGGATTTATTCTCCATATTTGAAGGCTGGAAATGCCTACTTAGCCAATCACTGGCTGAGGTGGGCGATGGCTATGGCGACATTTCAGTCATTACCCATGTGTCAAGATGTAACCAGCAGGTACAGACTAAGGAAGGCATGTTGTGTATTAAAATGGCAGCACTGAAATGGAGTTTCTTATTTCATTTTTTAACTCATTATGCCCCTCAGAAAACCACTTTAAGACCATACTTATAGATTTCTTAGTCATAAGGATTTTTATTACAGACCTGAGAAAACAGCTTTTATTGTACAGTATGGCCAATGTTTTTTAGTAGATCACCAAGGATATGCTAAAACATAAAATGTCTTTGTTCTCCATTTTCATACATTTGTTCCTATTAGTTAAGCATTTTCCATGCTTTGCTGCTTTATTATTGTGCATAGACTCCTAACTTTCTTTTAGAATGTGCAGTGAAGCGGAGCAGGAATTTTTCCCAATAACACACCTCCTTTGTAGAATTAAATTAGCCGGCTGTTGTCAGAAGATTCCAGCAGTATGTAAATGAGCCGCCGGGTCTCATGCCAAAGGATCTTGATTATTTTGCTTTTGTTGATTGCACAAGAGTACAGACAAGTGGTAACCTAACCAAAGTGTGATACCGAAATTCTGCTCCCCACATATAGGTCTCATTCAGAGTCATTTAGAAGAGTAGAAAATTGCTATGTGACAGTCGTTCCTAGGTAATCAAGGAACTTTTCTAGACTTTTACAAGTAAATACACTTGTATCCTATAATCAGCAAATCTGTTGAAAGCTGTGATACAATGTAACACTTGGCAGGAGTTCTGAGCACAGTGAGAAAATCCTGGAAATGTGAGATTTTGAGGACTTGGAAATCTTTTACTGTTCTCTCATTACTTTCTTCTACAAAAAGTCACAAAATACTCATCAATATTGCAGCTAAAAACTTCCAAACTGAAATAAAAGAAAGTATCTACCAGCATAGCTTGCTAACAACTGAAGGGAAGTATTGGGCACATGACATGGTTGAGTCAGTATGTGCAGATAGAAGACATAATCTAGTGAAAGTATTTATAAGTATTGCTATTGGCAATGTGTAAGAAGCTACACTCAGGAAGCCCTGATACAGTAGATGTAACCTGTCATACAGTCAATGAGGAAGATTTACAGATCAAGTCTAATATTTAGACTGCTTAAAGGTTTTCTGGGGCTTTTTAGTTGATGACCTAACCTTAGGATAGGTCATCAGTTGAAGGTGTCTGACACTTGGGACCCCTGCAGATCAGCTGTTTGAAGCTGAACTCCCTGGTTACTGCTTCTGCTTTACAGACAATGTGCCGTCATGTTTGTTGGTCGCATGGTCTGACCATAGTTCAACCCATTCAAGTGAATAGACTGAGCTGTGATACCAAGAATACCTGCTATACAACTGTACATTACTTGGCAAGTACTGAAGAGGCTTACCCAGATAATAAGGATAGGTCATTATTTAGCCTGAAAAACCCCTTTAAGCTAAAACACTATATAGTGCAAAGATGTCTCTTATCACAGTAACTCAGTTTATGATAAATGTGCGGCTAATTTGCTCTACAATTGAGCACTAGTTTTTTGGTCCATAAAGTAGCATTTTATGCCGTGACTATTTCCAATAAACCATGCACATTTCCTACTAAGCCATACTCATTGTCAAGTGAGGATAATATAATTTAAAAAAAACAAACAAAAAAAAAAAACAAAAAACAAAACCACACACACACTAAAAACACCATAATATATCTACCATGTAAAACTTATGGGGGGTTCCAATTATAAACACGTATTACCCATTACACTGCCCACCAGTCACTAGTCCCAAGTTTCTCCTACTTAAAGTCAACGGTATACTTCAAAACAAAAATAAAAACAACAACGCCGAGCGGCACATAGCGTGATATTGCTTAAAAAATAGGTTGTACATAGATAATTGTGTTGAGAACAGGAGGTAGTCAAATAATTGGAGAAACAACAAGGATCATCCACTGAAAGTATGGTAGAAAGCCACTAAGTAGCACAAAAGCACTGGTCTGTATTATAGTGAGTGTTCAACTGGCTGGGTCTGATGGTGAACAGTACCCCTTCAATTGGTGATCTCACAACCAGGATAGTTAGATATTATGGATGTTAATATAGGTGGGTTCTCACCTTTTCAAGTTGTGCTGGCCCACAACAAACACAGTGGATGGATCCAGAGTATCTTTTGGTATATGTGAGCTGCGGAACCTCTAGGCGTCAGAATCTCCTGGATCCAGACAGTATACAGGTAATGGATTGGTAGGAGAATCTCCCAAAAAATGAGGTGTGGGGACCACGCTTCACCAAAGATGCTTTATTATACTCAAATAACACAACGCATTTCGGGGAAATCAGATCCCCTTTATCAAGTGTACAAGAGACAGCCTGAGGAGGTAGGCTGTGAGATCTGAAGTGAGTGAGAGGCAAAAAGGTAAAGTCAACGGTAAGAAGGAGTGGTGGAGCACCTAGCTATCCAACAATTTTCACTTCTCTATACATAAATGAATATTAATGGAAATTCACTTTAAAGAGGTGTTTTGGAATGAAATATGAATGACATCTTTAGGATAGGTCATAAATGTCAGATAGGTGGTGGAGCCAACAACTTGCACCCCCACTGATCAGCAGTTGAAAGGAACCACAATATTTGGACAAGCATTGCAACCTTTTCACTCCTGACTAAACAGTGTTGTGCATTTGTGAAGCTTGGTACTGCAGCGGAGCCCCATTCACTTGAATAGGAATGAACTGTAAACAAGCCATTTAACCAATGGACATGACATCACATAAACTGTGACACGGTGCTCACGACAGCAGTGGTCTCCGGTATCAGACCTCCTCACTGATCTAATAGGTCATCAATATTTTAGTTTCCTTTAAATTTCAAAGTTAGAACCAAAAGGACATGAACATCAGAAAAGGTCACCTTCAACAAAACTGGACCAGGCCTACCCTTCCTCTGGTATGACCTGATTGAAAATAAGTTTTTTTTTTCTGCACTGTCAATAGAATCAGTCTAAATTGTTGTCATTTTATAGTCAGCCATACAGAATAGGATGAAGAGGTTTTCCAGGACTATCCTTGAGCTTATGGAAAACAATGCATATTAGTTTATCACCACATTCCTAGCAACCAGCCTGTCTCCTTCTGTCTAGATCTTCAGGTCAAGGCTGGAACAGCTCTTTACCAAGCATTTCTAAAATAAATAAGCGGAATATACTGTAGTCCTCGATTTCCTTTTACGCTATATTTACTATGAATCAGTTCCACAGTTAATCTTCTTCATAAAGTAGATCACCTTTCGCATCATATAGACTATCGCTTTATATACTCAGATTCCATACGTTCCGTTGGCCAGATTGAGGCTAATTGTCGGATTGAAAGCACTATAGAAATCATATGATATAAATAAATATCATAGATGGCTAATTCCTAATTTGTTAAAACACGTAGATCTTAAGTGTAACGTCATTATTTATTTATTTAGTCTGGGAGGAGGGTTTAATCCGCTTGGTGCCAGTCAACAGTGCTTAATCCTGAAACATCCAACTGTTATTTCGTTTCGGTAATCCTGAAATCTTTGCAGCTCTGATTATTGAGACCTGGATTATGCAATTTATACACAGTACTCTATTTATGTGGAGTATAGAAGAGACCGGCCATGCTTGTCAGAGGGGCAGGAAAGTATCTCACTTTATAAAAGGCATAAAATTCCATAGTTTACCTCTACAATCAGATTTATACATATTTATGAATGCTTTACTACAATGTGGCATCTACAAATGTAACAATATGCTATTAAATAGTTTTCCTTTAGAAAATAACTCATAGGGTTATCCTACTCATACGCTGTATCCCCATTATATATACACACTAGTGATCATTTCAAGAATGATCAATGATGGCAGACATCTCTTAGATCGGAATACATGGACTTTTTAAATCTCATGCCCTTAAAAGCTATAGGTAATAGTGGCACCTACTATGCTATAGATCTACTACTATGTGGGTAAAATTAGAGCCCTCACTATGTTGCCGATATAGAAGGCAGGAAGGGCTGTGTTGTCAGCTTGTATTAATAAATTTGTCATCGTCCGCAGGTCACACCCGTCTGTTGTTCTTGGATTCCAGAAGTAAGAAACAAGTCTCTTGTGTTGACTATGGAACGTGCATTCAAGCACACACAAATACACAGGTATAGCTACCATAGAAACTGGATATGCCATTGCTATGGAGTCGGGTGTGGGTTGACAAGCAAAGCTGAGACTGGAGGCAGCAAACCAGTAAAAGTGGGTGGCTCCTGTGTGACCACCCTGTTTGTGTAGAATAATAACACAAACACTTATTGTAGTATTCCTATTAGTCATCATCTACCTTATAAACACCACAATGGTGCAATAGAGCAAGAACAGAGTTGCATTTGCAGTAAGAGAACTATCGATGTAAGGTTATGAGGGTTGAATGGCTTTAGAGATCATTACAGCCCCTTTTTATTTAGCAAACATTACTGGTCCTGGCTCAGAGACCCCCTATGGATGGCATCTGACACATCACTATGACAGGTCTGAAAATACTTTTAAGGTGAATGCTGCCTTTAAAAAAATATGGTGATGGAAAATCTTGTAGAACCTTGCCACCCCACACCTTAACAAATATACCAGTCCTCTTACAGATAGGTTTCTATTGTCCAATGGCTGTAAATGTGTCATCATGTCAAGGCAAGTCCCTGAATCCGCTTGAAAAATGCTGAGAGAAAGGTCAGCATTTTTCAGGCGGAAACCCGGCTGATAATATTATAGTCTATGGGGTTCACGGGTTTCCACTGGTAACTGCTTCTTAAGCAGATTGGGTTTCCATTTTATGGGTCATCAATTGGACCCAAAGAACAGAAACAGAAATGCAAACGCTAGTAAGATATGTGCAGCAGCATATATTGTACTCCAAACTGCTTAGCCTATAGAAAAGAACAAGAGCATATTCAGGATTGAGGTGGGGCTCCACAGGGGGATGGTGGTGGGCATAATGCTCTCTTATGTTTCCCTACACCGTATGATGCCCCCTCAGTGAACCCCACAAGCAAACTACCCCATTATAACCCACATATAGCATAATGCCTACAGCTCATACACAGTATAGGGTACCAGTGAGTATATTTATTTTTTATTTAGCACACCCCGCCCCTTTATATGCATCAATAGTGATGGAAACACGCAATGGGGCTCGGTATCCAATGAATCTCGCTTTCATTACAAGGGTTTGTAAGAGAATTTTATGAAATGTCACATCCAATGTTATTTTAGATCCATTTCTAGGGAACCACTTTCAAGTATAAAACCCTGATAGAATAAAAAGATAAAGCTTTTGTTTGTGCCATTTATAACTCGACCTGGAAATCTCTCTTTGGGATGATATGCAGCAGTCATGGTGTATTACTGAAGTGCTATGCAACAAATTCTTTTATAAACTGGCTGTCAAGTAAAATATTTAATACTCCATTTAGCGCAAATAAAATCTCAACTTCACCTGACAAAAGGAATGCACAAAATTCTATGAATTTACCATAGAATGTAGCGCCTACTCTACAAAGTATTTGGTAAAATATGTAATTTACAGTTTTCTATGCCACAGTAAGTTTAGGAGGAAAACAGTGGAATAGCTTAGAAATTTAAGTGGCCCTCTGGTTCACAATAAAAATTTTACAATAAACGCATCGTGCATAGTTAAAATACCTGGTGCGTTCCCTTGTATTCATTTTCGGTGAGTTTCCTCCAGTTTCCAGTACTCTATTCATTTCTGTACAATGGCCACTGTTCTAGGCACATTGGGGAGTTTTTAATGTTGGTCTTTATGTTACCTGCACTTGCAGAGGATGTGCCCGATTTATGAGGAGGCGCACACCTAATAAATGAGGAGCATCCTCTGCCAGGCTGTGCACCTGTAGCTCATAGCGCAAGTAGATTCCAGGCTATGTTTATGCCAGTTTTCTGGCATAAATGATGATTTATTGGTCTTGCTCAATTTATCTTCCCCATTCTGCTTTGGAAGTCTAAGACTTCTACTCTTAGCAGGTCCATCTAAGACCAGGGATGGAATCTCAGAAAACCAAAGAACAGTGTGTACAGATTAGCCCATCTCAGGGCTTCACCTGCTTTCCCGTCTCTTCTCTCCTCTACTTCCGCGTTTCAGTGACAAGTTGGTGGGTGGCAGTGTCTGTCTGTGGTGCCTAAGGCCTACCAATAAAATTAATTCTAGGGACCCACTGTAACTGTGTAAATTCCTAAAACCGCACAGAAATATTTTTTTTTTTTGGAGCAGTAGTTTGCTGACTAGTCCCTGCCTTGTGATTATTGCTGTCCTGGGGTCCTGTCAGTAGCCTGTGGACTGTTTCTTGCCTTGAATAAGGGCTCCTCTAGCTCTGCGAGCCAGGGATATATTCATTGAGATATCATGCCACCCAATAAAAATGAACTAGGTAGATTGTATATGGACAAAAAGGTTGGTCAAGATGCCATGCCCTGCTCATCTGTATGTAGTACGTATGTATGTATGTATGTAGTTTTGTAAACCTATCGTATGGGGGGGGGGGTGAAGGGGTAAGGGCCCTCCCTTGCCAGGAGCAGACCAGGGGAATCGCCTTCTCCCCTGTGGGCTAGTTTGAACCTGGTGTGCAGGCTAAGTGTGTAATGTACAGCTTAGGTCATTACTCCAAAGATTAAAACGCACACTGTTCTCTCTGGATTTGCATACATTGAAAAGACAGAAGCACAGATCAGCATTGTTCTACTTCTTATCAGTAGCTGAGATCACTTTGCAGAGCTGACAGACTGCTCCATTAGCCATCCCTCACAGTGATGTGAAACAAGGAGTGATGTCACCAGCCCGGCCACTGCAGCAAGATAGCAGAGGTGGTCTGAAACCTGGGCAATAAGCTTTAAACACTGATAACACATTCAGTTGTCTCTGACAAACAAAGCAAGATAGATAAAGCAATGCATTGGGTAAAACGCCTCCTTTGGCTTAAACTACATATTTCAATATAATCCTGGAAATTGGAATACCCCTTTAATTTACTCTTCTAGGAAGGCAACTATTAAATAAAACTTATACAATAAAAGTTAAAGATACAGATCCTTCATAACTTTACAATGAGTGTGGCAGCTCCAAGAATCAGATTATGTATGTAACCGTCAGATGTCCAGATAAAGAGTAACATAAGACAAAATACATTTCAGTATAGTGTCTAGTCCAATACATTACTCTAAGTGAATCTTCTCTTGTCTATTGAGGAATACAATGCATTCCCAATAATGCAAGATTCTTAAACGCCTTATTTTATAAAATACTATAATATTTCATTAAAAAAAAAAAAAAAAAAAAAAAAAAAAAAAAACACCCACACACACCACCTTAGGGAATGCGGTGAGTAGTAGTTATACAATAGCGGTAGAGTTGATGAAGCTGATCAGCTTGCTGGCCTCTCCTCTATATCAAGTTTACAAAAGAAAACAAGAACACGATACTTAGTACTTGCAGAACTCAGCTACATATGTAGAATCCCAGACAGAGTTGTTGGCACGCACTGCCATATTAACAAGGGTCACCTACCTTCTGTGCTCAGGGTATCCACCACAGTTCAGTTGAGATGGAGATGTTGCCTGTGAAGTCAGCAGTCATCACTTTACCCAATAGTCAGCTCCCGGTGTACACATCCTGCACTAAGAATACTCGCTTGTGACACAGGACTTGCTGTGACCTGTATCAGAGAGCAGATCACGCCTGAACTTCTATAAATCTAGATTTATCTTACTAGCTAATCCTCTGTGCTGCCTGTACTGTGACTTTCCTGTTTGCTTGGCATATTGTATAATAATGAGCAGCTTGATTTTTACATAATATAATAGAGGTCACCAGTATACCAAGTAGTGATAACTCAAATTCAATATTGCTGTAAAGGGGTTTTCGAGAAATATTTTTAGAATAAAAATAAATAAATAAGTGAATTACCTGGATTTCTGCACTGATTACTAATAAAATGTGATCTGATGGTCTGACCCAAGTCACAATTATAGACAATTACAACATGACAAAACTAATAAACACACAAACATTTGTGTTGTTCATATCTTAATGAATCACAGTGAGTAAACAGTAAGAGAAAAAGTAAGTGAACCTTTGTGTTAAGCACTTCTCCAGAAGCTTATTGGTAAAAAGTGTTTCAGTTAAGTAGATAAGATTAATTTGTCAGTAACTAGGTTTTGTGTGCCTTAATTAAATGGCAAACCACCTGCGAACCAAACTTCCAATGAAAAGTTGGTTAGTGTAAACCATGCTGTGAGACAAACAACTTCTGGAAGACCTTAGATGATATGTTATAGAGACACAAAGCTAGAGATTACCTTAAATGATCTGGTGGGCACTGGATGATGGACCTGGAGGTTCCGGCCTGGTCATGACCTCTAGGTCATGTAATTGGAGCTAGCCCTCAACCCCCCAGTTGCTCAACTCCTCCCTACTCCCCTAATATCACCAATTACCTGACTATATTGTAAAGCCAGCCTCCTTAGCACAGGTAATTACTTGTGAGATCATGGGAGGAGGAAGGGGACAGAGTGACCCGGGGATCAGGAACTGGTTCTGTTCTTGCGACCCAGAGGTCAGAATCCAGGACAGGATCGCCAGGTCAATCATCCAGTACCTCTCGGATCAGTTAAGGTAATCTTAACTCCCTGGACAACGTCTTTAAATAGCCCATAGGTGCAGGAGACTGGTGGGACAAACTAAAAAGACGTAAAAATTGCAAACATCCAGCACATCATACAGACAAGGACTAAAGTACTGCACCCATGGCCTGGGAGAGCTGCATGTCGGGCAGGCAGAGGATGCTGGCGACCATGGCCAAGGGGGAAGAGAGAGGTTGCAGCCACGTAGTGCTACACCTATGACTATATATCAATTTTGTTTACTTTGCAACTGGAAACAGAGACAATATAGCGATTTAATAGTCAACCAAGCTAATAAAGGATAAAGATCAACGTAATTTCTTTAACTAATGCGCCGTTCACAATTTCCTCTGGGGAAAGCGAGAAGAGCAGGTATAATTTTCTGAATCTTGGATGTCTAAATGGCTATAATCTTTATTTTACTGCAGAAAAGATACTTAGCATTTTATATAGCTGGTAATTGTGGCAATAAAAACTAAGGATCACACAAATCTTATAGATCCTTTCTGCCCACAACAGGAAACAGCCATAAGTGCAGATGGAGTATACAGTTTCAGTTAGTTCACACCAAAGTTTACTGATACACATCACAATGAATCCAATAAAATATTCTGATCAATCATATCTAAGTCGATAGTATATGCAGCCCTATGAGATATGACCACTTAAAATCTATTAGGCCAACAATGAGTAAATGGATTATACCATGAACTCTGATAACGGGGGTGTGACAGCTGGAACCCCCACTGATCATGAGAACAGCAGTCCTGAGGCCCCCTTCCCCTTTAGTAGTTTAGCGAAGGAATGTCATATGGATTTATATAGAGTAATCACTTATGTTATATTCACGTTTTCTCCCTTAAATTTAGCTCAAATTTACAAAACAATACAAAATTTAGTACAATATTGTGACCTGCAAGCAAAACCCTTGACAGGTTTCAAATCATACCACAACCACCAGGTGACCACACATAGACACATATCACGAAAGCATATTGTCTTGAAAATCTTGTGACACATAACTGGACATATCCCTTCCTTACCTGTCGACCAGATTTCTATACTTTGCATCATGAGCTTTTACCACAAGAACTAAAAACTCAGATTTTTTTTTTTTTTTTTTTTTTTTTTTTTTAGTTCAAGTGGATAACTAGGTTTATAGCAGAAGTGGATATAATGTTACCTTGGTTATGATGTTTAGGAGTTACTTACTGAAACTCATATAACCTAGAACATATTGGAGGGAATTTACTATTCCCTCAACACCAGAATACTGGCATAGGTGGGAATAGTTATGGCAGATCTATGGTGCACTGCCCTTTTTTGGCACCAAAGATGCACCACTACCCTCTTTCTGTGCCCACTCACTTTTTTACAATACCATTGTATTGCAACAGAATCCTGTTTTAGTCATTGCGTAATATTTGGTGCATTGTGTCACATCTAGTTTGAGATAAATTTCTCCAACATGCTAGTGAAGTGGGCATCACATAGCAGGGAGAGGAAGCGTGGCATCGTATATGATAAAACACAACACAGTGTGCCAGGGTTTTCCAACAGCATCACAGGACATAGCACTCATATGATATAGGTTATAATATTTTTTCCGCACACTTTGATCAATTATTCTCTGCCACTTTATAAATGTATGTAAATACGATTCTGTTTATTAGGAGTAAAGAGTAACATTTTGCATATTTTATGTATATGGGAGCCTGCATGTCTGATGTGCATCTACATGCCCAAACAGGACAGTGCTAAGAATCTGAGAATGGGATGTAATATTAAGGAATGTGACAATTACGTTTCTACTTGTCATATGGGAATAAATGGTCTGGTAAACATTAAACTGCATCCTGATATGAACTCTTTGCTATGTTAAGGGTAAGGTCACACGGATCACTTGGGTTCACTGTGGAATGTCCACGTGGACATTTCATAGCATTCCCACTCAGGAAAAAACACATTGGTGATTCCTGGGCAGCTGGTCTTGCTTTCTGCAGCATATGGATGGGTTTGTTTAAATCCCATCCACTACACTGCTACTGTACTTTGCTGCATGTTAGCTGAAGGAAGTTTCACATTAGCATTGCTACTATGCAAGACATGTCCCCGACCTAAAGGGGTTATTGGTGGGCATCTGATACACTAGCTGGTGTCTGAACTAATAGTACATGGGAGTGGTTGGGGCAAAATAGGGGGCTAGTTTGAAAGACCAAAAGAAAAAAAACCAAAAAAAAAAAACCCACACAGCCTTAATGCACCAGCCAGTAACACTGTATAAAAAAAATTCCTGTACTCAATAGGGGGAAATTTGTTAAGAGTGGCGTTTTCTAGTCCAGTCTGAAAATTCCTTAAAAGCTAGTGTGAGGTGCACCTGAATTATTAAAAGGCTCCAGGATCTGTGCGTCAGAATGGAAGTCCACACTAGTCAAGAACTGCCACTGATTTCCTATGTAACTTTCGCCAGTTTTCTGACATGAGTTATAATAAATTTGTTGGGCTTCTGCCACCTTTACAGATAGTGGTGACTGAGGCGAAGCTCATCTTTGGCACACAACCCTTTCTTGCATCATATTAACACCCATCTGGGTTAATACATTCCCCCCATTGTGTCAGCATTCTGGCTAATCTGGAATACTCCAGCTGGTGTGGAATTCTCATTTAATCCAGAATCATCAGATATACTGCAGGGACTATCCAAGGGAGCTCAGTCACGCAAAAAAAAAAAAAAAAAAAAAAAAAAAACACACTACCACACAATTTGTATTGGAAATGGAATCTGTCAAGGGGATGGGATGGGTTGGGATGCCTTCCAGACCTTTGTGCCCATTTTGGTTTGGAAACTCCTCTAGTACTGCCATAACACAAGGAAACGATTTGCATTTGGACTCCAAGACCATGACACATGAATACAACCGGTTTTAAGATAATGTTTTCTTTAGCAGAACTACCTTATTGAATTTTCCATCCCTATTGTTTAGTTAGAGCCAAGTGTCCTTCCTGCTCTCCCTGCTGCACAATAAGTGAATCTTCTCAGCATCATTTCAGCTTTATTTCCCATATTCACCATGAGATATCCTTATAACAACAGATCAATCAATAGATGCCGTAAGTCAAAGAATGTTCACAGAGAATGGGATATTATGAAGGGATCAAGCACTTTCTATGAAGTACAACGCACAAGTGGAAACCTGGAGCAACAGACAACTCAATCTAAAACATCAGGACGCAGGAGTATATGGAGAGATTACTACCAGAAGATCCACTCGTAAATCTGATTTTATTGAGGCGGGGTGGTAAAGCATTCAAGAAAATCTTCAAATAACAAAAGTCAATGAGACTTGTCCTAACAAAGTCACATCATAGACTACAAACTGGTTCTGCTCATCTACCTTATAAATCTGTATGTATATAATATTAATGGAATATATGACAGTCATTAAGGACATACATTCCTTTAGGTTCAGGATGTGGGAATACTCCGTTCTATATCATTCTAATCTTTAAGGAATTATCAGATAAATATTTGCCCCCAGTCAATTAGCTGAGGCAATCATTTGATTTTCTATGCCATTGGTTCATTTCACCATCGTTGGTGTCGTGCCAAGATAACCCACATTATTAAGAAACATACCACCATCTGTACTCCACCCTGTCCTGTCTCAGCTTGTTCGGTCGCCCTGTTGATCTTGACAGTATCTGTTGTGTGTAAATTATAAACAACCCCAAAATATTACAATTATAGCTCTGATGTCAGCACAGCAATAAGTAACTTCTGTCCTACAAGCATCAACATCATCCTAGACCAGTGATGGCGAACCTTTTAGAAACCGAGTGCCCAAACTGCAACCCAAAACCCACTAAATTATCGCAAAGTGATAACACAGCAATTTAACCTCAAATTAACCAGGATCTGTTTTATAGTGACCGTGCAATGTTATTACAGCCTGTAATAATATCAAATGTCTGCTATAAAACAGATAAAGTATTAGGCGCTTCACTGTGTCCCCCACACAGTAGTATATGCTTCACAATAAGCCCCCCCACACAGTATTAGGTGCTTCACTGTGTCCCCCACACAGTAGTATATGCTCCACAGTGTCCCCCCCACACAGTAGTATATACAAATCTTTCCATGATACCTTATCTCTGTGTAATCTCCATTTGTGGTTTTGTCTCACAATCAGTGATGCAAGTCACTGACCATGTGAATAAGGCCTAAGGATGCATGATTACAGCGTGGGACCCACATGAAGCAGAAACCCCTGCCTGCAGTGCAGCCACCAACGATCACGTGATTATATAGTATATCTGTGCCATCATGCACAGCCATATGCATGCAGGGTTTCGACTGTGTGCAGCTGCCACACCAGGAGTATGCACCCTAAATGCACATAACTTGTATAGGTACAGAGCTGATGGCACACTGACCCATATACTTCAATGAGCAAGACCGGACTATAGCTGGACATATCCTGACTTTCTGCTGCCCAACCTCGCGGCTTTCACACAGATCCATGAACATCACCTTCATATGTATGAGGCCATAAAAATGAATGAATCCCTGTCTTCTCCATTAAAAAACATATAGCACACGGACCAAAACATTCAATGGTGAGCCTTAGTAGTCTGCAAATGCACAGTCATTCACTATTCTGCCTCGGTAGTGTACACAAAGCATGCAGACACAGACATATATGCTCACAATCACTTAAAAGGTTTGCACAAAATCAGAAAAATATGGCTGCTTTCTCTCAAATATAGCACCATAGCTGGTATGTGGTATTACAGCTCAGCCCCATTTAATTCAAAGAGTTGCAATACCAGACACAACCTATAGACAGGTGTGGCACTGTGTTCACGCTTCTATAAAAACTGATTGTGCACATCCACTTTAACATAACACTTGACACACCTCTACTAATTTAATACTTCCAAGTACTGTATATTCTGTGTGCCAAACCATATATGACTATTACATATTTAGTGATAAATCCACAGCCACATAGATACAGATAATTCCCCCTGTCTCAACATTGTTCTTGTATGTGGAGTCTGCTAGTTAATAGCATATATGACTGGAGGCGCATCTCCATCCTGTACACGTTCCCATTAGATGAGTGTCATCCTTCTCTATTGGGCTCTGACCTGTTCTGGGCAATGACAGTGTTAGCGCTAT
The DNA here is from genome assembly GCA_947044405.1 of Leptodactylus fallax. Classification (NCBI taxonomy): domain Eukaryota; kingdom Metazoa; phylum Chordata; class Amphibia; order Anura; family Leptodactylidae; genus Leptodactylus; species Leptodactylus fallax. The sequence goes on along the minus strand of CAMRHE010000005.1, from coordinate 10,017,138 downwards.
CCATTATCATTTAATTCAATATGAAAGTCATTTCTAGATTTACAAACACCACCAACGTGACTGTATTAAAGAGGTTGCAAGATGAAGAAAAAGAGTCTGCATTTGGCTTTTTTTCTCAGGCGCAGCGCCACTCTTGTCCATGGGTTGTTTCTGGTATTGCAACCTATGGACAAGTGTAGCATTGTTTCAGTAGTGGTTAACCCCCCCCCCCCCCCCAAAAAAAAAACAAACCTTTTTTTTCTAGTCTATACACTCTGGGAAGTCTAGGATGGTCACTGGAGCCTTGTTAGAAACGCCTTCAGATGGTGAGAAAGCAGGGATGCTCCCTTGGGAGGCTTCTATAAATGTTACTGTACTAATACAGACTTGTAATGAAGCTCCAGTAATGCAGAATAATGTATGCAGTGCGAAGAGCGAGTTGACAAATAGCAGAGAAGTGCCTATGACAACAAAGGGACGAGATGAAATCTCAGAGCGGTTACGAGCTTTAGACGCCATCAATTATTAACACTCATTAAAAACACCGAAGCGAGAACACACAAAGCAGATATAGTAAATGTATCCATGTTAAGTATGTGACCCTGCTAATAGTCATAGCAGCACTAATAATATACTAACTAATCCAAACAATGATATTATGCATGTATACTGTATCTATACACTATATAGGTATGCATGCATCAGGAGCACACAGTAGGGTATCATGCAGATCTCACCCAGATTTGGAGCGTCCATGTGTATGTTGTGCTCAGTTGATTCCTGCCATTTCCTCTTACTCCAGTATTGGCTATTTCATTAGATCCTTGGACAGCTCAGGTGATGTTACTGGGCTCATTACTAGAACATATGGATACAATTAGAGCTCAGCTCACTACATATGCAATGAGACCTGCACAAGGTTAGTCTAGGGCAGGGGTCATCAACCTTCAGCACTCCAGCTGCTCTGAAACTACAACTCCCAACATGCTCCATTCACTTCCATGAGAGTTCCAAGAACAGCAGAGCAAGCAAGCATGCTGGGAATTGTGAGAGTTGCCTACCCCTGGTCTAATGCTATATGGTGACTTTGGTCATGATACGCCTTCAACAATGTACGTGAATGGAGTCTCATTGAGACTCCTAGTTGCAAAAAAAAAAAAAAAAATCCCGATCCTTTTGCAAGTAGAAGTTGCAGCTGCAGCACCCTTGGGGTTACAATGCGACTCCATTTACTTGCATTAGTGAAGGGGTTTCAGTGTGACATGGAGATCTTTCATTGCACAACAGCAGTTAGAGGCAAAGCCCTATCCTTAGGGTGCATGCTCACAATACAGATGAGTACAGTTAAAACTGAATAAAAACTTCAACAGAAGGAAAATGCATGCAGTTTTGATGAATTTTGGGGTGAAGTATCTTCGTTTTACAAGTGAAACATATTTATATGTCACGTTTCACCTGTAAAATTAAGAAATTGCACCACAAACCACTGCATGTAGCTTTAACTGTGTACTACGGGCATGCACCCTTAAGTCCAATTCACACAAATGATGTCAACAGCCCTTACAAGGCTGCATTAAATTCAATACATGTGAATATGTGGCATCCCAGAGCTGGCTATGGCTGGGCTGAGGGTGATCTCTGTGCATTGTATTATTTCCTGTTGCTTCATAGCCTGTGTGACATAGCAGGGGGTCCTGAGTCTCACACAACACAGCGCCACCTAGTGAGCCTCACACGTGCATTACACCTCCCATAGGATTGAATAGTAACCAAATGTCCAATGGGAGGACATCGCCTGGGAAAAGGGGAGGAGTCAGCTGATCAATGGGTCCCCATGGTAACACCCCTGCAGGAAGGTCCTGCGTGTGAGGAGTTAGAAGTGTGGAGTGTTAGGAGGAGGAGGTGAGGAGATAAGTGTGATGTCCTGTGAAGAAAGCAGTGAGTTTAGTGCAGGAATCTCAAGTCCTAGACAGGCCCAGGAAGGTTGGAGAGCTGACATACTCCAGCTATTCAGAAGATCCTGTCCCCTGTCTGCCTAGCCATCGCCCTGAAGGAAGTCAAGCATCATTATCTTGTCAGCATGAGACTGTGGAGAGAACATTCTGGAACACGTGCTCCATAGCAAGTATCACAGGATCCAGGGGCCAAGGCCAGACCTGTGGAATATCCTGCCACCCTGACTATTGCACCCCGAAACTCTGAGCTATCAGGACCACATAACGTGAGTGGGGAATATTATGTACTAGTATCATGGTGGGCATCCTCCTATGAGCCAAATAGGAGCCCAGACGCACCTTAGGGCTGTAACACTGAAGTATAAGGGGCTAGGAACACCTTTCATCAAGTCTACCCTGCACCCCAGGACTTTGCTGTGTCACCAGGCGTACCCCGTTGTTTTGTATTGAAGAAACTGTTTAAGCATTTGTGCCTCCACACCCATGGAAGTAAAAGTTCAACTTTACAACCGTTTCTGTGTCTGACTCTGCACCGACAACATCAGGGCGCCCCAAACACCACCAGTCGGCACAGTATAGGGGAAGCGCCCCGGGGGAACAATCACCACCAACATTTGTGCAGCCCCCTCATCACCGGTACCAGTGGTGGTAACGTGGGACAGCACCAGCGCTGCGCCCTCGTGCCCAGAGACCGTGACAAGTCTGCGCTGTTTGCACCCCCGCAATCCCAACTGCAGCGTTACCTTCCATCTGGTCACCGCAAATGGGGTTATATATGTATGGTATACACACTAAGGCTCCGTTCACACTCCACTGATTTTGCAATGGTTTCCATCCTGACTCTGCCTCCTGTCATTGTTAATGGCAGGCAGGGAACAGAGCAGGATGCTGAAAAGTAAGCGTCCTGTTCAGTCTTGCCACGGATTTCACGGCTTGAGACTCCACGCTGATTCATCTGGGCCTAATCAGTGGTGGAAAGCCACGATGGAACGACCATGTCGCAGGGAGCCGGAGCTGGAAAAAGAAGAGGAATCTACTTCATTTCCCAACGTCCTAAGGCCATGGTTACACTAGGACTTTTTGTAGAGATACTAATTGAATTTAGCTACAGCAGTCCAAATGAATGCTTTGGGGCAGATTTATGAAGATTGGTGATTTTAATGCCAGCATTATAACTGAGCCGGCAGAGGATACACACCTCAGACGCTATGCCCCTGCAGGGTAAATCCATGCCAGCTCATAACTTGTGTAGATTTCCTGCATCCATTACGCCACATTTCTGATGAGGGTAAATCCCTGCACATCCCAATATATAAAAGTTGCAAGTGCCAAAATTACAGATTGCATAGTACACTATGGTATAGACATACAATGCTGTTCCAATACAATTACTCTTAGAATGTACATAATGCAGAGCACCATGACATGTCTATAATCAGTATACCTCTGACACAGCCAAAAAGCGAGATGTGTATAGAGCCCTAGTTAGCTCCCTGGTACAAACGCTTAGGAAAATTTGGGGAAATGTATTAACCCATCTACACCAGAAAACTGTGATGATGTATAGTAGCCCTTTCCTGTGCAAAATGTGCCACACATTCCTTGCCTCACAAGCCACTTTCCATTAATGTGGGCAGAGTGGGCAGAGGAAGATGCCTCGGCCTGACATATATAACTCACACCAGTTTTCTAGCATGAATTATACAGCAAATCTATGACAGTTCCTCTATGGCATAGATTTCCATTCTGGCACATGGATGTGCACCTCATTTATGAAGAGGCCGGAGGCTCCTCATAAATAAGACATGGCTTGTGCCTGTCATGCCCTTTATTAAGATGGGCATACTAAATGCCAGTCTTAAAAAATCTGCTCCTGTGTCTGCATATCACTGCTGCAATTTTTCTAAGGCTAAGGCCCCACGTTGCAGAAGTGCAGCTTTTTGGTCGCAGATTTTGTTGTGGTTTTAGAGCCAAAGCCGGGAGTGGAGTGAGCAGAAGGTAGAAGTATAAGAGCTTCCTATATATTTCCAATTCATTTTGTAGCCATTTTTGACTTTGGCTCAAAAAACTGCAACAAAATCTGCAACAAAAAAAGCTGCATTTCCGCAACGTGGAGCCTTAACCTTAAGGTGATAAATTTACATCTAGTTTGGTAGGGGGATGAGTAGCTAAAACTAACCTATTTTTACAGGCTGGGTGAATGGGTGACCAATTAGAACTCTGCGTAGTGTCCAAAATAGCTGACTTTGCTTGTAACATCTTGTCTTCTGTATAAAGATAGCTACACAGGAGAATTCTCACCCCACTTCCCTGTATATGTACACACTTGTGGCTCAGCTGAGCAATGTATATGTATGGGACAGGAGAGGGGAGAAGGCCTCTGCTGGTTTATAACTCTGAGCAAAAGGATTGCGTAGTTAACATCTGCTTTGAAGGGAGATTCAGGAGGACCCCATACACATTAGTCAGTCAGCCAAACTCACTGATATTGGAAGGGCACAGACAACATATATCTAATGTGCATGGGCTGCTTAAGAATCAGTAGTAGCTCTGGAGCACACACTGGTCCCGATTTACTAATAGTGCAAATTTAGACAGGTAGACTGAAAATCGCCAGATTTATCACAGTGTCTGATGCTGGATGGTAAATCTTGTGTATTTTTACTTTGTCTAGTCTACATTTATACCACCTTTTAGTTTGCTTACTTTGAGTCAGAATTTTTCAGCACTATTTTGGCGCATTTTTGGCTCACTGTGGTGCGTTTAAGCCCTGTCCCTATTTCTGAAAATTCACACTCACATGTCTAGCATGTTGAAAAAAATTTAGCATAAACTAGATGTGCCAAGATGACCAAAGATGCGCCAAATTGCAGCAGAGATGCACCATGTTTACGCCAGTGTCTAGTTGTAACCGCAATAGTAAATCTGGGTCAATGTTGCTGGAATATATACAAGCATACCAGGATCAGGGTGACATTATTTTGGAAGAGAGATGCTGTACTATTATTGAGTCCAGTTTCAACAGCCAAGGATAAATAATACCAGGCTATAAATGTCAAAAAGAGTGCATTTAGATACAGTAAGTATTCCTGTTCTATTGTCCTGTTAAAACACTTTAGTATAATGAGTACAGACCATAAACCTGAAGTATATTATATAGTAGTGACACAGATAGTTACAAACTGTCACTCTTCCACTCATCAAGATGCTCAGGATGAACGGGTAAAGTACTGGAATGCGGGATGCCACAGATTGCCACACATGACATGAACTTTTTCCGACTAAGTTACTTAAAGGGGTTATGCCATGAAAAATATTTATCCTCTATTTTCCTGTGCAGTCACTTTTATAAGTAACCTGTGTTTGCACTAGCAATGGTCTTCCAGACATAAATAATATCTACATGAGGGTCCCAGTGGGACCCCACCTATCTACAATGGAGGTCAGAGTTCCCGTTCTTGGATGCTGTGGATGCAAAAGTGACCACAAATCGATGGCTCTCTCCATTCACTTCTATGAGAGTTCAGAGCTGAGGATTCTTGTTCAGCTGTCTTCAGAACTCCCACAGAAATGAATACAGAGAACAGCGCATGCTCAATTACTATGCACCATTTAGGAACCTAGCTACAATTTATTCTGTTTTGTTTCTGGTCAATCCCAATGAGTTCTTTGAGTTGGAAATGAATAAATGATTTTTCCACAGACAGAACTGACTGGTGTTTTATTTTCCCGTGTATTCCCTTGGAATGATAAGTGGACTAATCCACCACCCCTTTATTTAAGAACTTTGAGGTTCCTATTGAACAGCCCTCTGCACAGATTCCCAACTCTCTGTACCAAAGGGCACTAAACAAGTAGGACAGCAAGAGTCATATGGTCTACGTATATGGCATCTACATCTATGTCCTGTTTTCAGTTAAACCTTTAAAGAGGACTTATCAGGTCTTAAGAGCCCAATGACATGTCTGAAGGATGGTGTCATCATCTTTGGTGTTTTGTTTATCCAAATCCATTCAGCCATTCCAAAGATATAAGCCCTGTTAGTGTTTGTGCAAGTTAAGTTCTACTTGTCAAGTGGGCGGTAACACTGTAGTTTTTACAAGGGGTGGGGTCTCTTGTGCTGCATGTCATGCAGTGTTACTGCCCACTTGGCTAGTTAGTATACACTAATTTGTATCAACAATGAAAGGGCTTATATCTTTGGAATTGGAGAAACAAAACCCTAAAATGCTCAGGTTGACGGCGCCTATCAAATGAGGTATGACATTGGACCTGGTGACAGGTCCTTTTTAATTGTCACTAGAGGAGATCCCATTAAAGGGAATCTACCTGCACCAAAACATCTTCTAAACCACTTATATGCTGCTGTAGGGTCTGTTAATGACATAGTGAACATGCCATACCTTTCTTGTGTCGAAAAAAAAAAAAAAAAAAATGTTAATGAGCGGTTTAGAGCACCCAGGGTGTGCCAGTGTGAGAGAGCACCAATATTTTGCCTGTGTTCACCATTCTGGTGCTTCCTCCTAGCAAACATATTGACAGCTCTCAATGTGTGGCGACCACAGATACTCCAGCAGACATGGCCATGCCCAAGAATCGCTGAACAGCTCATTTGCATACAGACTAAAAGTTGATTTCCTCAATGACAAGATTGCACTTTGCCACTAAAAAAAATGTACATTTTCTATGTCACTAACCTGCCCTACAACAATATATAAGCAGTTTATAAGAGATTTTAGTGGTGATAGATTCCCTAAAACTTAGAACCCCTTTAAGATGTCCATAAGTCTGTTGGTGCATTTACTGTACATTCACTAAACAGATCCTTTAAGAGGCAGATGGGGGCTCAAATCTACCTTTTGCTATACGTCAAACATGGTTGTGCTGTGTTGGCATTCACCTGACCCATATAGGTCTATAGGGTATTACATAAACTCTAAAGAAGCAGAAAGCAAGCATTTAACAGATGGATAAAAGCGTTCTCCTATGCCAGACTACAGTACATCACTGCATGCTTGTACATTTCAGGCCTTCTGATCTTTAGTTAACAGAGCAGAAGATTTTACATTCCTGTGCCCCCATATATTTCCTATATACTTTCCCTCCTATACAATCCAAAAAACTTGAAAAACTGCATCACATTGGCACATGTGAAAATATCCTTAGATCGACTTGAACTCTACTGCAGCAGTGTCTACTATATACTGAACTATAAAATGCTACGTTGGTGATCAGTGCTGGAGTAGGGGGAATTATTTGGAGGACCACCCTTCATCTATACAGAACATGTATAAATCCACTTTTAATCCTAATTTTTGCCTTTATCATACATTAATAAATAAGACACATCTCTTCTCCAATGCACAGGTGATCAAGACTGGCCTGGAAAATGCTAGGCCTGATCAATTCCCCCGAAATGTGTTAGAGCCTGGAGGATCCTCTAGTACTCTGAGAGGCCAGCCCAATCCTATTTGTTATATGGACTCATAGGGATGGACAGTAATTTGGGTGCTAATACTGAAATGACTGGAGCAGAGCTATAGACTTGGGTTATTTTAAAGATTTGGCTGTTCAGATACGCTATAGTATATCACAACCTACCAGTGAGGGCCAGAGGGGTAGCTAGTGGGGGGGGGGGGGGGGAGGGGGGCGGCCCCAGGCCCAATGACTTTGTGGGGCCCATTCCGGGGCCGCCGCAAGTGCACATAAAAGTTTCAACTGCATCGGCACAGAACACCAATGCAGTTGAAATACATGACAGAGCAGAAAGCTATTAGCTTTCAGTTCTGCCATTCTATAACCTGTACATGTAGCAGTGATGGGGTGAGCAGGACCTCCTCCTGTACACAGCCTGTGCGCATCTACTATTTTCTTTCTAGTGGTACCATAGAATAGGGGGTCAAGGTTCCTGGAGGAAAGTAGAAGATGCGCACAGGCTGTGTGCACGAGGAGGTCCCGCCCGGAACCTTGACCGCTATTTTATGTTTCCAGTGGGAAGAAAATAGTAGATGCGCACAGGCTGTGTGTGAGAGGAGGCCCCGCCCACCCCATCACTGCTCTGTAAGTACATTAAAACTATACAGAGCAACAGAATATGGATGGTATGTGGGGGAGGAGGACTATAACCTGTGTGTGTTTACTCTTAGCTCACTGTTACAGTAATAGTGCCCCCCACAGGTAACAGCATTACTTATGTGAGGGAGGGAACTATTACCTTTGGGGGGTGCTATTAGAGCACTATTACAGTAATAGTGCCCCCCACAGGTAACAGCATTACTTATGTGGGGGAGGGAACTATTACCTTTGGGGGGTGCTATTAGAGCACTATTACTGTAATAGTGCCCCCCACAGGTAACAGCATTACTTATGTGGGGGAGGGAACTATTACCTTTGGGGGGTGCTATTAGAGCACTATTACTGTAATAGTGCCCCCCACAGGTAACAGCATTACTTATGTGGGGGAGGGAACTATTACCTTTGGCGGGTGCTATTAGAGCACTATTACAGTAATAGTGCCCCCCACAGGTAATAGCATTACTTATGTGAGGAGGTTATTACCCGTGGTGGGGGGCACTATTACATAACGCCGCCTGTGCTGGGACACAGATGTCCTGTGGTAACGGCATCTTGTAGGCTGCAGGATACAGCAAGGAGACTCGGCGGTGGCAAGTCCAAGCAGGGGAATTGGAGGCAGGTCAGTATTATTGTTGCTTTTTTTTTTTTTTTTGGGGGGAGGTGGGAAGCCTTAAAAATATTAAGGACCAATAACCATAAGGGGTCATTAGGGCAAGCAAGGGCATTATTAATATAAGGGGGCTATTGGGAGGCAGTATTTATGTAACGGTGTAAGAGGGTATTGGGCTATACTAATTTAAGGTGGGCATTTTTGATTTAAAGGGGTTGTCCAGGAATTACAGTAATTGGGCAGGAGGCCGGGGAAGGTGAAACATAAAAAAAAAAAAAAAAACATATTCAACAGTCTCCAGCGCTCCGATGTTCCCCACCACTGCCTGGTCGAACGCTGCCCAGGGGCTTGTTCTGGCAGAAGTTCTCGCCACATGTGACTGCTGAGGCCAACTTGTGGCCTCAGTGGTCACAAAAAGGAGCCAGGAGGTCACCAGTGACGTATGCGAGTGACATCCCTGCTCCTTTCCTGTGACTGCTGAGGCCACGTGCAGCAAGGACTTTCGCCAGAACAAACCCCCGGGCGACGCTGGACATGACAGCAACGGGGGACACCGAAGTGCCTGGGACAGGAGAGTATGTTTGTTTTTGTTTTTTTTTATATTTCACCTTCCCCTTTAAGGACCATCCCTTTAAGGGAATATATAGAAGAACTATTAATTAAGGGGTATTATTAGCTGAGGCATTAGCAGGCATACAGGAGTATTTTTTTTTGGGGGGGCACAGGGGGCATTATTGATTTATGGGGGCATACAGGAGTATTATTAATTGGGGGGCACAGGGACATTATTGATTTAAGGGGGCATTCAGGAGTATTATTAATTGGGGGGCACAGGGACATTATTGATTTAAGGAGGCATACAGGAGTATTATTAATTGGGGGGCACAGGGACATTATTGATTTAATGGGGCATACAGGAGTATTATTAATGGTGGGGGCACAGGGACATTATTGATTTAAGGGGGCATACAGGAGTATTATTAATTGGGGGGGCACAGGGGCATTATTAATTGAGGGACACTATTAATTTAAAGGGTTGTACTATCATACATTTTAATGCTGGCAGCAGGCGAGCGTTATAATGTACTTTCCCCCCTTTACCTGCACTGGGCTGTCTGTCACCTTTGCTTATATACAGAGCGGCTACAGAGAGATGTCATAACAGCAGAACCGCAGCGCCCAACACTATATACTGCTGTATTGTAGAGAGCGGTGATTGGCTGCAGCAGCCCAACACTATATACTGCTGTACTGTAGAGAGCGGTGATTGGCTGCAGCGGCCCAACACTATACTCTGCTGTACTGTAGAGAGCGGTGATTGGCTGCAGCAGCCCAACACTATATACTGCTGTACTGTAGAGAGCGGTGATTGGCTGCAGCGATCCCGTCAACTTGACATCAGTGCTGCAGCCGCTCCGTATACATATAGTGCAGTGAAGGTGATGGCTGGCCCAGTGTAGGAACAGAGGGGAGGATGCAGGTAAGTGTCGGTGCGTATTTATTTACAACCCTGGCCTGCTGCCTGCATTAATATTTCTGATCCCAAACAATTCCTTTAAGGGGGTACACAGGAGGAATTAATTAAGGGGCACGGAGGGGCATTGTTAATTTAAGATACATATGGGGGTATCATATATTTACAGGGGATTTTTATATCATGTATTTTATAATTGGGGGTAGCAGCAGGATGGAGACTTTGTATAGGCAAGGGAAATGTGGGTCACATGTCTGGAAAAGTGAGGAGCCAACAATGTCTGTGCTGCAAACTTTACAGAGACAAGTTGCGAATGGAAGAAGTGGTCATGGCGGTCCAGATGGAAAAGACGAGAAATATGAAAGATTACAGTCAGAGACGTCACCTGTAAGTAACAACATTTCCCTGTACTGTATTTACTTCAACTGTATGCAGAACCCTGTGTACAGCCAGTATCTGTGGTCACCATATAGTGATAACATCGGTATACCCAGGTAGGGGCCCACTTGGATATGTTTGCCCCCCCCTGTGCCGAACCCCTAGCTACGCTTCTGGTGAGGGTCCATTAAAGAGAACCTTTCACCATCTCCAACAACTCCAATTGTTTGCATCCTTCAATAGGCGCTGCTCCACTGATTCTGGTGCAGTTGGAATTATCTCTCTACCATCACTGCTCCTGAGCAATTTGTACTGTAAGTTTCAGCACACAATATGATAATTAGATTCTATCAGGTGGGTGGTCCTCGGGTAGAGCAGACAGATAAGACCGCCCACCTGACAGTATACAGCCTATTTAGCATATTGGTTCTAACAGCATATTGCATATTGGAAACTAACAGCACTGATTGCTCAGGAATGGTGGGAGACAGGAAAAAAAATTCCAACTGAGTTGGAATCAGTGTAGCTGTGCCTATTAAAGGATGCAAAGAGTTGGTGTTAGGCTAGGTTCACACTGGCAAGGCGCTCTCTGTCTTTCGGATCTGCTGGGGGACACGAATGAAGGAGAGCCCGTCCGCTAAAATGGCTTTTACCCGCAGACCCCATAGACTATAATGGAGAGAAAAGTCCTCTGTCTTCCTATGGAGACTCAGACGCAGATGTAAACCTAGCCTAAGTGGCAAAGTTCTCTTCAACTTATAGGATCCCTGTACATATATGTCTGCCCTGATCCTATAAAGAAAATAACTGATATAGGAGTCCGAAGGGTTCCTGACATATCTAGGACATTTTCAATGGGACCTTATAATTCATCTCCACTCTACTGCCGTGTGTTGCAAAAGCAAATAACACTGTGCACATTCATTACCTCTGGTCTTATTTCTCATAAATGAGAGTAAAACCATGCAGTTTCATAAAATTTCTGCATTTTAATGAACTTTTTTATGAGGATGTTTAATTAGAGAAAATCATATACTACAGGGACAGGAGGTCTTGAACAAGCTGTAAATTACCTTAGAGGTTCATCCTGCTATAAAGTGGATTTCTCTGGTCCCTTTTCAATGTGTCGCTTTCAGATAAAGTAACGCCAAGGACTTCTTTGAAACATTAGATTAGAATTTAAATATCTAATTTTTTTTTCTTACTCAGAAATAAATTTTCTGGCAAAGTAAGCATTAGCACATTGTAGAGAATATGCAATAAGTGTGACAGGCGTGTTTATATACGGCTTCTGAAAAGTATATTCATTTAGCTGCTGCCCATCTGTTATACTAATTTATTAATTCCATGTAGGCCATTAACATACTGTGTATATTTTTATTCACCGACAGCCAATATCACATAGTAACATAATGCAGTAAGCATAATGCGTTGTGAATGCCATGTGCCCCTTACTTTACATTACCACAATACAGCCATGTACAGTACAGACCAAAAGTTTGGACGCACCTTCTCATTCCAAGAGTTTTCTGTATTTTCATGACTATAAAAATTGTAGATTCACACTGAAGGCATCAAAACTATGAATTAACACATGTGAAATTATATACTTAACAAAAAAGTGTGAAACAACTGAAAATATGTCTTATATTCTAGGTTCTTCAAAGTAGCCACCTTTTGCTTTGATTACTGCTTTGCACACTCTTGGCATTCTCTTGATTAGCTTCAAGAGGTAGTCACCTGAAATGGTCTTCCAACAGTCTTGAAGGAGTTCCCAGAGATGCTTAGCACTTGTTGGCCCTTTTGCCTTCACTCTGCGGTCCAGCTCACCCCAAACCATCTCGATTGGGTTCAGGTCAGGTGACTGTGGAGGCCAGGTCATCTGGCGTAGCACCCCATCACTCTCCTTCTTGGTCAAATAGCCCTTACACAGTCTGGAGGTGTGTTTGGGGTCATTGTCCTGTTGAAAAGTAAATGATGGTCCAACTAAACGCAAACCGGATGGAATAGCATGCCGCTGCAAGATGCTGTGGTAACCATGCTGGTTCAGTATTCCTTCAATTTTGAATAAATCCCCAACAGTGTCACCAGCAAAGCACCCCCACACCATCACACCTCCTCCTCCATGCTTCACGGTGGGAACCAGGCATGTAGAGTCCATTCGTTCACCTTTTCTGCGTCACACAAAGACACGGTAGTTGGAACCAAAGATCTCAAATTTGGACTCATCAGACCAAAGCACAGATTTCCACAGGTCTAATTTCCATTCCTTGTGTTCTTTAGCCCAAACAAGTCTCTTCTGCTTGTTGCCTGTCCTTAGCAGTGGTATCCTAGCAGCTATTTTACCATGAAGGCCTGCTGCACACAGTCTCCCCTTTACAGTTGTTATAGAGATGTGTCTGCTGCTAGAACTCTGTGTGGCATTGACCTGGTCTCTAATCTGAGCTGCTGTTAACCTGCGATTTCTGAGGCTGGTTACTCGGATGAACTTATCCTCCGCAGCAGAGGTGACTCTTGGTCTTCCTTTCCTGGGGCGGTCCTCATGTGAGCCAGTTTCTTTGTAGCGCTTGATGGTTTTGGCCACTGCACTTGGGGACACTTTCAAAGTTTTACCAATTTTTCGGACTTACTGACCTTCATTTCTTAAAGTAATGATGGCCACTCGTTTTTCTTTACTTAGCTGCTTTTTTCTTGCCATAATACAAATTCTAACACTCCATTCAGTAGGACTATCAGCTGTGTATTCACCTGACTTCTGAACAACACAACTGATGGTCCCAACCCCATTTATAAGACAAGAAATCCCACTTATTAAACCTGACAGGGCACACCTGTGAAGTGAAAACCATTTCAGGTGACTACCTCTTGAAGCTCATCAAGAGAATGCCAAGAGTGTGCAAAGCAGTAATCAAAGCAAAAGGTGGCTACTTTGAAGAACCTAGAATATAAGACATATTTTCAGTTGTTTCACACTTTTTTGTTAAGTATATAATTTCACATGTGTTAATTCATAGTTTTGATTTCTTCAGTGTGAATCTACAATTTTTATAGTCATGAAAATACAGAAAACTCTTGGAATGAGAAGGTGTGTCCAAACTTTTGGTCTGTACTGTATGTAAATGGATAATAAAAAGCATTTTAGGAGCACTTATAACTTGCACTTTTTTCAGACCCTGCTCATAAAAAAGGGTAGCTCCGTATAGCCTTGTATAGGATCATACTGTAAGTAATTTGTGAAATGGCAGCATTCAAGTAAGCCTAGGATCACACGAGTTTCATCTGTGAAACTTGATCCATGTGAGTGCTAGATTTCACGGCCTGAACAGTGTGCAGGGAGAGGGACACCTAGCATAATAGTTATCTATGATACTAGCAGTCCCTGCCTCCCAGCAACATACTGGCCTATACTATAATCGCTACGGAACAGTATGGCGCTGGGAGGTGGGGGCACCTAGTAGCATAGCCCCTCTCCCTGCACACAGACCAAGTTTCATGGCTTTGAGTAGATGTGAAGCTCTATGGGTTTGGTCTCAAGATGACTTTTCATTTTTTACCCTGAGTTTTTTTTTTTGTTAGGCGCCCCATTTAACTAAGAGGCTTTGCCCCCATTTGGTTATGGGCCTTAAATCATAAGCCTAACCTTGTAGTATGCTGTACTACTAAACAAAGACAGGCTCTAACCCCGTCAGACTCACAACCTCAATATATTTGTATGGACAGTCTTTCATCTGAGGGGTAATTTTTAGGTAGTGGCAACAAACCCTGGCAAATTAAGCTGTTTCCTGGAGATCTCGATAGCCATACAGATGTATCTATGCTTAACTTAGCTCAAATTTGATTAAGAATTTCAATATTTCATGAAACCAATTCAAAAAATATCACAACATGCTAGAAAAACCTTTGAAAGGCTGTAAGTTACAAAACAAACCATGATGACAAACATAGCATATCACTTTGTGACAAAATATCTTGAAACAGTGTTGTCCTGAAAATCTAATCATCTTGTGGCGCAAATATCTGGACATAACCAGCCAAGAGCAAAGGGAAGATATATGTATATATACAGTAGTCAGCGGAGCACAGACGTGGCTCCCATATCATAGGAGTTGTTTGCGATCAGACAGCCCCTTCAAGGGCTTTGCTTGCTCCTGTTCACTTTAGTGGGAGTAGAGCTCATTCCAGCCATATTCTTTGTATACAGCTTCCACCAGCCGAATCAGCTGATCAGTGCAGGCTTCGGGTGTGGATAGATTATCAGTATTGATTGACCATGGGTGTAAGACAACCCTTTTAATGTATACAGTATGGGACAGTAGAGCAGGATGAAAGCAGGGACTCCTAGCATCTTAGATCACTATGATGTTTGGCATCCAGGTGTCTTGGCTGGGTTCAGTTCAATATACAGATCAGATTTTCCGATTCGATACTGCAGTTGGAACCAACTTTTTTTCTACTATTGTTTATACCTGACCCCCTCAATGGATGCACTTGTGTGCTGTATACATATACTTTATAAGCTGGTTGAAGAATTTTAGCATAAACCTTTGTTTTGACATCGTTTGCTTCTATTCATTCGGCTGGAATTGTTTACATACAGAAATTTATGATAGGTAATAATCGTGCATTGCAGGATGGTCAACTAAACCACTGAAACATCGCCAGCCCTACAAAGTCATTAGCATTCTGGGCTGCACGTCTTCCCTTCACACTCTCATTTATTCCAAAGCACCACAATACAAAGCAGCAGCGGCAGCTCCACAAGACTGGGAGATGACATTTACATTACAATGAACATTTTGCTAGTCTTCAAAAATGCAGATAAATAAATTGCAATTCACAAAAGACAAAATAAATATTGCTCATTGTTTTCAAGAACCGATAAATAAAGTATTTAGCAAAGTTGTATTCATTTCATTTGGGAAAATATTCTGACTTCACAAACTATCATTAGTTATGACTTTATTTATATACTTTAACTTTATACTTTGACAATTACTTTTACTAAAAACTGCTGTAATAATCCCATTTATTAATTTGTGTTACAAAACAATGAATAATAACAATGGGGTAAACAGTCAACTACATTACTATACGAAAGGGAGTAATTTATGTATAGTATATGTAGTTTATGAGTTACTGCATGTAGTAGCTACCCAACTATCCCCTTTTGCAGTGGCTGTATTCGTATGTCCATATTTTTCACAGATGCCATATGTATCCTTTTATTTCAATGTACTTATTCAGCTGTTTTTTTCCATTAAAAAGAAAAAAAAATGAAAGTGTAAGGGAATTGCTAGTTGTGCAATTCCCTAGTGCTGCTGCTGGAACAATGGAAGAAGGGAAAGACAGAGACAGTGAGAAATAAACTCGACCCAGTCCCTGTCCCTACCTAATTGCCACAACTGTCCTAATGACAGGAGCAACTGGGCGGCAATCCCTTCTCTGAATAAGTAACAACACAAAACGCAGACAAGACAAACAACATGGAAGAGGAGTCAGCACCCAAAGGTTAAAGCCAGAGAGACAAAGCAGTACCAAATCAAAATCCAAAAGAGTAGTCACAAATAAAGCCAAAGGTCAGAAGTAGTAAGTCAGAGCAAGAAGAAAGCATAGCGAGGACAAAGTCACAATAGCCAGCAACCATGTGAACAGATGACCTGTTTATAGGAAGTCCAGAATCTGCCCCAGATTTGATTGGTAGATAGCCTTGCCTGTGTGATTGACAGCCTAAGATTAACTATTTAAGGAGCGTAGGAAAACAAGGAGCAGGAGATGGGTGTAGTAGAAAATCAATTACAGAGAAGAGGTAATAGAGCAGTGTTCAGAAAGAGCAGCAACAACACTAAGCAAGGAATCAAACTGAACACGCCTCCTGCACCGCAGCGTGCGAGCGGAGGGTGGCGCAGAGACCCGAACAGGCAGAGATGTTACAGGAAGCATGTCCTTTTTTCACTTTTTTGGTCCTTTTTTTCATCACACCAATGCATGTGTCATCTTTTTTTTCACAACTCAGAGACAGGCATAGGAACTGTAAAAAAAAAAAAAAAGTTGATCTGTTTTTCACTGATATGGATTATGGATCCACCACAGACAGCACACAACCCACAAATAAACAGGGTGGAGTGCTGTCCAAGATTATCACGGATAACATATGTCCGCAAAAATGTGGACATGTGAATATGGCCTCAGCCTTCTACATCTTGGCTGAGGAACTTCACAACGGCTTTTTTTAGACGCATTGTAAGGATTTCTACAACAGCGCTCTCAAAATAAATTTAATAAATGTCAACATTTTGTGAAATAGATCAACTGGGAAAGAGTTACAAAATTCTCTTATGTTTCGGGACTTGAGAACAAATATTGACTCCATTGTCGCAGTAACAGCTCATCCAATACTTCAAAAACATCCCAATGTTCTCCTTACTGCCATGTACATAATATAGCTGTAAACCACGCTCTCCATTAGCTTCATAAATATGCAAGCTTTCATAGAGGAAGGAAAATAAGCAGCAACCATAGCCCAGGTTCTGCAAATGGGCTAGGAAAATAAAGGACTGAAAGCAAACCCATCTGACCTTGACTGGTCGACTCTCCATTAGCTGAAGAATAGTTTGGTTATTCAACACGATGCTCATTCAGAACACAATAGCAAATACAGTGGAAATTCTTTGAGCAAACGCTATGAAAAAGTGATTTTTGAGAGAAGTGGTCTTCTGAAACAAGATGGCTAGGATGGAAAACTGAAAATCCATCACATAAAAAGTGGTCTTTTGTGGTCTTTGAGTGATCTCAAAGAGGTGGTCTTTTGGAGAGGTTTCACTGTAGATACCAAATTGGTTGAGAATCAACAAGAAAAACATACTAACATATTCCGAATCTAACAGAGACACTGAACATGTCCACAAACATACCATTGTAGCTGTAATAAGTCAGTTCTGCAATATCTTAAGGAAATGGAGCATCTACTCAGCAACCAATCAGCTTCAAGATCTTATTTTTTAGAGTCTATTTAGGAATGAATGGAAGAATTAACTTGTTTTCTTCCTAAAAGCTTTGAGAACTTTTTCCCGACTCTTGAAGTAATAGGACGCATTTAGGTTTGGAAGCTAAAGCTTTAAGGCAACATATAAATTATGCTATTTTTATTAGCTTTACATTGCTACTTTCATAAGAAAAGAGATATATTGTGGTAAGTGGGACAGATATCTGTTCTACGGTCTCCTGAGTGAGACTTCAGATTTTCATCATTCAGAATCATTTATTTTTCAGTGTAGATGTAATCGCATGTGCTGTATGACAGTTTAACTGTGCTAAAGACATATTCTTCCCTGGGGGGCTAAAATCGCTTTAAATCCCAATGGTTTGTACTAATATTATTATAGACGCCCCCTCCTCCTCTCTAAAGCCACAGGACTGTCTTGAGGGAGATGTTATGTTTGACGTGGTTAAATACACCCTCTGTCTAGATTTGTGTTGCCAGCAAATGCAAAAGAACTGCTTGAGACTGAGCAGTGGAAATTAATTTGTGTCTGACTGCGACACAAATTTACCGCTAAACAGTAAATTGGTTAAAATGTGTGAATACAAAGTCATGTAATAAAAAGGCAAAATAAAAAGCTTCCAGAACAAAATAAAGTCTGAACTAGCCCCCCTTCCCAACCATGATTCATATTTTGCATTTTATAGAATCACTACAAATATATGGGTAGAATTATGTGATTATCATGAGATGCCATCACAGGTCTGCACCGCTCTTATGTGGCACAAGTGTCCATCCTTATCTTAACTCAACTTTGGTTAAGAACTCAAATTTCTCATTAAACCAATTCACTACAATACTGTGACCTGTTAGATCGACTGCAATGCACAGCACAACCACTAGATGGCCACACATATAGGTTAGGCATCTCAGAATATTGCAGAATGGTGTTGTTTTGAAAAGCTGGTCTTCTCATGACAGACATATCTGCCATAACCAGATAAGAGGAAAGGTAAGCAAGGCACATCTGAAGCTAAAAGGGTTCACTATATCCTAAAGCTGCCTATATCTGCCCATAATCTAATGTATATGTGAGCCTTCATGCCCCCAGTGGCAGATGTTGGGGAAAAGGTAGATCCGGAATGTTAGATTTCAGAATGGCCCTTTGTTTAAAAAGTTGCTATCATAAGTGTCTGACAGTAGCTGGCCGACTTGTGCCCATTTATAAAAACATGAACACTAGGTTGAACCAAGCAATGGGAGGCATAAACAGTGCAACTCTATGACAGGTTTAGCTTGATACCATCTTAGCGCAAGTAATCCTTTTTTAACAATCAGTGTTATATACTATAAGAGCATATTCTGATGAGAGTATTCTATTAAATGATACCCATTTATATTGTCCCACTGAGTCATTTTTCAGAAAATTTTACTTAGTAGTGGATGTGTCTAATGGGTGTGTCCATCTCTGAACGAGTCTAAAGACTGGAGCCTCAGTATGGATTCTGATCAATCACATTCACAGGCTCTGAATGTGAGGTCAAGTAACAGACCAATCAGCTGTCAGCGTGTAGAAAACACACAGTGTCCTAATGGGGCTGGAAAGAAGTGGAGCCCAACATATATTTGTGAGCAGACATTTTGATATAAAAGAAAGGTCACGTAACAGACAAAATGGTTGAAAGCCTGAAAAGAAAGCTGCAAATTTATATAGCCATATTCCCTATATACAAACAAATCACATCAGAGTACCCCCAAGGGCAATGCTAAGGTCATACACTGTGTTCACTTTAAAAACATAGTATAGACATAAAATGAGTGACCCCCTAAAAAAATGTGAGTACCATTGGCACCATGGATTGAGAGCCTAGGATCTAGCCCATGAACAGCAAGTATTCCCTTTACAGGCAATGTAAACCAAACAGCAGTAAAATGTCTCTGATCCAGAAAGAATGGAAAGAACTTCTGTTAAAAAAAGGATAAAAGGAAAATAAAATATGAATATTTTATTGGAATAATAAATAAAGTTATCTGCATTAATGTCCTGTTGGATTATTCCAAATGATCCTAAAGATGAGTCCATTTTGTAAAGATCTCTGGTTTACCTGAAAGCTACTTTAGAGGGATATTTGGCTCATCAATTATGTATTTTTAGATGTTTTCTAATTCCAGTATATGATGAGAAATGTCCCAAGGCTTATAATACAGCGCTCAGCTTCACTTGTGTAGTTCTTACCTGATCAATACTGGATTCTGCTTCATTGCTTAGTTTGACTTTAGTAATCGTGTACCCTCTTGTTTGTGAAGTGCTGCGGAATATGTTGGTGCTATATAAATACAATTATTATTATTAATAATAATAGTAATAATAATAATAATGAATTATTATATTTACTTCTTTTTTTTTTTTGCCCACTCAATGACTCCTGGGTTGAACACAGAACACTGGGGCTTCATTCAGAGAGTGTGCAGGAGGTGTTTTGGTCCCTGTCCTCCTGATCACTGGGTGACCCAGCAGTCAGACCCTCAGGGATGTGACACTTATTCCCTATAGAGTGGAAAGGGGATAAATGTCTTTGTTGCTCATCCATTTTGCACCCGAGGAACACTTGTTTTCATGGATCCCTCATACATTGCAATTTACTGAGGAATCTGTGAAAACTGGAAAAAATAGGACATGTTCTACTTTTTAAAAGTCCATGAAAATGGACTGTCAAAAAATTTGGTCACGTGAATAGGTGAATTTAATGCAGCCATGTGATGACCGTTAAAAATATCATATCACACGGCTGATTATCACTGTTGTGTGAATGTAGGCTTAAGGCGTGCATCCACTCCACCTTACAGCTAGCTCCATAACTTCGGCACACTTTAGCATGGAGATCCACATGAATGCATGGCTATCTCTCCTACACAGATGTGGCAGACTTTAAATTGACATTTCACATTTTCAATTTGCTATCTGCATACTGTAAGTGGCTGGGATAGGTAGGCCTATGGGTGGGTTCCTGGTCCCAGAAGTGAGATTAAACCCTTCACTAGGAAGGTCATTTTACCAGGGCTCTCACATAATAGCAGTACATGCAATAATATCAACTGAACAGTAATGTTGTGAAATTGGTGCACCCAAGACCTTCAGTACTGGAGATCTGAACAAAATAATGAGTTATTTCAAGAAACTGTATCCACAAGATATATGATAACTATATGGTCTCTGGGTACTCCACCACTGGGACCGATATCGATTACTGGCACAGGAGTCCTGAACCTTTCAAGCGTCCAAACCCAGTGAAGAGGAGTTTGAATGGGTAGGTAGTCATGTATGTGCACTGCAGTTCAATGAGTTCAATGACTATGAGAACAATAGACACATGAAAGCTTGGTAATCATCTGTGTCTGTCTGTCCCATAGCCATTACGTGAAGCAGCAGGGCGTAGCAGTGATCATTGGATCATTGCTTTTTTCCAACTCCTTTTCGCTGCACAACTACAGTCGTAGGCTTAGGACCTCTTTTTCAGTAAACAGAGGGGTCCCAGCAATTATACATTTATTGCCTATACGTGAATTTTTTTCATGGGATAACACCTTTAAAATCACAAGTAAATGCCGTAAATAAGACTGTGTGACAATTTAGGACTACCCACAACGTTGTACCATCAAATCACAATGCCTGTAAAAATGTATATGAATCATTTACAGTGCTGAGCCATGCTAATCTTTACCATTACAGCACTTTCTGTTAGACATAAGCAATCTATAACTGATCGCTTCTCTTCTATGTGTGGCATTACATTGGTCAGGATCTCTTGAAACCTGAAAATTATTTTTTTCCTACTGTTGATAAGTCAGGAAGGAGAAACTAAAGGGGTTTTCCCCCTGTAAAAAGTGATGGATTATCGCTAGAATATGCCATTACCTCTTAATAGGTGGGAGTCTGGCATTCTCGAGTACCTTCTGCACAGGGTAATGCAACTCATTGTTATTCAAGTGGATCAAGCTGTGTTATAGATCCCTGCCCAGTGCATGGTTGCTGTCCTAATGTGCAATTCAAATTGCTTAGGAGACAGCTGTTGTACCATGGAAAAAAAAAATTCATGGAGTTCTGAAAGTCAGACTTCCACTGATCCAGCCATGCCATAACATTAAAGTATGGGAATATCACTTTAAATAAAAAATTCATAGATTAAAGAGGTACTTCAGTCTTAAAGCGTACCTGTCATTTTAGGTGACTTTTCAGCATAAGCTGTTATGTGTATGTATATGTGAGTATCACTATTTATGGTCATTATAGGACTTATATTCTGAACTTTTTAGTAGTTTTCCCCCTTCTGCATGCTGTACAGTTTGCAGTCCTCTCTGAGCTGGTGGGTGGAGGTTAGCTGCCATACCCTGCACACAGTGAGTACAGGAGAATCTGCTCTATAACTGTCTCTTGCTCAAGAAACAGCCCTAGGACCATTAAGAACATACATAGAGAAGTACTGGCCTGTGCTGATGCGAGTAAAGTGCTTTGGTTGAGATAGAAAGTTTCTATTCAGCTCCAGCATCAACCTGTGTTTCTCCTCTTCTCTCCTACACTTACTGCTCACTCCTCCCCTCACCATTGACTTCTATAGACATTAGTCATCTGACAGAGCAGCAATTTTCAGAGTGAAAGACATTTTACCAGGGGGCAGGGAAACATCTAAATAAGAGCAGAAAGAGACACTTCTCTCTATTAAGATATAGTATAAAGTTTTGTAGAATCACCTATGCTGAATGGGAGCTAAAGAGCAGTAACCAGGCTCAGCTACTACACAGTGTACAGATCTGTCTGGCTCTGTATGCTGTGTTTTTGTCAGTGCTGCAGCTTCTGATATCAGCTGATCAATGGGGTGCCAGATGTTGGTCCTCATTGATCTTATATTGATAACCTATCCTAAGGCCAGGTCCTCAATATCAAAATCCTGGTAAACCCTTACATGCACCTGACTTATACAGATGATAGTAATGCATGACTGGCAAGTAAAGAATTCTCTAGTCTACAGCATAGCTCACCTGTATATAAGATATGGTCCATATTATCCATATTAAATGCAACTCTCAGTTATAAAACCAGCTATAGATCTTGATATTTCCAAAAACAGAGAACAACAGAGGGCAAAAAGGTGATAAAAAGAGAGTTTTATATATTTTTATCAGACTAATCACAGAATCCAGTAGTGAACATAATGCATAAGATATTATCATTGACTACAATCAGCATAATTACAGTGCATCGTAGAGTAGCACTTCAGACTCCCTAACAGCAGGGCACGCCCACGCATCGCAACGGGAGCTTCACATGCTTAATGTGCCTGCTGAATACCAGACAGAAAGCATCTTGGCTGGAAAGGCAGGGGATACAGAGGTATACATTGTAGTATCACATAGGCGTAATGAGCCACAATAATCTGCAACATCTTACAGCAGCCACAAACAAAATCTTCTCTAGCCATGAATGTCAGAAAGTAATATATTGGGGGGATTCACCATTCTCCTCGTCTCCATTTTCTGGTATAGAGGGATGATATTGATGCACATGTTTGGCACAAGGCTCATTCTTGCGACAAACATATAGGGCTCACAATCTACATTCCCTATCAGTATGTCTTTGGAGTGTGGGAGGAAACCGGAGTACCCGGAGGAAACCCACGCAAACACAGGGAGAACATACAAACTCCTTGCAGATGTTGTCCCTGGCAGGATTTGAACCCAGGACTCCAGAGCTGCAAGGCTGCAGTGCTAACCACTGAGCCACAGTGCTGCTATCATATATATATATATGCATCAACTTAAAATATTGATATTTGGACAATGTCATTAACTTTACATGGGAGACCTGACTGGACTATCAGTTGGCCGTAGAATAGAATATAAATCCACTTGCATGGATACAGAGCCTTCAAGAAGATAGCCCAAAAAGCACTGAATATCACATTTAACTGTGTTTTCTAATCAGAGGAATTTTCCAAGTTGGATCTTATATGGCATCCTATGTTGCAAACAAGTGCCAGATTATTAGACTTTCTGGATTATCGGATTCTGAATTAAAGGAAATTTACTGCGATAGTGTGGACCTTCTCCTGCACCCACTTTATGTACAGATTTTAGGTACAAGCAGTGCAAACTTGCTGTAATATTAAATTACCACAACAGAGTAAAGGCCGGCTTAGCCAAGTAATTGGGATAATAAAATACTAGGGGCTGACATATTTTCGATTTTCATATTGATTTCATAGTGGAGAAAAAGCTCTTAACCATGGCCTGAATGAGAATAACCTTGAACAAGCCTCATGTTACTGGGCAATGTACTGTTTTATTTTGTAACACACAGTTCTGTGTAGAACTCCCAGAGGATCTTCTTCCTGCCCTCGAGGCTACAATTTACATCATTCCAATACGTTACGCAATCACTGGAACACAAGTAGTACATAAATATACCAATATTCTGAAGACACTGGAAAAATCAACAACCCCATCGATGACTTCACATGTTGGAAATATAATGATTAAGCCAATGTGTAGGGAGAAGGGATGACCACAAGAAAGATAAATGTATAAAAATGTATTAAATGTACTCTTCAGTTTGGAGTCACTTGAATGACCCCAAGAGATCTGCGAAATTTTTAATATCCTACTTGTCTAAAATTTTATATGGTGACTGTCAACAAACTTTGTACAAACCAATAGCATAGGCGAATATGATAAACTTTGTAACATATGTTAACAGAGAAAAATGGTTCTTTTTCTTGTTATCAGGTTCTTTTTCTCCTCTCTCCTTCCCTGTTACAATGAGTTTCACTCTGACATCTCTGCTATATCCATCA
Organism: Leptodactylus fallax; assembly: GCA_947044405.1. NCBI lineage: Eukaryota > Metazoa > Chordata > Amphibia > Anura > Leptodactylidae > Leptodactylus > Leptodactylus fallax. The sequence goes on along the minus strand of CAMRHE010000005.1, from coordinate 9,992,840 downwards.
AGAGACGAACTGCAGTTCACATGTCTCAGATTACACATATCTATAGAAGTTTATGGAGGGGGAAGAGGGAGAACAGGAGCTAAAGGAGACATGCAGAGACACAGAGACTCAAGCTGACTCAAGCTAGCTAAATTAGAAATTCCTATCACAGCCCAAGTACTTTATTCACATCAGTACAGATCAGTCCTTTTCTATATATGTCCTGCACGACCATGGAGCTGCTTTTGAATGAGAAAATGTTAAGGAGCAGATTCTCCTCTACTTACAGCATATGGCAGATAATTTCCAGCCACCAGCTCAGGGAGAACTGCAAACTACAGATAGAGCCTATATAGGGGAAAACTGCTAACAAATGCCAAATCTTAGTCATGTAATTGTCAGAACACACATAGAAGTATTCTCAAAGGTCATCAGAGAGGTCAGATACACTTTAACAAATAGGAGCAATCAGACCAGTGGTGGACAGGGTCAGTGTGAGTAGCTGGTAAGGATTGTCAAGTCATTGATGGGGGATCCCATAACTTTTATTCCTCCTCTTTTTTAGTACGTCTCTCCTTGGTCTCAAATCCAGGTCCTGCTGTATGGAAGGCTCACGACAAGGCTAGAACCCCTGGATAATGTATGTGAATATAAACTCCATGGACAACCCCTTTAACACGCCTGATTCTTTTTTTGGGGGATTGCTGGGAGGCCCCACACACATAATAGGTGTACAAGGAATTTTCAGTAGGTAGCAGAAGAATGAGATTAGCACAGGACTTCAGGATCAGACAACATACACGATTTGTATACTGTCATCATAGAGCCATATAAGCCTGCTTAGGCACTGTCTACATAAAAAGTTAGGAAATCTGGAGATTTATGATCGTGATTATTTGTATGAGGCTTCATTCTGCATATAACATCCCCCTGGTCCTATAAACTAGCCACTGAATGTACTACTATCTTAATAAAGATGATGGAAAACAAATCACGTATAAAGTTATAAAACAATTATTCATGAAGTGGATACTTAAAAGGGATGAAAACTTTGCTCTTAGATAAATGTAACTTGCACATTAAAGACTGGGAGGAATGTAACGCCAGGGGATACATTCCACGTGAAAAAAGATACATTAAGGAGCAATAATTGTCTCATTAGTCAATCATTAAGCAAACACTCTCAGCATGCATATGGTTGGCCTGTGTAGCGGCATACACCTGAGACTGGAATTGTCTTTTCATGGCCTTGATAAATTTAACAGGAACCTCTACCTACTTCTTCCATGGCAACAAGAGCAACACGTAGACAATTTACAGCACTCACTATTACTATTATTTATTCTCAGGTGAGGACAAAGCTTGGGTCATTGAAAAATTTACTGCAGAGCTGAGTAACCTTCCAAGGATAAAGCTATATCCATTATAGCCCATCCATAGAAAACCATATTTACATAGGCTCAGGAGTGTTAAAGGAGATTCACCTGAAAAAGCAGTTTGTGCTCCAGAGCTGCTGCTCTAAATGTGACTGTATACAGGAGACAACAACTAGCCAATATGGAGGCTGTGGAGAACTCTTTGTGGTCATCTATTCCCCAAAATATGCAGACTCAAAAGTGCTCTCTCCATGTCTGTCCATCTTGTGATACTTCAAGTCATCCCATCATGTGTTCTGGACTCCCATGACACCATGGTAATGTACTTGATGTAAGAGTATCCATATACAGTAAAAGTACATAGTTACATAGTACAGTTAAAAAAGACATATGTCCATCAAGTTTAACCAGGGGATGGGAAACGTCATGACATTCTATACATTTCCAGAAATATCAATGCTATTTTTCTCTAAAAAGGCATCTAATTCTTTTTTGAAGTAGTCGTATGTTGCTGCTGTGACCAGTTCCTGGGGTAGGATATTCCATAGATTCACAGTCCTTACAGTGAAGAAAAAGCTCCTGGGGTAGGCTATTCCACAGTCCTTACAGTGAAGAAGCCTTGTCACCTCTGGAGAGTAAACCTTTTTTCTCTAGACGGAAAGAGTGCACCCTTGTCTTTTGAGGGGATTTTACATGGAACAACTTTTCCCCATACTTCTGGCATGGGCCATTTATATATTTATACAAGTTGATCATACATCTACATGTTGGATGGCACTATTCCTGATAAATGATGAAGAGGCTGCAGTGCTAGAGCCTTTAAACAGCTGAGCGGTGGAAGCGTCAAGAGTTGGACCCTCACCAATTGGATAGGCCATCAACATTAAAGTCCCTTAAAACCCCTTTTATGATACTGAATAATAAATCTGTAGCTAAGACATTGGGGGGAATTTATCAATTTATCTACTGTATACCAGTTTTCTGGCGTAGATGGGTGTTATTGTGGCGAATCTTTAGCATTCGGCCCTTTCTGGTGGCAAAGATGCGCCACATTGTCCGTTCTGCAAATGTAGACCGAGCAGGGTGGGCTGGAGATGCCTTCATATTTATTAAAACTCATGCAAGAAAACTGGTGTGAGTTATATAGGAAATCTACTCCAGTGATTTCCATTTTGTCACACAGGCATGTACTTGATTTATTAAGAGACTGGAGCCTTTTGATAATTCAGGCTTGACTTGTGCCCATCAGGGCTTTTCTTAAGACTGGCATAGGAAACGCCAGTCTTAATAAATTCACACAATTTTATCCACTCCTATAATTATAACTTTATTTCCATTCATGCTTTTTATATTATGGGGGGGGGGGGGCAGTATCTTAAAGAAGTAAAAATGCCCTTCATATAAACTATAAAGTATTTCTGAAGATGAAGCCTTCATGACCTCAGTGCTGAATCAGACAGATACCATCATGCTATCATTGCTATGACCTTGTAGTCGTGCGTACCATCACCATCACTGTAATCTAAAAATGGCTTATACGCTGTAATGTTTTCTGTTTCTAAAATTCACATCAATCTGCCTTTTGTTCTTCTTCATGTTTACATGCTAGAGCGGCACAACGTGAGAAGATATGTTACACTGACAGCACTTTATAAGGAGCTGTCTTGAGATGACATTTTCCCAAGATTCTTCTGTCCGGGCAGACCTGCTGTGTGAGCCTGAACTGCAGAATTATTAGTGTCCTTGACTTTTAGAAATGATAAGGTCTGTTTCCTTTTAGCTTCTATCAAGAATGCTTCGAGACTGTATGATTCTTCATAACAAGAAACTAGACAAGGCGCGATCAAAGTCTGCCGAGGCCCCAAGGTCCCATGTGTAGAATTCCTATTTTTATTGCTCCTATTTTTTAAAAGAATGAAAATGAAGATTGATGCTTTTAGAAAACTGCCTGTATAATAGTGAGAAATCCAAATAATAACTAAAAAACACCAGCACATAGTTCTGCAAAATTCCCCAAAATACTTCCATACAGTTATTACATAAGAGTGCCATACAGCGCCCCATAATCCTATCAATTAATCTTAATTTCTTAAAGAGTCTATCACACCTCCCTCAAGGATATTCAGCTTTCACCACTGTGTTACAGAGAATATGACCGTGATAAATAATATACCTTTCTTATGTATGTCACTCTTTTAGATTTGGAGAAAAACAGCTCTGAAGTCTTTTGTAAATGAGGCAGTTGGTGCAATGGGGGTGGTCCTTCAGCTCCCCGAAACACTGCTCTTGCCACTCCCTATTAACTCTGCCTGTGCCACCCTTGGCAATGGCAGTTGATATCTGAAATATCTACAAAAGTGACATGTATAAGAAAGGTATTTTGTTTATCACTATAATGTGCTCTGTAACACAATGGTGGCAGTTGAATATTCTTGGGGGGAGTCTTAAGTAGTCTAAGACACACCTCCTTTCTTACCATTGCATCAGGCTACTTAAGAGGCACAGCCTGAACTAATAATGAGAGAGGAGGTGTGGAGCGCTATGGAGCAAGATCTGAGGAAAATAAATGTGGTTAGAATGGGGGGAGGGCTTTTTCTAAATTATGGAATCTCCAGGGCAAATGCCATTTCCAACATTTTTAGGGACATATCTAGGTGGCCACTAGGGGAGTTTCTATAGAAGGTGGAGCGGGAGCAGTCTGTGCCCTGGTGACTGAAGAGACCCAACAGTCCCAAAATCTAGTATTATGAATGTCACCACATGGTAGGTGAGGGCAATTTTTACATATTTTGCATTGGGGTCTATAAACAAGTTACACCTCTGAGAAATTGTTTCAATCAATTCCAGGAAATAAAGAAAACTAGACAATTTAGTTCATTCCAAGGATGGTAAAGGGGTTGTTCGGGGAGTTTAAACTGACTTACCTGAAACGGTGGATGATGATAATGGACTTGAGGATTCCGGCCTCATCATGACAGAGCAACCTGGGGGTCGGATCGCTGCTTCCAATCATACGACCCGGTGGTCATGACTAGATCAAATCCATCATCATCATATGCCAGATCAGGTAAGTCAATCTAATCACCCCAGACAACCCCTTTAAGTTTTTTGTTTTTGCTTTTTTGTTATTAAAACTAGTCCAAAAAAGCTCAATAGGATAAATCATTTCTACATTAGCCTTTTATTATGACATTGTGTGCTACAGACAAGCCAAATAACATTTTATGATTTGTTATAGCCAAAAATTTAATTTTCATCCTTGGCTTTGCATTTTACAACCAATCTCCAGTAAATCATTGTTTATGCAACGCTCATTAAAATCAATATTTTTCTGTAAAGACAGTCATAATCACCGACCAGAGGATCTAAAGATTTTGCAGTCAAGCTTCCCCATAATTATTTTGGTCTGGCTACGGTGTCTCCTAGCAACCTACACATCTATTTTTTTCACAGCAAATTAAACTTTTGTTAGGTGTTGGTCATGTGACCTATGGAATTTAATTAATATGCAAACCATATTGAGATGGAGCATTCTTTACAGACGCTGCTGTACATTGCTTGGCTGAATGATCTGGAGAAACCGCCTGGCTTGGTAGATACTGGAATTCCCTATGCGGGCCCTGAATAGATGAAAGTTAATCCTGTCCCAAATGAAAGATTTCTAAACAAATACAATAAATGCAGGATAAAAAAAAAAATTTAATTCCATTTGGATATAGTGATACGTCCTCTTTAAAAAATGTAGAGCTTCCAAAATGTGATGTGCAAACAGCCCATTTTGGAAATTGCACGGTGAACAATTTTCTTGAATGTATGATATATGTGCAGTGTTGGGCTGAAGTTCCTTGATCCCACTAAATCCAATGATTCTGGGGGTCCACCCTTTGACAACATCTAAGAAAGAGACCATAGTACCCTTCAAATTTGGGTGTCTTCTGCTGGACTATGATTGTGTTAGAGCCTGTGCCCACCGGTGGATCCTCTGGTACTCAGGTGGGCCAGTACAATACTGTATATGTATGTGAATGAGTAACCAGCAGGGGCGTAACTTCAGGAGGTGCAGAGGGTGCAGTCACACCGGGGCCCAGGAGCCTTAGGGGGCCCATAAGCACTGGCATCAGTATTGAGATTGCAGCTTCCATCTGGCCCATAAGCCAAGGAGACCCACAGATTACCCTAACCACACTAAGGTTGATTAAACTCCTTAGCACCCGTAACCATCACTATCAAGAATTCACTGTAGGGGTGAGGTAGGGGGCCTCGGACAAAAGATTGCACCGGGGCCCACAAGGCTTTAGTTACGCCACTGGTAACCAGAGATACATTTTCTTGGCCAAACCACAACCTACACCTAACTAAATATGTAATTCTCATCTGTGACACAATATGTCTGGAAGTGATTCATTTAGAGTGGCTGGTAACTCAGTCACTCTGTAAGAATATTGATTTTGCTGTCATCTAGGTGTTGCCTCCAAAATTGCAGTTGGCACTTGTACAGGTTTATTGTATGGAAAAATAAAAATCATTAGAATAAACTGCAATGGTATTTAGACCAAATTTACAATATATTCCTCTAGAAAGTTATCTCGCCACCCAGGCTGAAGTTTAAAGATTCATGTGAGATCTGACAACCATTAAAATGGTTGGGCAGAATTACAAAAGCATGGCTTCTTTCTTCCTGAAACAGCACCACACCTGTCCCGGGGTTGTGTCTGGTATTGTAGCTTAGCTTCATTAGAATGAATAGAATTGAGCTGTAATAACTCACTAAACCTGTAGACAGGTGGGGCACTGACGTCTGTACTACAAACATAACTTGGAAATTTTGACAGAAGTAGTGCGCATTTAAGCTTCACATGGATGGCCAGGTTGGTATAGATTTCCTTGGACAGTTTTATCATGATCTCTTCAGCTGGGAGGTCATACAGACAGATGGTATGTCTACCAAAATGCTGCCCCAGCAAGCTGTAAAGGTGCTTCCCCAGGCAAGGTGCTCACCTCATCCCTTGGATGACATAACCTTGTCATTGAGCACAAGAATCCTAATGGGACTGCATGCATTTAAGTGAATGATAACGTGCTTAAAATATCAATGAATTTGCACAATGCATAGTATGTATTGATGGGTAGGTAGCCATTATTGTAGCTGGCATTGATAGGTAGTGTTATACTGACCCACCAGACTACCAGAGGATCTCAGCCAGGCTTTAACAAAGTAATGGTCAGCAGAAGACACCCAATTTTTGAGGTGTATTTCCAAGGGATTGTTGGAGTTTGGGCCCCCAGAATAAGTTTATCTGGTGGACCAAATAACCTCAGTCCAATCCTGTTGATAGGTGATTTCTTCAGACCCTACATATATCTCTGGGACAATGGGAAATGGTGGTATTCAGAAGTTTTATGAAATGATGGTGACTCTTTAGCTATTAAGCATGTCATGATCCAAATTTACGTTCTCCAAAATCTACTGCGGTAAGAACTTAATATACCTATACATATATATATACACACACATATATACACACGTGGACAAAATTGTTGGTACCCCTCGTTTAATGAGAAAAAACCCCACAATGGTCACAGAAATAACTTGAGTCTGACAAAAGTAATAATATATAAAAATTCTATGAAAAAGAACAAATGAAAGTCAGACATTGCTTTTCAACCATGCTTCAACAGAATTTAAAAAAAAAAAAGAAAACTCATGAAACAGGCCTGGACAGAAATAATGGTTCCCTTAACTTAATATTTTGTTGCATAACCTTTTGAGGCAATCACTGCAATCAAACGATTCCTGTAACTGTCAATGAGACTTCTGCACCTCTCAACAGGTATTTTGGCCACTCCTCATGAGCAAACTGCTCCAGTTGTCACGGGTTTGAAGGGTGCCTTTTCCAGATGGCATGTTTCAGCTCCTTCCAAAGATGCTCAATAGGATTTAGGTCAGGGCTCATAGAAGGCCACTTCAGAATAGTCCAATGTTTTCCTCTTAGCCATTCTTGGGTATTTTTAGCTGTGTATCCTGTTGCAAAACCCATGACCTGCGACTGAGACCAAGCTTTCTGACACCGGGCAGCACATTTCTCTCTAGAATCCCTTGATAGTCTTGAGATTTCATTGTACCCTGCACAGATTCAAGACACTCTGTGCCAGATGCAGCAAAGCAGCCCCAGAACATAACAGAGCCTCCTCCATGTTTTACATTAGGGACTGTGTTCTTTTCAAGATATGCTTCATTTTTCCGTCTGTGAACATAGAGCTCATGTGCCTTGCCAAAAATTTTGATTTTTGTCTTATCTGTCCATAGGACATTCTCACAGAAGCTTTGTGGCTTGTCAACATGTAGTTTGGCAAATTACTTTTGTCAGATTCAAGTTATTTCTGTGACCATTGTGGGTTTTTCTTTCATTAAACAAGGGGTACCAACAATTTTGTCCACGTGTGTATGCACATACAGTATATAGCTATACAGTTAGTAGTTAATATATAACAAAAATTATTGGAACATCATAGTATACAACACCATGAAGGTGCACTTTGAATAGTTCCTTAGATAGCTAAACTTTACAGTACAGGAAGTGAACGTACAGTAACTGCTGAAGTGACGTACAGTTATCTTATCCCTTGTTTCTAGGATATGTAAACTATGTAGGTTTTCTGTCAAATTGCCAGAATGATAAGTATGCATCCCCTGATCATGTCAAGGAAAAGGGGGCCGTGTTGCACGGAAATCTTTGAAGGGGTCTCAGCATTAAACTAGCTCTCGAGACCCTCCATCCACAGAAATAGTGAAGGGCTTGACAGTTGGATATTCGCCGATCAGAAAGTGAAGACTATCCTAGTAAGGCTAAGTTCACATCAGTGTTACTGTTAGGCTCCATTCACATCATGTCTTTTACATCCATTGAGCATATCCGTTTAACGGATGCAAAAAGCGGATGCAAATGGATGGCTATCCATTTACATAGAGATCAATGTAAAAAAAACCATCCATTTCTGTTCTTTTATTTTGAAGAACAAAAAAACAGATAAGGTTTTTTAAACATTGATCTCTATGTAAAGAGATGGCATACTTTCCATCTGTTTTTCTTTTTTTTTTTTTTTGCATCCGTTAAATGGATCTGCTAAACGAATGCAAAAAATGTGATGTGAATGGAGCCTTAGTCTGTTTTTCTGTTCTGTCATTGGAATAGAAGAATGGACTGAACAGTAAAGATGGATCCACCTAGTAATGGATCCTCAAGGATCCACTGACTATAAGGGGGGGGGGTCTGTTGGGTATTTACTATGTTCTTCGTCACTTCGCCAGACACAAAAGTCCTACACGTCTTGACCTTTATGTCAATGAGGCAAGGAAACGGAGCATATTTCTGATGTTCAAACCCAATTCAGGCTAGGTTGACAGCTGCGCCTGCTGTCCGCCGTGGGATTCCGTTCCCCATTCCGCAGCACTTTTCTCTCCGCACTTTTCGCTCTTTTCGGGCAGAAACCCAGCGGACCCCATTACAGTCTATAGATAAGACGTTGCACCTCTAAGGGATGTTACTCATTAGATTTAGTTACTTATATGTGTTATTGTGATTGGTGTGTGACAATGTGAAAATAACATGTGGGATATGTTTGTCCTACTTTTCCACATAACTTCTGCACGCCGCTACTGTATAAGCAACACTGCCATATAAAATACTATGTTATGACAAGATGTGAATCTGTAGCCCACAGTCATTACAGTAATGGTACAAAAATAATCATTTCTATTAAACATAGTTATGACAGAACTGATCCTGAACAGGAAAATATCCTGGATGTTCAATGAATTGTCATGATGCATAAAAGCCAATAGATATATCAGGAGATATCAAGGATTTATATTCACCCTGCAGTTCCACTCAAAAAAGTTTGTCCTACCTGGGGGTCTCTTTTTTCTCTTGTTGCAACTCAGACCTTCTAAAAATATTCATAGGTCCTGAATTTAGATAAGTCAAGAGGATATCTGTCAATATTGCAGAGCCTGTAAGTTTAATAGGCCATTGGGTGAAATGACAAAGCCTTTTTAATTTTTTTGCAAGCCTAGCAATAGATAAGACCCCAGACAATTGTAGTTGGCAAGAACTCCAAGGGTCAAAAATGGGTGGGAAACTGTTAGGTTATATTCACATGATCGTGCTAAAAGAAACAGAGGTGAAAACAGAAAAAATGGTCAATTTCTCATGGCCTTTCTGCATCTGCTCGAGACTCGGTTTTATGGATGCCTCATGGACTTGAGTCTATGAGAAATCCATGAAAAACAGTGAGAAATAAGACTATTTTTGAAGGCGGTCCATTAAAATGGAGCATCAAAAAAAGGACATGTGAATAGTGAAATCACTGTGTATATTCCCTCCCCATCCACCCAACCTTCCAACTTGTCCTGGTCCATCTGTAACAGTACACTTTCTTCCTTTGCGTTGACCCATTTTAGTGTAATCTGCAAAAATCCATATTTTACGGTGCAAACCATCAAACAGGTCATTAACATATATAATTGAGAGTAGGGCCCAATATCAACCTCTGTGGTACCCCAATAGTAATGGTGACCCAATATGACTATGTGCCATTGATGAGACCACTCTCTGTTTTCTAACACTAAGCCAGTTACTGACCCTATTACAGATATTTATCCCCAGTCTAAGCATTTTCATTTTATGTACCAATCTTTTATATGGTACAGGATCAAATGCTTTTGAAAAATCAATATATATGATGTCTGCAGCCTTCTATAAATGTCTCTCCTAATAGAAGTTTATCAGATTAGTATGAAAGGTAAAGATAATAATGGTGCTGGTTATGGTAAATCATAGGAAGTATGACCCACTGAAGTGCACATAACTAAGGATTCACAGCAAATGTATCATCAAGCCTGTAAATGTATTCACTTGTACAGAATACAGTAAATCTAAGAACATCATCACAATATGCACACAGTTAGAAACATGGAAGACAACAAAGACTGTTAAAATTAACCCATGCCCAACTGCCTGCAGCATGAAACATGACTAAGGCTGAATTCCCACGTTGCGGAAACTTGTAGCTTTTGCTGCGTTTTCTTGAGCCAAAGGCAAGAGTGGATTCAGCAGAAGGTAGAAATATAAGAGATTCCTATATATTCCCCATTCCTTCTGTAGGCACTACTAGGTTTGGCTCAAAAAAAAAAACTACATCAATAGATGATCAGTGGGAGTCCAACACTGGGGACCTCCACCGATCAGCTGTTCTGAGCAGCTATACAGAGAACATGGCCAGAATCAGAGTCTTCTCCTTGAACCATTCAAAAGTTCAGTAAGCAAAGACAGTAGAACCATATTACAAATTCACTAGAATATTAAGAAATCTAAAGTGATCCTTTGTTTCCCATTGAAATGAATGGATCAGTGCACGCACAGCCCAGCCAGGGTATGAAAGTTCCCTGTTCTCCTGATCAGTGGGGGTCTGAGCGGTGGGACTCCCACTGATCTGTAAGTTATCTCCAATCCCATGGATAGAGGATGCTCTTGTGGGAAAACCACTTTAGGAGAGTATAAGACTAAAATGAGAAGTGACTCTTCGAGTCACTTTATTTTTCTGGCTACTTGGAGGGGACATGACAGGGTCTGTGAATTTCTATATAATAAAATGTATTGCAGTAAGTGGCTATTTATTAACCTTCCTGGGCTATGAAATCTCTGGCCTAACATGCTTCATTTTCCTTTACTCTGGTTACAAAAACACATCCAGTATTTATTTATCCAGCAATGAAATGTTGTGATAGTTTAGTAACAAAGTTATCAGAAATGTTGGAAGAAACAGAGACCACCAAATAAATGAACAGTTAAGTATATTTCATATGCTATAGGATTATGGACAGTCTCCAGGTCAAAGGAGCATAAAACAGTGAGGTCAAATGTACACATGAATTTACAGAAAATGTCAGCCATTTGTAGCCTAGAAGTTTATCATACAAGAAGGTACAAACATGTCTACTTTATCTCTTACTTCCACTCCATTACTGGACATATCTGCCAGCCCCATTGTACGCTACACCACATTCTTCTATGTATTATCAGGCCAATCTTATAGTGTATGGATAGTTGTTCTATAACTCAGACCATGTGAGTGGACGCCAAGCACCTATAGTATTAGAGCTATGGTCAATCCCAGGGTGTTGTTTTACCATGGGTCATAGGGTTTCATAGGTATTTGGGATTGTTTGGTTTTCTTTCAATGCAAAGAGAGTCAAGTACAGTATAATAAGGAACATTTTGACCTTCCTACAAAACATTACATTGTCATGGGATACAGCGAAAATGTAGAAAACTATGCAAAATCAGTGGCTGTGCCTACTATAACGCTTGACCTTGGAATGACATTGACTTTTCGACCTTTCAAAGTTAAAGCATGAATAGCATATATGGATTTAGATGGGTACCATTTCAAGTTACTGTAGTGTAGATAGTACACAGATTTGGATGCAATTTCAAGAATTCCATTGGTAACATATGTTCGTGTCTTCAAATGTAAACACTTTGCATGTCTAATGAAAACTCTCCATATTGCATCCCATCGGACACTGAGAGGTTACATAGCAGAGAAAGCACCACATGGCCTGCCCAATAAGCTAGCATCACATCATGGACAGCATATCTAACACATTCATCTGGACATTGCTCTGCTACACCTGGTGACATCAAGCTGGCCTCCTTGTACAGACGCAAGAGATTATCCACATTTGGTCTCAGTAATGATAAAATGCATATACACTACACAAATGTTTTAGGCAGGTGTGAAAAATATGCTGCAAAGCTAGAACGCTTTCAAAGCTAGACGTATTAATAGTTTATCTTTGTCAATTATCAAAATGAAGTGAACGAACAAAAGAGAAATATAAATGAGATCAATATTTGGTGTGACCGCCCTTTGGAGGAGGAATCCTAGAAGTAATGATATGGCCCCAACAGATATAGACCTGATCTCAACTTCATCCAGTCTGTCTGGGATTATAAGAAGAGACAGAAGAATTTGAACCAGTCTAGATTCACAGAAGATCTGTGCTTAGTTCTCCAAGATGTTTGGAACAACCTCCCTACTGAGATCCTTCAAAAACTGTCTGCAAGTATACCGAGAAGAAATGAAGTTGTTCGGAATTCAAAGATATTGATGTGATTTAGATTTCTCTTTTGTTCATTCACTTCTTTTTGTTAATAGACAAAAATAAACTATTAACACTTCTATTTTTGAAAGTATTTTTCACACCTGCCACTTTTGCACATTACTGTATATAACTGTATACAGTGGTTTTCCCAACATTAAAACTTATAATATATTCACATGAAAGGTAACATTTGTCTGATCAGCTTGGGTCCAACCACTGGGATCCCCACCATTCATGAGAACAGGGGTCCTATCACAGACGTAACCTGAAGCCCATGGGTTCCTACATTTGTACTGGGGCCTTGTGCCATTTAGAATAGTGGTATATTTTATGTAGCAGAGGGATCTTTGGGGCATCCTCAGGGTCCAGGGCCTTAACAACTGCATCCACTATAGCTATACCCCTGGGTCCTGTGTACCACAACCCCAGCAGTTGAGCATGTGTACTACCCCTCCATTCAAAGTCTATGGGATGGATGAAGATAGTTACGTACAAGCTTTACTAACACTTCATACAAACTGGGAACACTGAAAACCCTCATTCTTGTGATTACAGTGCTGGCCAAAAGTATTGGCACCCCTGCAATTCTGTCAGATAATACTCAATTTCTTCCAGAAAATGATTGCAATCACAAATGCTTTGGTAATAATATCTTCATTTATTTTGTCTTCAATGGAAAACCACAAAAAGAATTGTCAAAAAGCCAAATTGGATATAATTCCACACCAAACATTAAAAAGGGGGTGGACAAAAGTATTGGCACCCTTTGAAAAATCATGTGATGCTTCTCTAATTTGTGTAATTAACAGCACCTGTTACTTACCTGTGGCACATAACAGGTGGTGGCAATAACTAAATCACACTTGCAGCCAGTTGAAATGGATTAAAGTTGACTCAACCTCTGTCCTTTGTCCTTGTGTGTACCACATTGAGCATGGAGAAAAGAAAGAAGACCAAAGAACTGTCTGAGGACTTGAGAAGCAAAATTGTGAGGAAGCATGAGCAATCTCAAGGCTACAAGTCCATTTCCAAAGACCTGAATGTTCCTGTGTCTACCGTGCGCAGTGTCATCAAGAAGTTTAAAGCCCATGGCACTGTGGCTAACCTCCCTAGATGTGGACGGAAAAGAGAAATTGACGAGAGATTTCAACCAAAGATTGCGCGGATGGTGGCTAAAGAACCTCGACTAACATCCAAACAAGTTCTAGCTGCCCTGCAGTCCGAGGGTACAACAGTGTCAACCCGTACTATCCGTCGGCGTCTGAATGAAAAGGGACTCTATGGTAGGATACCGAGGAAGACCCCACTTCTGACCCAGAGACATAAAAAAGCCAGGCTGGAGTTTGCCAAAACTTACCTGAGAAAGCCAAAAACTTTTTGGAAGAATGTTCTCTGGTCAGATGAGACAAAAGTAGAGCTTTTTGGGAAAAGGCATCAACATAGAGTTTACAGGAAAAAAAAAAGAGGCCTTCAAAGAAAAGAACACGGTCCCTACAGTCAAACATGGAGGTTCCCTGATGTTTTGGGGTTGCTTTGCTGCCTCTGGCACTGGACTGCTTGACCGTGTGCATGGCACTATGAAGTCTGAAGACTACCAACAAATTTTGCAGCATAATGTAGGGCCCAGTGTGAGAAAGCTGGGTCTCCCTCAGAGGTCATGGGTCTTCCAGCAGGACAATGACCCAAAACACACTTCAAAAAGCACTAGAAAATGGTTTGAGAGAAAGCACTGGAGACTTCTAAAGTGGCCGGCAATGAGTCCAGACCTGAATCCCATAGAACACCTGTGGAGAGATCTCAAAATGGCAGTTTGGAGAAGGCACCCTTCAAATCTCAGGGACCTGGAGAAATTTGCCAAAGAAGAATGGTCTAAAATTCCAGCAGAGCATTGTAAGAAACTCATTGATGGTTACCGGAAGCGGTTGTTCGCAAGTTATTTTGTCTAAAGGTTGTGCTACCAAGTATTAGGCTGAGAGTGCCAATACTTTTGTCCGGCCCATTTTTGGAGTTTTGTGTAAAATGATCAATGATTTGACTTTTTTTTCATTCTCTTTTGTGTTTTTTCATTGCAAGCAAAATAAATGAAGATATTATTACCAAAGCATTTGTGATTTCAATCATTTTCTGGAAGAAATTGAGTATTATCTGACAGAATTGCAGGGGTGCCAATACTTTTGGCCAGCACTGTATGGAGGTCCCAGTAGATCCCACTAACAGGTCATTTTTGGACAACCACTCTTCGCCTGTCCATAACACATCATTTTTATACACATCTGAACAATAAAAACAGGGAAATTTTGACCTGGACATGGACGACTCTGGTATATGTTACAATGGTAATAGGACACAGAGAACGTCCTGTACGCTATATCAAGATGTTTGTTCTTTCAGGATCTTCACTTGTAAAGGAAATGCAAACTAGGGGCAAATTCTGGATAGATTAAAAATGCAGCAAATAGGCTTTGTGCTTACAACACAAAGTGGAGAAGGATGTTTGATCAATATCCGACTCAGTCAAATGACCTGAGCTAGGAACAGTGCACGAGCCAATCCACGTGCATGTATATCAGGTATATAGATATAATAAAGTAAAGGAAGAATTTCTATATACAAATGATCTGTCCGGAAATATAATGCAAAATATGAAGCTGTCCTCTTCTGTGAGGATGTTTAATATTCTATTCTATTTCTAAGCCACTTGATGGATGCGGATGCTAATGGCTGCTATTAAAGTGACCATATTAGTTGTCATTCATCTTCTCAGTAACCCTGAAAGGCATTAGATTTGCATTGGTAATAAAATGTCTTTATATTCATTAATCTATGTTGTAACTGCAAAGCGGAATAGCTCTGTAAAGATGTTGTACCATAGGGGCAACTCATGTGCATATGCAAAATTGGGGCTTATGGACATTACACGGGGTGGTGTCATGCTTCTTCTTGTCTGGAAGAACAGAGGGACACAAGTAAAAGAGGCTCCTGCTTGAAGAAATTGACACTACACTACATTGGCATTACAAGGTCATCCAGTATAAGAGCTGTGTAACACTACATTACCTCTGCGGCAGCAGTGTCAGGCTGCTTGAGGATTCAGGGACATGTGGAAAGGAGATTCTTCACATCTTAGCATTACCTTGTCATTGAGAAACTATGATTAAGGACATACAGATATCATTATTGGTTCCAACTGATAATTGGTTACAATGTCAGGAAGAATGGGAAGGATATTGTTGCTCACATCTGGCTGAGCACATGCTGCTGTATGTATGGAAATCTACTACTTTCCACCCACACAGTTTTATGTTGATGTAAATAGCATTCCTATATTAATCTTAGGCCATATGCACACAAGCGTGTGCGTGTTGCTAGGCCGTGATTAAACGGCATGGATGGCACATGGATGACATGACTGCTCATGCCTACACGGCCCCATTCACTGAGGTCAGAGAGCTGCAAAATGGACAGGAATACGACCTGTCCTGAGTTACACGGGACCGTGAAATTACATGGTTATGTGTATAGGGCCGTAAAAATGAATGAGTGTGCATGAGGCTTTATACTGTGATGGATGATAAGGATAAGCAGTACAGGAGTGAGAGGTTGACTCATTATGCAGAAAGTGACCTGTATATTAGTATTAATATAACTTTATGTAACTACAATAAGTAACTGATAAGTAGAGGTCTAAACATATGGAAGAAAACTTAAGGGCCGGGGGGAAAACAGAGGGAAACTTCACAGTGGGTTAGTCATGGCGGAATCTCCATTGGTAACCCACTGTGATTTACAGTAGCATTATAGTGGATGGGATCACACGCTGAAGAAAAACCCCACACCGCTAAATGTCTTTCACTGCGGGTTCTGAACATGCAAGATCCCCCCTTACCATGTGTCTTCTTGTGTGGAAGAAGGTCCTCTAGGCCCCCTCTGACTCCAGGACCTGGATACCTCTGCATCCCCTTTAGCTACACCCCCAGTTGCAGAACCCCCATGGACCACTTGCTGGAAACTGATGTTCCATTTTAACATACTTTGGACTAATTTATAGCGGATGGAAAACCCTTTAAGGCCGGGGCTCCATGTGGCGTAAATGCCGTGGTTTGGCTGCTGCAAAAACCGCAGTGTTTTACAGTCCCTTCTAGCGAATCCCATCCACATTTTGCAGAAAAACACGTGCAGCAGAAATGTTGCAATTTCCAAAACCGTAGCGTTTTTGGAAATCACGGCATGCCAATTATACCTACGCCAGCAGTTTCCCTATAGGTATAATTGAAGCAGATAGTCCGCAGAGGAAAGAAAGCGCTGGGGACCTAAAGCTCTGAAACTTACATTTTGTCATATTCTATAGGCAACTGTGAACATAATGTAATATAAACTGCAAGACTGTCCCATTTGGATGCACAGTACGTGTATGTATGGCTTATTGGATAATCTTGGCTCCGTCGTGATTTCTCCCTGTTCCTATTCTGCCCTCTCAATGGAAACATACATGTCAGACCACCTACAAATAAAAATGAACCAAAATGCAGACTAATTTATATTTTATAGAAATGTTACATATAGATGTTTAGGGGACATTCACATGGTGCAGTTAAAACTGCATGCAGCTTTGATGTAGTTTTTGGTGCAGTTTCTTAATTTTACAGGAAAAACATAAAAGATAAGTTCACTTGTAAAATTAAGAAACTGCACCATTTACCATATCAAAACTGTATACCGTGTTTACAGATGCAGTTTTGCAGCTGTTTTAACCCTACCCAACTGCACTATGTGAATGAACCCTTAATGTAATGACTATTTGTCTTTTAGGAATGTTTCTAAGTTGCCATTACTGACACTCTAAGAGGCACAACTCAAAGATGCTTGACCCCTGTACAAAACCTATAATACTTAACTGCTAATGGTGTTCCATGCTGCTCATATCATGATGTCATACCACCCTATAAAACTGAAATATTAAGTTGTACAGTAGAGTTCACTAGGCTAATATTACTACATTACTGTCCAATTACATGATATATCTCTATTGACTATTAAGAGTGCACCGTGTCAGGGGTATCAGTGCCCCCACCCTCTTATACTAGATATATAGGCCATAGAGCTGGTAGACAATGAACATCCACAACTTTATCCAAGAATAAAAATTATAGCTGCTAAAATCAAAGACAAAATGACCAGAAAGGTTTCGATAAAACAGCTGTCCTGGGTGGGGCACCCCACCTTTACATAGGTTCTGTTCACATTACTGATGCTCTCCATTCTCTTGGGATTCCATTGGTTTTCTATGGCAAAAATAATATAGTGGACCGAGCTATTTTTTTTTTTTTAATGGAGATGTGCTGAGACCCATTTCACAAAGGATCCGTCACTGCTGTAAGATTTGCTAAGAAGAATGGGTGGGCAAAATTTGGCCCCAACTTCCAAGCAAATTTATTGGTGCTGGTTTCTTATTTAGGAAAACATCCAGTAGTAAAATGGATCCTTTAAAAAGCAGATATGCACAAGAAATATGGAAACCCATGAAAAAAAATATAATACCGTATTATAAAAACCATGTAGAAATACAGGCAACAGTAAGATGACTAGCTAAGCCTATGTCTGACCATAACCGAGGAGAAGGATTGATACTTTTTATGGCTACAATTGTTTCCCTCTCATAATTCCCAAACAATCGAACAACCGTAACCGCCTTTAGAAGCAAAATACGTTTTTATTACCAAACCCAACGCACCGTAATAAGAAGTAAAACCCCCGGTTTAATTCAAGCTATAAAAGTTATTTGCAATTCTCAGTAATAAAAACACCCTGGGTATATATAAGGCGGATGGAAACAATAACTTTGCTGGTGCAAATATTACAGCAGTCGTATAAGTGCAATCTACCACCTGTGTTCCTAATTGTAACATGGCGGTGCGAGCCTGATCACTTTCCATTAACGTCTCTGTTGTTTTCCTGGTCAGAGCCAGGCACTAAATAAAAATGACAGTACATTAAATGATTTTCGCAGGAGCTGCCACTACATGTTATAGGGAAACAACATGAGCCAGGTTATAATGTAGACTCAATTTGAGAGAATTTGGATTGCAGTGACCAGTCATATCCCTTGCCTTGCACTGCCACACATCTACTCCCCGAGAAAATGCACAAGCTGGAAACTTCCAACTGTAATGCAGCAAAGCTAATAAGACATTGTAATACTTTACCACTCCATGATGGATAACACACATTTCGGCTCCATTTCAACTGGAGTATAATGAATAGCAGCAAAGTAATTGCATAATAAGACATAATTATACCGCTACCATGGATACCGCATCCTATGCACTGACCATACGGACCAATATATTTCAGCAGCTCATCACTATATCATCAGAACAAAGACTATATAATAGCTTTATACACACAGGTGTGTCGAAAAAATCCGACCGTCTGCAACTGCGCCAATGAATGAAATGCTTCCAATGGTGCACAAATCAACTACTTCCATAGGATGGTGTAACAGTATAGAGGAACATAGTCATTTCAGTCTGGAATAGCAATTTTCAGAAGACTATAGGAATAGTTGAAGCATTTTTACGACTCTGCTACACCACACTGAGTGCCAGTTGAGTGCAGATGCTTAGCAGCATTTCTTGACTCCCAGCCCAGAATCCTGTAGGATCATCTGTCCATGGTCCTGAAATTGCATAGCTACCTCCCCCCATCACACCCCCATATATAATGATATTATATTACAGAACACCTTGCCTATTTTGTATCTATATAATACAATCTGATAATATTATAGGGATTTACTGTAAATAAGCAACATCCTGTAAATCTGACAATGTATCCAAGCCAGCTGGCAGGACATTATCACTGAGGCAGAGCACAAGATCCATTTGTAAGCATGCTTTGCATGAAGGGAGCTGCATGGTGTAAATTGAAATACTGCAATGCAAATCACCCACAGCTTGCAAGCAAGGAGAGAGGGGGATCAATAGCTGACAGCCTCTGGATGATGCAGCCTATACACATATATTGTGAGATATCAATCTTCCTCTAGCTTTATGCATATAGTATTAACGCACATTTGTCTTTTTTCACCCCCATTAAGGGGATCTATTGTTCTCAGTGGGTGACTGTACACACATGGCTGTAGATGCCTGTCTACATTGAGGATAACAGGGATTAAATAGCTTCCTCTTACCGTCCCTCTCACACAGCTGAATAGATTCCAAGCTCAGGTTCTTGATCATTTCCTCACAAGGGCTGTTGGGGCTGTTGATGTGTTGACTCAGGCGTGGTACCTCCATGTTGTGTCTGGAAAGCAGGATCTACTGTATATTGTCTTGTATGGTGGATTTAAAGCCCTGGCTGAAGTCTCCCTCTTTCCCTTAGCTGTCTCAGAGGTGCCTTGCAGTGCCTGGGTCTGGCTGGAAGAGGAGGAGGCGGTGTCCAGCCAGCTGAATGGCTCCTACATGGGCAGAGAGAAGGAGTGTCACCAGCAGTAGCACCACAGCAGCAGGCAGACAAGAAAAAGGGGGTGGGGGAAGCCTTCAGGTCCACCAGAGCTGATGACTTGTGAGCCTCTATGCTGCAGATCCTTGACTCCCTCATTCATGAAGGCTGCAGCAAGCTCTGCACAAGGCTGGATCAAGCCAGCTCTTATGTAATAGGCTTCATCCAGTGCAAGCTAAATCTCTGTCACACACAGATCAGCCCCTGGATGCTTGCATGCACGCAGGCTGCTGCAGCGTTCCTGGGGGAGCTCCTAGCTAGGCATCCACATAAGGTCCATTTGTGCAGACTGATCAACAATAAGCAACTAGGCAAAATATTAGAATCACTTGTCTTTGGATGTGTAATAATATTGTTACAATAATAGCGATTATCATATAACCGGTTCTTTACAGTTTTATGTATCCACAAGCTAGTTTAATAGCAATGTTATATTTCAGATTTATTTTATTATTATTTAAGGTGTCACAGTTTTTTATTACAGTTTTTACATTTTTTTTTGGCAGTTCACACAGTGCAGTAATTACTAAGCAGTTTTTGAGATATGGTATATGAAACTGGCCAGGTGCCATGTATTGATTTCAATAGCTAAAACTGCAGACCATGTGGTTTTTACTAGTAGTGCTTCTTTAAAAACACATCAGCCAACAAGATAATCACATGGATAAACATGGAGCGGTTTCTGTGTTGTGGTAGCGATGCGGTTTCATAATGCGCCATTATCACAGTGTATGAATACACCCATATACATTTGTAGCCAAGTTTAGCGTGGCTTTTAACACATTAAGTACACATTTTTTCATCTATTTAAGGCTGAGGACCCACATTGCGGAAACGCAGCTTTTTTTGTGGCAGATTTTGCTGCGGTTTTTTGAGCCAAAGCCAGGAGTGGATTGAGCAGAAGGGAAAATTATAAGAGATTCCTATATATTTCCCATTCCTTCTGTAGCCACTACTAGGATGGGCTCAAAAAAACGCAGCAAAATCTGCAGCAAAAAAAGCTGCGTTTCTGCAATGTGGGACCTCAGCCTAAGGCCCCACTTTGTGAAAAAGTTGCTTTTTTGGTTGCAGATTTTGCTGTGTTTTTTTGATATAAAGCCAGGAGTGGATTCAGCAGAAGGTAGAAGTATAAGAGCTTCCTATATATTTCCCATTCCTTCTGTAGCCACTATTAGGTTTGGCTCCAAAAAAACGCAGCAAAATCTGCAACAAAAAAAAGCTGCATTTTGACTTTCCATTGCTTTCAGTGGCTTTGATGGTGCAGCAAGTTATCAGATTCAAGTTGAAGATGGCTACATCTGTACATATGCAGTATTCATTATTGTTCGACAAATATGATACAGTAGAACAGATTTTCATTGTGATTGTCACCATATGCTACAAATAGACATAAAGAGTCTCCGGGAAAAGTTTCCATGTTTATCGTTATATAAACTATCATATAGAAGTGCAGACAAGCAGTAGTATTTTACTAGCATCCATAGGAAATCACTCCCATCTCTACAAAAACTCTGGCTATTTGTTAGGGTAAGGCCCCACGTAGCGGGCCACAGCCAAAAAGCGATGCGGGGAAAACCATGACGGAAACAGATAGCGGTTTTTCCCCCAGCGCTTTTCACAGAAAGTCTGCAGAGGTTTCCTCTGCATACTTTCTGCTTCAATTATAACTACAGGGAAAGCGGCCGCATTTCCGTAGGTATAATTGATATGCTGCGATTTCCTATGATTTTGGATATTGCAGCATTACTGCTGCGGGTATTTTTCTGCAATATGTGGATGGGATTAGCCAGAATCCACTTTGAAGGGACTATAAAGCGCAGCATCTTTTATAGCGGTGTTTACGCCACAAGGGATTGTCCAGGAGTATGCTAATAACATATGTCATTAAGGCTATGACTACATGCCAAATTTAGTCGCTACTATTGTCACATGACCAAGGATTGCTGAGTTGCCGTGCAATTCCTTCACTACTGTATGTGGATAAAGTCACATTGCGACACTCGAGAGTGCTGCGACTGCAAAAAGATCAAGTAGTTTGATTGCATCAGTAGTTACGGAATTGCAGGGCGATACATCGCTTTGGTTGTTGAATGGATGTTGCAGGCAATGTCACCAAGTAGCCTAATAGCGGTTTGGTGGGGTCTGACCCCCCTGGAACAATCTGATCTGTCTCCTGCCGATACACTGTGTAGTGGCCGTGGAAGTTACTACAAGCTCAGTCCCATTTACGCCACTGCTAATTCCCCAGAAGTTTAAGTAGAACCCATATTATGAATAAATAAATGACCACTGTAACAAAGGGACTGTCAGCAGGGACATAGCTATATGGGGTTAACAGCCACTCTCTGGCCCTGGAGCCTACCCCATAAACAGACACTAGCATTTTAAATGACACATGATATCTGGGGGGAGGGGGTTGCATTAGGGCAAAATAAGGAACACCTCTGTCATCTCTACTTCACTTGGGAGAGAGACAGGCAGTTTTAGTCTATGGTCCTTTTGCAGATAGACACAAGTGTATTGAGGGGTACTATGTTTGGCAGAGCTGCACTGTATCCTGTTTGGGGGTCTTAGCCACTTGAGCTGCAGGTGACCAGGTAAGTGTCTTGTTGTAAAGCTATACTGTATAGTGTAGGGATCTATTGCCTTGTTGTGGCAGGTAGGATAAAACCTACTGTTAATAATGTGCACCCAGAACCTCATATGTATAAGTATGGTATATGGAGACATAATGTACTTTACAATGATAACAAATGATGTTTGCATATAGTTGGTGCCTTGCACGGTGCAGGTGCAGCTCTGTGCTTGTTCACACCTGCCATTCATTTCACTCAGGTGCTGACTGATTTACTTGCATTTTTGCTTAGCCCTCCATTAATGACAATCTCCGAAATTATGTGAATGTTTTCTATATACTTTAAGACAGGGGTAGGCAAATTAAAGAGATGGGGATACTGATGTAACTTGGCAGGGTATTGAGAGCTACATGGTAATAAGTAGTGACAGGACCATGAGGGAGTGGTGTATAAGATGGCAGCTGGCAGTGCTTAGTCTGTGCTGCAGAATAAACTTTTTCTGCAGTACTGACTGAGCTTTTATCATCTGCAATGTACTTGGCTTCTATCAGCAATCGACATGTTTATTATCATTGACAGTTTTCCAAGCCCTGCCTTAGGGTTCATTCACACAGTGCAGTTCAACTGTATGAGAGAGTCTTTGATCTTACAGGTGAAATGTGTTTGAATAAATGTTTCACTTGTAAAAGGAAACTGCACCAAAAACTGCACTATGTGTGAATGAACTCTAAACCTGTCAAAGGCTAAGGCCCCATGTAGCGAGCCGCAGCCAAACAGTGCTGCAAAAAAAAACCGCAACCGAAATGCATTGTTGTGCGCTTTTCACAGAAAGTCTGCAGAGTTTTCCTCTGCGGACTTTCTGCTTCAGTTAGACCTAGACGGAAACAGCCAATGTTTCTGTAGGTATAATGGACATGTTGCGATTTACAAAAAGCGACTCTTTTGGAAATTGCATCATGTTCGCTGCGGCTATTTTTCTGCAATGTGTGGATGGGATTACCCATTATCCCATGCACTTTGCAGGTACTGTAAAACGCTGCGGTGTTTATGCTACGTGGGACCCCAGCCAAAAAGCTGAAAACGTCACCCAGTTGGGGCCTAACCAGCATCCCAAAGAGTCCACCTATAATTTGGCAAGTTATGGAGAGTCAGCAGATGACAGAGAACGCTAAGAACTCTGTTACTTGTTCCTATTTTGAGAATCTCTCTAAACAAATTTCCATGTTAATGTACTAAAGGAACAAGCTGATGTTATGATAGGAAAGATACGATTCCCAGAACCGGCCCTGAGCTAATATTAACCCCCTATACACTTACAAACTCCAAGTTCAGCAGTCCTATGACTTGATCCCTTTATCCTATACTAGAGAACAATAAGCAGTTTCAGGGTCAAAAACCACAGCTGCCTGTGTCTTAGGTAATGAGTGACTTATTGGAGTCTTAACCTTGCAGTTCTCTCCTGAATTGCCAAGCACATGGGTTTTCTGCATGTTAACTAATCGCAGTGTTTCCTCACTCGTATGGTTTATTTTATCTATGAAATGTATTTTATGCATTTATATGGTTTACATGATATAATCTGGAGACTTAGACCTCTATAGTTCTGAAGAGCTTGCTACAGAACGTGCCCAACAGATAACACGTACTGCCAAAGTTACCTGCAAATTCTAATTGTCTGAAGGTGGATTTAAAAAAACGTTTTTACCATTTTCTTCTTCGCTTTTTTTTTTTTTATGGTCCCCATACTTATATTATGGCTCTGTTGTATGTTCCTGCATTATGGTGGTAATATGGGTCTATACTGTACGTCTGTGTCAGCACTTAGGTTTATTTTACTCCTAGGTAAGAATATGGCAGAGCAGAGAATACTTTACCTAAAGGTCAGTCATGTTTTGTACTATCGGCTATATGCATATAGCTCTGCCATTGGCCATGGATGTTTAGCACATTACAGCTGTTGTATGCATAGCCCTAGGATCAATATTAAACATGTTTTTGATCGTACCAACAAATCAATACTATTGGGTCAGGTCAAAGGATGACTATTTACATGTTAGAATCGCACAAATCACTATTATGTATGACTGATCCATTTCCTGCAATGATAAATGGTATCTTTATTAATAATAATATTTTATACATTTAGACATATGAGGATGATTGATACTTGCAAAAAGACATAGGATAGTTTTTTTTCTATTCTCAATTAGGGCATGTGGAGTTGCCTGCCCAGGATCCCCCTCCACTCACTCCATCCTTGCTTTATAAGAACTGCCATTCAACTGAATGACCGCCATGTAATACTACAGTACATTCCCAAAGCAGTGGCAGCTGCAGGGAGAATGCCTGGCTAACCGTGGCTTCTCCTGGCATAACCAGCTGACTGCAGTACTCAGGGCCATTGGCTAACCCCCGCCACAAAGCCACATTCTGAAAAATACCTGTTTAATATACCTTATTTACAATGCCTTGGCCTGAAAGCATACTTCAGTGCTATGTAGTATGGCTTAATGGTTAGCACTGTTGCCTTGCAGCGCTGGGGTCCTGGGTTCAAATCTGACCAAGGGCAACATCTGCATGGAGTTTATATGTTGTTCTGTGTGGGTTTTGTCCTACATTCCAAAATATATATATATATATATATATATATATATATATATATATATACACACACACACACACACAGTGCCTTGTGAAAGTATTTTATGGACACTGCTGTGCACATATCATTTTGAGTGATTCTGTGGGACAAACGCAATGCTGTTCAAAAATTTGGCCTTACTTCCACCAGACTTTGACCGACTCTGAAATGAACACGACTCTATAGACACAACAGTCTTCTGCATATGCTACATGGCTGTTGCTTTAAGGTTGCTATGCTTACCAGTCAAACTTTAGCTGGGTCCATTCAGCCAATCACAGCTATACTTTAATATCCAATCAAGGACTGAGGCTGGGTATTTAAACTTAGGTCTGAAACTTATCACCTGCTTGTGATTGCATTAGTTTTCTATGCTCTATGTTCTCAGAACAACCTAGATTCTGAGCAGCCAAGTCCATCCTGCCTTGCGGTGGGATGTGGCAAATATCTTGGGGTGACCATAAACTCTGCACGATTATAGGTACAGTGCCTTGCAAAAGTATTCGGCCCCCTTGAACTTTTCAACCTTTTGCCACATTTCAGGCTTCAAACATAAGGATATAAAATTTTAATTTTTTGGTGAAGCATCAACAACAAGTGGGACACAATCGTGAAGTGGAACGAAATTTATTGGATATTTTAAACTTGTTTAAAAAATAAAAAACTGAAAAGTGGAGCGTGCCAAATTATTCGGCCCCCTTAAGTTAATACTTTTGTAGCTCCACCTTTTGCTGCGATTACAGCTGCAAGTTGCTTGGGGTATGTCTCTATCAGTTTTGCACATCGAGAGACTGAAATTCTTGCCCATTCTTCCTTGGAAAACAGCTGGAGCTCAGTGAGGTTGGATGGAGAGCGTTTGTGAACAGCAGTTTTCAGCTCTTTCCACAGATTCTCGATTGGATTCGGGTCTGGACTTTGACTTGGTCATTCTAACACCTGGATACGTTTATTTGTGAACCATTCCATTGTTGATTTTGCTTTATGTTTGGGATCATTGTCTTGTTGGAAGATAAATCTCCGTCCCAGTCTCAGGTCTTTTGCAGACTCCAACAGGTTTTCTTCCAGAATGGTCCTGTATTTGGCTCCATCCATTTTGCCATCAATTTTAACCATCTTCCCTGTCCCTGCTGAAGAAAAGCAGGCCCAAACCATGATGCTGCCACCACCATGTGTGACAGTGGGGATGGTGTGTTCAGGGTGATGAGCTGTGTTGCTTTTACGCCAAACATATCGTTTTACATTGTGGCCATAAAGTTCAATTTTGGTTTCATCTGACCAGAGCACCTTCTTCCACATGTTTGGTGTGTCTCAGGTGGCTTGTGGCAAACTTTAAACGAGACTTTTTATGGATATCTTTGAGAAATGGCTTTCTTCTTGCCACTCTTCCATAAAGGCCAGATTAGACTGTTGTCCTATGGACAGACTCTCCCACCTCAGCTGTAGATCTCTGCAGTTCATCCAGAGTGATCATGGGCCTCTTGGCTGCATCTCTGATCAGTCTTCTCCTTGTTTGAGATGAATGTTTAGAGGGACGGCCGGGTCTTGGTAGATTTGCAGTGGTCTGATACTCCTTCCATTTCAATATGATCGCTTGCACAGTGCTCCTTGGGATGTTTAAAGTTTGGGAAATCTTTTTGTATCCAAATCCGGCTTTAAACTTCACAACAGTATCACGGACCTGCCTGGTGTGTTCCTTGGTCTTCATGATGCTCTCTGCGCTTTAAACAGAACCCTGAGACTATCATAGAGCAGGTGCATTTATACGGAGACTTGATTACACACAGGTGGATCATATTTATCATCATCAGTCATTTAGGACAACATTGGATCATTCAGAGATCCTCACTGAACTACTGGAGTGAGTTTGCTGCACTGAAAATAAAGGGGCTGAATAATTGCATGCCCCACTTTTCAGTTTTTTATTTTTTACAAAAGTTTAAAATA
The DNA here is from genome assembly GCA_947044405.1 of Leptodactylus fallax. Classification (NCBI taxonomy): domain Eukaryota; kingdom Metazoa; phylum Chordata; class Amphibia; order Anura; family Leptodactylidae; genus Leptodactylus; species Leptodactylus fallax. Next base: position 9,965,657 of record CAMRHE010000005.1, on the reverse strand, counting down.
ACCAATAAATTTTGTTTCACTTCACAATTGTGTCCCACTTGTTGTTGATTCTTCACCAAAAAATAAAAATTTTATATCCTTATGTTTGAAGTCTGAAATGTGGCAAAAGGTTGAAAAGTTCAAGGGGGCCGAATACTTTCGCAAGGCACTGTGCACATAAATAAATAAATATATATATATATATATATATATATATATATATATATATATTTGGCTTCCCTTAAAACAACTGATCCTTGTTGAGCGCCTGTACAGCATCCACTAACTCTCCTACTCCACAACGCTCTCTGTCCTTTGAGTCCCTTGATGAGAAAATAGCATTCATTACAAATGTTTCATTGTCATCTGGGTTGGCACACCTTCTGAAACCCTTTTAGGCTAGGACTACATGGTGACTTAGGCCACATCTCTTGTCATTAATGTTACGCTAGGTTTACCCTAACATTCGGGTTTACCTCCTTTGGGTCAACATGGGGACCCGAACGATGGAAACCCTGTCCACTTAAAAAGCAGTTACATGCGGAAACTCATAGACTACTGGGTTTCTGCCAATCACTAACACTTCAGGATTCTTTTCTTGCTGTTCTTTGCACCTCTTTAATATTAATAATTCCATAAATCTCACTTATAAAATGTAGTTAGTTAATATTTTTTGCAGGTAGTTGAGACCTATTCTATAGCTTTTTATAGATATTCCTCTCTAGTTCTGCATTCTACTTATCATCCATGCTGAGTCCATTAAGTAGAGGCGGAAATGGAGAATGTTAAATATGTGAATAATATAAAACAAACAGACTATGTTTACTGTAAACCCTAAAAATGAGAGAACCCACATCAAGGCCATGTGCGAATCCTCCTACTAAACTTATGTGTTCTGTGAACCGGGATAAACTTCAGATGTGGATGAGCGTGGGATCCATTCTGTTTACATAGGGAAAGTGACAGCAGGGTGTTGAAATATTATACCGTTTCATCATGATGTCACGCCTGCCTTAAGAAATGCACAGAATTCTGCCCCATCTTACACAAAGACGGAGAATCCTGTGCCAGCAGAACTCCATGTACAGGCTGGCTTGCATGGAGCCTTCTGCTGTTTCACAGATCTCTAACCATTTCCAGGACATTGTGAAGTAGATAGGTAGACACATTTTTCATCTATTATTCACATTGTCGCCACATTGCTATTGTTTTCCTTATAAATGATTCTCATGGAAAATATTTCTGTGACTTGAGATACAGCCATAAAATATAGCATGTCCCTTGGGACGTTAAAGGGACACTAAATCTAAAATGAACAAGGGGAAAAGAAAACTCTTACTTATTTTCAGGCTGTAAGACTTTCTGCATGCTCCTGAATAGAAATGAACACATTCTCCAGCATACACATCACTTAGATGTGCTGCTCATCTAAAACCTGGCAAAGAGATCTACCCCGAAGCAAAAACTCCAGGCAAAATCTTTCAGAAAAAACAAGGATCATTTCTTCCTTGACCTCTCCATCTCCAGAAAAAGGGTCGTAGTGGAGATGGGCTCAAAGGATTGGTGTAGGGTCTAATGTGGTCTCTATTGGAGGTAAAGCCTTGATGGAAGTTGCCCTCTTCCATTCCGTTATCTTTAACTTATTGGGGGAATTTATTACGACTGGCACAATGTCCTCTGGTCTTAAAGAAAATGTGTTTTTTTTTTTTTTTTTTTTTTTTTTTTTTTATTTTGGCGCATACTGAAAATGTGCCACTTTTTATGCCAGAACACTGGCATTGTCATGGAAGCATTAGTAAAATACCCCCATTGTTTCGCAATTTGTAGTACTAGAGAGGGTAGGATAAGGTATGCGTAGGGAGGATATGTTATCTTTTTAGTTTTACCCTTTTGTATTGTTATATATGGAAATTGTCTATTGCTTATCTATCGCTTTGATATTACATATTCAATATCATTAGCGGGCATGTGATTTAATTGCATGACTGTTTTGTATATAGTGTGGATATGTGTATCTGAACTTGTGCTTATCTGGCAGATCAGCTGTAACAAGACCAAATGGTTCTGGGTATTGTTTACATTGCAGAGCCCCGTTGCTCACTTACTGTAAAGACAGTAGTGGCGGGTGTAGGTACTGCAGCACTGTCGCGTAGATTTCAGTAGGTTCAAAGGTAACAGTTGCAACTGGGGTTAGATGCCTGAGAGGACCCAGAGGCCCCTCTACCCGATATTATAAGTGACATATGGTTGGCTGCATTACATCTTTTACATTAGAGTCCAGTGTTATAGCTCTGAAAGTAGAAGTTTAAGTGTATCGCAACATAACAATGTCTATGTATCACATTATATGGCAGATATTGAGGAGGTTGCCACCACCAAGTTTTTCGTTTTTCTTTTTGCCCAGGTGGTGTTCTTCAGCCTTGATCCTTTATAAATGCAGTACTGGTGCTAGGTTAACATTAGCATGGCTGTCCGTTGTTCTGGTCCATCAGTGGACATTGTGACAGAGTCTCTGACACAAAATGTGAATGAAGCCTGATATTTAATGTTTGATTTTAATATTAATTTAGACATAACATTTGATTTAAACACCTTTTGAGCTAGTGGCTACTGAATGTCATGTAGCACCATCTATATATCATGACAATACCTCATGTACACTATGTTGGAGCATGAAATATAGATCAGAATTATCTTATTTCCCTATACAGTGCCTTGCGAAAGTATTCGGCCCCCTTGAACTTTTCGACCTTTTGCCACATTTCAGGCTTCAAACATAAGGATATAAAATTTTAATTGTTTGGTGAAGAATCAACAACAAGTGGGACACAATCGTGAAGTGGAACGAAATGTATTGGATATTTTAAACTTTTGTAAAAAATAAAAAACTGAAAAGTGGGACGTGCAAATTATTCGGCCCCCTTAAGTTAATACTTTGTCGCACCACCTTTTGCTGTGATTATAGCTGCAAGTCGCTTGGGGTATGTCTCTATCAGTTTTGCACATCGAGAGACTGAAATTCTTGCCCATTCTTCCTTGGAAAACAGCTGGAGCTCAGTGAGGTTGGATGGAGAGCGTTTGTGAACAGCAGTTTTCAGCTCTTTCCACAGATTCTCGATTGGATTCAGGTCTGGACTTTGACTTGGCCATTCTAACACCTGGATACGTTTATTTGTGAACCATTCCATTGTAGATTTTGCTTTATGTTTGGGATCATTGTCTTGTTGGAAGATAAATCTCCGTCCCAGTCTCAGGTCTTTTGCAGATTCCAACAGGTTTTCTTCCAGAATGGTCCTGTATTTGGTTCCATCCATCTTCCCATCAATTTTAACCATCTTCCCTGTCCCTGCTGAAGAAAAGCAGGCCCAAACCATGATGCTGCCACCACCATGTGTGACAGTGGGGATGGTGTGTTCAGGGTGATGAGCTGTGTTGCTTTTACACCAAACATATCGTTTTGCATTGTGGCCAAAATTCGATTTTTGGTTTCATCTGACCAGAGCACCTTCTTCCACATGTTTGGTGTGTCTCCCAGGTGGCTTGTGGCAAACTTTAAACAAGACTTTTTATGGATATCTTTGAGAAATGGCTTTCTACTTGCCACTCTTCCATAAAGGCCAGATTTGTGCAGTGTACGACTGATTGTTGTCCTATGGACAGACTCTCCCACCTCAGCTGTAGATCTCTGCAGTTCATCCAGAGTGATCATGGGCCTCTTGGCTGCATCTCTGATCAGTCTTCTCCTTTGTTTGAGATGAATGTTTAGAGGGACGGCCGGGTCTTGGTAGATTTGCAGTGGTCTGATACTCCTTCCATTTCAATATGATCGCTTGCACAGTGCTCCTTGGGATGTTTCAAGTTTGGAAAATCTTTTTGTATCCAAATCCGGCTTTAAACTTCTCCACAACAGTATCACGGACCCGCCTGGTGTGTTCCTTGGTCTTCATGATGCTCTCTGTGCTTTAAACAGAACCCTGAGACTATCACAGAGCAGGTGCATTTATACGGAGACTTGATCATTGGATCATTCAGCGATCCTCACTGAACTTCTGGAGTGAGTTTGCTGCACTGAAAGTAAAGGGGACAAATAATATTGCACGCCCCACTTTTCAGTTTTTTATTTTTTACAAAAGTTTAAAATAACCAATAAATTTCGTTCCACTTCACAATTGTGTCCCACTTGTTGTTGATTCTAAACCAAAAAATTAAAATTTTATATCCTTATGTTTGAAGCCTGAAATGTGGCAAAAGGTTGAAAAGATCAAGGGGGCCGAATACTTTCGCAAGGCACTGTAGCTTACGTAGTCGTGATCTTGATAATACGGTCTTTAAAGTTAATGAAAACTGTGACTTTTTGCAGAGACTTTGTTGCACGTCTAAACCCTAAATAGCAGCTTACCCCATGGATACATAAGGGATGTAATAAACACAAGATTCACATTAACACTATAACCATCCAAACATCACATTTTTAGTAGTTGGTCTTGTTGAGTATTGATTTAATGTCATAGACAATTAAAATATTGGTGGAGAAGAAGGAAAGACGAGACAATACTTAAACATTTTTGATACCGTCTTGACCCTTAAAATGGTGAGAATACAATAAAGAGGGTACAATGTCTACTGCACTGAATTAAATCAGCTGATAGTGCTCTAGTTGTCACTCTTACCTTGCCAAGTCCAACTCCCATTACATATTAATCTACAGAACCATCAAATGTTAAATTGACTTGCAGTAAAGGGGTTTTCTGAGACTTGCTTATTAATGACCTATCCTTAGACTAGATTGTCATCAATATTTGACTGTTGGAAGTCCAATAGCCAGGACTTCCATAGATCAGCTGTTTTAAGAAACTGGCACTCAAAGTATAGCAACAGCTCAGTCCCATTCGAGAGAATGGGGCTGAGCTGCAAGATCAATCACAACCCTTATGTTCGGTGGTATTCAGTGAAGAGGTCACAGCACTTATGTGAACGCTGTGGCTTCTCAACTGAGGTTCCCAGTATCAGATCCCACCTATCACATAAAACTGATAGTTGAGTATGGTGGCAATTTGGCCATGCAGGAGCTTATCCATTTACACAGCCATGGTCAGACTCTATTTCATAGAACACGGTCAGGTGAATAGCTCCTCCCGTGTACCGTGTTATCTGAGGCCATGCCATTAATCTTATCAGTAATGTACCGTATTATCAAAGTCTACTATTTAAGTGTGAATACTTGCACACAGCATGATATATTGCAGTCTAGAAATGTAATCTACACCTACTAAGGTACTCTTTAACCTTGACTAATGACACCCATTGACAAACCACAGGAGAACTAGTGTACACTAGTGTGAACAGGTGATAATAGAGGGCATGTGGGTAATGGGAGGAAATGCTTATTAAACCATAGGAAATCAATAGGGTAAAGAGTTATTGTACAACTATTAGGGAAGGAGAATGAGTGCTAAATAAAATGTAATGGATTGATGGTTGGTATATAATGGAGATGATGGAAGAAATAATTATAATGGTAAAATCGATGTAAAAAAAATCCTCATACTGGTGGAATAAAAGAAGAAACCGTGAAAGGTTAACCGTGGCCATAAATATGAATGTAACATGGGTTAAATTGTCTTTAAAACTTTAGGTCTGTCACTTTGTAGAGCCTACGCACTAAAGTGGATTATTCCACTTATTCAGTCGAGGTCTGATGGGCTGTAAACAATATTTGTTCGTCCATTGCAGCCCCTTCGACTTAAAGTTATCATAAACTACCCAAAAAGCAGCATAATATAGTAACAGATCTGCTATAATGGTTCTACATGTAATACCGTGTCTAACCACATGGTGTAAATATCTCCAGTTATACAGAATATAATATGTATAAGTACGGAAAATTAGTTGGATAAGTATTAATATACACTTGGTTCATTTCTTTTGCTGCCTTAAGTTTGGATTTTGTACTTCTTAAGATGGCAGGAAGATTTTTGTTTGTTTTGTGCTATTTTAATGCTAGTTTACTTATGTGAAAAAATTGTGAAAATGAGTGTGTATTGTATTTTTGGTGTATATATACATTTTCATGTTTCAGCATATATCTATATGCCAATATATAATGCTAGTGCTGCATAAAATATCATATTGGGTTATTGTAGTCATTGGAAGTAGTGAAGCTGCTGATGGTATTGCTGTCCTGTTTGTATAGGGTCATGCGTTTCAGCCCTTGCAATGGCACATTGAGACTAGAGCCTGAGAAATGCGAAAAATAAGGGCAATCCTAGATGCGGCACTTCTGTCTCATGAGGCAGAAGAAGTTAGTATGGTCTGAAGATACTGACAATCAAAGGGTTAAATGGATTGTTCCAACCTACTGGTACTTTTATGATTGTAGTGTAGATCAGGTGTAGTGTTGACAGTGTAGATTGTGGGTCCTCAACCTTTACTTGACTGTGAGCTTCATTCAACTTTGGTCAAGAGCCATATTTAGTTATGGAGAACTTATGAAATCTCAAACCTTTGCAGCTATAACCTATTCACACAGGCGCTGCTACAGGAGCTGGTTGGGGACCACTGCTGTAGATCATAATCGTATAAAAAGTGGTGTTGCAACACTTAGGAAACTCATCATTGTCAAAAACGAGGAGATCAAAGTCCTTTTTGGAGACCATTAGGAGTAGTTGAGCGCTCACATGTAATTGTTTATAGTAGTCTACTATGGTCTCTGGTTGGTCATGCAAGGCTGGAAATGGTTAATTAGGGTCCCTCATGCCCAGTAACTTGTGATACCTGTCTACACTAGTCAAAAACATCCAGCAGTGCTGAAATATCCCTGATCTCCATTTGCTTTTCTGTCCCCTTTGGATTGTACTTCTATTGATAACCATCATTCATTCTCCTTTATAACTGTGTAATCTAAACACATAGCTGATGATAAAGTACCATCAAACACCTTCATGTGTCACATATAGCTACCACATCGCCCACCAATCTATATTGACTTGTATATAATCATATGTTGTGCATGGTTTATTGATGCTGGTTTGTACTGTAGTTCTGCACTAGTATAGAAGATATCAAGCGATTTAGCTCTCCATCCATTACATTTGAGTGAATCTGTTGTGATCTATAGACTGACCTTGTTGCCAGTGTAGCGTTGCCCTGTCTTTAAAGGGTTATCCTATCAAAGACTTACAAGATATGGCATCATTGTAGCATATGAGCAGGTACCACTTCTGTTCAAAGATTGTATGGTTGCTGTTTCCATAGATTTCAACACAGAAGTGAACACACAGGGGCATAACTATAGGCAGTGCAGACAAGGCTGTATTAACCGTAGGTCAAATAATGCACTTGTATCGGGACATATGGTAGTGGGTAAGGGGAGCTTGGGAATGGCGTTATTATCCTGTGTGATGGGCCACTGAGTGGGGTTATTAGCCTGTGTGATGGGCCATGAGTTTACATTATTATACTGTGGGTTGAGATCCATATACTCTGTGGTGCCACTTTTTGGACCTTAGGAGATATAAGCATTGTGTGTTTTATATATTGAAGATCACTATGCCATATGAAACCTATGAACTGGGCCCACCAATGGCCTTTGGCTCCGATGTAGCTGTCCCATATGGGTCCTGGGACTCCTTTGCCACATAAGACAACAGTATCATTACTTGCATGTGGTAAGTGGTTCAATTTCCTTTGGGGCCGATTTCATGGCATGCCTTAAGTTTGCCAAATATTATTTGGTTGGTTCTTCAGATAATTCCCATAGACTCCAATGCAGAGGGCTGCGTGTAAGCCCTTGAGGTCTATGGGTGGGAAAACAGGGTGAATGCGAGGAGCCGGAACCCCGCTGTCTCAATAGGCAATGCCATAAATGTGTAAGATGGGAAGACCCAGAATACGCCTTCAAATGACATTATTCTAAGCACAATTTCACCAAAGAGGCTCCCTTACGAAGTGACCTCCAAAACTCTCAGCAAGGCTTCCCTTTTGTATTGTATTTTATAATTGCATTTCTGAGGCTAAAATTAAGTAGTAGAACTTTTCATTTTGGAGCTGTCTAATGTGGAACTTGTCCCCATGTTTATTCAGATCTGCTTTATGGCGGAGAAACATTCTAAATCATCTTTGTCATGGTCTACAACTATAAGGCAGCTTGTTTTGAGGAAAACATTGGCAATACATTGTTTTGTTGTGAAAATGAGAGAGAGAGAGGAAAAGCGGTGAAATAAATATTCTGTGGATATAAAAATGCCATTAGAAATGAGAAGTGACAAATTGATGTCGGCATTCATCCTCTAGAGAACCCAGACTGGTTTGGGTTATGGGCATTTTGCCAGATTCTTTGCACAGATGAGACAAGCTGTATATGAGAAAGTTTTCAGTCAATCTCGTGAGAAATATTTGAAGACTTGGCGGACTTTAGAAGAAACTTTTTTTTTCTTTTTTATTTTAAGAAATGCGGAACATATTTGTATGCAATGAATTAACAGCTGGGCTAACTGAAAAGCTTTTGTTATATTGACCATTTGATCAGAAAGATCTAAGGCTTTAGTTGCTGTACAGTCATCTAGTTAATGGTGCTCGGGCATCAAAACTGAATTGCGGTACTATGTTACAATGTAGTTATGTGTTAACTGTTTCCAAGCTATATATCATTAAAGGGGTACTCCCATGTCAGGCTTCCCTTCCCTAGAGTCTTAATTAAAGTTGTAGCTTTTTTACCCAATACATTGCTCCATTTTTCAGATTTTGCTCATTATGCCTCCATACTATTTACAGCTCATTGCCTAGGTTTCAGACCACCGCTGCTATCTAGCAGCAGTGCCCAGGCTAACGTCATCAGTTCTGGTTCCTGGCTACCTTATTATTCTGTTTTCTTCACTGTGATTCATGGCTAATGGAGCCGTCTGTCAGCTCTGAAATTACACTTACATCCTGAGCCCTGATAAGGGCTAGAACCATGCCTTGATCAGCGGTTATGGATATCTAGAGATAACTGTGCAGTTTAGAACAAGCACACTGTTCATCTCTAGAACACATTGCTTCTATGAACTGTCTATCACAGAGGATAAGCCTACTCACCAAAACCAGGAAGTGAAGGGGAGAGAAGACAAAAGATCAGGGGAAACTCTTAGTTAGAATATCCAACAGGCGCACAGGGATTTTCCAAATTGAAATAACATTGTAGCATCTTTTCTTATAGCTCTCTGTTGCGCTGTTCCCTGGTTGGTCATCCTAGAGATGTATGAATAAATTGACAACTGGGTGTTATTATTCTACTTCTCAAAGGGGTGGATCCCTACACAGTTTGACGCTATCAGCACAGTGTCGGTGTCTAAGAACACACCTCTAACTGGTAACATCCACTTGCAAATTTATTAATAAATTTGAAGAAATAATAAAGAAACAGAATATAACAGGTACAGTGCCTTGCGAAAGTATTCGGCCCCCTTGAACTTTTCAACCTTTTGCCACATTTCAGGCTTCAAACATAAGGATATAAAATTTTTATTTTTTGGTGAAGAATCAACAACAAGTGGGACACAATTGTGAAGTGGAACGAAATTTATTGGTTATTTTAAACTTTTATAAAAAATAAAAAACTGAAAAGTGGGGCGTGCAATATTATTCGGCCCCTTTACTTTCAGTGCAGCAAACTCAGTCCAGAAGTTCAGTGAGGATCTCTGAATGATCCAATGTTGTCCTAAATGAAATGAATGTAAAAAATAAACTGAAAAGTGGGGCGTGCCAAATTATTCAGCCCCCTTAAGCTAATACTTTGCAGCGCCACCTTTTGCTACGATTACAGCTGCAAGTCGCTTGGGGTATGTCTATCAGTTTTGCACATCGAGAGACTGAAATTCTTGCCCATTCTTCCTTGGAAAACAGCTGGAGCTCAGTGAGGTTGGATGGAGAGCGTTTGCGAACAGCAGTTTTCAGCTCTTTCCACAGATTCTCGATTGGATTCAGGTCTGGACTTTGACTTGGCCATTCTAACACCTGGATACGTTTATTTGTGAACCATTCCATTGTAGATTTTGCTTTGTTCGGGATCATTGTCTTGTTGGAAGATAAATCTCCATCCCAGTCTCAGGTCTTTTGCAGACTACAACAGGTTTTCTTCCAGAATGGTCCTGTATTTGGCTCCATCCGTCTTCCCATCAATTTTAACCATCTTCCCTGTCCCTGCTGAAGAAAAGCAGGCCCAAACCATGATGCTGCCGCCCCCATGTTTAACAGTGGGGATAGTGTGTTCAGAGTGATGAGCTGTGTTGCTTTTATGCCAAACATATCGTTTTGCATTGTGGCCAAAAAGTTTGATTTTTTTTTTTTTTTTTTTTTTTTTTTTTTTGGTTTCATCTGACCAGAGCACCTTCCACATGTTTGGTGTGTCTCCCAGGTGGCTTGTGGCACACTTTAAACGAGACTTTTTACGGAAGATTTTGAGAAATGGCTTTCTTCTTGTCACTCTTCCATAAAGGCCAGATTTGTGCAGTGTACGACTGATTGTTGTCCTATGGATAGACTCTCCCACCTCAGCTGTAGATCTCTGCAGTTCATCCAGAGTGATCATGGGCCTCTTGGCTGCATCTCTGATCAGTCTTCTCCTTGTTTGAGATGAAAGTTTAGAGGTACGGCCGGGTCTTGGAAGGAGTATCAGACCACTGCAAATCTACCATTTCAATATGATCGCTTGCACAGTGCTCCTTGGGATGTGTAAAGTTTGGGAAATCGTTTTGTATCCAAATCCGGCTTTAAACCTCTCCACAACAGTATCATGGACCCGCCTGGTGTGTTCCTTGGTCTTCATGATGCTCTCTGCGCTTTAAACAGAACCCTGAGACTATCACAGAGCAGGTGCATTTATGCGGAGACTTGATTACACACAGGTGGATTATATTTATCATCAGTCATTTAGGACAACTTCGGATCATTCAGAGATCCTCACTGAACTTCTGGAGTGAGTTTGCTGCACTGAAAGTAAAGGGGCTGAATAATATTGCACGCCACACTTTTCATTTTTTTTATTTTTTACAAAAGTTTAAAATAACCAATAAATTTCGTTCCACTTCACGATTGTGTCCCACTTGTTGTTGATTCTTCACCAAAAAATTAAAATGTTATATCCTTATGTTTGAAGCCTGAAATGTGGCAAAAGGTTGAAAAGTTCAAGGGGGTCGAATACTTTCGCAAGGCAATGTATGTATATATGTGTGTGTGTGTGTGTGTATGTATGTGTATATATATGTATATATATATATATGTGTGTATATATATATATATATATATATATATATATATATATAAAAATCTCTCTATATCCAGAATTGTTTCATTCTTGAGAACACAATTAACATAGGAATACTAAAACGGAAATGATTGGAGAGCTTTACAGGTTCTTTTTAGGATGGGTTTACATGGTGCGTTTTTGCTCAAAAAATACAAGTAGACCTGGGGTGTGGGGCTGTGCTAGCGATTCAGAAGGTAGACTTTGGATGGCTATTATGACGCAGAGGGCTAGAGCAATGAGAGAAAAATCCTGTCCTTTTCAAAATGATCCCCCCCCCCCCTCCCCGTTGTCTATTTTTGAATATTTTTTTTTTTTTTTTTTTTTTTTTTTTTGATCTATCTAAACCAGTTCTCTGATGTAGATGGGTGATAATGTGGAGCATTTTTGACACACTGCCCTTTCTTGTGCCAAAGATGCGCCACATCCATTCGTCTGCACCTTCCAGGTAGAATATCATCCATGAATGATAAGATTCATCATGTTCAACCCTTACACCCTTCAACATCGGGAGGCCTCCATACACATAAGATAGTTGGCCAGACTTTAGGTGTACCGGTTGCCATGCTTTGTTTAATAGAGGGGGTGCAGAGCAAGGAACTCTTGTAGATAATATACACTTAGGCTGAGGCCCTACAATGCGGAAATGCAGCTTTTTTTGTTGCAGATTTTGTTGCGGTTTTTTGAGCCAAAGCCAAAAATGTCTACAAAAGGAATGGAAAATATATAGGAAGCTCTTATACTTCTCCCTTCTGCTCAATCCCCTCCTGGCTTTGGCTCAAAAAACCGCAACAAAATCTGCAACATAAAAAGCTGCGTTTCCGCAACGTGGGGCTTTAGCCTAAAACCAAGAACGTCATCCATCACATCTCTTACCATTGACGACTGAGATTATTCACTGTAGACCGTAACATGGCTTTCAGAGGCCATCTTGTCATACACTGTGGTTTTCCATGACAATTGCCTAAACTGGGACTATGGGAGCTGCTGACCATTACACAATAACCGGAATATATTCAGAATGTGTTTAATATTTTATTGTCAAAAAGGACCATTTTCTTTCTACAAGGAGAGTGTTTTCTGGGGAAGAGCTGACACAATTTATTACCAATGTCTCCTTAATGTTTATATTTTAGGGTTATATTGAAGAAAACATTACTCTCAAGCAGAATTCCCACATGCATCTGCAAGCTCCTGGCTGTCTGTTTGTATTGGCAGATCTCTGCCGGCCCCCAGAAAAGTCAGATTCACTTACTCTAAAGGAAGGACAAAATAATGCATCGTCTGACACTTTATACAACTGATTTATAGGTTAGGCTCTTTTTATCATGTTGAGTGTTCTACACTACCCATATGCAAGAAATGTAAGCAAAAACATTGTGAATCCCAAATGTCTTCGATAAAAGTCTTGGCATGTTTCCAAGAAAAGATGAGCAGATAGCAAAATTCTGTGGTCTAGTTACAGAATTAGATTATGCATTAGGTTAGCAGCTGAAATTCACCTTGTAATTATCAACTTTACTGTAATTTACAACTTGACAACGTGTATTTGGCATATACACAGCTACAGAGGTAGCCATCTTTAACTTGAATGTGATAACTCACTGCGACATGTAAACCCACAGCAAAAACCACTGAAAAATTAAAGTCTAGTTAGTGTTTGGTAACTTTTAACATGTTAAGTAAAAAGTCATGTTAACCCTTTAAGGACACAGGGCAGTTTGAGTGTTAATGCTCAGCAACTTTTTTCATATTTTCCATAAGCGCCTTCAAAAATTCACAACTTCTTTTTCTGTTGTCATAACCATATGAGGGCTTATTCTTTGCACAACGAGTGGTAGTTTTAGTTAGCACCATTTTGTGGTGTGTATATAATGTTGTGATTAGCTTTTATTAACATTTTTGTGGGGTCCACTTTAATTATTTTCAGTGTTTTTATGGCATCCACTCTGCATTATAAATGACATGGCCATTTTTTCCGCCAGGTCATTATGATTATGGCGATATATTTACACTGGCTTTACCACTATAACTGAATAAAACGCCATTTTGTGAAAATAAACAATTTTGCCTGGGAGCACTGTATTCTGATATCCATAACTTTTTTTTTTTTTTTTTTTTTTTGTGGGACAAGTTGCAGTTTTGAGTAGTATTCTTTTCTGCTGTGTAAATCCTTTCAATAACTTTATTTTGATATTTATATATTTATTTATTTTTTAGCCATGCGTGTCAACCATTCAGACCCCACAATCTCATCACAGATGAATCAAGGGGTTGAAATGGAAGTGGACGGGACGATTTGTATTGATCGCTTTTGATCTGTAGCAGGCGATGTAGCTCTTGTGTCTGCTACAGATCTGTGCTATACTATTACGGTGCTGAGCGATAACCATATGCTCCGCATGATGTAATAGTGTGGTGCAGAGCATTAAGGGGTTAAACGTGGCCACATATGTATCAATAGATACATAGATACATTTTAGATTGAAAAAATAATGTCTCCATACAGTGTACATACAGTGGGGAAAAAAGTATTTAGTCAGCCACCAATTGTGCAAGTTCTCCCACTTAAAAAGATGAGGCCGGCCTGTAATTGTTATCATAGGTAGACCTCAACTATGAGAGACAAAATGAGAAAACAAATCCAAAAAAAACATATTAAGTTGGTAATCGTAACTACCCACAGAATACCGGCAGCATGTAATTTTGGCTGCACAGTGAAAACCTTAAAAACGAAAGGTTGCGCAAATGCAGTTTTTATCTAATTCCACACATCTATTTTTGCAGCATTTTTTTCACCAGCATAAAACTTTTGCACAGTACTGTACATTTCAGTATTGATTGAAATTGACCTCTCGGATATTATGGTCACAACGTCCAAGAAATTAAATGTCCTTGATCAGAGTTATCTCCCATCATGGGCACTGCCGACACATCTGCTGTGTAACACTGCACACAAGCATCTGCCAGTTAAGGCGCTGACTCAGCCCCTGAGCCAACACCATATTAAAATACCAAATATCTGCCGTACATGTAGGGTGGATGTTAGGAGGGGTTTAAAGGAGTTGTCCGCCTCTCTAAAAATTTTAAAAACATTTTAAGAGAAAATTTAGGAAAGGCTCAGAATGCTGTAAAAACTTGAAAAAAAATTCATATATACAGTAACTCATACTAGTGTCTCCAATTCCTCACTTCTCTTATTCCATTGCTTGCAAGGTCCACAACTAGTATCTCTTTCCTGTTCTCTCTCAATGCACTCAGGAAATGACTCCTTAGATGGACAAGGAAGTAGTGCGGGTGACCTGGAAAATACTAGTACAGATGCAAAGGGGGATTGATGATTTGTTTTTTGGCTTTAAAACATTTTGAGCCTTTCCTGAATCATTTTTATTGCCCTGGCAACCCCTTTAGGCTCCATGCACATGAACATGGGCTTTGTCAGTGTGCTAGTTGTGTTTGTAATTGCTATCAAACTGACCCTTTATATCCTAATGGGCCCCATACACATGACCACGCATGATCAGTAATGAAATCTATGGGTCTGTGGAGGTCATGGGCGGCACATAGACATCCTCCGCTCCTTCTCACGGATCTCCCACATGCATACGGTCTTCTTAAGCTTAGACAATTACTTTGTATATATCTTTTTTAATTAAAAAATTATATTTTTAAACACATTTTAATTGGAATCGCTGCCTCTTCAATAATTTAAACCAGTTTGCGTCATTGGAGTTCATAAGAAAAGGTGACGCATATTAGTAAGTTCACAACCAACTGTGGTGTTATCATTGAAATTGTTTTTCACAAAATGCTATAATCGTGGTAGCTATATCTGTAAGGAGGGATGTAATTTCCCAGTACAATTACATGTATTCATGTCTAAATAAAGAATTCTCAGAGGAACTTTTCATCTACTTGATAGTCCAAATTGCAATTTTTGTTTTAACTACTTTCCCACTTTACATCAATTATATCTCTGCTGGCTATTAGATGTAGATTTGGTCTTGTTACTGTTAATTTTGCTAGTGGCAACACTCATAGTCCATAGCATATTCCCGCGGGTGGACAAAACTAATCTGTGCATACTCGAATTATTGCTCTGGTTGCAATCCATTTCATGATAATCAGAAATTTCCAAAAATTGTCCTGAAGGTGCCAGATTTTATGGACTATGCGGTGATTTTTAGGCTCCACGTTGTGCAAACGCATCCCCCTTTTTTTTTTTTTTTTTTTTTTGAGACCAAAGCCAGGAGTGGCCTGAAAAGGAAAATATAAAGGAAACACTTAGAAGTTTCACTATTGCTAAATCCACTCCTGACTTTGGCTCAAAAATACCGCAGCAAAATCTCCAACAAAAAACACTACATCTTACTTGCCGTCCAGTGCTGATTTCTGACTGTAGAGAATGAGAAAAAAGAAAGCTACGTTTAAAGGGCTGCTGAAAGTTTGCAATTTCTCATCATTGTGGTAGAGGAATACATACGTTGTCCTGTTGGGCTGCTGCTTTGGGCGGCATGTGTTTTTTGGTCACTATTATATGATTTTACCTATTTTATGGACACTGTTGTGCACATATCATTTTGAGTGATTCTGTGGGACAAACGCAATGCTGTTCAAAAATTTGGCCTGACTTTGACCGACTCTGAAATGAACACGACTCTATAGACACAACAGTCTTCTGCATATGCTACATGACTGTTGCTTTAAGGTTGCTATGCTTACCAGTCAAACTTTAGCTGGGTCCATTCAGCCAATCACAGCTATACTTTAATATCCAATCAAGGACGGAGGTATTTAAACTTAGGTCTGAAACTTCTCACCTGCCTGTGATTGCATTAGTTTTCTATGCTCTATGTTCTCAGAACAACCTAGATTCTGAGCAGCCAAGTCCATCCTGCCTTGCGGTAGGATGTGGCAAATATCTTGGGGTGACCATAAACTCTGCACGATTATAGGTACAGTGCCTTGCAAAAGTATTCGGCCCCCTTGAACTTTTTAACCTTTTGCCACATTTCAGGCTTCAAACATAAGGATATAAAATTTAAATTTTTTGGTAAAGAATCAACAACAAGTGGGACACAATCGTGAAGTGGAATGAAATTTATTGGATATTTTAAACTTTTGTAAAAAATAAAAAAACTGAAAAGTGGGGCGTGCCAAATTATTCGGCCCCCTTAAGTTAATACTTTGTAGCTCCACCTTTTGCTGCGATTACAGCTGCAAGTCGCTTGGGGTATGTCTCTATCAGTTTTGCACATCGAGAGACTGAAATTCTTGCCCATTCTTCCTTGGAAAACAGCTGGAGCTCAGTGAGGTTGGATGGAGAGCGTTTGTGAACAGCAGTTTTCAGCTCTTTCCACAGATTCTCGATTGGATTCAGGTCTGGACTTTGACTTGGCCATTCTAACACCTGGATACGTTTATTTGTAAACCATTCCATTGTAGATTTTGCTTTATGTTTGGGATCATTGTCTTTTTGGAAGATAAATCTCCGTCCCAGTCTCAGGTCTTTTGCAGACTCCAACAGGTTTTCTTCCAGAATTGTCCTGTATTTGGGCTCCATCCATCTTCCCATCAATTTTAACCATCTTCCCTGTCCCTGCTGAAGAAAAGCAGGCCCAAACCATGATGCTGCCACCACCATGTTTGACAGTGGAGATGGTGTGTTCAGGGTGATGTGATGAGCTGTGTTTCTTTTACGCCAAACATATCGTTTTGCATTGTGGCCAAAAAGTTCGATTTTGGTTTCATCTGACCAGAGCACCTTCTTCCACATATTTGGTGTGTCTCCCAGGTGGCTTGTGGCAAACTTTAAACGAGACTTTTTATGGATATCTTTGAGAAATGGCTTTCTTCTTGCCACTCTTCCATAAAGGCCAGATTTGTGCAGTGTACGACTGATTGTTGTCCTATGGACAGACTCTCCCACCTCAGCTGTAGATCTCTGCAGTTCATCCAGAGTGATCATGGGCCTCTTGGCTGCATCTCTGATCAGTCTTCTCCTTGTTTGAGATGAAAGTTTAGAGGGACGGCCGGGTCTTGGAAGGAGTATCAGACCACTGCAAATCTACCATTTCAATACGATCGCTTGCACAGCGCTCCTTGGGATGTTTCAAGTTTGGGAAATCATTTTGTATCCAAATCCGGCTTTAAACTTCTCCACAACAGTATCACGGACCTGCCTGGTGTGTTCCTTGGTCTTCATGATGCTCTCTGCGCTTTAAACAGAACCCTGAGACTATCACAGAGCAGGTGCATTTATACGGAGACTTGATTACACACAGGTGGATTATATTTATCATCAGTCATTTAGGACAACATTGGATCATTCAGAGATCCTCACTGAACTTCTGGAGTGAGTTTGCTGCGCTGAAAGTAAAGGGGTCGAATAATATTGCACGCCCCACTTTTCAGTTTTTTTTATTTTTTTACAAAAGTTTAAAATAACCAATAAATTTCGTTCCACTCCACAATTGTGTCCCACTTGTTGTTGATTCTTCACCAAAAAATTAAAATTTTATATCTTTGTTTGAAGCCTGAAGTGTGGCAAAAGGTTGAAAAGTTCAAGTAGGCCGAATACTTTCGCAAGGCACTGTAGCTTGACTATTTGTTGTCTCTTGGTCCTGCGAAGTAGGAAATTGCTTAAATAGCAATTCCATTACCTTTTGGAGATTATTTGAGCAGTAGTTTGTAACTACACCACAATTTCAAATCCCCTTCAATTCTGCAACTTCTTGTTGCAATATATAATATAGTAAGGATCTATAAACCAGATGTACAGTCATGGCCAAAAGTTTTGAGAATTACACAAATATTATATTTTCACATGATCTGCTGCCCTCTGGTTTTTATGTGTGTTTGTCAGATGTTTTTATCACATACAGAAATATAATTGCATTCATATTATGAGTAACAGAAGCTTATATTGACAGTTAGAATGAGTTAATGCAGCAAGTCAATATTTGCAGTGTTGACCCTTCTTCTTCAGGACCTCTGCAGTTCTCCCTGGCATGCTCTCAATCAACGTCTGGACCAAATCCTGACTGATAGCAGTCCATTCTTGCAGAATCAATGCTTTAATTTTGTCTGAATTTGTTGGTTTTTGTTTGTCCACCCATCTCTTGATGATTGACCACAAGTTCTCAATGGGATTAAGATCTGGGGAGTTTCCAGGCCATGGACCCAAAATCTCTATGTTTTGTTCCCTGAGCCATTTAGTTATCACCTTTGCTTTATGGCAAGGTGCTCCATCATGCTGGAAAAGGCATTGTTGAGCGCCAAACTGCTCTTGGACGGTTGGGAGACGTTGCTCTTGGAGGACATTCTGGTACCATTCTTTATTCATGGCTGTGTTTTTAGGCAAGACTGTGAGAGAGCCGATTCCCTTGGCTGAGAAGCAACCCCACACATGAATGGTTTCAGGATGCTTTACAGTTGGCATGAGACAAGACTGGTGGTAGCGCTCACCTCTTCTTCTCCGAATAAGCTGTTTTCCAGATGTTCCAAACAATCGAAAAGGGGATTCATCAGAGAAAATGACTTTACCCCAGTCCTCAGCAGTCCACTCCCTGTACCTTTTGCAGAATATCGGTCTGTCCCTGATGTTTTTTCTGGAGAGAAGTGGCTTCTTTGCTGCCCTCCTTGAGACCAGGCCTTGCTCCAAGAGTCTCCGCCTCACAGTGCGTGCAGATGCACTCACACCTGCCTGCTGCCATTCCTCAGCAAGCTCTGCACTGCCGGTAGCCCGATCCCGCAGCTGAAACACTTTTAAGAGACGGTCCTGCCGCTTGCTGGTCTTTCTTGGGCGCCCTGGAGCCTTTTTGGCACCAATGGAACCTCTCTCCTTGAAGTTCTTGATGATGCGATAGATTGTTGACTGAGGTGCAATCTTTCTAGCTGCAATACTCTTCCCAGTTAGGCCATTTTTGTGCAGTGCAATGATGACTGCACGTGTTTCTTTAGAGATAACCATGGTTAACAGAAGAGAAACAATGATGGCAAGCACCAGCCTCCTTTTAAAGTGTCCAGTGGTGTCCTTCTTACTTAATCGTGACAGATTGATCTCCAGCCCTGTCCTCATCAACACCCACACCTGTGTTAATGGAGCAATCACTGAAACGATGTTAGGTCCTTTTAAGGCAGGGCTGCAATGATGTTGAAATGTGTTTTGGGGGATAAAGTTCATTTTCTAGGCAAATATTGACTTTGCAAGTAATTGCTGTTAAGCTGATCACTCTTTATAACATTCTAGAGTATATGCAAATTGCCATTAGAAAAACTGTAGCGGTAGAATTTGTAAAAATTAATATTTGTATCATTCTCAAAACTTTTGGCCATGACTGTATGTGCTAGCCTAAAAATAATGATACTGTTACAATGTATTCAAAAGAATTGCAAAGAGCGAATGCCCTTTAGGCATTTATGCTTTAACATTGGTGACACTTGCTTACCTTTACTTTATATAATAGCTAAAAGCTTGCCAGTGTTTCTCCGCTGTTTTCAGTCTGTTATATTCTGTTTTGCTGAGACGGCACAGCTTTTTAGAAAGGTTATATTTTGGCACAACCCGTCAGTTGCTATGGTGATGTAAACCAAGCAGCAGTGCCCACAATATAGCAATTTCAAAAAACACCCACTCTAATGAGCAATCTCCTTTAAAGACGGGTCTGCCCTCCTACCAGCACAGGGGATCTTAGACTTGGCCACATAGAACATTTGAGCTTTAGTGTGTGGGAGCTCTATAGAGATTTGTTTATGAGGTTAGCTACATTGTAGAAGAATGTAAATCGAGAAGAATGTAAAAATGGAGAACAGCCATTGTTGGGCTGTAAATGAGCAACCTTATGTAACACTTTTAAATGGGTTGAAAAAAAGGTCTAGTTTTTAGTCTACAGTAGAAACAGGAACGCTGTTGTCCATTGGTTGTGTCTGGTATTGAGGATTAGGGGCATTAAAGTAAATGAGGCTGAGCTGCAAAATCCCACAGACGAGTTTTTTAGAGAAAAGAATCCTTTATTGTGCTTATCTTAAGATGAACCGGTTTTAGAAATGAATGTCTAATATTAATATCTCCATAGAATGCAAAGGTGTCCAACAATAGCCTGATATTGATGTAGCATATTATATACTAACAATTAATAATACATACTGTATGTCATTATTTATCTGCACAATGTATGCAGGGGTGGACTGGCCATATACGTTACAGGGAAGATTCCCGGCTGGCTGCTTATTTTGGTAGAGTGGGTTGTCTGGCCTGCCTTCTGACCCCATATATAAATCCTATTTATAATTTATTCTTCCTCCATAAAATCTTCGAATAGTTCAGCCAGAATTCTAACCCCTTTCCACATAGAAGACGTGCATGAAGTATAAATCGTGATGAGCACTCCGCACTCTCTGCCCAGTGACCCCCACTGACCTTCTGTAGAGATAGCATCTCTCCTTGACCTGTGAGTGGGACACAGCACCTCTGTCCCTAATGCAGCTGCCTTTTGGACACTTTTAGTGTTTCACCTTAAGATCTGGTCTATGGTGAGTTTTGCTGATATGAAGGGGAAGAAGGGCTTGAACGTGTAAAATTAAGTTCTCTGGGGCATTGTATATTATTAGTGTACTGTAAGGCTTGTAAATGTGAATGACGCGTGAGACTGTACAGGTGTCCTATATGTTTCACCGACTGAGTGAATGGGGCCATATACATATTTAAGTGCTGCTGCAATGTTAACGTACACAATATGATCATGTGTATTATGGGAAATATTATCCATTGACTTGTCATAGACTTTCGCACACATTAAGAAATATTATTTTTTAAGTAATAATACTGCATTTAAGCTTCTACATTAGTCACCACGCTGAGGTTTTACTGACCTGGACTCACGTTCCTATTGGCATACCAAATCACATGTATTGAGGTTACATTCACAAGATTACACCCTGTTTTCTACTCTTGCAGGCTTGGACAGTACACAGATGCATAGTTGTAACTTTGAATTTCAACTTTTCTCCTGTAGGAGGCGCAAAGCTTTAACCGTTACAGTACATAGCTTCAGTCTGAAACACAACCTGGTGGTTACAGACGGACTCTCATAGTCTTACAGATGTGTCCCTTGCAGTTCATTATACAGTGCATTTTGCATACCTACTCAGGTTTGCCCCGTATTCCACCAATTTATCCCAAATATTACATGGGGACACTTTTTTTTTTTTTTTTTTTTATGGTATTCTATCTTGGTACTACAGTATGTGGTACTTGTTGTTATGTTAAAAATTAGAGACACATATCACTATAATATAGGAGTTATGGCTACCTGTGACAGTAAGAACACCACCTATAGTGTTCACTCAATAGTACTAATTGAAAGTGTGAAACTAGCACAAGTAGTAACAGAAAAGGATATATAATTTTATTGATATTTGGAGGCTAATAATAATAATCAATGTATCTAATACCAGTGATGATAAGCATTATCACTAATAAGCATTATAAGCCATCTGTTTGTAACGATTTTCATCCATTTTTTTGCATCTGTAAAACTGGTTAATCTAAACCTGATGTGAATGGTCCCTAATGCATGTTCATGAGTAATGTCACAATGTGATGTGTATTGGAGATGTCTTTGCTCCTTGCCATAGCTGTAGTTCTTATAGAATTTATAAAGCAGTGCTAGTATTATACAGGTGCATCTCAATAAATTAGAATATTTTTGAAACGTTCAGTAATTCAGTAATACAATCCATAATCAGCGTCTTCCATGATTGTGTGTCCTACTGAACCAGACTGAGGGACCATTTAAAGGCTTAGGAAACCTTGGCAGGTGACACTGAATTTACAATACTGAACTTTTTTACAATATTCTAATGTTCTTAGATTTGGGTTTTCATTACCTGTAATCCATAATCAACATTTACAGAAATAAAACACCTGAAATAGAACACTCTGTGTGTAAAGAATCTAGAAAATATAGGAGGTCACTTTTTTTTAATATAATTACTGAAATAAATAGACGTTTCAAAGATATTCTAATTTATTGAGATGTACCTGTAGTGTGCATTACAGGAGTACAGCACCATTCTATACGTAAATGTCTCTAAAACAAATGATAAACTAATTTCTCTTAAATGAGTTGTTTTGTGAATAGTATGTCCTATTAGCACACATGAATGTCAGAGAAGGGATTCCTGCTCAGGACCCATGCACAGTGGAGTGCCATGTATTGCTGTTTTTTTACGTATGGCTGGCATGTACTACTACAAACAGTACTGGGCAAAAGTTTTAGGCAGTTGTTACATAGTAGATGAGGTTGGGTGAAGACAGCAGTCCATCAAGTCCAAAATATAACCCTACAGTGTTGACCTGGAGGAAGCCAAAAAACCCCATGAGGCTTATGCCATTTGCCCCATTTCAGGGGGAAAAAAATTCCTTCCCGACAAAAACAATGTTAAAACAATGCTGCATAAAAAGGGTTAACAAAATGAAGTGCTGCGGAATATGTTGGCGCTATATAAATTTATTATTATTATTATTATTATTATTATTATGTTAATGAACAAAAAAGAAATCTAAATCCCATCAATATTAAGTGTGACTTTTGCCTTTCCACAAATTCTTCTAGGTACACTTGTAGACAGTTTTTAAATGAACTCAGTAGAGAGGCTGTTCCAATCATCTTGGAGAACTAAGCCCAGATCTTCTGTGGATGTAGGCTTGCTCCAATCTGTCTGCCTCTTCATGTAATCCCAGACAGACTGGATGATGTTGAAATCAGGGCTCTGTGGGGGCCATATCATCACTTCTAGAACTCTTTTTGTTCTTCTTTAAGTTGAAGATGGTTCTTAATGACATTATCTGTATGTTTGGGGTTGTTGTCCTGCAGCAGAATAAATTTGGAGCTAGTCAGATGCCTCCCAGATAGTATTACATAATGGATAAATATCTACCTGTATTTATAAGAATTTAGGACACCATTCATCCTGGCCAAATACCCAACTCCATTTCCTAAAATACAGCCTAAAACTTGAAAGGAACCTCCACTATGCTTCACTATTGCCTGCAAACATTCATTTATTAGATCTCCCTCCAGTCCTTCTGTTACAGCTAAATAATTCAAGTTTTGACTCCTTTGTCCGTGTGTTTTTTTTGTTTTTTTTTCCCTGTACCACAGTTACTATATTTATTCTGCATAGTTGAGTTGCTTGGCCTTGTTTCAATGTCAAATGTATGGCTTTTTGGCTGCAGTTCCTCCAAGAAGATTACTTCTGGTCAGACTTCTCCAAGCAGTAGATGTGTGTACTTGGGTCCCAATGGTTTCTGCCAGTTCTGAGCTGATGGCAATGCTGGTCTGATCTTGCAGGGAAATAAGCAAGATGTGTCTTTCCTCTGTTGTTGTTTCCTTTACTGACAACTGTGTCTACAATCCTTAATGTTGCCCGTTTCTTGGTGCTTCTTGAAAAGAGCTGGAATAACACATCTTGAAACCCCAGTCTGCTTTGAATTCTTTGCCTGGGAGAGATCTTGCTGATGCAGTAGAATTACCCTGTGTCTTGTTGCTGGCCTCAGTCTTGCTGTGGTGTATGACCTGTGATATGAAACAATCTTCCACATCCTCCCCTTTGTAGTAGAGTTTGGTTCTTCCTTACCCCCTTTTAAGCCTCCTTTTATAGCTTTTTACAATTAATAACCTACATATGAAAATAATGATCATTATTACTTGATTATTGAATATTCTTGGACAACCATACACCTTATTATAATCCAGCAAACATCCTGACTTTGTGCAAGTGAACCTGGAAGAACTGATTCTGTTTTGAAGGCCAAGTCTGGTCAGACCCAAATATTGATTTGATTGTGAATTTTCTTTTGTTCATTTATTTTATATTTTATCAGACAAACTATTATCAATTCTATATTTAAAAGATTCTTATTTTCAGCATTTTCCATACCTGTCACCTGCCTAAAAGGTTTGCACAAAAATCTGCCTGGAGGCAGCCAATCCTGATAACAGCTATTTCTGATGCCAAACTCGTAGCAATGAGCAAATTGTGGGGCAGCTTCAGTGTACAAGGGGTCAATTCATTAAACTTTTAACTTTGTAGTGTCTGACAAATATAATCTTTAAAAGAACATAACGTTTTCCCTAAAGCTCTTTATCTGTAACTTAGTTTTATGTGTTTTAGAAAAGAAAGTTCCAATTATCATCTTAAAGGTCAAAGATGGAAATTGGTGATTTAAGTAGATACAATGTACCCAGTCAGTAAGCACTAAGCGTTTCTACTCCAAGTTACAGAAGGAATTATAGCTTTACTTTAGGTAATGTTTTACAAGAAAAATATGTTATGGAAAATGCTACATCTTTAAATTGAGATATAGATATTGTGACAGCTTAGGGGAATTACACTCAAAATGGCGGCTTGTCCTGGTCCGGACAGCGGTGGTTCGTGGTACTGGGCGCCGGAAAGATAGCTTTCAGACGGTCCAAGTGTAAAATAAACGTGGCTTTATTCAGCTTAACTGCAACATAACAAAAACAACAAAAAACCTATGCCACAGTTAGAGCCTAACTCACTCCTTGAGTCCCTAACTAGCCTCTGGGGGGGCAATAAGAGCTTGACTTAGTCTCTGTAAGTCCTCTCTGGATCCAGCCCTCTTGGACAGAGCCTCTCTCTCTGTCCTCGCTGGTCCTGACTATTGCTCTGCTCCAGCAACAGTCCCCTGTAGACCCGAGCACTTCTGGCACAGACCGTCTATCTGTCCAGGTTGGTCCACCATTTCCTGCTCCAAGCAGGTTTCTCCAGCCTTCTGGAGATACACTCCCCCCTCAAAGGCATGGCTGAGAGCCTTTTCAGGGCTGGGCCTGGGTCGCTCAACAGCGCGCTCTGGCTCACATACTCACAATATATAGATAGATAGATAGATAGATAGATATATATATATTATATATTATTTTTTTTTTTTTTTTTTACATGATTAGAGTATCTGTTCCATCTGAAACTCTATATTGTAATGTAAGATGGACACTTGGATACCAGTTGTCATTGACTACATGCACTAATGCCTCCTATCTGTACTGCCAACTCAAATTCAATATGATGCAGGATAATGAGGCAGTGCATCATTAGTGCTCCACCTGGTGGCCATATGGAAACTTCCCATTCACATACGCTGCCAGAAAAATGTTAGCACTTTGTGTGATTTTGGTGCAGAATCCATAGGATTTGAACATGGAATAACAAGACATTAGATATTGGATCCATAAATTAAATGTAGAGATGAGCGAAACTTCAAGGTTCTGTATCAATGGTTAAGACCAAAAGTTTGATTGTTTTGAGCGGGTTTCTTCCCACATAAATTGCTTGTGTATATAAATTGATTTTAAAAAAATTGTGTATGACACTTGGAGGGCTGCTTGGACTCTATCTAACCCCTTTCTAGCTCTAATGTCAAAGTGGAAGCAACAGATATAGTTATAGGTAGATGCATGGTAGCCCATGGTGACAAACAACCTGTTGAAAAACCCTGCACTGATTTTTTTTTTTTTTTTTTTTTTTTTACAATTTTACAGTGGTGTTTGTGTGTGTTTGGCAAGGTTAAAAAAAAAAACAGCCCAAATTTTCCAGAACCACTTTAAGGCTAAGGCTCCTTGTAGTAGAGTTTTCCTTAGCAGACTTTCTAGCTATAGGGCAGGTATAATTGACATGCTGCAACTTACAAAAACGCAACGGTTTTAGGAATCGCAGCATTTCCACTGTGCATATTTTTCTGCAATGTGGGGATGGGACATGGGTATATAACTTCACTGGCAAGGTTTAAAAAAAAAAAAAAAGCAAATTTAGCCAATACGTGCTTCTAGTCTTCACTGACCAATAGTCCTTCATGATTGGTTGTTACTTGTCTTGAGGGCAGCTTGTAAAACATTATAGGGAAACCTGCCTGATCCCTGAGGTCATGTGATTCTTCTTCCCTACTTTCTCCATGCTCCATCTCCTACCCCGTTCATGCAAATCGAACTGGAAAAAGTTTGTGTTTGAGCCCAAGGTTTTAGGAAAGTTCAGGCTAAACCTGGTTCATTCCAAACTAGTTTGCTCAGATGGACTTTAAAAGATATTATGGTCTGTGCCTTCATAGTGAACGAGAATACTTGTGGGAAATTTATACATCAATGTCATACCACGGATTGTATATGAAAGAGGGACAGATGCTTTGTGTGTTTTATGTGCCAATCTAAGTTTAACTAGGGCACATTATTATCTTTTTATAGCATTGATACAAGCAGAACATCAAAGTGGTTTTTTATATCAAAAGATTGCTAGCATCTAACGGTCACCTAACTACACACATCTGAAGTCATTTCCCAGTAATTTGCATATCTAGTTGATGTGAAGTGGCTTTGATCCACATTCACAAAAGTTACTTTTACATTGGTGTCCAGATAATAAATGTATTTCACAATTGGTAAAATTAACCCGATCTGCCCGGTTTTTCTGTTCAAGTCATTCTAATATTTGCTTGGGATGGTTCGACAGCTGAAGATATTAGAACAGGGTGAATATAAAATCTTGATAATGAAACGTTAAAGCACAGAGCTTGGGTTTTGTGATTCTGCTGTGGTCATGACCAACAAGGATATTTGACATTCAGCTTACATTTATTTTTTTTTTTTACCTTGGCTCCTATAGGTACATAGACAGCGATCAATATTGTCTACCATCCTATTAATAAATTAAACAAAGCCCCATATAAGAGTGTTAAAGGGAAATTGCATACTAAACTTTTTTTTTTTTTTTTTTTTTTGTTAAACCAAAATCACTTTTTTTTTTTTTTTTTTAATCACTATAGACTGAGGTTCATTTTTTGTGACTATTTCTCAGCTTTGCTGTGTAGATTGGGGCATCTCGTTAGAGGGCTCTATTATACTGGTGTTTGGGGAAGCCCTATCTGCTTAAAAAAGCGGTTACCAGTGGAAACCCGCAGACCCCATAGACTATAATGGGGTCTGCTGGGTTTTCGCCCGGTTTCTGCAGGTAACCGCTTTTTTTTAAGCGGATTAGGTTTCACCCGAACGCAGGTGTGAACCTAGCGTCAGATAAGACAGTGTGCATCTCTCCTCTCACTCCTTTCGTCCTCGGGTGAAGATCTCATTTCCTATAAATGGCTTTTAGTCTATATTAAATAATTTACTTGGCTACAATACTATGGGTTTAGTCGTGAAAATCCTCCTGACAGATTCCCTTTAAACATATTTTGAAGAATTTCTGATTTTGTTTTTGTTTTTTAAATTTTCCATGTGAAAAAAAACTATATATAAAAAAAAAACACTATATATATATATATATATATATATATATATATATATATATATATATATATATTGTGACAACTTGGGGAATTAGACTCAAAATGGCGGCAGACTCCTGGTCCGGACAGCGGTGGTTCATGGTACTGGGCGCAGGAAAGATAGCTTTCAGACGGTCCAAGCGTAAAATAATACTGGCTTTATTCAGCTTAACTGCAACATAGCAAAACAACAAAAAACCTAGACCACAGTTAGGGTCCTAACTCACTCCTTGAGCCCCTAACTGTCCTGACTATTGTTCAGCTCCAGCAACAGTTCCCTGTGGACCCCAGCCCTTCTGGGACAGAGCCTCTCCCTCTGTCCTTAGCTGGTCCACCATCTCCTGCTTCCTGCAGGATACTCCAGCCCCTCTGGAGTTACGCAACCACCCAAAGGCGTGGCTGAGAGCCTTTTCTGGCCTGGCCTGGGTCGCTCAACAGCGCCCTCTGGTTCACATACTTACTTACACTGTGTGTGTGTATGTATGTGTGTGTGTGTGTGTGGAATATATATATATATATATATATATATATATATATATATATATATATATACTACAGTGCCTTGCGAAAGTATTCGGCCCCCTTGAACTTTTCAACCTTTTGCCACATTTCAGGCTTCAAACATAAGGATGTAAAATTTACATTTTTTGGTGAAGAATCAACAAGTGGGACACAATCGTGAAGTGGAACAAAATTTATTGGATATTTTAAACGTTTGTAAAAAATAAAAAACTGAAAAGTGGGGTGTGCCAAAATATTCAGCCCCCTTAAGTTAATACTTTGTAGTGCCATCTTTTGCTGCGATTACAGCTGCAAGTTGCTTGGGGTATGTCTCTATCAGTTTTGCACATCGAGAGACTGAAATTCTTGCCCATTCTTCCTTGGAAAACACAGATTCTCCACAGATTCTCGATTGGATTCAGGTCTGGACTTTGACTTGGCCATTCTAACACCTGGATACGTTTATTTGTGAACCATTCCATTATAGATTTTGCTTTGTTTGGGATCATTGTCTTTTTGGAAGATAAATCTCCGTCCCAATCTCAGGTCTTTTGCAGACTCCAACAGGTTTTCTTCCAGAATGGTCCTGTATTTGGCTCCATCCATCTTCCCATCAATTTTAACCATCTTCCTTGTCCCTGCTGAAGAAAAGCAGGCCCAAACCATGATGCTGCCACCACCATGTTTGACAGTGGGGATGGTGTGTTCAGGGTGATGAGCTGTGTTGCTTTTACGTCAAACATATCGTTTTGCATTGTGGCCAAAAAGTTCCATTTTGGTTTCATCTGACCAGAGCTCCTTCTTCCACATGCTTGGTGTGTCTCCCAGGTGGCTTGTGGCAAACTTTAAACGAAACTTTTTATGGATATCTTTGAGAAATGGCTTTCTTCTTGCCACTCTTCCATAAAGGTCAGATTTGTGCAGTGTACGACTGATTGTTGTCCTATGGACAGACTCTCCCACCTCAGCTGTAGATCTCTGCAGTTCATCCAGAGCGATCATGGGCCTCTTGGCTGCATCTCTGATCAGTCTTCTCCTTGTTTGAGATGAAAGTTTAGAGGGACGGCCAGGTCTTGGAAGGAGTATCAGACCACTGCAAATCTACCATTTCAATATGATCACTTGCACAGTGCTCCTTGGGATGTTTAAAGATTGGGAAATCATTTTGTATCCAAATCCGGCTTTAAACTTCTCCACAACAGTATCACGGACCTGCCTGGTGTGTTCCTTGGTCTTCATGATGCTCTCTGTGCTTTAAACAGAACCCTGAGACTATCACAGAGCAGGTGCATTGATACAGAGACTTGATTACACACAGGTGGATTATATTTATCATCATCAGTCATTTAGGACAACATTGGATCATTCAGAGATCCTCACTGAACTTCTGGAGTGAGTTTGCTGCACTGAAAGTAAAGGGGCCGAATAATATTGAACGCCCCACTTTTCAGTTCTTTATTTTTTACAAAAGTTTAAAATAACCAATAAATTTCATTCCACTTCACAATTGTGTCCCACTTGTTGTTTGTTCACCAAAAAAATTAAAATTTTATATCTTTATATTAGAAGCCTGAAATGTGGCAAAAGGTTGAAAAGTTCAAGGGGGCCGAATACTTTCACAAGGCACTGTGTGTGTGTGTGTGTGTGTGTGTGTGTGTGTGTGTGTGTGATATATATATATATATATATATATATATATATATATATATATATATATAATCTTAATATTAAGCTGACACTTCCTACTTGTTCGTGTTGTTGTTGTGTTGTGTTTTTTTTTTTTTTTTTTTTTTTTCTCATCAGTCCCCTCATTATCAGGGCATACAAGATCATGATAGATATCATTTACATATAGCTAAGACTCAGACAACCATTCACAATATGTGATAGCTTATCTATTCTTCGTCCCTGACCAATGACTCCTGCACAGATCACAGACTACGTCTAGAAAACTTTCCCATAGACCTCAATAATCATCTTAAGAATATTGTGTCTATGGTCCATGTATCTGCTGTAAAGCATATCTATAAATGCTGTGAACATCAGCACAGGCAAGGTGCCTGCCCCATAATCCTATACAGAAAATGGAATAAAACAATTGACAATCAGAAAATTAAAAACAGATTACAAAAAAGTACTATAATATATCACTCCATTTTTAATGAATAAAAATATAATATGTGATCCGTTCCCTCTAACTTAAGTATTTTTCCCCAGCTCAAGAGATGACACAAGAGGTGCAGACTGGGCTCAGATGACCGACGCTTATTGAGGCTTATATTAGTGTTGAACCCATTGGTTGCACAACTAGACCAGGTTGGCGCCATGGATTGGTTTAGCCTTTTCCAGACAATATTCCACAGCCACATACCCTTCTGTACTATCTGTATAGACCATGCAGGATGGAAGAAAAAAACTTTAAAAATTTAAAAAAAAATGTGTTATTTCTCCTCTACAGACTTAATAAAATGCATGAGACTTTTCCTTTTCCACATTGTTTCTTTCACTACAGTAGAAGGAGCTATCCCAGGAGAACCCCAAAGACCACAGCCATATGTTGCATTGTTTGCTGATGAAGATTTTTCACACGGTGAACCTAATTAATGACCTTATGGCTCTCCGCTAGAAATCTAGGAGCGTGGATGCCGCCATGGGACATTCACTAGGCATCCATTGGTTTCTCTGTTCCGTACCCAAGTGCAATCTGTGTCGTAGCAGCTTTTTCTCCACAAGCTTTTACTGGCTATGGTAATTGATACGCTGCTCTATGACAGCTCCAGTGACATACCAACAATTAATACACAACTTCTCCTTGGCAGTCAATACTGTAAAATCTAATAGACTGTAAAAGTCAAAAGTTAACTATAGCTGTCAAAATGGATCATGTCAACTTTCAATGGCAATTCTGTTAAAAGGCAACATCCGGACGGTTTTCTACTCCTGAAAATTGATACACAAAAAGTCATCTCTTCCATCCTAATAAATGACATAATTATCGCGGAGACTCCCAAGATGACGGCACGCCGTATGAGTTAACATTTTACACCTTGGCCACTTGTGATAGTAGTTGTAGCGTGTACTGGAAGTCAATAGAAATGGTTGATGTGTGATAGAGTATCTTAGATTTCTCTTCCTTCGGGGATACTTTGTAATCATTCAGAGGTGAATTAATTTAATTGACTTGCTCTGTAATTATCTCACGTTTTTTTTCTCGGAGTAATTAAAAAGCGTGAGGTGTACATGAGCTGGTTAAGAAAAGGTAAGCTGTGGAAAACATAGTCATTTCCATGCCAACAGAGCCGAGGTGTGATTTTAGATATTTCATAGCTTAACTGTTAATTGGCTAATAAATACATCTGCTTGTTATGGGCGGCAGCGAAGAGTATTCTGGTAATGAGTACTGTGTCTGGATTTGCCCTGGTAAGGAAAACTTCAGGGAGCTTGAAGGTAAGCCATTTATTTGTAGGGGGATCTACTTGGCCTGTGGATGGCATAGTGTCATAACACAGTAGGAAACTGTTGTAATGTACGGAACAAGAAATATTTCTATCCACTTTAGAGTCTGCTAGCACATTTCGCACTACGACTCTTACTAACACTGCTGAATAGGTGACATAAAAACAAGTGAAAACACCCCTATGGTGGCATTAATAGTGGTGGGTTAGCTGGAAAAATAACTTTAATCCAGCATCGTGCTGTGGTGGCAAGTGGTGCGTTGAAATGTGCCAAGCCATGGAAATTTCCAGGCTTCATCAGTATTACGCCCATGTGCTTGGTGCTATACACTATTGTCGTGTTGGCTCGGGAGACTGTAGATGTTGGTGGTTATGGGCAGTTAGGAGTGTGAGTCATGGAGGCAACATCCCTCAGTGACATGGGATACCCCCAGTGGTTGCTCTGGTTTGGGGTCTACCAAAATTGCTGGGAATGACGGGAGGGACTGTGATGGTGTGGTGGCTGCCTGCTGGAGTAGATTGTGCTACTATACCGGACATTCCTTAGCAATGCCCAGCAGACACTTACCAGCAAGGCCCAAAATGAGGTTATAGTTTTCTATTTCTTCTCTGCTGCCACTACATGATGGGTTTTGTTTTTATGTGACCTATACAGTGTTAGTGGTTTAACAATGTTGTAAAGTATTCTTTTTCAAGTATAATTTGCTGTACATAAACCTTTCACCACCACCATTAGCAGCTCCCATTCTAGAATAGGAGCTGCTTCACTGATCCCTACTCACCTCCTGCTGTTCCTAGCAATTGGTGCTGATTGTTTCAGCACTCAATATGCTAATTATCTGTAGTGCTAGGTGGGTGGTCCTGGGCTGTCTACTGCAGCCAGGGACTGTCCACCTGACAGAGCCTAATAAACAAACCTATTCGGTGCTGAAACTATCAGCAACTGCATCAGAATCAGTACTGTTGTGATTATTGAAAAAAATGCAAAAAGTTGCAGAAATCAGCTGATTCGGCTGCTGAAAGCCGTATTAAAGGCATACTATACAGCCGGAAGCAGCTCTGCTCTTATTAAAGTGAATAGGAGCAGAACGCAATTCCCTAGTTCTACAGTATACAGCTTCTGGCTCCATAGATATGATATAATTCTAAAAATATGGCAGAGCTAAGCCCTCTTGATCAGTTGGTAAATATAGTCATGCCAACTTCATCTTCACCTGATGTGTTCAAGGGCTGTATCTGGTATTGCAGCTTGGTACCATGGAAATCAATAATTCACTGGAGTAAGACCAGTCATGCCTCACCATCAAACCCTTATGGTGATTTATATATTTACAGTGTTGTAATAAAACATGAATTCAGGAGTAACGCAATGGTATGTACCCACCAGTGCTTGTCGTCTCCCAGCAGGCATGGCATCCATGTTGCCTATTCCCTGGTTTCTCATCCAAGTACACTTCCTAAAGGCTCCTGCTGGGTCTGCTCATAGGGTGGGCACAAGCTTCCTTCCTACTACTTTAAACAACCAGTAAATGTTCCCCAACCTATCTCTTTCAGTTTGCAGGTAAATTTTTTTTTTTTTTTTGTGTGTACTGCTTTATTTATTCTTGAGACCTCCGGTTATTGACCCTGGCCTGTTCCAGACCATTGTACCCATGTTGCAAGCCCTGACCTCTTGCCTGTTTACACACTATTGAACCTGTGCTGCCATCCTTGATCTCTGTCTGTACTCCTATTCTGCTTTTGCCTGATTCTTTGGTGCACTGCACCATAATCATTGGTTATCACCAACACCAGGACTACTCCAATAGGTTGCAGTCTGGTGGTCTCTCTGCAGTCCATATCATTCAGAATTTTTTCAGCTTCCCACTAAATCATACAGAATAATAAATTGTACTATTACGAAGTACAATTTGTCCTGCAAAAAGTAAGCCCCATATGACTCTGTGAACAGAAAAATAAAAAACTTTTGACTTTTGGATGGTGGGGAGTAAAAAACAAAAATGGGAAAAGCGTACTATGTAGCAATAGTTACACAGTAATAAAAGGTAGAGTAGTGTTTGTCAATGGCACACCACCTGGGCACTGAAAGGGGATGCTGGGTTGGGCGCTTTGAGGGCTAAAGACAATAAAGGTACCCTTAAAAAGCAGCTCTTTTTAAAAACTATGTACAGTAAGAGATCTATTGTAACGATTCTCTGGATGAATGTGCATTTTAGTAGTTGCTCAATATGGAAACTATTGCTGAAGTAGAAATCTGAATCGGGAGACTGCATGCTGCTATTTTGATGGGATATTTTATTGCCCTGGAACCTTACTGTTTGAGAAAATTTTATTTATTTTTTTTTTTAAAGGTCTTTTTATGGTCTTTAAAGGTAACAGCAACTTTAATAAAAAAATGCAATCCGTTAAAAGCGTCATAAATATTGAAAAAGCACTAAAAAAACTGCAGGTGTAGATTTCATCCCCACAGCCAAACACCACATGGCAAAATCATTATTACCCCAAATTGCTACTCTTTTGCAATGCAGCCAGGGTATACACAAAGGGGTCTCCTTATTTGACCCAGACCCATCACCACTTTCCTGAATGATGATGATTTTCATTATCATCATCAATAGGAGAATAACAACTCATTGGTTATCGGATACTGATGGAAGAGGTCATAATTTACCAGCCTGGGCCAGAGAGTAAGTGGAGAGTCCAATTTTCAGTACCTGCCTCTCTTGGGACTCCTGATCCTTCTGTGCATCGGCATGCCTCTGATGTAATGTACGTTGACACCAGGACAAGAGAAGGTGTGGTGAGTCCTCTGTTTCTCAGTGAAAAAATAAGGTTAGTGCCCACTTGGAGAATAATTTATACATAACCTAACAGGACCCATCATTGGATAGATTTCAAGAAAAAAACAAAAACTCCAAATTGTTCAGTGGCACAGCAATGCTCCGTTATTTAGCATATACTCGGTGACAGGTCCTCTAAGAAGTTCACGGAATCTTTGTTATATTTAAGCTCTCAAACACCTCCAGAGAAACACTCCTGACACCATTCAAAATGTTGGCTTATATTCATTTGCTGTTGTTTTTTCTGTCTGCTTTAAAGGTCATTACACTACAGAGATATTTCTAAAATTAAGCTCCAATCTCACAAAATAGTTGCTGTAGTAACAGAGGTTAGGTGATGTCTTCCTTTGGATTACCAGAGGCTACCGTGTGTGGAACATTTTAATTATTCTTCAAGACAAACACCATAGCATTCAGCATAGTGATGGTGTACGGTCTGAAATCAGCAGTCTAAATAGATTTTATATTTGTTTTTGGGTGACATGGGTGATAACTAATATGCCAAGCGGGTGTAAGCGCACACCCGCGCATTGCTTTAAAAATCCATTCAAATGAATGGGTTTTTAACCAATGCGTCGCTAACCTGTCGCTATCCAATGCCAATCCCGTTCGCCGAGATTTTCACTCAGATTGGTCAACGGCCGGACTGAAGCGCAGGTGTGAACCCACCCTTACTTGTCAGTTTTGCTGTATAGAATGTAATAGAATAAGCAGAGTCATTTCGCAATCTTACAGGATGAGATATTTAATGCCTGGTATATTTTACTGCCTGTAATGATGATGAGATAACTGTTGAAAATTGATCTATACAGAAAAGGAAGTGTCATTCTATTATGAAGCTAAAAGGCCAGAATGAAAATGGCAAGGTTTTAGAATTTTTCTTTTCTGTATAGATTGATATAATAATAATTTTTTTTTTTTTTTTTTTTTTTTTTTTGTGTTCAAAGTCACAAATTTCTTCAGTATAATGTGACATAGTGGCCCCTCCACACGGTGTTTATTGCAAAGATTGCAAAAATTTTGGGTTTAGCAGAACCCAAAATCTTTGGGATTCGCCACCCATGAACTGTTGGGTGGTATAATGATCAGGGGCCCAGGGGAGGTTACAGACACAAAAACCAGTGTTACTTACCTCTCCTGGGTTCCGTTGCAACTCCCTGCTCTCTTCAGCCATCTAAATAATGTGGATCAGGCCGGCGTCACAATTCATAATGACGCTGGTCTGACCAAAGTGACGTCTGTCACTTCACTAAAGAGGCACAAAGACAGCAGGGCGTTTCTCCGGAGCCCAGGAGAGGTAACACTGGTTTTTATGTTTGTCACCTCCCCTGGGCCTCCGATCATTATACTCTGGGGTCTGAAGAGACCACTGAGTATAATGATAGCCGTTTCGGTTTGGATGTGATCAGTCCAAATGGTACCGCCAGGCGAATACTGTTCGCCCAATAAATACTCTTGCCATGGGCCTTACTTACTGATCCCTACTCCTGCTCATGGCCACCTCTGCTTCACCTTTTTCCCTCCAGGGTGTCCTGTGCATCCTATATGACGCCACTGGGACGCAGGGGCGCCCTAGAAGGTAGAAGGGGAAGCAGAGGCGGCCCTGAGCAGGAGCAGGGATTGGAAAGTAAATAGGGCCCATTAAGGTCATGGTAGTAATGCCACTGCTTTCTATCATACAGAGTAGCTAAGGCCTGGTTCACATCTGCGTTCGAGGAATCCGCTTGGGGAAAAAAAAGCGGTTTATATGGGAAACCCGCGGACCCCATAGACTATAATGGGGTTCGTGTGGTTTCCGCACGAAATATGCGCAGAGGAAAGTGCT
This sequence comes from Leptodactylus fallax, assembly GCA_947044405.1. Classification (NCBI taxonomy): domain Eukaryota; kingdom Metazoa; phylum Chordata; class Amphibia; order Anura; family Leptodactylidae; genus Leptodactylus; species Leptodactylus fallax. The sequence goes on along the minus strand of CAMRHE010000005.1, from coordinate 9,929,440 downwards.
GCTTGCTTTGTGCGGAAACCACCCGAACGCAGATGTGAACCGGGCCTAAGACTAACAAAACGAACATTTCCAGTACACTCATTTCTGCAAATAAGAACAGATACTCATTCAATTATCAATAAACAATGTAAGAAAACCAAAATATCAAATATAATTCTTTGTAAATATAAACAAAAAGGACCTCAAAATATGCTAAATGGTGCATTTTTCTAGCGTAAACTAAGACCGCTAAAAGGAGGTGTAAGGTTAGACTAGACAGTCTGAGTACCCATTATAGTGGGGTCTGTCAAGCTCCTTGTGTAACCACTATTACAGTGTTACAGCGGTCAGACTGTCCATTGTTCTGGTCCTCCGAAGGGCGACTCTAGTGTGAACCTAACGTAACCTTAAACTAATAAATACAGTGATGAAAAACAATTGGTAAGGAGGGGAAGTCCCCCCCCCCCCAAGTAAGAATGCCCCTGGAAGCCCCTGTTATTCTTCCATTATCCTGTACAAAACCACACAAAGGACACAAGCTTCTGTTCTTCATGGCCCCCGTGTACAATGCCTTGCGAAAGTATTCGGCCCCCTTGAACTTTTCAACCTTTTTGCCACGTTTCAGGCTTTAAACATAAGGATATAAAATTTTAATTTTTGGGTGAAGAATCAACAAGTGGGACACAATTGTGAAGTGGAACAAAATTTATTGGATATTTTAAACTTTTGGAAAAAATAAAAAACTGAAGTGGGGCGTGCCAAATTATTCGGCCCCCTTAAGTTAATACTTTTTAGCGCCACCTTTTGCTGCGATTACAGCTACAAGTCGCTTGGGGTATGTCTCTATCAGTTTTGCACATCGAGAGACTGAAATTCTTCCTTGGAAAACAGCTGGAGCTCAGTGAGGTTGGATGGAGAGCGTTAGTGAACAGCAGTTTTAAACTCTTTCCACAGATTCTCGATTGGATTCAGGTCTGGACTTTGACTTGGCCATTCTAACACCTGGATACGTTTATTTGTGAACCATTCCATTGTAGATTTTGCTTTGTTTGGGATCATTGTCTTGTTGGAAGATAAATCTCCGTCCCAGTCTCAGGTCTTTTGCAGACTCCAACAGGTTTTGTTCCAGAATGGTCCTGTATTTGGCTCCATCCATCTTCCCATCAATTTTAACGATCTTCCCTGTCCCTGCTGAAGAAAAGCAGGCCCAAACCATGATGCTGCCACCACCATGTTTGACAGTGGGGATGGTGTGTTCAGGGTGATGAGCTGTGTTGCTTTTACACCAAACATATCGTTTTGCATTGTGGCCAAAAAGTTCGATTTTGGTTTCATCTGACCAGAGCACCTTCTTCCACATATTTGGTGTGTCTCCCAGGTGGCTTGTGGAAAACTTTAAATGAGACTTTTTATGGATATCTTTGAGAAATGGCTTTCTTCTTGCCACTCTTCCATAAAGGCCAGATTTGTGCAGTGTACGACTGATTGTTGTCCTATGGACAGACTCTCCCACCTCAGCTGTAGATCTCTGCAGTTCATCCAGAGTGATCATGGGCCTCTTGGCTGCATCTCTGATCAGTCTTCTCCTTGTTGGAGATGAAAGTTTAGAGGGACGGCCGGGTCTTGGTAGATTTGCAGTGGTCTGATACTCCTTCCATTTCAATATGATCGCTTGCACAGTGCTCCTTGGGATATTTAAAGTTTGGGAAATCTTTTTGTATCCAAATCCGGCTTTAAACTTCTCCACAACAGTATCACGGACCTGCCTGGTGTGTTCCTTGGTCTTCATGATGCTCTCTGTGCTTTAAACAGAACCCTGAGACTATCACAGAGCAGGTGCATTTATACGGAGACTTGATTACACACATGTGGATTATATTTATCATCATCAGTCATTTAGGACAACATTGGATCATTCAGAGATCCTCACTGAACTTCTGGAGTGAGTTTGCTGCACTGAAAGTAAAGGGGCCGAATAATATTGCACGCCACACTTTTCAGTTTTTTTTTTTATTTTTTACAAAAATTTAAAATAACCAATAAATTTCGTTCCACTTCACAATTGTGTCCCACTTGTTGTTGATTCTTCACCAAAAAATTTAAATTTTATATCCTTATGTGTGAAGCCTGACATGTGGCAAAAGAATGAAAAGTTCAAGAGGGCCGAATACTTTCGCAAGGCACTGTATATTGTTCACTTACTGATACCCGCACACCAAGGGATTTTTTTTTTTTATTCTTGCTGTATTGTTTCTTGTAGCCTCTGTATAAGAGCCAATAAAAGTCAAATTAAAAATGACTGGGAACCTCTTCTATTTTAATGTGCTACAAAGTAGCCTTTAGACTGGATCCAGCATTGTGATTTTGTTCAGGCAGAAAGCCATCAGGGCTTATTTGTGTCTGCTATATTAACATGTGAGGTGGATGCATACAAATCACTATGGCACGGAGGTTTTTCTATGCAGTAGGGTTAGTCTGACACAGCAAAAACCTGAAGGACGATTAATATCTCCGAGGCAGACTCTTTTTAGCTTATTAAATCTCAAATTGGTCGATTGAAATGCATAAGAAATCACAAAATAAGACTGGAACAGACCGAGCACTGAATGTTTTTTCAACTTTCGGAAAACAAAATACTTCACATCAAGGTCTATCTGTAATACAGAGCTAGAATTCACATGCATTTATTACAGCATTAGTCAGGCCTAACCAAGTATTGATCCATCACTATAGCAATGCTAATGCCAATGTGTCATCCTTTTAGATTTAGAAATCTGAGCTAAGTATTACTAAATGGACAATAAATTTTTTGAGTAAGGAAGAGGTACGGATGGGGGTAAAAAAAATTAGAATCTGAAATACTAAACTGGTGTTTAAAGGAGCACAATCTGAAGGTAGAATGTTATGAAGCAGGAGGAGCCGAGCAGATTCCTATATCCTTTTGTAGAAAAATTCTGTATAATTGGAATTTTATCTATTGAAATCTCTGGTTTTTCTATATTGAGGAGTCAAGAAGGCGGTCCTATCAGTGATCAACAGCCTCCACTCTACGCCTGTGCAGAGATAGCTGTCGATCAATGAAGGGACCGCCTACTTGACTTCTCAGCCTAGAAACACCATTTCAGTACTTAATGAAAGGTTATATTGAATTTGCTTAGCTCCTTCTGATCTACATCATGAATGCTCACAGATTGGCCCATTCATGAAGCAGTTAGGGAACCAGTCACATGACAAATGCTGTCCATTTTACCATTTCAGGTTTTTGGTACATATGGTTTTGAAGGCTACCTTTTTTTGTTTTTATTATTGTTATTTATCTTTAAATTTGGGTTATTCAAAATTTTTTTTACATATTTTTATTTTTTTTTTCTTATCTGGATAAATGTAGAAGAAAAAAAAAGTGTGTGGTTTGTTTTTTGTTTTTTTTTTTTTTTTTTTTTTAGTTTTTTTAAATGGCACAAAATACTACTCCATTTTGTTATAAAACTATTTCGGCTCTCCATTAGGTGACAAATGATTTTGTGTTTCTGGGGGCCAGGTTCATGCTAGTGGTGTGCCTTGTGTGTGTGTGCACTTTTTTTTTTTTTTTTTTTTTTTTTTTTTTTTTACGTATTGTGTTTCCCTCCCCCCCATAACTTCATAATAGACCTTTGGATGGCATTTTAAAATTCCTCGTATAATTATCATCCCTACCTTCTCTCTGGGATGTCAGACTATCAATAAACCCAATTTCTTGTTGCTGTAGCTGCATAATCTTGTGCAGCTACTTAACTGTAGGAGCAACTGTAATGTTTATCGTTAGCAGTGGGCCCCCCTGACTGTAGAGCCCCTATGCAGCTACACAGTATGGCCATATTGTATGTCCACCTCCATATTGGAGAAGAAAAAAAATCATAGAAAGTAGAAAAAAGGTTCTAGGAAGCGAGAGATGAACCCTATATCACTGATAAACCTATTCATTGCAAACATCAAGTACTTGGAACCAGACCTTGTCAAATATACTTCACATCTATCAAAACTAATAGCAGAGCATCTTCCCTTTTTATTATGTGCTAATGCATTTTGTGTCATACAAATGTGTTTTTTTTTTTTTTCTTGTGTAGATTTTAAAATCTAACATGGCCATGGAGGAAATCCAGCTTTAGGTCTTTTGTTCATATTTCTAAATGCCAAGCCATGTTCAGTGTATCTGGACCACAGCGATAAGCCCAGTGGAGCAAGTACGGCTGTTTTCAGTGTAAGCATTTATTCTGCTTAGCGACGGTGTTCTATTGGGTATTGTAAGGCTTGTTCTGCACGTTCATTATTAATATTCCAAGCATGTTTTTCATGCAGCCACCTAACTAGGCTCAAGAACCTCTGTAGTGGCAAATCCCCACTCCTAGAGATAAAAGCAACATCATGTCAATGTATGATGTGTTTGCCTTCTGTTCTTGGTGCTCCCATTTATGTTTGGTGGACCATACTGTGTAAATGTCAACTTCGATAATGAAATATTTTCTACAAGGACTTTACCAATGTACATACAGTAGTTTTATCCTTGGAGGATTCAACTTGTGAAGTCACGTCCGCTGTACAGTATTCACCATAAAGCTGCAAAACTCTATTATAATGTCCATGTTGCTACCACTATAACACCACAATGTGTTGCCTTTATTAAATTTATACCCCTTAGGCCACAGAAAATGACTGATCAAAAGACCTATGTACACAATTACATTTTAAATAAACTTAAATTAAATAAAACATCATCCCTCTATATGTCACACCCAATATTTCCCTCTTATGACCAAAGCAAGAGTACATTAGAGGTAAAATGGATTGGTAATAAATAAAATTGGAGGAGTTAATTAGGAATTAGGATAGTGAATGTCTAAGCCAAGAGCCAGTCCTTGAGTTAGCGATGAAGCCAAAATCAGGAAAGAAGCCTATTTCCAGTAATAAGACAAAGGTTAATATAGAGCAGTTCAGCACAAATTAAATGGAAGAGACTCTAGGTAGAGCCAAATAGCAGATACCTGGCTGAGGAGGAAGAAGGTTTAAATATCTCTACTCAGCTGTTAATTGGATAAGAGAACTCTGAACATCACAGAAACTTCACAGGTCGGCACAGTAACCTTAAAGCAACAGCAGCTAAACTAGAGATTCCTGACATCAGATTTCATGTAATCCCAGATGGACTCAATGATGTTGAAATCAGGGCTTTGTGGGGGGCCCTTCCAGGACACCAAATATTGACTTGTTTTAGATTTTTTATTTTTTTTTCCTTTTGTTCATTCACTTCATTTGGTTTCATTCACTTTAATGGACAAAAAATAAACCATTATCACTTCTATTTTTGAAAGCATTCTTACTTAGCTTCATTTTTGGACACCTGCCTAAAACTTTTTCACAGTAATCTATGTATGTAAAATATGTTTCCTGTGTGTTAAGATGCATGATATGACTAAGGGCTAACCAGAGGCCCGAAATGCATCATCATCTTGTGTCCCGTGAAGTCTGTAGTTCTTAAGGATATAAAAATAAAGGCATTTTTTATCCATGGTGTTTACCTGTTTGCCGCGCCACCATTAGGTCAACACTGGCAGGAGTTTGGTCACATCGCTAATAGAAAAAGGACCCAGTGGCTGGTGTGATCATCCTAAAGCTTTGCTTTCTTATTTTTAGTAACTGATTATTATATATAATTGTAATTATGATGGTGATTATCATTGTAAATATTATGACATTATATTGTAATATTGTATTGTAAATATTATCATCATGTGTCTAATTTCCCTGTAGTCTGTACTGTAGCAAATACTTTGCAGAAACTCGTGATGCAGAGAAAGTGCTTTATCAGTGCTGCGTGCTCAGCTCATACAATGAATTGTGAATACAGCCTGTGTATATTTCTAGCTCTTCTGCCTTGTTTTTCCATCACTATGCAGTTCAGTAGAAATGCAGTCAATAACTCAGTGTTATTCCATCACCTTTCACTCTGCCCTTCGCAGCTGTGCTGCTCAGTGTCATGGGTGCTGGCCCACAGAAAGGCACACAAAAAGAGAAATGATCTGTTTTCAATTCTATATTTCTGGTACTAGGCACCAGCAGAGAAACTTGGGGCAGTTTTACATTTCAGGCACGACCAGCAGTCACAAGGAATTGCTGTGTTTAGAAGATGTATTCTGTTTTCGAAGCTTTTCACTGCAGTGAAATTTATTGTTGTACCCTCGCTCTGCTCAATGCTAAGGAAGCTTCTACCAAAAGGTCATGCATGCTTTGCCAGTGTTAAGCTGGTTACTTAGCTCACGGTTAAAGCATGCCTGACAAATAGAAAGCCGTCCAAAATGTGTCATTGCCAATAACCCTCGTAATTTATCACTCAGCACTTTTGGAATAAATGGGTAAAATACCATTCAGCCCATTATAATTCCCGCTTGGTATGTTTTTACTGTGCTGACTGGCTTAAAGGAATATTTGGGGTTATTAGGTATGATTATTTCCAGGAAAATGTTTGTTGAAATTATTTTCTTTTCAATGAGGCAACGTTTATGGTAAGATTTACGTATTTCATGGTATTTGTCATGCAATCAGGATAGAAAGACTCTCCAGACTGAGATATCTGTAAGATTTACTACTGACCATGGATCATAATTCTTCTGAAGAAGTGCAGCAATTCAATTGCGGCAATAATTTTGTTGCTTTTTGTATTTTTCCAATGTGCGCGCCACTTCTGAGAGGGGACAGAACAGGACAGGGAATGTCCAGTGAAGGGGAAAGATCTCCACTGTCCCACTGGCATAAATTATAGTGGAAATCTCTACCAGTTTCTAGTTAGCCTTAGACTTTAGTTCTAGCACACAGTACAGACCTGAGATACGGCACAATATAATTTTGCCACATCTTACGCCAGCACAGCAAATTAATACTGTTGTACCACATGACAGTCTTAACAAATCTACCTCACTGTGTCAGCAAAATGTAGCATTATACGTGGGCCGTTCATATGACTGGAGATCCTTGTAATTTGTGAACATGCCAGGTTCACCAGTGCAAGAGCAACTCTCAAAGCCAGAGCCCCCTATGATGCCCATATGCCCTAATAGGGCAAATGTACAGGGGTTCTCATAGTGAGACAACCCTTTTACTCCCCTGCTACACAACGCTTTCTGCGCTTTGAGTCCCTTGGGTGAGAAAAACGCATTGCAAACAGTTTGTATTAGGATGCTTAGTGTGTATTCGCCTCATTGCAATACTGCTTGCAACTGTTGCTTTAAGGTCACCAATGTATTATTTATGCCGACATATGAAGCTTTCACTGGCTCTGTGGCTAATCTGAACCTTGTGATGCTGAACCAATCAGCAGCTGAGGAGGGATATTTAAACAATCTTCCTCCTCAGCCAGGTGCATGCTAATTATAATAGTACCTAGTTTGGCTTTCATATCCTGAATGTTTGTACTGAACTGCTCTATTTGACCTTTGGCTTGCTACTGGAAAACAGTTTGTCTTCTGATTTTGGCTCTGATGTTACCTTCTGGATACCGACCTTTGGCTTGTTACTGGATATCTGCTTGTCTTCCGATTGTGGCTCTGTCATTCCCTCATGGACTGACTCTTGGCTTGGATAGATGCTCACTCTCCTGTTTGATTCTCCCGATTCTGTTGTGCCTTGGTTTTATGGCTGACTCTACTTTAAGCGTTTGGGTGTCTGGGATCTATCTCTCAGCACTGTATAGGATTTAAACAGCTAGTTCTACTGCTCTCTATTGTCAGCCAGTTCCTATAATTTCTGATGTTTCCTCCAGAATCTCTATCATAACATTTTATTATTCTTGCTTTTAAGGGAAATGAAACCGTGACATGTTGTTGGCACAATCAAAAGCTAATATCCACAATGGCTTGTAGTTTCAAGATGTTGAACTGCAACTGTAACTCTTTTTCAACCAATTAGATTGCAAGCTCAGTGGGGACAAGCACTGATGTGAATGTGGGCTATGTATCAGGTAACAAAACATGATTAAGCAATGCTAACAATGTTGGCTTCTACCTCCCTCAATATTGTACTCCATTACTGTTAGTCGTCATTTAAACTGGTAATATAATTCTGATACCCTATGGCAATGAGTTATTGTATGCTAATGCCTGAATGCATTTACAAAAACTTTATATAACGTATCATTTGGTGCCGTAGAATCACCAGCCTCTAAAAGAACTTGAGTGCATATGCATTGCACAGATGAAGCCGAGAGCTGTACACATGACTTCACTGTGCATGCGCTGCACATCGGGTACATGCGTAATGATGCAAACATGTTGGTGATTTATTGGCTTCAAAACTGGCATTATGTTCCCTTTTTTAATAGATTTTCTTCTTAATATGAAAGCTGCCATTTTAAATATAACTTTTTGGTGTCCATCCTGAGTATTGTTCCTTTTCTAGTATTAGTATTAGATATTTTTCAGATAGGTAACTATTTATGCACACGTCAAATTCAAGATTTCGTTCTATCAATATGCAGTTGGAAATGATACAACAAATACCAGTTGCCGTGTTATTTCATGTTTTCCACATGTACAGTCAAAGCCAAACGCTGTGTCCAGAATTTTGGGAAAAAAAAAACCCAGATCATTTATAATCATCAAACAGCATCAATGCATTCGACAGATGTAGTAATTTATTTACAAGATGAGTACAAGCGTATTCTGTAATGTGAGCAGAGATTTTCCAAAAGGAATATAAACCAGCTCTGCCAGATTTTTGGAAATCCTAAACACATATTTTGTTCTTAGTGCGAGCATGAGGCCGTGAATAATGCACTGGCAAAATGAAATATAGAAGTGAGTCATTCATTCCTGATACAGTACAACGAATGACTGATAAAATATTAGTTCATCTTGATAAAATACTTTATTAGCTAAAGGGCAAGCTAAACTATGGAAAAACTTCATAAAAACAACATCTTATATAGACAGTCTGGCTCAGAAAATATGGAGTATCAGCCATTTCCACCCACGTCTACTTTTTGAGTTGTAGAATATCCATTTTGTATTGCAAACGTATTCCCTGAGACGCCATCCGCATTTTTATTTTTTATCCCTACAGAAAGTAATTGGTATAAAACTGGGGATCTATTCACATAAGCTAAAATGAAATGTTTTGTATTGTGCACTGTATGCCTTTGCCCTGGCTCACTTTTCTTTGGGTCCCTATGTTCTACCTCTGCCTTGTGGACATGGTGTGTGTTCCAAGAGTCTTTTCTATTAGGTCCTGTCACCCCCATAGTCAAGAATACAATGGACACAGTTTGAGTCCAATGCATTCATGAGGTGAACACTCCCCCAGCCTCACAAACTCTCCCTATGTCCTCCTGCTGAAACATGTAAGGGGCCATTCTACTCATGAATACACTGGACTCTTTAAACCATATTTCTGCTGTATTCTTTGACTGTCCTTAAATTTTTGTGCTGTTTTGACTAGTAGGAGAGCTGAGCTATTTGCTAAGTCTTAGAATGACCTCTCCATAATCGGAGGTTAATAGGATGGAGTGGTAGTCCAAGGATTATGTGAGGTCATCAATCACCATAATGATAGATGTAAACCCATCACTGGTTATTATACACTTGCACGATTATTGCTAAGGATATAGAGAAAGCAGTCTGAAATAGATAATAGACCTTCTCTTTCAACAGTGCTTTATATCTTTCTTGCTTTACACTGCAGCTCTGATTGTTTAGCTCACCTTCTCTACATATGCACAAGCCCAGCACAAGCTCAATGGGAAGTCAATACTATTTTAAATTCTCATGAAATGAAATAAGCGACTAAACCAGCAGTGAGAAAAGGTTGCTGATCAGATAACTAGCAGACCTATACTGAGCCAACTGACCCTCAGTAGCAGAGCCTGGAGATCCCTGACAGCTAATGGATTTCGACTTCTCTCTGAAGATATTCTCCTCTTCTGTATACAATGAAACAGTAATGTTTGGCAAATTGAATAACTCTGCTTTGAGACTAGGGGACAGGAAAATAATGACTTTGCAATCTGCATGATTCTTCCCTTACTTCAAAGAAATCTGCATTACCGTTCATTCTGTCTCTTTTACCTAGTGACAAATATTCCTTTTCTCATTCTTCTGACCTTACATTGAACTCCATTTTTTCTCTAGCATTGTGACATCATTACTTGTTAAAGGAGTTATGCAGGGAAAAAGGAAGCTTACCAGTGCACTGGATAAATGTTAATACTAATATACAGTGCCTTGCGAAAGTATTCGGCCCTCTTGAACTTTTCAACCTTTTGCCACATTTCAGGCTTCAAACATAAGGATATAAAATTTTAATTGTTTGGTGAAGAATCAACAACAAGTGGGACACAATCGTGAAGTGGAACTAAATTTATTGGATATTTTAAACTTTTGTAAAAAATAAAAAACTGAAAAATGGGGTGTGCCAAATTATTCGGCCCCCTTAAGTTTAATACTTTGCGGTGCCACCTTTTGCTGCGATTACAGCTGCAAGTCGCTTGGGGTATGTCTATCAGTTTTGCACATCGAGAGACTGAAATTCTTGCCCATTCTTCCTTGGAAAACAGCTGGAGCTCAGTGAGGTTGGATGGAGAGCGTTTGTGAAAAGCAGTTTTCAGCTCTTTCCACAGATTCTCGATTTGGATTCAGGTCTGGACTTTGACTTGGCCATTCTAACACCTGGATACGTTTATTTGTGAACCATTCCATTGTAGATTTTGCTTTATGTTTGGGATCATTGTCTTGTTGGAAGATAAATCTCCTTCCCAGTCTCAGGTCTTTTGCAGACTCCAACAGGTTTTGTTCCAGAATGGTCCTGTATTTGGCTCCATCCATCTTCCCGTCAATTTTATCCATCTTCCCTGTCCCTGCTGAAGAAAAGCAGGCCCAAACCATGATGCTGCCACCACCATGTTTGACAGTGGGGATGGTGTGTTCAGGGTGATGAGCTGTGTTGCTTTTACGCCAAACATATCGTTTTGCATTGTGGCCAAAAAGTTCGATTTTGGCTTCATCTGACCAGAGCACCTTCTTCCACATGTTTGGTGTGTCTCCCAGGTGGCTTGTGGCAAAGACTTTTTATGGATATCTTTTGAGAAATGGCTTTCTTCTTGCCACTCTTCCATAAAGGCCAGATTTGTGCAGTGTACGACTGATTGTTGTCCTATGGACAGACTCTCCCACCTCAGCTGTAGATCTCTGCAGTTCATCCAGAGTGATTATGGGCCTCTTGGCTGCATCTCTGATCAGTCTTCTCCTTGTTTGAGATGAAAGTTTAGAGGGACGGCCGGGTCTTGGTAGATTTGCAGTGGTCTGATACTCCTTCCATTTCAATATGATCGCTTGCACAGTGCACCTTGGGATGTTTAAAGTTTGGGAAATCCTTTTGTATCCAAATTCGGCTTTAAACTTCTCCACAACAGTATCACGGACCTGCCTGGTGTGTTCCTTGGTCTTCATGATGCTCTCTGCGCTTTAAACAGAACCCTGAGACTATCACAGAGCAAGTGCATTTATACGGAGACTTGATTACACACAGGTGGATTATATTTATCATCATCAGTCATTTAGGACAACATTGGATCATTCAGAGATCCTCACTGACCTTCTGGAGTGAGTTTGCTGCACTGAAAGTAAAGGGGCCGAATAATACTACACGCCCCACTTTTCAGTTTTTTATTTTTTACAAAAGTTTAAAATCACCAATAAATTTCGTTCCACTTCACAATTGTGTCCCACTTGTTGTTGATTCTTTACCAAAAAATTAAAATTTTATATCCTTATGTTTGATGCATGAAATGTGGCAAAAGGTTGAAAAGTTCAAGGGGGCCGAATACTTTCGCAAGGCACTGTGTGTGTGTGTGTGTGTGTGTGTGTGTGTGTATGTGTGTGTGTGTGTGTGTGTGTGTGTGTGTGTGTGTGTGTGTGTATATATATATATATATATATATATATATATATATATATATATAAAAAAAGCCGGTCCCTCAAAGCTCTGATGATTCACTTTGCACAGTACAGCTGGGGAGTCTGACAGTCTTGTTACTCTGCCTCACAAGCTGATGTGCCAACTCTGTCACATGACCGATTCCGCTCTACTCAATGGACCTGCAGCAGGAGTAAAGCGGAGTTGGTGATGTCCCAGAGAGCAGGAATAGAGGAAGCAGTGCTCAGAGATGTCTTGCCCTCATTGGGTTCCGCATATGTAATTATTAGGGCTCCAGGTGACCTGGTTATATACAGTCATTGTGAAAAAAAAATTTGATGTCAAGGTACCCAATAGGTGTCCTGAAATTGACAGCCAGTCACTATTACCTTTTTGTTTGCAGTGGTGTCATGAATGAGAAACCAGAACCCTGGTTCTATTTGGGACAGGTTCAAGTATGTGTCTCATGGTAAGCACTGTAATCCTGCCTTTGGTGTGGAGCAACACACTCCAACTGCTGGTGTGATGATCTGGGGAGCCATCAAATTCGAGCAGTTGGTCACCTCTAGTAGTGATACGAGGGACACGAACAGCTCGGCGGTATGTTCAGGACAGCCTATGGCCCCCCCATGGTGCTTCTCGTGACAGGACTTCCAAGTGGCATTTTCAGCGGATGCTCACCTACTGCGGTTTTCTGGCTCCTCCGTTGACCTTGGCCTGTCCGTTTTTGTATCGGCTTTTGTGCCAGCTGGGCCCGTTGGGCCTGGTGTGCGATCTCGGCCCGCTGCAACTCTTTGGGTGTGCCCTGGGGTCTTTTGCCTCCGTGCTTTTTTTTTTTTATCCAGGCTAGAGGTGACCCAGGAGAGGGTTCTAGAGACTCTTTTTCAACTGGACATTTTTCCTAATAAATATATCCTTTATCTCCAATATACTATTCACTTACTGTACATACAGCTTTTGCAGCATTTGTTAACACAAGTTTTAACACCTTGTTGGCAAGATATTTCATGCCACAACTTGTTACAAGTTTTAGAGGACCGACCTGTCAGTTCGGATGAATTAGTATAGTGCATTAGTGCAAACGCTTATATTGTGGGGAAGGCGCTGGCAAACTTTTTTTTTTTTTTTACCCTGCATAACCCCTTTGAGCTAAAAGCATTAACTGTGTTCACATCCTGAGATAAATGAGTTCTCTCTGGATTATATTTCTTAAATGAGATCTTTTATGTAAATACACTTAATATAATTACCCAAACTTTCCATTATCATAGTTTTTAATGTTGTTTAGAGCCTGTCTGATACGAGGAAACAGGCTTGGAAAAAATATGGATACCAACAGCGAGAACTTGTGGTATAATGAAAACGTATTTACAAAGAATCCACATAGTGCAAGGAGTTTCTTGTTGGTAAACTTAATAGCAAATGGCAATGCACTTCACTTCTCTGCAACATGATGTTGTACTGCTGTTTTTGTTTTTAGTGGGGGATTGTCTGGAAAAATTGATCTTTAAAATCTAAGCTGAACACCCTCCCCCGCCTATCTTCTAAGTTTCTTACTGTAACAAAAAGCTATAATTACCTAGACTGCCCCAGACGCATTTTCCGATTTTTACGGTGACGTTCCGTTTTCCTGTTTCTGGAAACGGAATGTCACCAGTACTAACCTTCCCATCCCCCCCCAACCCATCATACTTACCTGTCTTCTGGTCCGGAGCTTCTGGGCTCGGGACGTCACTTCATCTGGACGGCCGATAGCAGTCAAGAAGAGGAGGGGCCGGCCTTCCACGCCTGCGCAATTGAGTCGGAGTATATAGAGCAATAGAAGGTCCTATCTGGAAGACAGGTAAGTATGATGGGGTGGAGGGGGGTTTGAGTTAGATAGAAAGGGGCTACTAGTGGGCAGGATAGCTAGGGAAACAGGGAGGAGGTGTGAGAGAGGGAGGTGGTGTGAGTCAGCTCTGAGTGACCCAAGGCATCATGGTAGTTGTAAGAAAACAGAACAGGAAGATACCCATGTACACAAATGCAAAATATGCCAGGAGCTCACACAGAAACCCAGAAATAACTCAAAACACAGCTAAAGGTATTTGGGTGCCCTTATTAACCTAGTAATAGTGCTAGCAGAGCTTTTTTGAAAACTTCATTTTTTGCCCAGAAAACCCCTTTAAATTTTTAAATACAAGGGTATACATGTAATGTGTGGACATTTGCAGTCTTTTTGCTATGAGCTCTATTTACATTACAGCTAGGTCATAGGGAATGTGAGATTTATGAAGAGGCTCTGGCCTGGATGACCTGGTGCCAGAATGAAAATTTACACCATGCGTTATAATGAATATATCGGGCCAAGGCATCCACGCCACACCAACATTAGCACCATGTAGTGAATGTTGTGCGTAACGGGTTTGTGGTAGAAAACTGGTGTAGAGGGATTGATCTGCCGCATCGTCTTCAAAAGTCCTTAAAATGGTTGCAGTGTTGTACACCAGTTGCTTATGTGCTTTATCTCCCAGGGATCTATGCCGATAGTCATCTATTTCCAGGAATATGGAGTGTTTCACTCTGTCTCTGTCCTCATCCCCAAGTAGTTTACAAGCAAACCTTGACATGGTGTGCCAGGCCACTGGACTCCAATCTGTTTGTATTGAAACTGGAAACCTGACACTGCTTAACCACTAGTTATTTTCTTTTCCTACAAACCTATCTTCCAAGTTTACACTTATACCTCATATAGACTCAAAGTTCCTACACACAACAATCCTACCAATCAGCTTCCACCTCACAAGCCACTGATGTCACATATATTTGTCACATGGCCTGTTTCAGCTCGGTCCCATTTATGTGAATGGTGCTGATCATCAATACCAAGTACAGCAACTATAGAATGGGTCCAGCACCAGGTACACCCACCAATCTGATAATGATGATCATGATCTTTTCTAAGAACAGGCCATCGATGTCAAAGTCCTGGTCATTATATGATGTCATTTTTCGGTGATATGTTCATGACTCACAATAGCATGGGGAACCTTGATGCTGTTTTTTTAGGTTTGCGTATTTTGGCCAAAATATTAACGAATATCCCACAATATTATATTGACTTCTTTTGCAGGATGCTGCCAGACCCAGGTATGTCTTTTTGGAGGGTGATGGTACTAGTGTGGTGCATGTATGGAAATGCTGAATTGTCACCAATTGTCACATGATCATATAACTGGCACCTTACATAAGCTTTATCTGTGTGCATTGTAATGCTGGCGCCTGACCCCCCTCATGGATTGTAGGAGTGTGAGTGGTTGCTCTATTAGCATTATGCACCTGTGTGATCTTTATCATATATTGCATGGGTCTGTCTGCGTCTTGGACAGAACCATGGTTTCATCTGGGATCAGGTAACTGTGGTCTTTTATTCATGGATATGTTTTTATATGATGTCCTTTTTTAGTGATCTATCCACCCTTGAACACTACTTTTTTTTTTTTTTTTTAAACGAAGTCATTTTTATTAATTTTATAATACATTTTTCCATAAGACTCCATTTTCTGATGGAGTCCAAATCCCTCATTTTCTATCACACCACTAAACAGCTTTACATCCGTACAGCCAACCCCCGGGGGGGAGTTTAGGAACTTACTGCATATACTGTTCTATTATTGAGCTGAAAGCTGCCAATAAAGCTTAGACCAATGTAAAAATGTATTCTAAAATGACTATTTATTTGTACCTAGAGCTAGCTCTGTGAAATGTAATAATGATTGTGTACTTGGCATCCTATGTTGTGGCTTTTCAACACTTTCTACTTATTATGCTGATGCCCTCTTCATAATATTATCATAATATTCATGGGGATCTTCAACCATACATTTATAACTTTTGCAACCTCAGAATAAATCCATCGAAAGGATAATTTCACATTTCAACATTTATGTTGAAATATAATATAAAGGGAAAAAAAAGGATAAAAGCTTTTGCAGAAGATGCAGATTAGATTTGATGAAGTTCTTACCCCGCACAAATCAGAAGTGAATATATATATATATACAAATAGGAGATTCATTTGACACCTGTGAAACTGAAGCCAAAGAAATAACTTCCAATCACATCAATGCATCGGAAGAAAAGTGTGAAAGGGAAGTGGAACTTTTCAGATGAATCGCAATCTATTAACCAGAACTTCAAAGCTTCATGCAAATTCATCTTCAAAACTTTTGTAGCAATAATTCATGTATATCACAGCTCTCTGCACAGATGTGCCATATCTGGTAGCAAACGGGCCATGAAGTTCAGGAAACTACATCTACAGTTTGGTAAGGATGGATTTTTTCCCTTTTGGACATCTTCCACTGCCAATTTAGCATTCATATTCATTAACATGTGGATGTAAAATTTCAACCACTTACATGCACCTATAATATCAAAAAAATAGTTATCCTAGACAACCCCTTAGACATTGCACACAGTTCAAGTACAATGCATCTCTATAGCTCAATGGCCTGAGGTTTACTCAGGTAACTTAATTCACTAACTTTTGGTGACACCATAACTGTACATGTAGCAAACCATTGGGGGAGGCCAGGAGTAGTAGTATTTGTAATGGTCACAGTGGCTAGAAACTCAACCAACTACTAGCTCTCCTATTTAGCTGCTGCATTGAAGGGGCCTAGAGGGTACCTGATGGTAGTGGCTCCTCTGGGGCACATCCTAGTTGTTGTCAGCCTTCCTGAGCCTGATGGATGTTGGAGTGCCCATGATGGTTGTGCAGAATTAAGAATTAGGAGACAAGGGGTTTGCAGAACAGTGTAGCTCTCAGTCTTTACTTGTGGTAGAACCGGGTAACACAGCATCCAATCTATGGTGGTACAATTTTTATGGAGTTCTCACTGAAGGTTGGGGCTGAGCTGATTTATGGCACACCTGTCAACAGTCCACATCTCCCTTGAGGGGGCAGTCTTCACTTTGAATATTCTGCTATATTTTTTCACAAAATCTGCAAGTCTCTACAAGTTAACACTGCAGCGTGTAGATCAGCAGAGTTGCCTTGTCTGTCCTGAGGCACAAACTGGGTCGTAGCTCTGACATCCATATAACACTTGCATCCTTTTTTTTTTTTTTTTTTTTCTTTTGACGACCAGTTGAACAGGGATTATTCCCATCTCCTGACTGCTGAAATGACGTGGGTTGCTCTAGCTCTAGACTCTCAACACTTCCTTAATCAACACAGAATAGAAGACTCCCTATCTCCTCCCTTTTCCCAGGACTCACTCTGTCTAGATCATACCATCACTCAGTACCCATTCTACAATGGTTTAGTCCATTAAATACACAGGTTGCAGCCTATAAGTTACAGTGCAAAACATGTCACTCAAGGGTAAATGTAAACCTGTTAGTAGTATTCCTATTGGGACACTACATATGCATCGTCTCTCCTGCCATCTTAGTCTGGTTCCCCATTATAGCAACTCCAATCCACTGGTCTTAGGGGATTTTCTCTGCTTAACTTAGCTTGAGTCAGTGCTGGTCAGTATTCTACATTTTGGCCTATGCCCGCAGCCTTCTATGCAATGCTTCTCTCCATTGAGGCTTCACTATGATGCGGTAGCCACCACAGCATTATATACAAGTGGAACTCTTTGGTCTCCCAGTCCACAAAGCTTCCTTTCATCTCTCCGCTGTCTGACTTTAATAATTTTCAGGTCTTGGACTGAACCCACTGGCCCCTTTTTTTCTTTTCCAGGCCTACTGTAGCCTCTTCAGCCCTTATTCTAAACTTGGGGCACTTCTGCCACTCCACAGCCTTAATGGGAATTCGCATTGATTTCTTGGTTTCTGGCCCCATTGACTTATGGGCCTACATCTCTGGCTCTGACCTACTCGTGCCTAATCGAATTATGCATACCCAGTTGCTACTGCACCACACCTTCTCAATCACCATGGTGACTAGGTTTTTGGCGGTAACTATACTGTAATTCCTAATACTGTTGCCGATCTACCCTGCTATCATGCTGCCATCACTTGTTCTTCCTACTACTGGGTTGTTCCCCAGGATGCCACCACTGTTGGCCCTCTTACAGGGAAGGGATGGGGGCAATAAGGCACACAAAAAGTAAGATATTCAGCAGCAACAATACACAGCGGAACAGGGGTGATTATGTTTTAGTTGTTAAATTTTGGAGCCTCACAAATTGGGTTCTAAGTCTGGAGAACAGAGCTTTTATTCCGTTTTATGATACATGTTTGATTAAAATCAAATGAAAGTATAAAGATTTTTCGGTAAAACTTAAACTTGGGACATTTAGTTCATGATAGGGTATTAAAAAGAGTCACCGTTTACATTCGAGTAATGCTTTATTCCTATGAGTGACATTTTTGATGGTTCGAACAGCCATTAAAAGCTGACATGCACGTTTTGGTTTTTTTTCACCGCCTGTTTTGCATACTTTCCATTTT
The DNA here is from genome assembly GCA_947044405.1 of Leptodactylus fallax. Taxonomy (NCBI): domain Eukaryota; kingdom Metazoa; phylum Chordata; class Amphibia; order Anura; family Leptodactylidae; genus Leptodactylus; species Leptodactylus fallax. The sequence goes on along the minus strand of CAMRHE010000005.1, from coordinate 9,911,080 downwards.
TGAGTGTCCTCTTCTTTTTCCATCAGTTTTTAACAGTCAGTGAAAAAAAACTGGTAAATTTCATTGGTCTGTCTTTTTTGACCCAACCCACTGATCCGTTTTTTTAATGGGCGTAACTCTGACATCAATCTGTTTGAGAGTTAAAAATCGGATACATTGATTTCTATTGGGTCCGTGAAAACGGACAAAGATGCATGTCATATTTTTTTATGACTGCCATGAAAAACGGTCAGTCAAAAAACAGACATGTGAACAGACACATTTGAAATCAGTTTCTCAGAATGGCCATGTGACTGTTGTCGCTTTATTTTTATTATTTTACAATTAAGACATGTGGTAAGCGATGAAAAGAGGCAGGATATCATTATGTAATGTCATGTAGTTATACAACCAGGGCACCTACTTGTTACATCACACCTTCTATAGAATTATTTGTTAATGCTCGGCAGTAGCTCCTTTTTAAAGGTCACTTGTCTGTAGAGTAATGTTCCTAACTGACTACTGCCTGCAGAGCAATGTTCTTAATCACTGTAACAATAGTAAATGGGAATCTAGTGAGGGGTTATTATAAAAGGTCACATAGCACAAGAGATGATGGCATAGTAATCTGAAATTCAAACCAATAAAAATGATATACATCTTACATATTGTAAGTAGAATCTTAGTATTGCCTCGAAAGAAAAAGCACCAAATAGTTTGATACCAAAAAGGTCTAAGGACACGACAGTGAAGATTGTGATGGATCTAATCGCCATTATATACAGATGTACACGTCCATTTTTAACAGCCGCTTCACATCTATTTTGCATTGGTTCCACTTTTCTGTTCTTGATGGCCATGTGTAATTCGTTTTATATCGGTTTTTTCATCATTGGAAAAAAAAAACGGATTTTATTGGTCTTTATTTGCTCAAACCTGGTCATCCATGAAAAAACAAATCCATTGATTTTCTATTAGGTCAAAGATAAAGCATGTCTGTAAAAAACGGACATGTGAATAGACGCATTGAAATCAATGTGTTCTGAAAATGACCATGTGACGGCTGCATATTCAGCTGAAGTACAACACTTGGCTCTCTCCCACGCTCCCATTGAAATGAACAGGAGCACTGTCCACCACCAGTCGCAACCATGTCTAGTCTGGCTGCGGTCAGCCTGAATGCACAATGGGGGGAAAGAACCTCCCGCTCTTGTCTTGAGTCATAATCCCTTTTAACATTCATGGGACTTGTCTCCTATTAATCCACTGCCCAGTCACTCACCAAGGATTTGAATAATGAACCAGAGGGTAGCTCTGAAACCTCTTTAATTGTTCTCTTGGTCTAAATCTGTATTCAGAGAGAAGATGGACTGTCAGCCTCCAAAATTTCCCTGAAGTAGAGAAGTTGGAGAGGGGAGGGAAGAGTTGCTGATGGTTGAAGAGGAAGTGAAAAGGGATTAGGGGATATCGGACTAAGTGAACAGTTAGAGGGATTGACCCAAGTTTTAATGTTATTTCCTATCCACATGCTGATGGGCAGAGGTCTGACCACTGGGAACCCCACCAATAAAGAAAATGGGGTACCATTACTCTATCTTACGCTAGGTTCACACCTGCTTTTGGGTTTCCGTTCAGGAGGTCGGCTTGGCGACCCCCAACAAACGGAAACCTAATCCGCCTAAAAAAGCGGTTACCCTCGGAAACCCGCAGATCCCATAGACTTTAATGGGGTCTGCCGGGTTTCCACCCGAAAAATGCAGAGAGAAAAGCCCTGCTTGCTCTCCACATTTTTAAAGCAGAATGGGGAACGGAATTCCCCAGCGGAGACCCAGAGCAGGTGTGAACCTAGGGATGAAAAGTAATACCATACTAATGCTATACACTAGATCCGCGATGGCGAACCTATGGAACACGTGGCAGAGAGGGCACTCAGAGCCCTCTCAGTTGGCACGCGCGCCGTCGCCATGATCGCTCACTAACGGGGAATCCGGTACTGGATTCCCCGTTGGTGAGCGATCGCTTCTTTCAGCTGTATGTGCAAATGTACATGCAGATGAAAGCTGTCACTGTAGACCGCAGTCCGCGGAACCATGGCCTACACTGACTGCAGAGTGTGACCTCTGCCCCGACGCAGGCGCGATGATGTAAATCATCAGCGCCTGCGAGCAGAAGAAGGACGACGCTCCATGGGACTGCAGCTCTTCGTGGAACAAGGTAAGTAACATAAACTAATGTGTGGGGCCTTCTGTGGAGCATATACTACTGTGTGGGGGACACTGAAGCATCTAATACTGTGTTGGGGGACACTGAAGCATCTAATACTGTGTTGGGGACACTGAAGCATCTAATACTGTATGTGGGACACTGTGAAGTGCCTAATACTGTATGAGGGACACTGTGAAGCGCCTAATACTGTGTGTGGGGGACACTGTGAAGCGCCTAATACTGTGTGTGGGGGACACTGTGAAGCACCTAATACTGTGTGTGGGGGACACTGTGAAGCGCCTAATACTGTGTGGGGGGGGGGGACACTGTGAAACCTATACTACTGTGTGGGGGGGCTTATTGTGAAGCATATACTGTGTGTGGGGGGGCTTATTGTGAAGCATATACTGTGTGTGGGGGGACACTGTGAAGCACCTAATACTGTGTGGGGGGACACTGTGAAGCGCCTAATACTGTGTGGGGGACACTGTGAAGCGCCTAATACTGTGTGTGGGGGACACTGTGAATCGCCTAATACTGTGTGTGGGGACACTGGGAAGCGCCTAATACTGTATGGGGGACACTGTGAAGCGCCTAATACTGTGTGGGGGGACACTGTGAAGCGCCTAATACTGTGTGGGGGGGCACTGTGAAACATATACTACTGTGTGGGGGGGCTTATTGTGAAGCATATACTGTGTGTGGGGGACACTGAAGCGCCTAATACTGTGTGGGGGGGACACTGTGAAGCGCCTAATACTGTGTGGGGGGACACTGTGAAGCGCCTAATACTGTTTGGGGGGGACACTGTGAAGCGCCTAATACTGTGTGGGGGACACTGTGAAGCGCCTAATACTGTGTGGGGGACACTGTGAAGCGCCTAATACTGTGTGTGGGGGACACTGTGAAGCGCCAAATACTGTGTGGGGGGGCACTGTGAAGCATATACTACTGTGTGGGGGGGCTTATTGTGAAGCATATACTACTGTGTGGGGGACACTGTGAAGCGCCTAATACTGTGTGGGGGGGGGCACTGTGAAGCATATACTACTGTGTGGGGGGCTTATTGTGAAGCATATACTACTGTGTGGGGGACACTGTGATGCGCCTAATACTGTGTGGGGGGTGTTACAGATATTAAATGTCTGTCACTTTAACTTCTCATTAGCTTGCTATTTTTAACAATTATAGAAATGCATCTAGTAGAAGAAGCTTACAGCTTCTAATGATAAGGATATACACTGAGAGCAAGGCCGGACACCCAGTCTAGGGTAGCATGTCCTAGTGGACTTGTTTGTTTATAAACTTTCTGTGAGCTGTCCTTCGAAGAGTCTGGAGATTAACACTGCTTACGCAAACAGCCCCCAGTGCGTAGCTGCGCAATTTCTCCCCTCAGATGTGCAGTGTAGAACAACAGGTCCCAGCCATGCTTTGCATTATGCAGCTCATAGTACTAATATACTTAGATTATTGAGATGAGTAAGGGGGGTGTCAAGACCCTCCTCCCGCCAATGGTCAATCAGGTTAACCAGTTTTCACGCATGCTCTGTTATAATTCATAATTATTTACTGTTCTCTATAAAAGCTTATGCTATGTTTTTAATAAACACAACTTGCTTAACACCGACTGAGTGTGTCAGGCTGGTTCTTTCTCTGTGAGCTCACAATATATATATATATATATATATATATATATCCATATGGATTATAAATAATTTGGCACCACTTGACAATCAGGATTTTGAACCCAGTTTGGGTTTCGATAACGGATGGAGGCACTGCTGAGATCAAGGACCAACCCATTAACCCACCAAACCCGAGATCTATCATGAGATTATTGGCACATCTGAATGGATAGAATAGCAGCGCTGCAAAATGGTAAGAGTGTTTCTTGATAAAATTCTGTCCCTTCGGTTGTGTGTCAGCTCAAGATGTTGGGTGTTGGTGGTAAGTAAAAGGGAAGTTACATTTGATTGGTCCTTTGTAAAAAGAATTCAGTTTTTTCCCTCAGATATGAAAGGTGATTGTCAGGTGGTTTGTTTTGGTCAGAAAAGATCATGAGTGTAACAAATGGTTATTAAAGATCCTTGTTCCTTGTTTTGGATAGATGCCATGTATGAATTTATATATGTACTGTGCCTGAGCTGGTGGAGTAACACATTTTGATGATTGGACTTATTACATTTGTAGTTTTAAATGCTGATACTGCTGTACCACACCCAGAACACTGGAAGGAAACATCATTCGAGAAATTGGTAAACCGAAGAGGGAGAGAACCCCCATATTTGGTCGGAGAAAAGTTAATTGTTCAAGAATCTAAAGTTCAGGAATCTAGGTCCTGGGTCCGGCCTTAACGTGTAACCTTTGCTGGAAAATTCTCTGGCCAGAGTGTGGTTGTGTATAGAAACACAAAAGCAGCAAAGATGGGGGGTTCCTCCAGTTGTAAACCCAAACCAGGCTTAACCCCTGCAGAGATTGTGATGCAGAGGGAGGGATAATTGTATAAATTTGGTCATGCTGTCACAGACGGGACATTCACCCAACAATCCTATTGTGACTCCTCAGCAAACATCCCAAGGTGTAGTGGCCACAGTGACAACCAGAACTAAATGAAAGTCTGGAAGTGATAAGAATGGGAAAATCATAGTGACAGAAGTTCCCATTTGTGACAATTGTGACAGACATGAGGAAAGACGACCAGACAGCTTACCAAGACAGACAGACTGGACTAAGGTTGATTTCTCTGACTCTCCACAAGAGACTGAAATGAAACCTCCCCAAGAAGAAAGGGTTAAGACACACCTAGGTTTTCTGATAATTTTCCCCAGTATACTGTACTGAGAGGTGAACTGACAAATATGGATAACAGAGAGATTCAAGAGTCAGCGGGGTCACCTGAAATTATTGATAGAAGTGGAGGGGAGAGCGAGGACATGAAACATGTGGTTGTAGAGTCTTTGTGTAAAATGGCTCCGCCTCCAGTGAGACGATATCAGGTGGACAAATGGTCCCCGACTGACATGATGAGGTTGTTAAAAACCTTGCCAGACCCAGAGATTAGACCTCTGCCCTTCATAAAAGTACTGTCTCAAATAGACAAGTTATGGGGCCACATGGAATGACATGAAACAGTTGGTTGAAGCTAAAATGACTAGTACCATGTTATGTTATGTGATGTTATGTTAATGGAAAAGGACTATTTGACAACTAAAGTTTCAGGACAAGACTATGTTGCTCAATTGGAGAAATGGGCAAGAGACAGACAAAGTGAATTATCAGTCAATTTGACAGACCTGACACAGGACAGAGGGGAAAGTGTAGAAAAATTCTACAAGAGAGTGTGCACTGTGTGGGAAGATATGGGGTATGAAGCAGATAACAAGATACATTTGAAGGTGTTAGCCTCTGCCTTCATGGAGGGGCTTGTAAGGCAAGTAAGAAATGCAGTACAAAAATCCAGGCCAGAATGGTGGAAAATGGATCCAGACACTTTGTGTAAAATTGCTCAGGGGGTAGAATTGGATAGTAGACCCCGCAAACCTGCAGTGGCTGGCATTGACCCATGTTATGGGATGGGTAATCGAAAGGTGATCTACTGCTTCAATTGTGGGAAACCAGGACATGTGAGAAGGCAGTGCAGAGCTCCAAGAAGGAAGGTCAAAGGGGATGACAATTCAGGAAATAATGAATCACCCCCACCTCACTCCAAGAATCAGGCTTGAAGGGAGACGTCACCCTTCTCAGTATTATTGTTTAATATAACTCCTCTTACTTCCCAGTTCTGTGAGAGATATTACTTACCTTACCAAAATATTCAAAAGAATCTGATATAGTGCAAAGAGAAAAACTGTACACCATCAGTATGATGTTTAGAGGATTATGCATTATATATATGTCAACCTGTATTTGTAATATTCATTCTGTCTAGATCAATGCCAGGATTCAACTTTTATGCTTTTTTATAAAATTTAAATCCGCTTTTAGGAAATGTCCCCTAAAAAAAGAAGAAAATAGGATATTGTGATGTTCCACAGGGGTTCAACCTTTGGTTGGAATCCAGTGAAGAAAATTCTAAAGTCTGGCAGTTTACCCTTAAGGTAACCTGAAGTACAGTGTCTTGAGAAAGTATTCGGCCCCCTTATATCCTTAATTTTATAAGGATATAAAATTTTAATTTTTTGGTGAAGAATCAACAAGTGGGAGACAATCGTGAAGTGGAATGAAATTTATTGGATATTTTAAACTTATGTAAAAAATAAAAAACTGAAAAGTGGGGTGTGCCAAATTATTCGGCCCCCTTAAGTTAATACTTTGTAGCGCCACCTTTTACTGCGATTACAGCTGCAAGTCGCTTGGGGTATGTCTCTATCAGTTTTGCACATCGAGAGACTGAAATTCTTGCCCATTCTTCCTTGGAAAACAGCTGGAGCTCAGTGAGGTTGGATGGAGAGCGTTTGTGAACAGCAGTTTTCAGCTCTTTCCACAGATTATCCAATGGATTCAGGTCTGGACTTTGACTTGGCCATTCTAACACCTGGATACGTTTATTTGTGAACCATTCCATTGTAGATTTTGCTTTGTTCGGGATCATTGTCTTGTTGGAAGATAAATCTCCGTCCCAGTCTCAGGTCTTTTGCGGACTCCAACAGGTTTTGTTCCAGAATGGTCCTGTATTTGGCTCCATCCATCTTCCCATCAATTTTAACCATCTTTCCTGTCCCTGCTGAAGAAAAGCAGGCCCAAACCATGATGTTGCCACCACCATGTTTGACAGTGGGGATGGTGTGTTCAGGGTGATTAGCTGTGTTTCTTTTACGCCAAACATATCGTTTTGCATTGTGGCCAAAAAGTTCCATTTTGGTTTCATCTGACCAGAGCACCTTCTTCCATATGTTTGGTGTGTCTGCCAGGTGGCTTGTGGCAAACTTTAAACGAGACTTTTTATGGATATCTTTGAGAAATGGCTTTCTTCTTGCCACTCTTCCATAAAGGCCAGATTTGTGCAGTGTACGACTGATTGTTGTCCTATGGACAGACTCTCCCACCTCAGCTGTAGATCTCTGCAGTTCATCCAGAGTGATCATGGGCCTCTTGGCTGCATCTCTGATCAGTCTTCTCCTTGTTTGAGATGAAAGTTTAGAGGGACGGCCGGGTCTTGGTAGATTTGCAGTGGTCTGATACTCCTTCCATTTCAATACGATCGCTTGCACAGCGCTCCTTGGGATGTTTAAAGTTTGGGAAATCTTTTTGTATCCAAATCCGGCTTTAAACTTCTCCACAACAGTATCACCGACCTGCCTGGTGTGTTCCTTGGTCTTCATGATGCTCTCTGTGCTTTAAACAGAACCCTGAGACTATCACAGAGCAGGTGCATTTATACGGAGACTTGATTACACACAGGTGGATTATATTTATCATCATCAGTCATTTAGGACAACATTGGATCATTCAGAGATCCTCATTGAACTTCTGGATTGAGTTTGCTGCACTGAAAGTAGAGGGGCCGAATAATATTGCACGCCCCACTTTTCAGTTTTTTATTTTTTACGATAGTTTAAAATAACCAATAAATTTCGTTCCACTTCACAATTGTGTCCCACTTGTTGATTCTTCACCAAAAAATTAAAATTTTTATATCCTTTTGTTTGAAGCCTGAACTGTGGCAAAAGGTTGAAAAGTTCAAGGGGGCCGAATACTTTCTCAAGGCACTGTACAACTCAGTGGTTTTGAACACCTGTGGTAATGAGAAAAGGTGGGGTTTGGAAAATATCTGAAAATTGTACAAAAATAGTAATATGTAATTTTGGTGTCAGCATTAACTGCTATATGCATGAATTGTATTCCTGTATTCTGTTGTAGCACTGTGCAGATGTTCTGCAGGAAATAACTAAAACATTAATTGACTGCCAAGTAACTCCAAGGACGTTGTATCTGATGTGATGGACACACAGAAAATCACAAGCTGAACATGATGCTGTTACCCAAGTGGAAGAGTGAAGAAATCAGGCGATACCTTTTAGAGGCTAACTGAGTATATTTATAAGTAAGCTTTCAGGAGTACTAGCTAGCTCCCTTCATCAGACATGGTGTGATACAAGAACTGAAAATTCACAGATTTTTATACACATGGTTTTCAAAGAATTTTAGAGTCCTTAAAAAAAACCAAAACAAAATGCAATCTAAGTAGAGAAGTTATTTACAACAGGTCAAAAAAAACAATCTGGAAAGTTGTGGTGCGTGACAGAGGGATCTGTTATCTGTTTGCTATCAGGAGGTGATTTGTGACCCTCACAGTTCATACATAGTGTGACATGAAGCTGGCATGAATATTAAGTCCAAATTGCAGAGTTTGAAATTTTTGCATAAATTTGTACTCCCATTGTTTCCTCGCCTCCTGCGTCTTAAAATGTCCCATTAAAACCACAACCCGCAAATCTTCAATAGAGTGGTTTTCTCCGGAGAAATGTGCGGCCACTGGGAGATCGGTTCTGCTGTTATTGATACTGGATCTGTGTGAGTTCATTCGTTGACTAAGTCTCTGCCCTGTTTCCCCCACATAGAGGCCTGTGGTGGGACATTACACATACATTATGAGGTACACCACATTGGAAGACCTGCAGGAGAATGTCCCCCTAATTCTGTGCACCTGTTGTGACTGTGGGATAGGTACACTGTCAGCGGTGTGGATGTGCTTGCAGGTCATGCACCTCTTATGTAGGCAAGGTGAGGTGCCATTTTCAGTTGGGGCCTTCAGGGCACTCCGGACGATAATGCGCCTCAGGTTTGGTGGTTGTCGAAAGGGAAAAAGAGGGGGGACTGGAAATATGTCCTTGAGTCTGTTGTCCCTATGTAGCACAGGTTGGAGCTCCTTGGCAATCCTTCGTAGGATCTCCAGCTGTGGGTTGTAGGTGACGAATAGGGGCACTCGGGCTTCTTTCTGGGTCTTTTTATATGTGAGCAGACTGTCTCTGTTAATGGCTGCCGCTTTGTTTAATTGGTTGTCTGTTACTTTTGGTTTGTATCCCAGTCTGAGAAATTTCATCCTCAGATCCAGGAGGTGCTTGTCCAGGTCTGTTTTGTCAGAGCAAATACGATTGTATCGTATAGCCTGGCTGTAGACAATAGATTGTCTTGTGTGCTTGGGGTGGAAGCTGTCGTTTCTCAGGTAGGCCGTTCTGTCTGTGGGTTTGTGGTATATCGGTGTGAGTAGCCGGTGGTCTTTGTATATTGTGGTGTCCAGAAAGTGAATTTCACTCCCTGAATAGCTAAGTTTAAGGTTGATGGTAGGGTGAAAGTCATTGAAGTCATTATGGAATTGAAGTAGGGCCTCCTCACCTGCAGTCCAGATGACAAGGATATCATCAATATAACGAAGGTAAATCATAGATTTGGTGGTGCATGTTGATAAATATGTTCCTTCCAGTTCTGCCATAAAGAGATTTGCATATTGGGGTGCACATCTGGTCCCCATTGAAGTTCCTATTCGCTGTAGATATAGATCCTCTCCAAAGGTAAAATGGTTGTGGCTAAGGATGAATTGTATGAGCTGCGTTACTGGTTCTGTTGGAAGGTTTTGTTTTGCCAGGTGTACCCGACATGCTGCAACTCCATCCTTGTGGGGAATGTTGGTATACAGGGATTCCACATCCATGGTGGCCAAAATGTTACCCAATAATGTTAAATGTCAATTATTACAATGTGAAACTTGGCTTTGGGCCACCGGGGTCCGCAGCTGGGTATGATCACTGTTTATGCCCAAAGGGAAAATATTTTGATAAAAGTGTTAGCCTAAGGTTAAATGGAAAAGTAAGCTACAATGACAATATATATGTGTATAATATTGTGTAATTATATATGTGTAAAATATTCAAGAAAGTATTCAAACATATGAAATAATGTCTTGTACTATGTTATGTGAATTTATTGTCTTGCCTGTTATCATCAACTAAAATAAGGTATCTGCAAAAAGAGCAGAAAAGGTGGCAGTGAAAGATTCTGGATCTCCACAGCGTGGGTATGGCGGGTCATGGAGAGGAGAGAAGGGCCCCTCACCCACTCCATCGCCAAACCAGCCCACAGCACTGGGGTTTGAGAATCTTTATTCTAAGGTGCCTAATCCCTAGTGCAAGAATTCAAGGCACAAAGGGATTATGGGAATATTACAGGGAATATTCTGAATAATATTGCTGTGTTTATGTATCTATGTGTTCATGTATTATCTACATAATTTGGTTTACAAAGACATTTTCTAGAAGGAGACACAAGCCTGGGACAGTGGGACTATGGTGGTTGGTTATACTGCCAAACGTGACGGTGAAGACATGCCTCTAAGGGTGTTAGACCGATAGGTATGTAAAAGGTATAAACATATTCATGGGGAATGAGGTGAAGTTTCTGGAAAAGTCCTCAGGATCTGACTAGCAGCTCCCTTCTCGGGCACTGCCCAGAGCTCATCCCCCTCCTTTACTGAAAACTGTTATCCATCATGTTCTGAAACTTCTTCGTGTTTTATCCATTAGTTATGTGTTTAAAACTTATGTTATAACTTTATACCCAATCACGTTATGTTAATTCTACTAATGGCCCCTTTTCTTTGTTTCAGCAATGTATAACCGCACCAATAAGAGATTTTGTGCTGTGTTTTTGGCATCCCATTTAGTTCATTAATGTGCTGGATCATGTGAAAAGTTTGAAGGATAGGTTGCCCCACTGCCCGTCTTCTCTAAATTGTGGTGGAGGAGAAGGTAGCAACCCGGGGCTACTGTGTGTGTCCGGGATATATCTTTCCAGGTTCTGAACAAGGAGCTGCACTCATTAACACTCGGTGTGTGAGAATTTGCCTGGGCGGTGTGGAGCTGATCCCAAGAATAGAGAAATTCCAGTTACAGAGATTGGAAAAGTAAAAAGATGCTGATGCAATGGAGAGGTACCAAGAAAGTGAGACAACATAGAGGTTAAGAGACCACGGGTTAATAGATGGAGAATGTATGTGGCAGAAGGTGTCAGAGGAAGCGCAGGAAGGAGGGTGTAGAGAGACAGAAGTAGGTAATAAGTACTATTATCAGTGCTTTGATGGTGAGAATAGTAGGGAAAAAGAGGAAAGTGATTCTAAGGAGAAGGAGTTGAAGAAAGTGATTCAGAAAAAGTGATTCAGAAAGAGCAACGAAAAGTAATAAAATCTCCTAAGTACCCAGAGAAAACACCAGCAAACAGCAGTCTAGAAGGTTGGACCTGCAGAGATTGCGGTCAACAAAACCCTGATTGGAGAAAATTCTGCGCAGCATGTGGAGTTCCCCAACCACACCCGCATCCTCCAAGAGCTGGTCTTTATCCTGTGGTAACATGGACGCCCCGTCCGTTGTCCCTCAAGTGGACAAGGGTTGATTTAAGTCAATTGAGAACACATAAAGGATTTGGTGCCAATGTTTGTTTTATATGCAGGAGGAAGCGCTTCAGCATCATCTTTGGTTTAAATAGACGGTTAACCAGCCGGCCGAACCTGCCTGCCTTAGATGTAGACAGCAAAATCTGTTTCATTTTGTTACTTTGTTATGAACCATGCCTCAATTGTCCCCCATTGTAGAAAGATTGTCATGAAGACTTAGAAAATGAATAACGTGTCCCATATTTCCAATTTTATGAACATGTATGTGTACGTTGTTTAATCAAAAGACGGTTATTTGACTGTTTTTTTTTTTTTTTAAGAAAAAAAAGGGACACATTTTTGTGTTTCAACGCTAACTAAGTGAATTAGAAGTCACTCACATATCTGCTATGTTGTAATGTCTTTTTGTGTATAATTTTTGTTATGTGAACAGGGGATCGACTATTCAAGGCTTCTGCCTTCTCTGTTGATATATTCTGAGAATTTACTAACCTTATTGAATTGTTTGTAATTCTGGAGTGTGTAGAAGTAGTAGAGAGGAAAAAAGAAAAAGAAAAAAAAAACTCCACAAACACAAGCCACTGGCCCTTTAAAAACTATGTATTGCAGGTTCTGTTGAATTTTGTAGTTCTATGGTGGGAGAAGTGGAGAGTTTAACAGCGCAGCGGTGCGTGGGCTGCTGCTTGCATGATAAGAGAACTTGACTTTGTCTTTGAGAGTCAGAACGCAAAGTAATTTAATACATGAAGATTGTTTATAACAAGGTTAAAAAAAAAAAAAAAAAAAAAAATGTGGAAGACCAAGAACCATTGTTAATGCAGATTTTGAGTTTTGGTAATATTGGATTATAATATGAATTCATTCTTGTGAGTGTCCCAGGTCCAGTTTAAGTATATTTCAGTGGCTGGACATCTCAGATTACAGTGTGCCTTACTTATGCCTCCTCATGTCACTTTTGCACGCTGCACGTCACTAAAAAAATCCCTTTTCACTTGTTACCAATAGGTTCGGGGGGAAGAAAGGCACAAGTATTTTCTGCTGACAATATGTTTTTATGTCACAAGAAACTGTTTGATGAACCTATTGCTAACCCTGATTTTGCGAACCTTGTTTTTGAGTTCTTTTATAGATGGCTCTCGATTTGGGAAGGATGGTAAATTCTACACCATTATTTTATGCCATGGTCCCTGAACATGAGGTGAAACAAGCGGAATCCCCCTAAAAGCACTCACTGAAACAGTGTAAAATGGTTGAGAGTAATCCTGATGGGCTTTTGGTAGAGCACAGGTCTATCGTCCGATCTGTGCGTTTAATGTTAAGCCTAAAAGAATGTCCAGGCAATTCAGTAGGTGATCTAGGACTTGCTGCTACCCGAACAAGTGGGTATAATCAAAGTCAAGGCACACACCAAGGCTGATACAAAGGAAAGTAGAGGTAACGTGTGGGCAGATGCTGCCACCAAACTAGCTGCAGAAAAGCCTAGGGAACATGCCTCAGCACAGGGGGTCACCATACTGGACCAAAACTCTCAGCTCTCTTTTCAGGTTCTAAAAATACTGCAGGACCAAAACAGCCCAGAAGAAAAGAAGATTTGGAAACTGCAAGGAGGAATAAAAAAAGGATGAACAAGTCCTGATGGCCAGTGGTAAGAGGGTATGTTACTGAGAGCATTCTTCCCAAGGATGGCGCAAGCAGCTCAAGTGCACCACTCGGAGCCATGTGTGACCTGGTGAGCAGATGATGGGTAGCTGCAGGATTTAGCATCACTGCAGTCAGATACGTGTAAGCCTGCATAACATGTGTCAAACACAATGTAGGCCAGAAGGTGAAAGGTTTCTTAGAAACACACCCCGAAGTCCTTGTACCTGTTTCAGATATTGCGGGTTAAGGTGGGAAGGTATGAGTACGTGCTTGTGTGTATTGATCTCTCTTCAGGATGACCTGAGGCATTTCTGGTGCAGAAAGCCATCGCAAAAGGAACTGCAGATAAACTACTGAAAGAAGTAGTGTGCAGGTATGGGATCCCCGAGACCATCAAAGAGATAATGGAACTCACTATACAGGACAGATAACGAGAGAAATAATGTAGGCCGTAGGGATACAGCAAGTGTTCCTTACCAGTACCGTCCCCAGAGTAGTGGAGATTGGCCTCAGCCCCTAGAGTATTTGGATTGTATTTTTCACAATTGTTCCAGATGTAGTATGGTGTGCTGACTGACTATGTGATGGATTGCCAAGAACATTTGACTAATGTACACTCTCGAGTTTCCTCCTTCCTTCCAGATCCTGAGTTAGTGGAAGGAACCTATAAGCTACAACCCAAAGATTGGATGGAGATAAAGAGCCACGTGAGAAGGGCCTCGATTCAACGGTCCCTTCCAGGTCCTGGTGACAACCAGTACAGCTGTGAAACTACAAGGAAAACCTTGTTGTCATGGTGCTGTACCCACTGGATGATGTTCTTAAAGACAAATGGGACAATACAGGTAAACTGTTAAAGGATATGGATCCTGAGAAGAAAACCTAAAGACTATTGGACTGATGGATTTGCACCCATAATCCTGTTATGCTTCTATGCAATGTACAGACTGATCATATGTATTGTAGAGAAATGTACTACCTGTAAGAAAGGGACATATGTGAATATGACCAACACTGCAGACGTGTATATCCCACTCAATGTATGCAGGAAGTCAGGATGTTGTGATGTTTAACACAATAGTATGTCCACATGACCCGGAATCTGGTGAAGAGAATTAAAGTCCAGCAGTTCTAGAAACTGAACGTACAGGCATGTATTGTGTTAAAAAAAAAATCACAAGAGGTGGGAATATGTTATAGAAATTAAATGTCTGTCACTTTAACTTCTCATTAGCTTGCTATTCTTAACAATTATAGAAATGCATTTAGTAGAAGAAGCTTACAGCTTCTAATGATAAGGATATACACTGAGAGCAAGGCCAGACACCCAGTCTAGGTTAGCATGTCCTAGTGGACTTGTTTGTTTTATAAACTTTCTGTGCGTTGTCCTTCGAAGAGTCTGGAGATTAACACTGCTTATGCAAATAGCCCCCAGCGCGTAGCTGCGCAATTTCTCCCCTCAGATGTGCAGTGTAGAACAACAGGTCCCAGCCATGCTTTGCATTACGCAGCTCACAGTACTAATATACTTTGATTATTGAGATGAGTAAGGGGGGTGCCAAGACCCTCCTCCCGCCAATGGTCAATCAGGTTAACCATATACTACTGTGTGGGGGTCTTATTGTGAAGCATATACTACTGTGTGGGGGACACTGTGAAGCGCCTAATACTGTGTGGGGGACACTGTGAAACGCCTAATACTGTGTGGGGGGACACTGTGATGCGCCTAATACTGTGTGGGGGGGGGGACACTGTGAAGCGCCTAATACTGTGTGGGGGGGGACACTGTGAAGCGCCTAATACTGTGTGGGGGGGACACTGTGATGTGCCTAATACTGTGTGGGGGGGACACTGTGAAGCGCCTAATACTGTGTGGGGGGGACACTGTGATGCGCCTAATACTGTGTGGGGGGGCACTGTGATGCGCCTAATACTGTGTGGGGGGACACTGTGATGCGCCTAATACTGTGTGGGGGGGGCACTGTGATGCGCCTAATACTGTGTGGGGGGGACACTATGAAGCGCCTAATACTGTGTGGGGGGGCACTGTGAAGCATATACTACTGTGTGGGGGGACACTGTGAAGCGCCTAATACTGTGTGGGGGGGACACTGTGATGCGCCTAATACTGTGTGGGGGGGGGACACTGTGAAGCGCCTAATACTGTGTGGGGGGACACTGTGATGCGCCTAATACTGTGTGGGGGGGGACACTGTGATGCGCCTAATACTGTGTGTGGGGGGGGACACTGTGAAGCGCCTAATACTGTGTGGGGGGGACACTGTGATGTGCCTAATACTGTGTGTGGGGGGGGGGGGACACTGTGAAGCGCCTAATACTGTGTGGGGGGGACACTGTGAAGCGCCTAATACTGTGTGGGGGACACTGTGAAGCGCCTAATACTGTGTGGGGGGACACTGTGATGCGCCTAATACTGTGTGGGGGACACTGTGAAGCGCCTAATACTGTGTGGGGGGGACACTGTGAAGCACCTAATACTGTGTGGGGGGACACTGTGAAGCATCTAATACTGTGTGGGGGGTGGCACTGTGAAGCATATTCTACTGCGTGGGGGGGCTTATTGTGAAGTATATTCTGTGTGGGGGACACTGAAGCGCCTAATACTGTGTGTGGGGGCACTGTGAAGCGCCTAATACTGTGTGGGGGGACACTGTGAAGCGCCTAATACTGTGTGGGGGGGGCACTGTGAAGCGCCTAATACTGGGGGGGGTGTGGCATATACTACTGTGTGGGGGGGGCTTATTGTGAAGCATATACTACTGTGTGGGGGACACTGAAGTGCCTAATACTGTGTGGGGGGTGGCACTGTGAAGCATATGCTACTCTGTGGGGGGGCACTATGAAGCATATAATACTGTGTGGGGGGGCTTATTGTGAAGCATATAATACTGTGTTGGGGGGCTTATTGTGAAGCATATAATACTGTGTGGGGGGTCTTATTGTGAAGCATATAATAGTGTGTGTGGGGCCCCACTGTGAAGCATATGCTACTGTGTGGGGGCCTCTTCAGAGTGCATTGTACTGTCTGGGGCCCTTCACTATTTATATCACACAGTATCTGTTTTACAGCAGACATGTGATCTTATTACAGGCTGTAATAACCTTGCACGGTCACTATAAAACAGATCCTGGTTAATTTTAAGGTTAAATTGCTGTGTTGGCACTTTGCGATAATTTAGTGGGTTTTGGGTTGCAGTTTGGGCACTCGGTCTCTAAAAGGTTCGCCATCACTGCTCTAGATAGATATGTTCCATAGAAACTTGCATTGTAATTACTGATACTAGAATACACAATATTTGATTTGCTATACCATACACAAAATCCACAACACTGGATTACCATTTTACTCTTTGTATAAATAACTTCACTATACCAAATACATAAATGGCACTGACATACTGTAGACATAAATTGTACTGTTTTGTTGCACACATAAATAGTACCACTGTATGGTACTCATAAATAACACTGCCATAACAGATGCCTAAATGATACTAACCTACTGTATGCACATAGAACTCGTTTAATGTACATACAATATAAGTGGTATGTTTATAAATTATGCTGCAATATAGAAGTGTTGTTTCATTGTGGTATAGTGATACTATTTATGTGTACAGTGCAGTGTAAGGTAAACACAACTTGTGCTTTTATAACATATACATAAATGCTTCCACACATAGATACACACACATACATATAAACTATGTACACATTTAAACATTTAATCACATTTCAGCAGTGGAGAAGGAACCCTGGTAAGCAGTGGACAGAATCTGTTCTTTTTCAGCTGTCCCATGCACACTCAATCCTCCTTTCTTTCCTGTCCAGAGTTGATGCCTGTGTCAAGTTACAACAGCCAGCAAGAGAATCTGGCTGTAGTCACTGAACATACTACTTACAAGAGAGATACTGAAAGGCATGACATCCAGAGACCCACATTCGGCACCCCTTGCCTCTACTTAAGTACCTGCATAAGCCCCCAACCCCAGTCAAATAGATTAGATGACAAATAATGTAGTATAACGTGGAAAGGTATTTAATAGACAAGTATTAACTTTTGTTCCTAGCATATTACGCTACTGATACTACAACCTTTGTCTTTGACATCGTGTCTGGAGAAGTTCTGGATGATTATGAAAAGAAAATGGATCAGTGTTTTCAAATGTCTAAAACCTTATGCCCTAAAAAATGTATAAGCCTGTGACATTGATACCTCACACAATACTCATGGTATTATTTAGTGTGATTTTTATAAAAATGGTTTTTGACAAATTTATTTCTTTTGAACAATTCCACTCAAACAGCCCTGTTAAATGCTCCAGAATATTTATATTTCTAGAGATTCTGCTAATTATTTTATATACAGGGCCAAAGAAGTCTTCACAGGCTTCAGCAGAGTGCCATGTATTTGATTAGAAATTCGCTTCTGGCCTTTGAAGTTTTTTTTCCCTTTTATTAATCTGAATAAATCTTCACAGCTAATGCAGTAAAGATTGGCAAAAGCCTCTTCTTTCTTATGAAGAACTTGTATGGCGTTTTATAAAAGTTCTATATAGAACACATTTAGCAGAAGACAGGTGAAAATGTACTGGTAAAATATTTTCTTTGACTAAGGTCACTACAAAGTAAACCATCAACCAAAAATTGAAAATTTAACTGGTTGACTGAGATGAGAAAGAATAGTCTGATCTTTTTACAAAAAGTGTCATGATCTCCCATGGGCTGTCTCAGAAAAAAAAACACCCTATAGCCCTTTTCAGCTAATTTCCATAAGAATAAACCATGAGATCATGAAAATGGAGCTGCAGTGCAGAATAAGGAAGACCTCTTTGGAAAGTGTAGAAGCCCTCCTACAAGATAATGTCATTAGTTTGATACCAATTTTCCTGCTGACAGACTCCCTTTTAAGTTAACCACTTCCGGACCACCCATTGGGTATGTATACGTCCGGAAGGTGGTTGCCTTGTTCTGTAAGGATGTACCGGTATGTCCAAGCAGATTTCAGCAGCTGCATGAAATCGTTCAGCTGCTGAAACGAGGAGCCGGCTGTAACTTGAGCCGGAGCTCCCAGAGAGAAGGCAGGGAAGGTTTATTACCGTCCCTGCCTTCCCGATCGCTGTGTACACAGCGCTCAATGAGCGTCCCTCTGATCCGCCAGGATCAGCATGTGTTAGAGCGACTGGGTCCTACAGGACCCAGATCAGCTCTATAGTAACGGGCAGCTCTATATGTATTAGCCCCAGTTACAGGGGAAATCAGCCTCTCCCCCCCCCCCCCCCCCCAAAAAAAAAAAAAAAGAAATTGATCAGATGACCCCAAAGTTCTATTATGACCTTATGTGGACACAATGTAAAAAAAAAACTGAATAGAAAAGAAAAAAAAAAGGTAAATAAAATAATTAAAAAAATAAATTAAATATGTCAACACGCCCTGATTAAAGGTTATAGCCCCACCCCTGATGACACCATACAAAATAAAAATTACCGTAACTGAGTAAACTGTTTTAAAAAGTTTTTTAGTAGCACTTTGTGTTATTAAATAAAAAAAAATAATAAAGTGAAAAACAGATTCATTTTCCCTTCTCTTGATCTGTTGATATTTTCCAGGATATAAAAAAAAATTAAAACGCATGCATAAATAAAAACATAAAAATAAAGCCCTATGTGTCACCGAAAAAAGACGCAGAAATTAGTTGAATAACGTAAATGATAAAAATGTTACAGCCCTCAAAACCACACATACAAAAAACCCGAAAATGTGTCTTGTCCTGAACCAGAAATTGGCCTGGTACTGAAGTAGTTAAACCATAACTAAACAACTTTTTATTTTTTGGCAGGATTTGTGTCATTTTAATACATTTTGTAATATACTTTATTAAGACATTTTGGCTACTTTCTGTGAAATCCTGCATTTCTTTATTCTTTACCTAGTCTTTCTTTTGAGAGTTGTACTCTGTAAATCTGTGCTCTGCTTTCGCTAGGATTACAGGTGTACTCTTTTAGAAGGCTGGGAAACTCTGGCTGGGGTGGAATAGCTTCAAACAGTTCTATCTCTGGTATATTAATCCATACGTAAAACAGTGATCCTTGTGTCCTATGAAAGAGATCACAGTTCTAGTTAAAAATTTCTAGAGGAATCGATAGCTTTAGACTTTAAAGTGTCGTTTTTAAGTTTTCTCTATCTGTAGCTTGACCACTGGTTAATGCATTTCTGTGATAGTGTATAGTCATCTAAATACAACATAGATACTAAAAAGTTCTGCAAATTGGTAAACTCAGAGCAGCTGGCAGATAGCAATCTTATTGTAGATTAGCACTCACGTGTCACCAGTAACTATATAAAGTCCTGCATGTCCGACTTTGTTTCCAGCGCAAAAACTGGATTTGCAGCGCAGAGGGTGTAAGCGCACACCCGTGCATTTCTTTAAAAACCCATTCAAATTAATGGGTTTTTAAGCAATGTGTTGCTAACCTTTCGCTATCCAGTCCCTATACAGTTTCCCGAGATTTTCAGTCTGATTCGCGGTGGACGGACTCAAGCGCAAGTGTGAACCCACCCTAAGGTGTGTGTGTGTGTGTGTGTGTGTGTGTGTGTGTGTGTGTGTGTGTGTGTTTTTTTTTTTTTTTTTTTTTTTTTTTTTTTTTTATTATATATAATTAAAAGCGGATCTGTGATTGGGATGTCTATTTTAATCTGACTTTAAGGTTCTATAGAGTTTCATTTAGCGAACGGTCTATAAAGAGCTGGTAGGTTTGCATGCCTATTAAAATATTGCATTGATGGCAATTTCCTAACATTTATTTCTCTTACTTGTATAGCGTTAACATATTCCACAGTGCTTTTCAGACGTTGCCAGTCACTGTCCCATATAGGGCCCGATTAACATATTATTAGTATTTATTAGTATTATTAGTATTATTATTAGTATTATTATTAGTAGTAGTAGTAGTATTAGTATTACTAGTATTATTATTATTATTATTATTATTATTATTATTTTTATTATTTGTATTATTGTTTATTATTATTAGCAGAATTGCTTCTTTTCTGAACGGACTGCTCAATCAAACACACACTAAGGCCATGGCCCAACGTTGCGAAAACACAGTGGTTTGGCCATGGCATTTTGCAGTACCTCCAAAGTGGATGGTATTCTGGCTAATCCCATCCACACCTGGCAGAAACATATCTGCAGCGGACATGATGCGATTTCAAAAACCGTTGCGTTTTTGTAAATCGCAGCATGTCAATTATACCTACGGAAACACTGGCAGTTTCCGTATAGGTATAATGGAAGCAGAACATCAGCAGAGGAAAGCTCTGCGGACTTTCTGTGAAAACCGCTGTGGAAAAAAATGATGCCATTCTTCCACAGTCTTTTCTGCAGCAGTTTTTCACTGGGGACTTAGCCTAAAAGGACTTTCCTACAGCTAAGGCTAAATACATAGAGGGGCAAACAGGTCCTCTACCCCCCTGAAAGATGCATTGCATTTCAGACTTGCAAGAAAAGTGGATTATTGTACATATATTTGTAATATTTTGGTAGTAATATTTATTATATTTTTTTCACTTCTTCTTTTTTTTTTTTTTTTTTTTATAAATTATTCGTTTTCTAAACTATAAACATAACTGCAGGCAGCAAACATGTTTACAGTGCGGCAAGTTTCTCAAGACTTGTGTTTTCTATGTCAGTCTTAATCCCCTGTGTGGTGGAGTGTAGCCGTGTCTAATTTATTGAGAACTGACTCTTAATAAATCAGGTGCATCCTCTGCCCTCTGTGAATCAGATTATAAAATCTATGCCAGCTAGGAGCTGGTGTAGATCTGAGCTATAATCTATTGGGCGGAAAATGTAATACATCTGTTTGGTTGTGGACTAAATCTCACCCCCAATGTGCCCACTTTTAGTAAAAGTGATATGCGAGGCATTAAAAAAAAATAATTGCAATTTTTTTGTGTGGAAAATCAAATGTGATCCAGTTTTATCTGTAGGCATTGTTGGGCCTTTCCCTATATGTGGCAATGGGGAAGAGGTGCCTGCTGGAGCAAAATGTACATACAGGGAAGGGACAAGAGGAAGGCTGTATAGGATGCCAGATTTTGTGAGAAGCGTACTTTATTTTATGAGAGCAGACACACATTTTAAAGCTAATGTATACATGACTTAAAGGGGCAGTCCCATCATTGCAAATCTGCATATTCCCATTGTTGGAGTATACCGTTCTACTCACTTGTGGGTAGAATTGAAGAAAAAGCTGTATTCGTACCCAAGTGTTCAATTGGGTTGAGGTCTGGTGACTGTGGGGGCCAATCCAGCACGTCTACTTCATTGTCATTGAACCATTTCTTTGCTAATCTGGATGTATACAGTCATGGCCAAAAGTTTTGAGAATGATACAAATATAAATTTTTACAAAGTCTACTGCTTCAGTTTTTCTAATGGCAATTTGCATATACTCCAGAATGTTATAAAGAGTGATCAGCTTAACAGCAATTACTTGCAAAGTCAATATTTGCCTAGAAAATGAACTTTATCCCCCAAAACACATTTCAACATCATTGCAGCCCTGCCTTAAAAGGACCACCTAACATGGTTTCAGTGATTGCTCCATTAACACAGGTGTGGGTGTTGATGAGGACAGGGCTGGAGATCAATCTGTCATGATTAAGTAAGAAGGACACCACTGGACACTTTAAAAGGAGGCTGGTGCTTGCCATCATTGTTTCTCTTCTGTTAACCATGGTTATCTCTAAAGAAACACGTGCAGTCATCATTGCACTGCACAAAAATGGCCTAACTGGGAAGAGTATTGCAGCTAGAAAGATTGCACCTCAGTCAACAATCTATCGCATCATCAAGAACTTCAAGGAGAGAGGTTCCATTGGTGCCAAAAAGGCTCCAGGGCGCCCAAGAAAGACCAGCAAGCGGCAGGACCGTCTCTTAAAAGTGTTTCAGCTGTGGGATCGGGCTACCAGCAATGCAGAGATTGCTGAGGAATGGCAGCAGGCAGGTGTGAGTACATCTGCACGCACTGTGAGGCGGAGACTCTTGGAGCAAGGCCTGGTCTCAAGGAGGGCAGCAAAGAAGCCACTTCTCTCCAGAAAAAACATCAGGGACAGACCGATATTCTGCAAAAGGTACAGGGAGTGGACTGCTGAGGACTGGGGTAAAGTCATTTTCTCTGATGAATCCCCTTTTCGATTGTTTGGAACATCTGGAAAACAGCTTATTCGGAGAAGAAGAGGTGAGCGCTACCACCAGTCTTGTCTCATGCCAACTGTAAAGCATCCTGAAACCATTCATGTGTGGGGTTGCTTCTCAGCCAAGGGAATCGGCTCTCTCACAGTCTTGCCTAAAAACACAGCCATGAATAAAGAATGGTACCAGAATGTCCTCCAAGAGCAGTTTGGCGCTCAACAATGCCTTTTCCAGCATGATGGAGCACCTTGCCATAAAGCAAAGGTGATAACTAAATGGCTCAGGGAACAAAACATAGAGATTTTGGGTCCATGGCCTGGAAACTCCCCAGATCTTAATCCCATTGAGAACTTGTGGTCAATCATCAAGAGACGGGTGGACGAACAAAAACCAACAAATTCAGACAAAATTAAAGCATTGATTCTGCAAGAATGGACTGCTATCAGTCAGGATTTGGTCCAGAAGTTGATTGAGAGCATGCCAGGGAGAATTGCAGAGGTCCTGAAGAAGAAGGGTCAACACTGCAAATATTGACTTGCTGCATTAACTCATTCTAACTGTCAATATAAGCTTCTGTTACTCATAATATGAATGCAATTCTATTTCTGTATGTGATAAAAACATCTGACAAACACACATAAAAACCAGAGGGCAGCAGATCATGTGAAAATATAATATTTGTGTCATTCTCAAAACTTTTGGCCATGACTGTACTTTGGGTCATTGTCCTGCTGGAACACTATGTTGTCCTTTTCATACCCATCACACTCAAGTGTATGAAGTAACTCGTCTTGGAAGATACTCTCACATAGCTCAGTGTTGAGACCACCATCAATCTTGGTCAAGTATCCAACGCATTTGGCTGTGAAACAACCCCATATCATCAGGCTTCCTCCAAACTTGACAGTTCCTTAAATTTTTCAGATTTTCCCTTTTCAGACCCATTTGCACCCATCGGAGTCTATTGCCTTTGGTCTTATTGGTCCAAATTGCCCATTTACAATCTTCTACTGTCCACTTTTCATACTTTTTTGCAGACTCGAGTCAACGCTTCTGATGATGATATTGAAGTTGAGGCTTCTTCAGCTTTTTTTGGGACATTATTCCAGACCAGTGTAATGCACGTTGCCTAGTGCTTGCATGGATGTCTGTGATCTCACTATTACAAAGCATACGAGCCACCTCCACTACTGTATTGGTTGCACCAGAACTGATAGACCGTGTAATGAGCAGATTTGTTGACTCCGATATTTGGCAAGGATGTCCATCTCTTGCCTTTCGAACGGATGAATGAACTTCATTTTGCATTCTTCCAACTGTCACGGCACTCGCATGATACATTTTGGCAATTTTCTAGGCCGAGAGACCACTACTGATGAGATGGATGATTCGGTTTTCTTTTTTTGGGAAATCTTCATGGCTGATGCTCGATTTGAACCAGTGACCTTTCACTTAAGAATGAACCTAATAACACCCTGAGCTATTAAGGACTGTGAGAACAGGTTGTAATTTGTAGTATATAAGAAGAAAAAGATTTTTCCACCACCAGAAGCAAAACAGTAACAATGCAGTAACATGGCAAGAAACTGCATAACTAATCATATGCTAAATAGTTGCAAGTCAAATTTATGTATAGCCAAGATGATTATCTATAAAATGATGGTAGTCTTACATTCCAAGCTGTAGTGTATGGAGAGATATGGAGCCTGAAAGTCAAAAATTCAAAACATTGTTACCCTTTTGCTTGTCAGTGTATTACAAAGTTTCTTATATACACCTGTACTATGCATTTATGAAATGCTGGAAGTACACTTTAAAGACCCTGCCAAGATGCTGGTCCTCCCCTGCCCCTTTTTAGCAACAGTTTATCACTTGAAGCCAACCAGCTCTATTTCTCAAACAGTTTCCTTCACAGTTGAACCATACAGAAAGTAATTGTAGTGTTTGCATCTGACACGTCTTCTACTACAACATAATGCTTTTAAGACTTTGCAGAAGACAACGTTGAATGTCAAAAGTGCAGCCTCAGGCTTGCACATTAAATACACAACTTTTGTATAGCAATTTATCTAATGGAGATGTGGACCTCAGGATGTGAACTTCAACAAAGAAAACAGTTAAAATAAAAGTTTTGTAGACAAGGTGACTGTCAGCTGGATCTTGTGCAACTTGCAGGATTTCTTTACATATGATGCATTCCTGACATTCTGGGACATAATACCACTTGCTTAAAAGGACATGAACATCAGTACTTGTAAAGCTAGACCACTACTTCGGTGTTTCCTTTTGGGAAACAATGTATTAGAAACAACCTTGTGACTAACACAAAAAACTGACTCATGACAGGGTGAAAGTTTTTTGACTGTGGGAACGCCTCTTAACATTAAGGCTGTGTTCACACTGCGGAAAATGATCTTCACTTTCCGCCGCCGGAATTTTCGCCACGTTCTAGCCGTGACGGGATGCCGGTGTAGTTTCAGTTGAAATGATTAGAGCAGTGTGAATACTGCCCTCTTTACTGCTCCTTTTGAAATTGGGTTTCAAAATACCCCAGTTATCATGAGTAGTGGAGTCCCAGTGGTCGGACCCACACCAATGACTAAGTCACTCTTTATCCAAAGGGGAGGGGGGCAATTACTTGTTACCTGAATACCCCTTTAACCAAGTTCATTATAAGTTAGGTGTGGATACATCTGTATATGGGTTTGACTTATAATTCTGGTCTTTCTGACCTTCAACTCTGTTCATATTTAGATTTCTGCTTCTAAAAAAATGGCTGATTATAAAAGTTACAGGCAAGATGACTCAGATTCACTGGTATAGGTATCGCAGTGGTTGCAGCTGCGACCTGGTCCAGAAGCAGAGTTGGCCCACAGGTCACCCTCAACCTACTATGACTAGATAAACTTCTTTTGACCTCCTTAATTTCCATTGATGGCTGCCATCCTGTGCATCATACATCTATGACCCCTGTCCTCTTGTCCACTGGAGTGAGAAAATTTATGATACACAGCCTTTCACTGTCAGAAAGGAGAAAATGAACACTTTCATGGCAAAAATAGTCATTGGTCAACAGCATATTGTCAAGGAGGGATTCTGTGAGGGAGGCTTTGTCACAAATGGGGGCATGATTATTATTTGGTGGCACATAAGAGAATGGGAATGATGAGACGTTTGTGTGCACATAGACATATTGTGAACAAGTCTTCAGGGCAATCTGGGTCCAGATAAAAAAAGAAATGTAAATGTATGGGATGAGACCGGGCTGGGGCATTGTGTAGGGTGGCTCATGCTGAGTTTTACACCAGGCCTGTGAGCCTTTAGTTATGCCCCTGCTCAGGTTTACAATATCTAGAGGACATATCTGTATTTTAGACAGGTCTGGATTCATGTTCCTTTCTGTTCAGCAAGGAAGGTCATCACAGAAAGAAATGTCTTAGAAGGTCCTGGGAAAGTGGAAACAGAGCAAGAAATTACCTAAGCGGATATTCTCTCTTAGACAGGCATGGGCCCAACAGTGACACGATGCTGAAGTATAGCAATCCACATCTGAAAGGTGGAAACATTTGGCTATTTATTGAACACCACTTCCTATTATGTAACCATTTTACTTGCTTGCAAGAATAATATAAGAATGTTTAGTATGCGAAACACAATGGCCTGGATTGTGGTAAACAGCACCAGTGTGTACTTTGGTCAATCTGCCATTCCTGTGACTCTTTAGATGACGCTGGGAGGAACATCAATGAATGCAAAACAGTAATGCACAAAAGATACAAAAGTAACGGTAACTTGAGATCTGTGGATTTTTAGCTGTCTATAATATTTCACCAAGGACAAGTCTGCATATATCAGGACTTGTCTTACTATATTGTGTGTGTATTTTAACCAGATGCTGACAGCCCTTTGACTATTTACATCTGGGCTTTTGGCATCTATTTCTGCAAGAGCACAAGGGCATAATATCATGTAGCTGCAGAGGAAGAGAGACTGCTGTTAGAACAGCCGGACATCCCAGAGAGAAGGTTGGACTGTTTTTTGTTTTTTTTGTTCTTTTTTTTTTTTTTTTTTTTTTTACCATCCTTGCCTTCCCAATTACTGCATACACGGCATTTAATGTTCACAGCTATGAGAGCCCCCATTATGTGGCCCCCTTTAAGGCCCCCAGCAGTCATGTGATCAGCAGGGGGCAGGAACTATAGGATTAGCTGTGTCCTAGAGGTCCCAGATCAGCTCTGCAATGTTGCTCAGGAGGCTGTATACCTCTTGTAACTGGGGCTAATAGATCAGCTCCAGTTAAAATGCCCCCAAAGGTCTTTTATAACCTTTATGGGGGCTCAATGAAAAAAATTAAAAAAAAAAAAAA
Organism: Leptodactylus fallax; assembly: GCA_947044405.1. NCBI lineage: Eukaryota > Metazoa > Chordata > Amphibia > Anura > Leptodactylidae > Leptodactylus > Leptodactylus fallax. The sequence continues at coordinate 9,884,281 of CAMRHE010000005.1, read as the reverse complement.
TTATTAAAAAGACAAACAAAAATAGTCAATAAAATAAAAACCTCCAATACCAAGCCCATATCACATGCTCTGACCCTGACAACACTGTCACCTACATAAAATGTATGTTTACATTTTCCCAGATATTTAATAAAAAAAAAAAAAAAAAAAAAAGGTATACGTATTACCAAAAAGGATGCAATAATTATTTGAACAATCCAAATGAAAAAATTGCTGTAGCCCCCACAAATGTGTCTGTCCCTGAACAAGGGAAAGTAGGTGGTCCTGAAGAGGTTAAAGAAGTTATCTTGTAAAAAATACAGTGCCTTGCGAAAGTATTTGGCACCCTTGAACTTTTCAACCTTTTGCCACATTTCAGGCTTCAAACATAAAGATATAAAATTTTAATTTTTTGGTGAAGAATCAACAACAAGTGGGACACAATCGTGAAGTGGAATGAAATTTATTGGATATTTTAAACTTTTGTAAAAAATAGAAAACTGAAAAGTGGGGCGTGCCAAATTATTCGGCCCCCTTAAATTAATACTTTTGTAGCGCCACCTTTTGCTGCGATTACAGCTGCAAGTCGCTTGGGGTATGTCTCTATCAGTTTTGCACATCGAGAGACTGAAATTCTTGCCCATTCTTCCTTGGAAAACAGCTGGAGCTCAGTGAGGTTGGATGGAGAGCGTTTGCGAACAGCAGTTTTCAGCTCTTTCCACAGATTCTCGATTGGATTCAGGTCTGGACTTTGACTTGGCCATTCTAACACCTGGATACGTTTATTTGTGAACCATTCCATTGTAGATTTTGCTTTCTGTTTGGGATCATTGTCTTGTTGGAAGATAAATCTCCGTCCCAGTCTCAGGTCTTTTGCAGACTCCAACAGGTTTTCTTCCAGAATGGTCCTGTATTTGGCTCCATCCATCTTCCCATCAATTTTAACCATCTTCCCTGTCTCTGCTGAAGAAAAGCAGGCCCAAACCATGATGCTGCCACCACCATGACAGTGGGGATGGTGTGTTCAGGGTGATGAGCTGTGTTGCTTTTACGCCAAACATATCGTTTTGCATTGTGGCCAAAAAGTTCCATTTTGGTTTCATCTGACCAGAGCACCTTTTTCCACATGTTTGGTGTGTCTCCCAGGTGGCTTGTGGCAATCTTTAAACGAGACTTTTTATGGATATCTTTGAGAAATGGCTTTCTTCTTGCCACTCTTCCATAAAGGCCAGATTTGTGCAGTGTACGACTGATTGTTGTCCTATGGACAGACTCTCCCACCTCAGCTGTAGATCTCTGCAGTTCATCCAGAGTGATCATGGGCCTCTTGGCTGCATCTCTGATCAGTCTTCTCCTTGTTTGAGATGAAAGTTTAGAGGGACGGCCGGGTCTTGGAAGGAGTATCAGACCACTGCAAATCTACCATTTCAATATGATCGCTTGCACAGTGCTCCTTGGGATGTTTTAAAGTTTGGGAAATCTTTTTGTATCCAAATCCGGCTTTAAACTTCTCCACAGCAGTATCACGGACCCGCCTGGTGTGTTCCTTGGTCTTTATGATGCTCTCTGCGCTTTAAACAGAACCCTGAGACTATCACAGAGCAGGTGCATTTATGCGGAGACTTGATTACACACAGGTGGATTATATTTATCATCATCAGTCATTTAGGACAACATTGGATCATTCAGAGATCCTCACTGAACTTCTGGAGTGAGTTTGCTGCACTGAAAGTAAAGGGGCCGAATAATATTGCACGCCCCACTGTTCAGTTTTTTATTTTTTACAAAAGTTTAAAATAACCAATAAATTTTGTTCCACTTCACGATTGTGTCCCACTTCTTGTTGATTCTTCACCAAAAAAATTAAAATTTTATATCCTTATGTTTGAAGCCTGAAATGTGGCAAAAGGTTGAAAAGTTCAAGGGGGCCGAATACTATCGCAAGGCACTGTATGTCCTATTATGGCATAGGGAGGAAACCCTCTCTACTGACCTTTCCTTTATGAGCCAGTAGGGTGGCTCCTATCTGTGATGGTGTCGGGAGGTTTCTATGTTTCTACTGTTTGTTTTATTGGCCACAAGTGACTGCCGTTTTGCACTTTAACCACTTCAGTACTGGGCCAATTTCTGGTCCAGGATCAGACACATTTTCGTTTTGTTTTTTTTTGTATGTGTGGTTTTGAGGGCTGTAACATTTTTATCATATGCGTTACTCAACTAATTTCTGCATCTTTTTTTCAGTGACACATAGGGCTTTATTTTTATGTTGTTTTTATTTTTGCATGTGTTTTTTTTTTTTTTTTTTTTTTTTATTTTTTTTTTTTCTATATCCGTGGAAATATAAACAAAAGAGAAGGGAAAACGTCTCTGTTTTTTTTCACGAGGCTGATTTCCCATGTAACTGGGGCTGGTACATTTAGCCCCAGTTGCAGGAGGAATACAGCCTCCTGCACGTTACTTCAACAGTACTATAGAGCTGATGTGGGTCCTGTCCTCATTGAGCGCTGCATACACAGTGATTGGGAAGACAGGAAAGGTAATAAACCTTACCTGTATTCTCTCTGGGAGTTCCAGCTGAAGTTACAGCCGGCTCCCAGTTTCAGTAGCTGCACGATTTCGTGCAGCTACTGAGTTCTGCTTGGACGTACCGGTACTTCCTCGTGTGTACACTTGATTGACTGTTCTCGGAACCCCCACAGAAGTGACTGGTACAGGTTAGGAGTTGTGGTTTCACAACAAGTGGGGTGGCAGAAGTTGCTGATCCCTAGACCACACTCACTTTGACCCATACAGCATACAGTTTACAATATAGCATTTGTAGTACCATCTGTGCCTTCCATGGGGCCTCTTTTATTTATTTTTATTTTTTTTTTTTTATTTAAGCTTCTCGCCATGACATACGCTCCTCAGCCCTTCCTCCTTTAAAGCAGGAAGTGCTCTGTCGGAGAGGCGGAGCTTCACATTGCATTTACAGGAGCTAATTAATGGTTTCAATAACCTTTTTAGCTTAAAAGGGGTTTTCAAGGACTCTTGGCACCCTCGCTGATCACATGTGCTCCAGATATGTAGGAACCATGGTGGCCAGAACTCGCACAGCTATTGATACTCTGACGGTTCTAAATGTGTCACTTTTATTAAGACGCCTGCGCCTTTTAATAAACTTGGTTCATATCACTCCAGTTATCTGCTTAATTTACACTGGCTTAAGATATACCAGTCTTAGCAAATGTGGACCATTGTCTGGTTAGGTGGTCTTTGATTAGTGGGGCCTCCTTCTAAGTTTTGTTATGGTGTCATGTGGTTAAGACATCTGTGGCACCCCTGCAATTCTGTCAGATAATACTCAATTTCTTCCAGAAAATGATTGCAATCACAAATGCTTTGGTAATAATATCTTCATTTATTTTGCTTGCAATGAAAAAACACAAAAGAGAATGAAAAAAAGTCAAATCATTGATCATTTTACACAAAACTCCAAAAATGGGCCGGACAAAAGTATTGGCACCCTCAGCCTAATACTTGGTAGCACAACCTTTAGACAAAATAACTGCGAACAACCGCTTCCGGTAACCATCAATGAGTTTCTTACAATGCTCTGCTGGAATTTTAGACCATTCTTCTTTGGCAAATTTCTCCAGGTCCCTGAGATTTGAAGGGTGCCTTCTCCAAACCGCCATTTTGAGAGATCTCCACAGGTGTTCTATGGGATTCAGGTCTGGACTCATTGCTGGCCACTTTAGAAGTCTCCAGTGCTTTCTCTCAAACCATTTTCTAGTGCTTTTTGAAGTGTGTTTTGGGTCATTGTCCTGCTGGAAGACCCATGACCTCTGAGGGAGACCCAGCTTTCTCACACTGGGCCCTACATTACGCTGCAAAATTTGTTGGTAGTCTTCAGACTTCATAATGCCATGCACACGGTCAAGCAGTCCAGTGCCAGAGGCAGCATGTTTGACTGTAGGGACCGTGTTCTTTTTCTTTGAAGGCCTCTTTTTTTTTTTTTTTTTTTTTTTCCTGTAAACTCTATGTTGACGCCTTTTCCCAAAAAGCTCTACTTTTGTCTCATCTGACCAGAGAACATTATTCCAAAAAGTTTTTGGCTTTCTCAGGTAAGTTTTGGCAAACTCCAGCCTGGCTTTTTTATGTCTCTGGGTCAGAAGTGGGGTCTTCCTGGGTATCCTACCATAGAGTCCCTTTTCATTCAGACGCCGACGGATAGTACGGGTTGACGCTGTTGAACCCACGGACTGCAGGGTAGCTAGAACTTGTTTGGATGTTAGTCGAGGTTCTTTAGCCACCATCCGCACAATCTTTCGTTGAAATTTCTCGTCCATTTTTCTTTTCCGTCCACATCTAGGGAGGTTAGCCACAGTTCCATGGGCTTTAAACTTCTTGATGACACTGTGCACGGTAGACACAGGAACATTCAGGTCTTTGGAGATGGACTTGTAGCCTTGAGATTGCTCATGCTTCCTCACAATTTTGCTTCTCAAGTCCTCAGACAGTTCTTTGGTCTTCTTTCTTTTCTCCATGCTCAATGTGGTACACACAAGGATACAAGACAGAGGTTGAGTCAACGTTAATCCATTTCAACTGTCTGCAAGTGTGATTTTAGTTATTGCCACCACCTGTTATGTGCCACAGGTAAGTAACAGGTGCTGTTAATTACACAAATTAGAGAAGCATCACATGATTTTTCAAAGGGTGCCAATACTTTTGTCCACCCCCTTTTTATGTTTGGTGTGGAATTTATATCCAATTTGTCTTTGACAATTCTTTTTGTGGCTTTCCATTGAAGACAAATTAAATGAAGATATTATTACCAAAGCATTTGTGATTGCAATAATTTTCTGTAAGAAATTGAGTATTATCTGACAGAATTGCAGGGGTGCCAATACTTTTGGCCAGCACTGTATGTGTGTGTATATGTGTATATAATATAATATAATATATATATATATATATATATATATATATATATATATATATATATAAAAATGTGTGTGTGTGTGTGTGTGATGATACGCTTTTGTTATTTTATATGCAATATATGCAGATATGGGAATACTGAATGATAGCCATTACTCTCATCATGGTCACTATCTTAGAAGTAATCCAGACAGAAGCCAATAACCACAAACATAACATATTTAAAAATATTTTTATTGAATAGGCAACATTGTAATGCAAATATTACTGGCTCTTTAAATAAAAAAAAAAAAAAAAAAAAAAGGGGCTCTCAGGTCAGGCCTGGGGGGGACCACAGAACTCAATGCAGTCATTCAGAGCAGTCCACCCTTGTCCTGTGGTGACAGCCACCCAAACAAATGATCCAGGGGAAGACGAAACAAACCCCCCAGAGAATTCTACTTCAGGGGGGCAAACAAATTCCTTCCTTACCCCAGATATGGCAATCTGATATCACCCTGGATCATATATCGCCTGCTGCCTATATTTGTATATAAAGAAAGAGATAAATACACACAGAAAAAGTACTTTATTGAAGTGTTGACCCCCTCCCCTCCCCACTCTCATACACACTTTTCCAATCATGCAGAATTCCTACAAGCCACCATAGCAAAAACACCAAAAATCAGATGTAGTTTGGCTACTTTTCCAAGCAACACAACACAAAGTGCGAACACGGCCTCAGCACTGAGTGAAGAGCTACATACCTGGACATACTGTCTTCTTCAACCTGCCAAACTCAAGTGCCAAAAGATGGCTCAGGTGAAGAACTGTGCACATTCTATACCAAGGGTAGGCAACCTTCGGCACTACAGCTGTTGTAAAACTAAAACTCCCAGCATGCATGCTTGCTCTGCTGTTCTTGGAACTCCCATAGAAGTGAATGGAGCATGTTGAGAGTTGTAGTTTCACAGCAGCTGGAGTGCTGAAGGTTGCCTACCCCTGTTCTTGACCAATTGTGAGCTCATGCAATGTCTGTGATGTCATGTAAAATCTATAATATAGCAGAGATCCGCACCATAAAACCCTCATATGCTTGATCAAGGATCTCTGCTATATTATAGATTCTACATGACATCACAGACATTGCATATCAGTGACTGCACCAATACAAACCTGCATCACACCATGGCATGTAATAGCCTAGATGTATTGTAATAGATGTCTGAGTCAGGACACAATGATAGTTTGCTTTAATCCATAGCACCAACTGCTCTATGTAGTAAAAACAAAAGAAACCCCAAGATTCTGGACTGATCACCCCCTGATCCAACATAACCAAAAACATAACCCCCAACTGTTCCAGATTCAGCGGGACAGCCCCCTATACTGGGTCCTGTCCCACTATCTCGGTTGGTGGGAGGTATGTCCCGGTTTCAGTAGTTGAGTTGAATGGTGAATCGGGGAGCCATCCATTCAAAGGCTTATAACACAACTGTATCATTTTGTAAACAGACTAATATTACTGAATGCTTGTCCTCCACTTTAAAACTACCAAATAATAACCTAATATAAAGGGGTTTTCCTAACTGGGCCACCTACCTGTCCAAATTTCCTGTTAGGCCATATGGACATATATTTCGTGCATTTTGGAGGGGCAAAAACAATGCCAGTTGTGCACATTTTCATTGGGTTAAAGAAAATTTCTAAGGATAATTCTTTCGGAAAGACATTCCTGACAATAACCGCAATAATCACATTTCACAGGGGTTCTTGCTAAGATTTTGGGAGTGTTGATGGTACAACCCTGAAATTTACCCCCCATCCCCAACTACATAATGTGTGAATGAGTCGTCTTCAAATTATCAAACTAAAGCGACACAAGATGGCTCAGGATAAGAACTTTCTACACATTCTACAGCTATTGTGATGTCATGTACCTTGTGATGTCAAGAGTTCTTAAAATATACACTTAGAGATGGTATTTTAGAAGTTTTATCCAGGATTTACCATAGTTATATATGATGGTATTCTGTACTACTTTTGTTGTTTTTTATGCTGGGTGTAATTCTCAGTATCTGCCCTTATTCTATATACACGGACAGTGCACAGTACCACTTCTGTTGTCCTATATACTCCCCTTATTCTGTATATATGGCCAGTGCACAGTACCACTTCTTTTGCCCTGTATATTGGGTGTAATTTTCAGTATGTGCTCTTATTATGTATATATGGACAATGTGCACCGTACCACTTCTCTTGTCCTGTATGCTGGGTGCACTTCTTAATACCTGCTTTTATTTTGTGTGTATATATAGACAGTGCACAGGACCACTTCTGAGGTGTAATTCTCAGTATCTTCTCTTGTTCTGTATATATGGACTGTGCATAGTACCACTTATCTTGTTCTGTATGCTCAGTGTAATTCTCAAGCACAGTACTGACACACAGTGTATAGAGAAATTGTCAGAAGATGACATTAATTGTATTTTTTTCAGCTTTCCAGTACACTGCACAGACTATTACATGGTGCCATGATGTACAACTTGTACTGTAGACAATAAGCCTTCATATGGCTCTGTGACTGGGAAAAAAAAAATTCTGGCTTTTGGAAGGTGGGGAGTAAAAAAAAAATGAAAAATAGCTGCAGAAGGAAGGGGCTTAAAAGTAGTGGGCACAGCATAAATGGGTGAGAAGTTAGAAACTTTTTGTTCAAACTGACTTCAGAAAAATTTGCTACATACATACATACATACATATAGTCATATATTGATAAGTTCTCTCCATTGACTTCTGTTCTAGTGAAGTCAGTTTGTCCATTCATTACACAGATGGTCATTAACCTGAATAGCCGCCATGAATACTACATTTCCCCACCTCTGTCCATGTAGGAGAAATATCTGACTGCCTACTCTGAATGCAGTGTGATCTGCAGGCAGCATGTTGTAGAGCAACAGCTTCACCCCATTAAAATGAATGGTACTGAGCCGCAGAATGGCCATGTGACCACCAGACATGATGTCACTTCCTGAGCAGAAGAAAGTAGCCACTTTTTCTAAGTTCTGCATTACCCCTTTAGGCTAAGGCCCCAAGCAGCGAATAATTTTGGAGAAGATCGTGGCGGAAATGCATTATATTTCTGCAGCGTTTTTCACAGTAAGTCCTGAGAGTTGTTCCTGCTTTACCATCAAGGCCTTTCCGACTTCCATCACACCGGCTCAGAGTAGAGAGGACCCCTCTTCAACTGGAAGTACCCCGGCGAAAAACTAGTACCACCACCATCAGCTAGTGGTGCAGGACCCCCTCAATGGTGTACGGCCTAGGAGGAGAGCTGGGGAGAGGGGCCGAGTGTACTCGGCCTAGCTGGTGGCACGTCATCTGCCACTACTACTCCCATATGAATAAGAAGGGAGCCATGCAAGGAAACAGGGATGGGAAATGTGCAGTTCTCCAGGTGAGTAAGAAAGAGTTGGGGCCCCCTATGGTTGTGTCCCTTGTGTACTATACATGGCTGTTTTATTTGTCCTAGTCTAGGCCTGTGTAATGTTCTGATGTGATGATACTTGGTTCTATGTAATGCATATAATGCATTATTTTTGGCTCTTGCTGACTCCAGTAAACACTTTAACATGCATTCTGTATACTTTTGTCTTTGAGAGGACCATCCCTTCTAAAAGACCATTTCTTTGTGTGCAAATTTGGGTGGTCGGCTCCAAGAGGTTTCATTGTATTGGTGTTTAGCTAGATAGAAAATAGAAACTGTTACCTCCAGTATTAGGTTTATGGTGTCCTTGTATGATATTTAATTGAAATAACAAGCATAGATGGAATAAATTAGAATGAGCGGCTGTTCTGAGTAATATTGGGTGGTTTGCGCCGCTATCATTACCTAGGCAGGTTTTACAGTACATAGTTACAGAATATGTTAAAATGAGAAGAGAAAATAAATAGAAACTAGTAAAGTTTTTATGCCTTGTGTACAAATGATTCTTTTAATTAAATATCAGGTTATGGGCAATAAGGCTGTTTTGTCAGGTTTATTAGAAGCAGGATGGAGGGAATGTGTTGGTGGATATTAAAAATGCATATCGCTGCTTGGGTAGAGCAATCCACGCTGCGAGAGAGATGCAATGTAATATGAACATCCCCTGGAGATAACTTATTTGAGTTTAAGTATAAAATGAACACAAACTGATGTGAATGTGCATTTCCATTTACATTATTTCGAGGTGTGAAATTACAGGCTTTATAATGTTCTCCGCCAAGATGGATTCAATTATGAAGCAGAGGGGCCAAAGTCACTACAACCGGCCTAGTTGATACAGCTGCTGTTAGTGGGCTGAAGATCCCCTCCAAAGGAATAGGTAAAGGCTCACAGGCTCGGGGCAAAATTTCAGCTTGCACAAATTCTCCTCAAACTTTCCATCCATGGTCCATCCGTATTTTTCAGCCACGTCGCTGCTTCTCTTAATCTGGCCGTGCACATAAGAGATTCATCTGACTTTATGGCACTTCCACCTAAGTTTGTTGAAATCTACTAAGACTCTGAAGTCTGAGGTGGTCATACACACGAGTAACATCAGACGCTACTAGAATAAGTTGGATCTGCCAATGATTTTCAGATACATCTGTATGGCCAGCTGAAAGTGCACCACTAGCAGCCTGGGTTTCTGCTAGGGCCCTTTAAGATTAGGGCTGAAATCCCAATGCAGTCACCAAATAATGATCCGATTGCAGTTTACTCCTATTCAGTGGTGTCTTCTCTGATTGTAGTGGTGGCAATGGAGTAAAACCACCTGTATAGCTCAACCATCTATTCATACACATGTCATAAGATATTTGAAACTCTTTCCATCCTTCATGTCATTTTCCTTCCTTGACACTATAATAACCTACTACTATTTTTGGCATTTAAAGGTTGAGTGGACGTGTCAGGCCTTCCATGTATCATAAATCTTAGTGCAGAGGGCAAGGGAGAAGGATTTAGGATGCATAGACTAGCAGGCATCATAGGAGATTAAGTACAGTGCCTTGCGAAAGTATTCGGCCCCCTTGAACTTTTCAATCTTTTGCCACATTTCAGGCTTCAAACATAAGGGTATAAAATTTTAATTTTTTGGTGAAGAATCAACAACAAGTGGGACACAATCGTGAAGTGGAACAAAATTTATTGGATATTTTAAACTTTTGTAAAAAATAAAAAACTGAAAAGTGGGGCATGCCAAATTATTCGGCTCCCTTAAGTTAATACTTTGTAGCGCCACCTTTTGCTGCGATTACAGCTGCAAGTCGCTTGGGGTATGTCTCTATCAGTTTTGCACATCGAGAGACTGAAATTCTTGCCCATTCTTACTTGGAAAACAGCTGGAGCTCAGTGAGGTTGGATGGAGAGCGTTTGCGAACAGCAGTTTTCAGCTCTTTCCACAGATTCTCGATTGGATTCAGGTCTGGACTTTGACTTGGCCATTCTAACACCTGGATACGTTTATTTGTGAACCATTCCATTGTAGATTTTGCTTTATGTTTGGGATCATTGTCTTGTTGGAAGATAAATCTCCGTCCCAGTCTCAGGTCTATTGCAGACTCCAACAGGTTTTCTTCCAGAATGGTCCTGTATTTGGCTCCATCCATCTTCCCATCAATTTTAACCATCTTCCCTGTCCCTGCTGAAGAAAAGCAGGCCCAAACCATGATGCTGCCACCACCATGACAGTGGGGATGGTGTGTTCAGGGTGATGAGCTGTGTTGCTTTTATGCCAAACCTATCGTTTTGCATTGTGGCCAAAAAGTTCCATTTTGGTTTCATCTGACCAGAGCACCTTCCACCTTCTTCCACATGTTTGGTGTGTCTCCCAGGTGGCTTGTGGCAAACTTTAAACAAGACTTTTTATGGCTATCTTTGAGAAATGGCTTTCTTCTTGCCACTCTTCCATAAAGGCCAGATTTGTGCAGTGTACGACTGATTGTTGTCTTAAGGACAGACTCTCCCACCTCAGCTGTAGATCTCTGCAGTTCATCCAGAGTGATCATGGGCCTCTTGGCTGCATCTCTGATCAGTCTTCTCCTTGTTTGAGATGAAAGTTTAGAGGGACGGCCGGGTCTTGGAAGGAGTATCAGACCACTGCAAATCTACCATTTCAATATGATCACTTGCACCGTGCTCCTTGGGATATTTAAAGTTTGGGAAATCTTTTTGTATCCAAATGCGGCTTTAAACTTCTCCACAACAGTATCACGGACCTGCCTGGTGTGTTCCTTGGTCTTCATTATAGTCTCAGGGTTCTGTTTAAAGCGCAGAGAGCATCACAGAGCAGGTGCATTTATACGGAGACTTGATTACACACAGGTGGATTATATTTATCATCATCAGTCATTTAGGCCAACATTGGATCATTCAGAGATCCTCACTGAACTTCTGGAGTGAGTTTACTGCATTGAAAGTAAAGGGGCCGAATAATATTGCACGCCCCACTTTTGGTTATTTTAAACTTTTGTAAAAAATAAAAAAAACTGAATAAATTTCGTTCCACTTCACAATTGTGTCCCACTTGTTGTTGATTCTTCACCAAAAAGTTAAAATTTTATATCTTTATGTTTGAAGCCTGAAATGTGGCAAAAGGTTGAAAAGTCCAAGGGGGCCGAATACTTTTGCAAGGCACTGTACAATATGGTGATGGGGCCTTGTGGACTCCCTTGTTCAGGGTCATGTGACCAGGCCTGGAGGGGTAGGAGGACTGCGGCTATCTGGAGTTGGTTAGAGAGAGCCTGATTCCTTTACGGTTGCATCCTTTCTAAATATACTACACCTATTGCAGCAGAGAGTGACTCTCTTGTCTGCTGCCTGTGGAGGTCACTATGCTGATGAGTGCTGATCTCAATGTTGGTGTTGGACCCCCACTGATCTTTTATTGATGATCTATAATGAGGAAAGTTCATTAATAGCAAGGAATAGGAATAATCCTTTAAAGGGGTTATCCACCTCATTAAGATAGGCCATCAATTTTAGACCTGTGGGGGTCTGAGTGTCAGGATCCCCACTGATCAGCTATTTCCCAGAGCACGCAGCTCCCTGCATTTATATAAAAGGCTCTGCATACTCAACATATTCTTGATCAGCTGTGATACTGCCCTTGTTTATTGGGTTGGTCACACTTGTGACTGCTGTGACCCCCTAAAGCTACACCAATCGTCCCCACAATTTTTCCTTTATCCAAAGGTAAACTAGCTTGTCTCCCTTAATGAATCTGAAGCAGACACAATTACCAGAGTACCAAAGTAGCTCAATATACTGCATGAAACATATAGAACAACTTGGAACATTCCTGTACATTTTGTATTTGTATCTGCTTATCTTTGCTGCTGTAACACACTGAATTTCCCCATTGTGGGACTATTAAAGGACTATTAATAATAATAATAATAATAATAATAATAATAATAATAATAATAATAATAATATTATTGGAAGATTCATTCCCAATTTCTGCCAAGATCCAAGCAAGGACAACCTTGACCATGCAGAGATGCGATGATGCAATGTTAAGAGTTATTAGCACTGCTGCTAATGCTGAATTATTGATCTGGCAATTCCTGGACTGGTGTCAGCAGTGGGTTTGTAAGGGAGGGTGTGATCTGCTAGTTGCATATACTTGCCCACTTACATAGTTGCACTATGTTTTATGAGATTGTCTGGGCAAAATTGTTGTGTTTTAAATGGGCCGAGGGAGGTGGAAAAAAAAAATAAAAAAAAAAAATCATGCTCCAGTCTCCTCCCAGCGTGGGCCGGTCCTTCTGCTACGGTGTCTTCTTGAAGTGAAATTCCTCGCTGGCTGTGACGTCTGGGTCCCATCCTGAGGTTGCTGATTAGCCTCAGCAGAAGGGACCCAGGATACCACAGATAGTGATCTCCAGTGTCTTTCACTGAGGCTGCTGATTGACATTACCCGCAGACCCCATAGACTATAATCGCTTTAAGTGGATAGGGTTTTGGGTTTTTGTGGACCCTAAGAACGGAAACCCTAATGCTAGTGTGAACCTAACGACAGATGTTTGAGTGGTGTGTGTTTATTTATACACTCTTAAGCACATACAGTAGTTATGCACCCCACGTACTGCATGTATAGGAGCTTCTGTTTAGATTTCCCACTCCTTTTCAAGCCACGCTTGATTCCAAAAAAAACAAACAAAAAAAAAAACACCTCATATGTGGACACACGTTGCAGGAAAGCTGCTTTTTTTGTTTATAATATACAGCTGGAATATTATATATTATGTGGTAAATAGACTGTCTCATAGAGCATGGGTTTGCTATGATACAGATGTATGACTAAGCAGTGGCAGAAGCTTTGCGATGGATGGATGGGAGTTGGGCCACAGCCAGGGTTCAGCTGAATATGTTCCTTGGTATTAACCTACATAGGCGCCGTCTTACGCTGGGTCTTGTGCAGTGGCATGGCTAATCCATGACTAGTTCAGCTTCTGGTAATGTTATCATCCCATTGTACCATCCTCACAACTGATACAAAGGTAGATACATTACATAGAGAGTCAACTATGTAAACAGAAACTTGACCAGCAGAATAGCGAGTACAGCTCTGGCCTATAATACTGGATATGTTAGTGGTCAAATACATGCAGCACAACTTTTGTACGGCTCATTCTCCTATGTTTTTACAGTGAAATAGCTCTTGCTTGATCTTCTCCCTCTGGTCTGGGGTCATACAGCCGTCACCACTCTAGCCAACATTTATTCACACAAGAGGCTGGGCAACTTGATCTAGTCTAGGTTATGGAAAGCATGTGACTGCAATGCCCCATCAAAAACAAAGCCAGGATCTGACCTCTGTGATTGGCTGACCAGAATGTCAATCATAGACTGTAATACAATCACTGATGTCATGTCCTGGCTTTGCTCTTGAAGTCACATGCTTTTACTAGCCTGGGCTGTGGTCGAGTTGCCCAGACACTTGTGAATTATGTTAGAAAGCCTCATACCTTCAATATTGCTGCAGATCATATGGGTGGTTAGGCTTAGGTGGTCATGGGGCTAGTTCCCGGTAGACTAGGTTTAGTGCAGCAGTGGGAAGTCACAATAAAGTATCACAGGTCAGCAGTGGGGAGGTAAGTAGAGGCAAGGCACTAGTCTACTGCTCCTAGTAAGAGATTGGTGGATTAGAATGCAGAATTTCTCAGATGTTTTTTATTGTGTATATGATATGATATAAAGTTGAATATACAATGGCTCCAGTCTCTGGTCCAATGTGTAATGAAACCAGCCATAGGATTAATAATTTAAATAACCTTGTATTTTTCATGTACAAATCAACCTAGCATATTAATACTTTCATTTTACAATTTTTTCCAGGGCTACAACACAAAAATACAAAGCCGAGTTACACTTGTAATGCAGTCAATGTTAAAGGTGGTTCTGAAAAGGAATGACTACAATCCAAAGCAATGGACCCCGACTACTTGTATCAAAGTTACAGGCACAAGCAAAAATAGTAAGTAATAATGTTCTACTATATTACTGTAACATTTATATGTTGTTAATTGTGTAGAATATACATTGTTTGGGGTTGTGATTGAAGTGAAGAGTAAACCCAATTCATGTGTATGTATTCATGTGAATGTATTCATGTATGTTCTACCATCACACCATAAAGGTTGATAATCCCTCCCTCCCTTAAATAATGCCTGGTGTGAAGAAAGAAGAGAGCTCTATGGAGGTCTCCCTCTTTCTGATCCATATATAATATGTAGACATCTAGGAAAAGCCGTATCGAGCCAATTTTGAAGCTCCTTATTAGAATGTTTTGTTATAAAAATAGTAGTACGGTATAGTTTACTATTGTTCATAACAAATGGGCTTCGTCTTCTAGTATTGCTGTCTCATCCTCCATTTGTCTTTTCTGTGACGTTTTTATAAATCCTTTGCTTGTCTCCATCATTGAGTTTGCCTTTACCACTGAGTTGAGTATTCTCGCCACATGTCTAAAAATAAAAAGGCCTCAATCTGTAAGAGAGTCATGCCTTACCAAGATTATTGGCTCTTGAACAAACCTGATGAGCTCAGGGTCCCAATTTATGTTGGTGTAATAAATCAGACAGACACATCAGATTAACCAGTACTTTACTCAGCATTGAGGCAACAAGCTTGATGATTACAAACCATTTTATAGAGGAGCAACTGTCATGGTCCTTGCAACAGTCTGCCACAAAGATCACAAGCATAATGGTTACTGCATAACTCTTCTTGACATAGGCACCAAACCTGGCAGTTAAGTTTCTTGGCAGTGGCAATAAGCTTGGTGGTTATCCTTTTGAGAAGTGGCACTATACTTACACTGGTTGCAACTGAAACGGCGTAGTATATGTCAGTAGCACCAACAGCATTTATTTAGATGAAGTCTCATGCAATATGTGCATATAAGGGGGTTCTGACCATAACAGGATCACTGATGTATCTAGATTTTCCCTGGAGTATGGCACACCAACCTTGGTGAACACAGCAGATCAATTTAACACTGGTTATACATAGAAATAGGCAGTATGTGGGATGGTTACAAAACAGTCTTTCCCTTGACAACAAACTTAATGGTTACAAGAGCCTCATGCAAGTCAGTAAAGAATAAGCATAACTGGTATCACTGCAACATCAGTATAGAAACTACTCTCTTAAGCAGGGTTCACACTACCGTTGGATTCCGTTATGAAGGTGTCCGTTAAAAAAAGACACATTAGCATCAGTTAGTGTCCGTTTTTTAACACTGTCTGTTTTTTTTTGTTTGTTTTTGTTTCTGAGCATGCGCCGAAAAAAGACGGGCATAAAATAATGGACAGTAACTGATAGCTATCAGTTACTGTCCGTTATAAGTCCGTTACCCATAGACTTCATTGTTAAAAAAATAACGGACACTTGCTGTCCGTCAAGAATCCGTTTTTCCAAACGGACAAAAAAGTCCTGCATGTAGGACTTACTTTTTTGTTCGCGGAAAAAAAATGGACTTCTGATGGATTGGGTGTAAACGGACGCGATATAAAAACCCATTGAAATGAATGGAAATTTTAACGGATTTCTGATGGTTCAGCTAGTGTCCAATGCTAAAATCTTGTAACGGACAATAGCAACGGACACTACTGACGGTCACCAACGGTAGTGTGAATGTCCCTCATGAATCCACATTGCTGTATAAGACTATGGGCTCAACTCGGGAAAGTTGGGACTGCAGGGGAATAGGTTTGAGTTGAAACTTGTTGTAATGTCACAATTCTTTCACTGTTGCAAATGCACAGGGACCTTTATTCTAGTCAAGCTTATACTAAATATATCATTTTCTATGCACATATATGTGTATACATAGTACATATACATCCAACACACTTACACACACCAAGTAGCTGACTTGTGCTGGTTTTTTTTTTTCCCTACTGGTCTAAATTTCAGTTAATTTTCACAGGCAGTAAATTTATTGATGACTGCCCGGGTCAATAAATATATGCATCCTATACATTCTCTCTGAATACCTGACTGATGTTGCATTACAAAGCGCACAGCGTATTTTATTACATTTAGTATCTTCTGGAAGGCCCTGTCAGTGATCGTATATATCCGCGATGGCGAACCTATGGCACGCATGCCAGAGAGGGCACTCAGAGCCCTCTCAGTTGGCACGCGCGCCGTCGCCATGATCGCTCACTAACGAGGAATCCGGTACTGGAATCCCCGTTAGTGAGCGATCGCTTCTTTCAGCTGTATGTGCAAATGTACATACAGATGAAAGCTTACACTGACCGCAGAGTGTGACCTCTGCCCCGACGCAGGCGCGATGACGTAAATCATCAGCGCCTGCAAGCAGAAGAAGGAGGACGCTCCGTGGGACTGCAGCTCTTCGTGGGGCAAGGTAAGTAACATAAACTACTGTGTGGGGGACAATGAAGCATCTAATACTGTGTGGGGGACACTGTGAAGCGCCTAATACCGTGGGGGGGACACTGTGAAGCGCCTAATACCATGTGGGGGACACTGTGAAGCGCCTAATACCGTGTGGGGGACACTGTGAAGCGCCTAATACCGTGTGGGGGACACTGTGAAGCGCCTAATACCGTGTGGGGGACACTGTGAAGCGCCTAATACTGTGTGGGGGACACTGTGAAGCGCCTAATACCGTGTGGGGGGGCACTGTGAAGCGCCTAATACCGTGTGGGGGGGGGGGGGCACTGTGAAGCGCCTAATACTGTGTGTGGGGGGGCACTGCGAAGCGCCTAATACTGTGTGGGGGGGACACTGTGAAGCGCCTAATACTGTGTGGGGGGGACACTGTGAAGCGCCTAATACTGTGTGGGGGGACACTGTGAAACGCCTAATACTGTGTGGGGGGGGACACTGAAGCGCCTAATACTGTGTGTGGGGGGGGGGGCACTGTGAAGCGCCTAATACTGTGTGGGGGGGACACTGAAGCGCCTAATACTGTGTGTGGGGGGGGCACTGTGAAGCGCCTAATACTGTGTGGTGGGACACTGAAGCGCCTAATACTGTGTGGGGGGGCTTATTATGAAGCATATACTACTGTGTGGGGGGCTTATTGTGAAGCATATATTACTGTGTGGGGGACACTGTGAAGCGCCTAATACTGTGTGGTGGGGCTTATTGTGAAGCATATAATACTGTGTGGGGGGTCTCTTCAGAGCACATTGTACTGTCTGGGGCCCTTCACTATTTATATCACACAGTATCTGTTTTACAGCAGACATGTGATATTATTACAGGCTGTAATAACATTGCACGGTCACTATAAAACAGATCCTGGTTAATTTAAGGTTAAATTACTGTGTTGGCACTTTGCGATAATTTAGTGGGTTTTGGGTTGCAGTTTGGGCACTCGGTCTCTAAAAGGTTCGCCATCACTGGTATATATAGTGCTGACCTTGAACACGTTATATCTGGTATTTCTGTCCTTTGATCAGTAAGTACTTGGGGTGTCTGGAGTGCTATGTAATGAACGGATATTTATGTAAATCTAGGGAAATAATTTCATTATCATATTGCATTAAATAGGAAGGAAAATGTTAAATTGTGGAAACTGGTTAAAGGCAGAATATCTATACTCAGTACAGAAATATATATTATATGAAAGATAAAAATGTCAGCTTCCAAAAAGATGTGTTTCTAATTCTGCAGCATCATCATGGAGACCTAAATGAGCAGCACAAGGCGCTCATCTCCTGCCTTGTACAAGTCTTCCACCTAGTGGCCTCTGGGAGTAGGTTTACCCATTCCATCAGAGCTCTAAAAATGGGTGAGGTTCACCAAAATAGCAGATAAAAACAATGGTGCTGCTGCAACAGTGTCACTACATATTTGTCTGTAAGGAACAGTCCTATAAATCTGCACATGAAAAACTCTAGACAGATATAAGAGATCACGTTTAGAATTTAGATCACCGTCCACATGGCAAAACCTCCAGTGAAATCTTAAATTGTAATAGTAATGTTGCAGAGTACAAGAGAATCTTATTAGACCGAATAACCTACGCTCATAAGTGTGATACATTGTCTATAACGCAGGATAAGAAGGACACATTACTGAAGCTATAATGATCTACACCAGCTTCACAAAGAATCATGGATGAATCTCGAAAAAAAAAAAATTTACAGACAGTTGGCAAATCTGTTGACAAAATAGCTCCGGCTAGGTTCACATCTGCTTCAGCGTTTCCAGGTGGAAATCTGGTGGACCTCATTGTAGTCTATGGGGTCCATGGGTAACTGCTTTTTAAACGGACAGGCTCTGTCTTTCTGGTCCCCATGTGGATCTGAATGACAGAGCCGAGTATGTGTGAACCTAGCGTAAGGTTAATGATGCAACTTTACAGTAAATGCCTTTCAATGGAGCTTTTAGTAAGTATGTCAAAGTTGGCTATAGACCAAGTGTGGCTCGGGGTGAAATTAAGTGACATTGCACTTTTCAGAGTCGTTGCTAGAGTCTTAAAGGAGTTTTCCATGAACCTAACCATATTTAAATTTGTAGAGTCACTGGATGTGACTATTACGGAATGACATACATGGTTTGAATAGTGAATGTATACAGCAGATATCCACCGATATCCACCACTATATGGTCATTGTATGGTTGTAATATTGGTCCTTTTTATTCAGCAACAGTATGGTGGCATTATTGAGCCACTGTGTGCTGATTATGGTAGGAGTCAGGTGGTGGTGGTGGTGGTGGTGGTGGTGGTGGTGGTATCATTTGGGCTTTGTATAGTGGTTATATTGGTCTGTGTGTAGTTTTTGTACTTTTAGCAGTATGTAAAACACTTCATCACTGTATGGTGGTAATATTTGGTTCTGATATACTGGTATTATGTATATAACCATGGTTATGAAATGTTTTCACCCTTTTTTTTCAATTATCCGATGGCATGTGGTTTGGCCCATTAATCTTTTAATGGGATTTCCTATTAACCTAACCATTTTCTCTAACCATGAATGGGAGTTGAGCTGCAGTACTCCAGCACAGCCACTACAGAGCTTATGGAGCCTTCTACCTCCTGCTCTGCACACTGTATATTTCAGCTGGTTTATGGGGGTGTCTGGTTCAGACCCTCAACAATGTAATATTAAAGATCTGAAATGAATGACTGAATGAATGTTGGAGCCTGAAAACAGCCCCAGATAATTTGGTCAAACTCCAAATTGTTCAAAGCCAAAATATGCCCCCTATAGAAATCTGGAAGCATACAATAGGTTTCCATAATGTCCTACTGCAGAGAAAAAGAAATGTAGCGAAGGAAAAAGTAGTATACAAGTAATGAGAGATAGAGAGATAGATAGATAGATAGATAGAGAGATAGATAGAGAGAGAGAGAGATAGATAATCTAAAAAAGACTATGAAATCTCAAGTGGTGAATGGTAAAAATAGTTGTTCTCTTTGACAACATTGATAGTTCATAAAACATCCTTGAAACTTTCTTTGAAACTAGAATGAGGGAGACTACTGAGATCCCCTGCCGAGATGGAGTACTAGAAAGGGCCTCCAATTGAGCAATTCGGCTGTTCTTTTGTTGGCTTGGATAAAAAGATTTCGACAATCTCCTGCAGGATCTGCTACTAGTGACTAGTAGATAAAACACTTGTACTGTCGGTAAAAGAACCGTTGTAAGTGCTCCTCACTCCTCAGATGAGATGTTTGCCCAACGCTGACTATACAAAAAAAATGTAAACTTTTTTTTTTTCATAAATTTAGAGAATCAATTGCAATTTCTTTTAAAAACAAAAATGATCAGAAACCTAAGTATTGTAAGCTGATATTTTGATGAACACCAAATTGACTGTAAGAGTAGAATACCACAAATTGAGACCTTGTAATGATAATGGTTACATCTGTGGTTAAAAAAAAAAAATTGGATGCAGTTCACAGAATTCCCATGAATCACATGGTAAATGTATCAGACTGATCATAATGACATGAAGATCTTTGGCCAATGGACAAGCTGTTAAGGTAATTATTATTCATAATGATGCATTAAGGGACACTCCGTTTTTGGAAATAAATTAGGCTATATTCACACTGTGCTTTTTTAATTAGAACTGCATGTTTTGAGGTTTTTTTAAGCTACAGTACTGAGAAGCATCAGGGCCATTTAAACACGTTGGTAGCCTTAATGCAAAGGTTTCATAAGTGATTTCTCCCCCCCCCCCAATCACTTACAGGGGTTTTCTGGGACTTCTCACTTAAGGATAAATCATCAAGACAGTTGAAGATCCGTGGGGGTCTGACACCTGGAACTGCCATGGATCAGCTGTTTAAAGCTTGAGCAGCACTCCACGATCTCCTCCTCCATTTCGCAGGCCATGTGACGTCACATTCATTAGTCACATGACTTGATCACAGCTCAATCCTGAGTGTGCAGGCCAAGAGGGAGTTGATTTTTTAGCAGAATGCACTTTGATGACATCCAAGAGCCTTCCGTCCCCCATTGGATTGAATGGGGGTTCCGTTCTGGTGTTACAGAGCAAGATAGGACCTGCTATATAATTATCGGAACTGAATGGAGCATTTGCCTCTCATTGGAAGACCCTTGGCCTGCACGCTTGGTTGTGTGACAGCTGTGATCAAGGCAGAGGCTGAAAACGTCATTCACAAGTTGGACCTGACAGTCTCCCTTTTAAGTCAACTACTAAACACAAGTGGTTAAAGGGGTTTGTCAGCATGAAAATTTGTATCAAACTAATAACAGTACCCTGTAGGACAGCTTCTATACTTTCCAAAGATGCCTTTCGTATTCAGCCTTGCAGCTCTTTTTGCATGAAAATCAGGATTTTATTCTTATAGAAATGAGCTGAAAAGAGCTTTAGGGGCATTTCTTCTCCTACCAGGGCTTCACTCTCTGCTCTAGATAACTGCCCCAAATTGCCACCCAACTCTGCCCCCATTATATGAGTGATTTCTCCCACTTTGCCTGCAGTTAGGGTCTGTGATCTGGAATGGAGAAGCCCTGGCAGGAGTCTATACTTCCCTAAAGCCCTTTTCAGCTAATTTGAATAAGAATAAAACACTGATTTTAATGGAAATGGAGCTGCAATGCAGAATAAGACATCTTTGGAAAGTGTAGAAACCGCCCTACAAGGTACTGTCATGAGTATGATACAGATATTATTGCTGACAGACTAGCTTTAAAGTGGTTGTATAGGATCTTGTATAAATTAGACAGTAAACCATAAAAAAACATAAAAAATCTTGAAAAATCTGTGAAATTTCCACTGCCTCAATGGTGCCGCACCAGTCCCTTCTGCTTATGACCCCTGCATGTAAGCATTACAATTGAGGTTTGTGATTGGCTGCACCCTTCATGTAAATTATACAGATGATGTAATTGCTACAGGACGGGTAGGGACCAGAGCAGGAGCACTAGAGGACCAATCCATGTTTCGTGTTTTTTTTTGTTTTTTTGTTTTTTTTTTACTCCCTGCCTTCCAAAAGCCATAACTTTTTTTTTTTTTTTTTTTTTTTTCCATTTACCTAGAAACAAATTGTACTTACTAATGTCACCATTTAATGTTCTGCAAAATGTACTGGAAAGTTGTAAATTAATTCAGAATGTGGTGGAATTGGCAAAAAAAAATGCAGTACTGAAGTTTTTTTTTTTTTTTTAAAAAGTAAGAATAAAAAAGACCCAAACTATAATAAAAAAAAAAAAAAAAAATCGGCGTGCCAAGTTTGTAGTTTTTATTGATATTTTGGAGAATATCTTTTTTAAATAACTTACTTTTTTTTTTTTTTTAGAGGAGGTGAAACATTAAAAAAAATGGCAGTTTGTGCATTTTTCTATATTACAGTGCTCACTGTATGGGATAAATATTTTTTATATTTTTAGTATGGGCATTTTTGGACATAGGGTTACCTAAAGTGTGGTGTTTTTTTTTTGTATTTTAATTTTTTTACTTTTTCTTTTCTTTTGGCACAGAACCTGTGATCAACTGATCACTTATACCATAAACTGCAATAATAATACATTGCAGTGTATGGTCAAATTCCTGCATAACTGTGGCAGGCCTGGGATCCTTCAGTGGGTTCCAGGCTGCCATAGCAGCGTAATGGCTCCAGCGATCTCCCTACAGGAGAGCTGTTCTATTGCGTTTAACAAAAGCTAGCACTAAACTAACTACTCAGATGCTGTGGTCACATTTAACCACAGCATCTGAGGGGTTAATGGTCTATGACTCTAGCTGAGTGAAACAAGAGACCCAGCGGCTATGGTACAGTGCCTTGCGAAAGTATTCGGCCCCCTTGAACTTTTCAACCTTTTGCCACATTTCAGGCTTCAAACATAAGGATATAAAATTTATAATTTTTTGGTGAAGAATCAACAAGTGGGACACAATCGTGAAGTGGAACAAAATTTATTGGATATTTTAAACTTTTGTAAAAAATAAAAAACTGAAAAGTGGGGCGTGTCAGATTATTCGGCCCCCTTAAGTTAATACTTTGTAGTGCTACCTTTTGCTGCGATTACCGCTGCAAGTCGCTTGGGGCATGTCTCTATCAGTTTTGCACATCGAGAGACTGAAATTCTTGCCCATTCTTCCTTGGAAAACAGCTGGAGCTCAGTGAGGTTGGATGGAGAGCGTTTGTGAACAGCAGTTTTCAGCTCTTTCCACAGATTCTCGATTGGATTCAGGTCTGGACTTTGACTTGGCCATTCTAACACCTGGATATGTTTATTTGTGAACCATTCCACTGTAGATTTTGCTTTCTGTTTGGGATCATTGTCTTGTTGGAAGATAAATCTCCGTCCCAGTCTCAGGTCTTTTGCAGACTCCAACAGGTTTTCTTCCAGAATGGTCCTGTATTTGGCTCCATCCATCTTCCCATCAATTTTAACCATCTTCCCTGTCCCTGCTGAAGAAAAGCAGGCCCAAACCATGATGCTGCCACCACCATGTTTGACAGTGGGGATGGTGCGTTCAGGGTGATGAGCTGTGTTGTTTTTACGCCAAACATATCGTTTTGCATTGTGGCCAAAAAGTTCCATTTTGGTTTCATCTGACCAGAGCTCCTTCTTCCACATGTTTAGTGTGTCTCCCAGGTGGCTTGTGGCAAACTTTAAATGAGACTTTTTATGGATATCTTTGAGAAATGGCTTTCTTCTTGCCACTCTTCCATAAAGGCCAGATTTGTGCAGTGTACGACTGATTGTTGTCCTATGGACAGACTCTCCCATCTCAGCTGTAGATCTCTGCAGTTCATCCAGAGTGATCATGGGCCTCTTTGATCAGAGATGCAGCCGTCTTCTCCTTGTTTGAGATGAAAGTTTAGAGGGACGGCCGGGTCTTTGAAGGAGTATCAGACCACTGCAAATCTACCATTTCAATATGATCGCTTGCACAGTGCTCCTTGGGATGTTTAAAGTTTGGGAAATCTTTTTGTATCCAAATCTGGCTTTAAACTTCTCCACAGCAGTATCACGGACCCGCCTGGTGTGTTCCTTGGTCTTCATGATGCTCTCTGTGCTTTAAACAGAACCCTGAGACTATCACAGAGCAGGTGCATTTATGCGGAGACTTGATTACACACAGGTGGATTATATTTATCATCATCAGTCATTTAGGACAACATTGGATCATTCAGAGATCCTCACTGAACTTCTGGAGAGAGTTTGCTGCACTGAAAGTAAAGGGGCTGAATAATATTGCACGCCCCACTTTTTCGTTTTTTATTTTTTACAAAAGTTTAAAATAACCAATAAATTTGTTCCACTTCACAATTGTGTCCCACTTGTTGTTGATTCTTCACCAAAAAATTAAAATTTTATATCCTTATGTTTGAAGCCTGAAATGTGGCAAAAGGTTGAAAAGTTCAAGGGGGCCAAATACTTTTGCAAGGCACTGTAAATGCTCTGCTTCTGAGTGGACATAGCTCCTCATGTGACCCAGGATGTCTATATACGTTGTGGTGTGCAAACAGGTTTTAGGTGCTGCTCTTAGTACATACACTTAAAAGGGGTTGTCCAGGAGTTTTAACGCATATTGGTAACTGAGGACTAAGTGCAAATTAATACTACAATAAATCGCCAAATTTAAGATCACCGAAAGTGTGGTGGGATTAGTTCATGGTTGGCGAGTAATTCTATCAACATTATCTCAATGTGTCTCCCCCCATGTGTCTCAAGTTCAAGGCTTACATCTCAAGAAAAATAAATAAATGTTTCCATTTTAGAGCATTAAGTTGAAAAGATTATGAAAGCAATGTAAATATTCAAGTCGAAGTTCAGGCCAGCAGCAATTGCAAAGTCCTTGGCGATGAAGCCACAATGGAATAGTATCACGCTTGAGAAGAAAAAACATTGACTGTAAGTGTAGCGATCATTCCTTAAGGGTCCATTATTAAAATCTAATTTGGTTAGACAAAAAAAACTTAAATTCCCTTGAAAAAAAGGTTCCGGAGCCACAAAGCCTTGGATATGGTTAACCAAGACTAGGAGGAAACTCTTCCCTCTCACCTCATCCATCAACTTGTTCCAACCCACATTTCCCACTAAGGTTTATACTGTCTTCAGATTTGTTGATAATGTACTTAAGTCAAGCAAATGTCTTACTTTGTTAGAATGAAATAAAATTGGTTTCAGATTTATAAGGGTACAATTCAGTTTTTATATGGGTTTTCCTATAAATAATATACAAAATATACGTTATTCATCTATAATGTGTTTTGTTAGAAGAAATTCAATCTTTATATTGCTTACAGTAAGCAATGATTTTGTGGGCTGGTCTGCAAGTTGGTGAACCAGGCAGGATTTAAAAACCAAAAAAAAAAAAATAAACTTTTTGGAATGCAAATTGTGGTAAGGTTAAAGTATAGACTCCATACTATATTATACACAACTCTCATAGCCAATGAAGTCCAATTAGATTCTAGATATTGTTCAACTTCTTAAGGATGTGTTTCCTTCTGACCTTGAAAACAAATTATATTTTGCCATTTTTGCATTCTGGGAGCCATAACTGTTTTTAGTGTTTTACAAACTCCTTAGCGTGATGGTCTTTTTTTTTTTTTTAATTTCAGCTACTTTTGTTGTGTATTTTGTGAAACATAAAAATGAATAGCAGCAATTAAATATACATTTTAAGGGAAATGCACAAAAAATTCTAGTCCACCATTGTTTTTTTCTTTAAGGAATTTTAATTCCTTTAAAAAGGTGTTTTTCTAACGATAGACTCCCTTTAATTTTTTTTAACTAATGGCAAGTTGTAATAGCCTTTAAAAACGCTATTCTACTCCTACCTTCCATTATTTTTTTTCTTCCTGCTGTTTCTGATTAAAATCTGTTTCTTCTGTTATGCTAATTACGGTCACGGAGTACCTGGCGCGTTCCCCCTGCACTCCGAGCACCCTTCGCGTCATATCCTGTCGCCGCCCCTTAGTTAGTTCTGTTCACGCCCCTCTTCATGTTCTTCTACCTTGCGTAGGCATCCAACACTGCGATATACGCCGACTGCGCATGCTCGGCACTATTTTGTGGTGGTCTGTTACAACAGAAGAGACGGATTTTATCAGAAACGGCTGGGAGAAGAAAAGAATGGAAGGTAGGAGTAGAATAGCGTTTTTAAAGGCTATTCCAACTTGCCATTAGTTAAAAAGGTGTTTTTCTAATGATAGATTCCCTTAAAATTAATTAGTTCAATGCGTTGTTGTCTGAGCAAGTACAATGCACAAGCTCCTGCTAAGGGTATACCCTAACAAGGATTGACTTGATTAATTTTTTTTGTATTAGCAGAGAAAATAAATCTAATAAGGATTATGAAATCTGAACATAGAACAGCCATGGAGACCATTACCTAGTGCTGTTCACCAACCAGATTTATAGATGACCAATCTAAGTCTGAGTACCTCTTGCTCTGGATGACCCTATGGTTTACATATGCAGTCTATTGAACTCAATGGAAAGTGTGTAATTCTTCATTTCTTCTATGGTGGCACTGTAAAGAAAATCAGCACTTGCAGCAAGGATCCTTCCCATATTAGAAGTGATCAATGGGGGTTCCAGCAGTGATGCACTCATGGGAATTTGAGACCTCTTTGCCACAGACTTTTTTTTTTTTTTTTTTTTTTCACCAAAGATTCACCACTTCTCTATTTCTGTGCCCCAATCATCACTTTTTACAAAAGTGGGGCGCAAGGTGGGCCAGAACAGGGACACCTCAGCCTGTCAAATTTATTAATTTATGCCAGAAAGTTGGTATGAGTTATACCTGAAATCTACACCAGTTCCTGACTAGGCACACTTTCTTGCACCAGAATTGAAATCTATGCTAAAGTATTAAGAAACCAGAGTCTCTTAATTCAGGCACTGTTAATACCAGCAGGGGAATGGATTAAGACTGGCGTACAGAATGCCAGTCTTCAGAAATTCCCCCTTCTGCGTTAAGTTTATCTCCAGAGAAACCTTTTTTTCCAGAAATGGATTATCCAAAATGGACAACCCTTCTGAAATGTTAAAAAGTTAGAGTACTAAAACATGTGTAAGTCTTCAGTGAGCTATTACAATTTAGCTGGATAATCTACGAAAAGCAGAAGCTCAACAGAAAGGAAATGTAAAACACATGCTCACTAGTCATTTTCCTAAAGCATTTGGTACAGTGCCAGTCCTCTCCAGCAATTAAAAGAAACACGTGTACTGGGCAGGAACGGCGTTGATGGATGGAGTACAGAAGGTTAAATAAATGAAGCAATTACACTCCACCAAAATGAACAATTACTGTTCTTCTAGAATCAGGTCTTTGATAATCAATATCACTTTATATTGATGTTTCCTGGGAATGTGAGACGAGGAGCAATTTTCAGCTGTTTTTGTCTGATCCCCATGAAGAATAGTCAAATAGATACAAAGGGAAAAAAAAAAAAACATAAGTCCACCACACCTCAGGATTTTGTTCCGATTGATTGTAGATGTGCTATTATTACAACTACAGGGCTATACAAAGGTGTCTTTGTAATCTTGTATGGGTATAGTTAAAGGGTTTTTCAGAACCAAATAGAATTTTCATACTGGTGACCTAGTCACAGGTAGGTCATCAGTATATGATCTGCGGGGGTCCACCATCACCTGGACGCCAAACAGATCATCTGTTTTAGCAGCCTCCGGATGCCAGAAGCTGCTAATAGATGGGCGGTGCATGCAGCTTTTAAGTTATAGGAGTGCACACCAGCCTCTGTCCACTGTATAGCGCTGCTCCTATTACTTGAATAGGAGTGCCGCTGCACATGCTGCTTGTCCACCAGCAGCTTCTGGCGCTGCTAGTACAGATGATCTGTGTGGGGTCTGGGTGTCAAACCCCCACAGATCACATACTGATGACCTAACCAGAAGATGAAAATTTGATTAAGGGCCAGAAAACCCTTTTAGACTAAAGCCCCATGTTGTGAAAACGCAGCGTTTTTTGTTTCAGATTTTGCTCCAGTTTTTTGAACCAAAGTAAGGAGTGGCTTAAAGAGGACCTTTCATGTCCTCATGCACATGCGGTTTTATATACCTCTAGAAAGCAGACAGTGCACTGAATTCAGCGCACTGTTGGCTTTCCTGTCATGTGCCCCAGAGCTGGAGATATCGGTGCCGTTAGTTTTGGCACCGATCTTTGCCCACTGTCAGAAGGGCGTTCCGGACAGACTAGCTGGACGGTGAGGAATGCTCCTTCCTGACAGTATTCCTCCATAGCCCTGTACTGGGGGGCGTTCCTCAATGCTCAGCGTCATTGCAGGGCGGTAAGGAACGCCCCCTCTGACAGTACAGGGCTATGGACGAGTACTGTCAGTCTAGCTGGGCTGTGAGAAACGCCCTCCCCCCCCCCCCTGTCAGGAATGCCCTTCTGACAGTGGGCAGAGATCGGTGCTGAAACGAACGGCAACTATACCTTCAGCCCCGGGGCACATAACGGGAAAGTCGGTTTTCTAGTGGTATATAAAACTGCTTGTGGATGAGGACATGAAAGGTCCTCTTTAAAAAGGAATGAAAAATATAAAGGAAGTTCTTTAGACTTTTCCGTACTGTTAAATACACTCCTGACTTTTTTACTCAAAAAAACACAGGCAACAAAAAATGCTGCGTTTCCGCAATTTGGGGCCTTAGCCTAATGAGATTTTTAGGCATCATCAAAATAGCTTAAGGTCATGATATCATAGGAGTTTGCTTGATTACAACTGTAAATTGAAGGGGATTTGTCTTTGGGACAATGGGGGTCCAATACCTGGGACCCCATACATCAGCACTTGGGAGAGTTTAGGAATAATCATTAGCCTTAGGATGTATGGCAGTCTGTGTGGAATCCTCTTTTGGTGCCCCCATCCATAATAAGAAAAATCTGGATCTATGTACCCTTAGGTCTGGCCTATTTTGGCTCTTAAGGTCTAAGCATTTTTTTAAATCTTTGAATTCCAAGAGTCATGACTTGGCCATACAGGGGCTTTTTTGTGAGATGAGGTGCAGTTTTTACCATTTTGGGGTAATGGATGATTTGTAGTATTTTTATATTGGATGATGAACGAGTTAAAAAGGGCAATTCTGCCTTCCTTTTTTGCAATAAAAATAATAAGTTAACATTTCTCATTGGGTCACAGTACAGTTGCCCAGGTGACTTTGGATACTCACTTTTCCAGCATCTGAAACTGAATCTCTCAAAGACTGAACTACTACTGTTTCCACCATATAATAGATCTGTCCCTGATATCTCCATTGCAGTCTCTGGCCTTACCATAACTCCTAGGCAGTATGTCTGCTGCTTCAGGGTTATGTTTGACTCAGACCTTTCCTTCACCCCCCATATTCAATCACTCGCACGCTCATGTCATCTCCACCTCAAAAACATCTCCAGAATCTGCCCTTTCCTTACCACAGATACACTAAAGACACTTATTGTTGCCCTGATTCACTCTCGCCTTGACTACTGTAACTCCTTACTAATCGGTCTTCCCCTTACTAAACTCTCCCCTCTACAATCTACTCTGAATGCGGCGGCCAGGCTCATCTATCAGTCTAGAAGCTACAGCGATGCCTCCGGTCTGTGTCAGTCACTACATTGGCAGTCTACTCAATACAGAATACAATATAAACTTATCACCCTCATTCACAAGACTCTCCATAATGCTGCACCTCCCTACATTTCCTCCCTCATCTCTGTCTATCGCCCAGCCCGTGCTCTCCGTTCACTCAATAGAGGATGTTAGTCTTAGGTCATTATCAGAACCTCCCACGCTCATATACAAGACTTCTTCCAAGTTGCACCACTTCTCTGGAATGCTCTATCCCGGACTATCAGATTAACCCCCAATTTTCACAGCTTCAAGCGCAAACTAAAGACATATCTTTTCAGACAAAAAAAAAAAGCACTCACTTGTCCCCAGAACCCCGTTGTCCCTGCCTGTGTCTGTTCGGTCTCATGGCGGTGCCTCATTTCTGAAAATCCTGTACCTAATTGCTCTTAGCGGTCACATGAGGTGCAGGACTCTCTGCAAGAAGGCGCTGGCGCGAGACTGAATGGACACCGGTGGCAGACAACAGAGTGCCGGTGACCGGTGAATTTGCTCGCCATATGGGTTGCTCCAATTCCTGAACAACCTCTTTAAAGGATTTATCCATCTTTCTAATATTGATGACCTGGAAAAGCTGATCTGCAGAGGTCCTGGCTGTCGGACCCCCGTAGATGTAATATTGATGGCCTATCCCAAAGACGGGCCATCAATATTACATCTACGGGGGTCCAACAGCCAGGACCTCTGCAGATCAGCTTTTCCAGGTCAGTGCAGCTACAGGTAATGGTAGAAATTCCATACAGGGTGTAGCAGTGGGTTTAGGTAGTGCAGTGGTGCACATTGTATGGCGGGTGAGCAGCATGGTTCCCAACATATTACCTTTCAGCCGCCCTGTCTCTGTACAGGTGATCTGCAGGGATCCTGGCAGTGGGCCCCTAGAAACAATTCCACTGGTGGGCCCTAGACATCCCAGTCCGACACTGAGCATAAAGTCCCAGTTACACACACTATAATGTCCCAAAGTTGCCCTTTCACATGGTATAATGTCACATAGCGGCCCTTGCACACAGTATAATGTTCCATTTTGGCCCAATGGTGTTTTGTTGCAAATAATGCAAAAATTGGGGGTTCAGCAAAACCCAAAATGTCTGGGGTACACCACCCACAAACTATTATTATACTCTGGGGTATTTTCAGGCTCCAGAGTATAATGATTGGAGGCCCAGGGGAGGTGACAAACCTAAAAACCAGTGATATTCACCTCTCCTGTGCTCTGGCGGGACTCCTTTCTGTTTTTGACCTTCTTCAATGACGTCGAAATGCCAGTCTGACCATGTGATGTCTGTGACGTCACTACAGAGGCCCAAAAACTGGAGAGTCGCACTGGATACCAGGAGAGGGGAGTAACACTGTTTTTATGTTTGCTCACCTCCCCTGGGCCTTCGATCATTATACTCTGGGGTCTGAAGAGACCCCAGAGTATAATAATAGCAGTATTTGTAGGGGTTTGCCTAACAAATACTCTTCCCGCGGGCCCGCAGCCTTACTTACTGATCCCCGCTTCTGCTCACGGCTGCCTCCACTTCCCCTTCTTCCCTTCAGGGGATGCCAGAGACGTTATATGGGATGCCTGGAGTCCCCTGGAGGGCAGAAGGGGAAGCAGAGGCAGCTGTGAGCAGGAGCGGGGATCGGTAAGTAAATAGGGCCCATTACCTGCTGTGGTTACGCCAGTAGGTAACGGCCTATTAAAGAAAAAAAGCAGCAGGGGCCCACTGGGCCCCCTAAAGTCGCGGACCCTGTGGCAACCGCTATGGCTGCTACAGTGGTACTTACTTCCCCTGGGCTAAATCGAGGACCATCAGGGGGTCAAGTGGCGTAAGTACTTGCCATATTGTTTCCTTGCCACATCCTTTACATGACCCTTAGGCCAATTGCCTAAAGAAATGCAGCCTAGGTTGTTATTACCCAGTAGCAAAGCAAATCGAACCAAGCAGTTCTGGGCCCCTCTTTAAGAGCCCCATAGTACCTGTATGTTCTGCCTCTATAGTAACGTACACCTTTAACCATATCAGAGATTTATCGCTACATTCTCTTTTCCAATAATTTCTCCATTACAGACGTACTCTCTGTACCGAACATCAGCGGAAACACGAAGTCTAAAATCAACTTTCCAAGTCTCTCAGTCCCTAACCTTGACTTTGGCAACCCATCCTTTAAAAGAAGCTGAAAAATACATATGAAGACATTACAGTCTACTTTGGCTGGAAACGGAACCAAGACATTTGGACTTTGCCTGTTTATTCTGGAACATATTCCCTTAGTCAATTGCAGACATATTATTAACACAAATGCAGGATATCTAAGAACATCATTGATATCCTGGGATAAAAGTGAATGAGATGATTCCAAATTCATGCAAAAAATTTTCTCTTACTTGCCACTTTTTCAGGAGGCCAAAGATAATGTCACCTTTATGGCTAGAACTCAACTTATAGATGTGTCAAGTACAATGGAAGCTAAATAAGAGTCATTCACTGCTCTCTGCTCTTCCAAGCTGTAACATGTGAACAGTAGATTAAGAGTATATAGTCCCAAATAACCACGTAGCAGAAGAGTATCCGTCCTGGGGGGGATGTTAAAAATGACAAGAAGCAATCTTCTGAATGACTTTGTTGTGTCGTAAGTTCCATCAGTGCAGTTGCTCTTCTCCCCTGGCTCAGAGCTTCTGGATACGTCCTGCTGTCTGCACATACTGCATTTTAGCACAGAAAAACTGAAGGAAACGTAACATTAACAGCTTGATTTTAGGCCACGAGCTTTTATCTATTACATTCTCTATTCTTCTATTCCCAACTACTGTCAGAGAAAATGAGTCCATTACAAAATAATCAGTAATCTGAAAATGTCAAGAAAATGACTTTCTTCAATTCCTTCTAAAGTATATCATTGATATAATAATATGGTGCCACGGTAGCACTTGTATTTCGCCGCTCTTCCAGCTATGGCTCAATAGGATGAAAGAAACCAAAAAGTCCTCCATAAAAGGATATTGATGTACAACTACATCATCATAAATAAAAGACTAAAAGTATTAGTATACTGTATCATCCCTTCCGTCACAAATCCTGAATACAGAGAATTAACACTTCCTTTCATGTTCGTCATACAAATTGGCAATGTCAAGGTCAATTCCCTACGACCCCGCCACGAAAAGAGGAGACATTACATGGTGCCTATTGAACCCATCAGGCTGTCCCTGTAAATGGGTTTTATAGGATGTACATATTGAACTAACCTAAGGATACACCATCATCAATAAGTGATCATTGGGGCTCTGACACCTCCAATAATCAGCTCACAAGCGCCACAGTCTCTTCCTTGTGTAGTGTCCCACATGTAGTACTACAAAAAGTTTATATTTTGTTTATGCTGTTGAGTACTGAATGTGTAATCTATACATTTAAGGGACTAAATCACTGCAAGGTGATACAACTCCAATAGAGGAAGTTCTGGGACTCTGGGGGGGGGGGGGGGGGGGGGGAGAGAGACAGAGGATCTTCTTTTCCTCACTCTGAGTTTTGAGGAGGAAGTGAGAGTGTAAACAGAGACTGAGCCAGAACCTGAGCTAGACTGGAGAAAGTCCGGCTACACCAGTCCTCCCCAGAATGGTAAAATGTAAAGAAAACTAGAATTCAATGATTTGGTAATCTCATATAACCATATTTTATTTACAATAGAACATAGAACAGATATCAGAAGTTGAAAGTTGGTCATTTTTTCATTTAATTTGGTAAAAAACAACTAATTTAGAAATTGATGGCAGCAACACAGTTGGGACAGGGCCATGTCTACCATTGTGTAGAATTTTTGAAGAGGAATGTTTTCCCATTCTTGTCCGATGTACTGTAGGATTGCAGCTGCTCAACTGTCCTGGGTCATCTTTGTTGTATTTTTTGTTTCATAATACGTGAAATGTTTTTTTTTTTTTTTTGGTGAAAGATCTGGACTGCAGGCATCTCAGTTCAGCACCCGTACTCTTCTTCTGCAGAGCCATGCTGTTGTGATGGATATAGGATGTGGTTTAGTATGGTCTTGCTGAAAAATGCAAGGATTTTCCTGAAGGAGACATTGTCTGTATGGGAGCATATGTTGTTCTGAAACCTCTATAGACTGCTCAGCCTTGAGAGTGTCTTTCAGTATGTGTAAGCTGCCCATGCCATAGGAGCTAATGCAACGCCATACTTTCAGAGATGCAAGCTTCTGAACTGTGCACTAAGCTGGATGGTCCCTCTCCTCTCGAGTCCGCAGGACATTTTTCCATTTGTTATAGAAATTGGTGGCAACAAGACATCTGAATAAAGTTTGGACATTTAATAGAAAAGGTCACTATATATATAGATAGATAGATAGATAGATAGATATATCTCTATAGAGCTGGTGACGCTAGGTTCACACTACCGTTGCATTTCCATTGTCGGTCCTTCAGGGGACCCGAACAACAGAGAGGCGGACCACTAAAACAGAGGTTACACACTGTGCTAAGTGGACTGCATTAACTATAATGGGGTCTGTCAGGTGTCTGTCGTTTTTAAACTGAAAGCGGTGGAAAAAGTGATATGTGCAGGACTTTTTCCTCCTCCGCCGATTTCTGGCAAACTGTGCGACGGAGTCTCCAATGTAGCTTTAGAGACAAAAGATATTCAGAGTTTTACCAACGTAAAAAAGACTTTTAATATCGAAGGTGCTCGTGTGGGTTAGACTTTGTACACCATGTGCGAAGGTGCTCGTGTGGGTTAGACCTCGTACACCATGTGCGAAGGTGCTCGTGTGGGTTAGACCGCGTACACCATGTGCGAAGGTGCTTGTGTGTTGGTGTACAAGGTCTAAAACACACAAGCACCTTCGCACATCGTTAACAAGGTCTAACCTACACGAGCACCTTCGCACATGGTGTACAAGGTTTAACCTACACGAGCACCTTCGCACATGGTGTACAAGGTCTAACACACACAAGCACCTTCGCACATGGTGTACAAGGTTTAACCTACACGAGCACCTTCGCACATGGTGTACAAGGTCTAACACACACAAGCACCTTCGCACATGGTGTACAAGGTCTAACACACACAGGCACCTTCGCACATAGACCTTGTAAACCATGTGCTAAGGTGCTCGTGTGTGTTAAGCACCTTTGCACATGGTGTACAAGGTCTAACCTACACGAGCACCTTCGCACATGGTGTACAAGGTCTAACACACACACAGGCACCTTCGCACATACAGTCATGGCCAAAAGTTTTGAGAATGACACAAATATTATATTTTCACATGATCTGCTGCCCTCTGGTTTTTATGTGTGTTTGTCAGATGTTTTTATCACATACAGAAATATAATTGCATTCATATTATGAGTAACAGAAGCTTATATTGACAGTTAGAATGAGTTAATGCAGCAAGTCAATATTTGCAGTGTTGACCCTTCTTCTTCAGGACCTCTGCAATTCTCCCTGGCATGCTCTCAATCAACTTCTGGACCAAATCCTGACCGATAGCAGTCCATTCTTGCAGAATCAATGCTTTAATTTTGTCTGAATTTGTTGGTTTTTGTTTGTCCACCCGTCTCTTGATGATTGACCACAAGTTCTCCATGGGATTAAGATCTGGGGAGTTTCCAGGCCATGGACCCAAAATCTCTATGTTTTGTTCCCTGAGCCATTTAGTTATCACCTTTGCTTTATGGCAAGGTGCTCCATCATGCTGGAAAAGGCATTGTTGAGCGCCAAACTGCTCTTGGACGGTTGGGAGAAGTTGCTCTTGGAGGACATTCTGGTACCATTCTTTATTCATGGCTGTGTTTTTAGGCAAGACTGTGAGAGAGCCGATTCCCTTGGCTGAGAAGCAACCCCACACATGAATGGTTTCAGGATGCTTTACAGTTGGCATGAGACAAGACTGGTGGTAGCGCTCACCTCTTCTTCTCCGAATAAGCTGTTTTCCAGATGTTCCAAACAATCGAAAAAGGGATTCATCAGAGAAAATGACTTTACCCCAGTCCTCAGCAGTCCACTCCCTGTACCTTTTGCAGAATATCAGTCTGTCCCTGATGTTTTTTCTGGAGAGAAGTGGCTTCTTTGCTGCCCTCCTTGAGACCAGGCCTTGCTCCAAGAGTCTCCGCCTCACAGTGCGTGCAGATGCACTCACACCTGCCTGCTGCCATTCCTCAGCAAGCTCTGCACTGCCGGTAGCCCGATCCCGCAGCTGAAACACTTTTAAGAGACGGTCCTGCCGCTTGCTGGTCTTTCTTGGGCGCCCTGGAGCCTTTTTGGCACCAATGGAACCGCTCTCCTTGAAGTTCTTGATGATGCGATAGATTGTTGACTGAGGTGCAATCTTTCTAGCTGCAATACTCTTCCCAGTTAGGCCATTTTTGTGCAGTGCAATGATGACTGCACGTGTTTCTTTAGAGATAACCATGGTTAACAGAGGAGAAACAATGATGGCAAGCACCAGCCTCCTTTTAAAGTGTCCAGTGGTGTCCTTCTTACTTAATCATGACAGATTGATCTCCAGCCCTGTCCTCATCAACACCCACACCTGTGTTAATGGAGCAATCACTGAAACGATGTTAGGTGGTCCTTTTAAGGCAGGGCTGCAATGATGTTGAAATGTGTTTTGGGGGATAAAGTTCATTTT
The DNA here is from genome assembly GCA_947044405.1 of Leptodactylus fallax. Lineage (NCBI taxonomy): Eukaryota > Metazoa > Chordata > Amphibia > Anura > Leptodactylidae > Leptodactylus > Leptodactylus fallax. Next base: position 9,848,177 of record CAMRHE010000005.1, on the reverse strand, counting down.
CTAGGCAAATATTGACTTTGCAAGTAATTGCTGTTAAGCTGATCACTCTTTATAACATTCTGGAGTATATGCAAATTGCCATTAGAAAAACTGAAGCAGTAGACTTTGTAAAAATTTATATTTGTATCATTCTCAAAACTTTTGGCCATGACTGTAGACCTTGTAAACCATGTGCTAAGGTGCTCGTGTGTGTTAAGCACCTTCGCACATGGTGTACAAGGTCTAACGCACACGAGCACCTTCGCACATGGTGTACAAGGTCTGTGTAACACACACGAGCACCTTAGCACATGGTTTACAAGGTCTATGTGTGAAGGTGCCTGTGTGTGTTAGACCTTGTACACCATGTGCGAAGGTGCTCGTGTGTGTGTTAGACCTTGTACACCATGTGCGAAGGTGCTTGTGTAGGTTAGACCTTGTACACCATGTGCGAAGGTGCTTGTGTGTTTTAGACCTTGTACACCAACACACACAAGCATCTTCGCACTTGGTGTACAAGGTCTAACCTACACAAGCACCTTCATAGTTCAAAGGTCAAAAACTGTATAGCTACACTTCCTTTTTTTCAAGAATGTTAAGACAATTATCAGTATCTGTGTAAGGCTGAAGCCCCACATTGTGAAAACTGGCTAATCCCAGCCACACATTGCAAAAAAAAATCTGCAGCAGAAAAGCTATGTTTTCTGTTGTTTTCTGTATAGGTATAATAAGGGCAGAAAGTCTTTAGAGGAAAACTCTGCGAAAACTTAATGAAAATGGTGCCGAAAAAACAGAATATGTTTCTGCCTCTGTTTATTCCGCAGTGTTTCGCTACATGGGGCCTTAGCCTAAAGTGAAGAATCATAGTTACCAATATTGGCTGTTGCTCTTCCTTCCGATTTCCTAGTTTATGCTTCGTGATAATTATTCTTAAAGGGAATGTGTTGCCATAAAATAACCTATTTTTTAAATAAAGCTTTAAAAAGATGTACATGTTAAAGTTGCAGAAACAGTGTTTTTGGTTGCTGCAGAAAAAAACACAATGTTTTACAGTACCAGCAAAGTGAACGAGATTCTGGCTAATCCCATCCACACATTGTGGAAAAAAAAACGCTGCAGAAAAGCTGCATATTAGAAAAACGAAGCATGTCAATTTTAGGGTGGGTTCACACTTGCGGCAGCACTCCGTCCGTCGCGAATCCGACCTAAATGTTGGAAAACTGGATAGGGAAAGGTTTGCAACTCTTTGCTTAAAAACCCATTCACTTGAATGCGCAGGTGCTCGCTTACACCCTTTGCGCCGCAAAGCGGTTTTTTTCATCGGACACACAGTCCTGCAAGTCCGACTTTGTTTCCGGTGAAAAAAAAAAAGCTTCGCAGCGCAGAGGGTGTAAGCGCACACCCGCGCATTGCTTTAAAATCCAATTCAAGTGAATGGGTTTTTAGGCAAAGCGTTGCAAACCTTTCCCTATCCAGTTTTCTGACATTTAGGTCAGATTTGCGGCGGACGTTGTATCGCCGCAAGTGTGAACCCACCCTTACCTGATGAAACTCTGGCATTTTCCATGTAGATTTAAAAAGGGAAGAAAAATGTGATGCATTTTTTTCACATTGTTTTTGGGGACTTAGCCTTAGGAATTTTTTTTTTTATTTTCTATTTTATTATGTATATTTAAAAAAAAAAAAAAAAAAAAAAAATCCTGCAGTTCCAACTCTGGTCACTAGGCCTAATAATATGCTGACACATCCGGTTTCAGGATTTCATGATCACAGCTGTCATGTACAGATGTAGCAGAGATTAACCAGTCACAAAAGTTCAGGTTATCTGCTGCAGCATGATATTTTATTGAAAAAAATATTTCTAATGACTTTTCATTACTCTCCCATAAGTCAATAGGGTCTTCTCCACATCATTGTGTCTATGGACCATGGTCCAACTCCAGGAAACAGGACAGACTATTTTAGGCTTAGTGGCAGGAGTAGGAATTGTAAGATTTTTATTTTTAAAACTACAGATAATTAAAAACAACAAATTCTTTAAATTCATGTTTTTATATTTTTGACAGTAGGTCATTTTTTTGATGACTCATTCCCTTTAAGTCATCTTTAATAGCAGGATGGGGTCTTTTATTTCTTCCTTTCTTGTTTTACATAGAATTACTCTTTAATGAAATAAGATTGCTTGCTTTATCTCGGCCGCTTTGCTTTTCCATTTTGTTGTCGAGGTTCTGAACATTCCAGAGAGTATTGTACACTGCATAGAATAAAGGCTCCGTTTCCTGCCAGCGTTGCATTGTTTTTCCATTCTTCCAGGGCGAACCTCCAATTTTTGATTGAATACATCTGGTTGGTGGTTTGCTTAGCTTGCACATGAAGGGCTCCAAGCAATTGAGAAACTTGATGAGAGAATTTCTCAGTGGTGCTCACAGTTCATCATAATCAGCCGTAACTTATGAAGTGAATACAAAAATAATGTTACTGATGTGCGAAAATGCCAAGCGCTTTCTCGCCACATGCCGGAGAGGCTGTCTTTAAATCCCTGTGACCTGCTATGCTAAGCCACATTATCATCTGTACTGTTTTCATTAGAAATGTTAACTTCACTTTGTATTGGTGTGCCACATACAGAATGAATATATATATATATATATATATATATATATATATATATATATTCAAATATATGTTTACCTTTTATTTGCTGTTCTCAGCTTTATTGATCTCATGCTAGGTTCACACCTGCATTCTGGTTTCCGTTTGGGAACCCCCTGAACGGAAACCTAATCCACTTAAAAAAGCGGTTACCCGCAGACCCCATAGACTATAATGGGATCCGCTGGGTTTCCACCCGAAAGGGGCGATAAATACGGAGAGAAAAGCGCTGCATGGAGTCAGCACTTCTTCCCTCACTATTCTCATCATTGAAATACACTTTGGAGCTTTTGAACTTTTTTTTCATTCACCATCAAAGGCCATGTTCACACATCAGTTTGCATCAGTCATTGTGTGCCAAAACCGGACGTGGGTCTAAAACACAGAACAGGTACAAATCCTTCCATTATACCTCTGTGTAGTCTACACTCTTGGTTTTGAGGTAATAGAAGAGATGACAGAGGCACTTGGAGGCATACGTTGAACCTCATGGGCCACATTGCAAAATATGTGATGGGGCCCCCCACTTACCGTGTTCCTATGTTGTAGCATTTGCTACCTCTACTCCCCCCTCCCCCCCCCCTTCCCTATAGCTCCGCTATGCCCCTGGAGGCACTATGTGTGGTGAGTACTGAAGAAGAGCCCAAACCCGAAGTACGCTAAGAAAATTCAAACTTCGCACTCCTTGGTGTCAATACATATTATGATATTGAAGACAGCAATATTATCACGTTGTGGGCTCATGACCTTCGCCAGACATGGCAGACACTGAGAACTTGGCGCTATGGATATGCAGTTAAAACACCCGAATATGGCTTTGCCGCATATACATAGTGCCGCATACTCTGCAACTACTGTATCCGAAGAAGGTCACGAGACAGAAACGTTGTGTACAAATCTTCTATAAACTGCTGCAAGTATTGACACCAAGTCACTCTTAGTTTTGACTCCTAATGACTAACCAAAACAGTGACGTGTGAATAAGGCATTAGATAAAGGTAAGGTAGTACAAGGCACTACCATGTGGTTAATTCAAAAACTGTTTAGCAGGGGCGTCTGGAAGCCTCACAAAGATGGCTGCATAATCCCACACTTCCCAGTCTCTGCCATAAAAACAGGAGCTTAAAGGGGATGTATCACCATTTTCTATTTATTAAAACCTGATGGTGAAAGAATCGCGTTTTTATTTTCTGGTTATAGATTTTGTTTTTTTTAAAATTTCATCATCTGTATATAATTATGGGGACTGTCGTCTTTTCTGAGCTCCTCATCTGCAGCAATTTAGTGATACGCTTTACAGCATTCTTACGGCCATAGAAAGCAAAAGGTGGGAGTCGACTCATTGCGGTCTATGGGAGAGTTTTCTATACATGTTCCGTGCAGGTCCCCCTCCCTGCATGGAACATGTCTGGGAAATTCTTCTAGATAAGCTGTGACATCATATATTGTCAGTAGTGGATACTACTGACAATAAATGGCAAGTGTCAGGCTACCATTAGGCTTAATGGCCAGAGTGAAAATTGCATGATTTAGTACTTTTCTTTTTTTAAATATAAATATAGATGGTATATGAAAATTAATCAAAAATTATTTAAAAATAGGTCATTTTCTTGTGACACATTCCCTTTAACACTGCTTAGACTACCTTTTGGCAACCAAAAGGAGGAAAATTTCTGTATACAGGCAGAAAACATCCCAGCTGCGCACCTAGGCTGACCTTGTTAACTTTTGCTCCTTTCTGGATGTGCCAATATTGGATCTGGCAGACTAGAACTCAAACATCCACCCTTCGTTCCATCACAAATTTGGCTACTGTCTGGCAAAATAGGAGAAAACTTTCCTGGGTTTCCCCTCAAATTTAAGAACCTCAAACCTAAATCTGGATCCTGAAACTTTGAACATTTCTCCTTAATACACATTAGAGAACAGATCGTAGGCTAGTTTAGTACTAAACTGCCCCTTTTGTAACTATTCGGTTTTTTTTTTTTGGAGGCAGAGACCTATCTTGGCTTGTCTGTATATGTCACATCCTTCTCACCTTTTAAGGGTTTAGTGTTTCTAATTCTCCCTCCCTTATGTAAGTGTACAGGAAATCATCATACCCTATAGTTTACCCTTTCTCACGGACTCCTGGATATTGATTATTCCTCACTCATGCTTGTTCCTAGGTAATCTGTACGTTTGGTAAGGGTTCTGTAACTGGAGAAATCTGGCAGTGCCGAATCTCTTGCCCCCTGCTAATGGACAGTTGAACAATGAAGCTGATCATCAACTGTTAAAGCCATGTTACTAACCACACATGTTCCCTTGCAACGCTGTATGGTTAGATTTATAACGTTAAGGTTAAGTTCATATGACGGATTTTAAGAAAAATTCCTCTTCACTTTCCACCGCTGTTTTCGGCCGCAGCAGTGCATTGGCATTCCGTTGCGGCTTTCCTCTGCTGATTGGACCCAGATGAATGGGGATAATTGTCAGGGACTCCTGAGCCACAGAATCCGTAGCAAGATCGAGCAGAACGCTGATTTTATTTATTTATTTATTTTTTTCAGCATCCTGCTGTGATCTCTGCCTCCCATTGCTTTCGGGATGGAATCTGCTATGGATTCAGGGGTGGTATCTGCCTTGAAATCCATGGCAGATTCCTCTGTGTGAACCTAGCCTAAATGTTAAGGGTCTTAACTCTGATGTGAAGAGGTGTTTGGTCCTTAACAATCTCTGGACTCAACATGATCTCACTAGCATGTTTGCATTTGCCTGTGGACGTCACACTGTAGTATATGCATTTTTGGCAGTTGTAAGGGAAGCTCACAAGGTTATGTTTCAAAGACACTGTGCCTCTCTAAGTACACTTAATAAAAAAAAAAAAAAAAAAAAAAAAAAAAGATATTACTCGCTAAACTGAAACCATAAAAGAGTTTCTGGTTTCTAGGTGTTTGATACTGACGACTTATCCTTATATGTCATCAGTATTAGATTCCGCTGGATCTAATGCCTGGCACCCCCACCAATCAGCTGACTGGAAATATACTGTTGACAGAGCCGGAAGATGATGGCTCCATCCACTTTGTAGTGCTTGCTCCTGATTACTGCAGTTTAGCTTGTTGTCAAGGAAAGGGAGCTGTCTGCTGCCTAAATCAACCGATCAGTGAGGTTTCCAGGAGTCGAACCCCCACCAATCTGATATTGATGACCCATCTTCAGAATCCGTATTCAATTTCAAATGCCTAGAAAATCTCTTTAACTTCTTACCTGGGTTGTCAAGAGCCTCTCACCACTCTTGACATAACCTTAAAAAGCTTACAGTATAGACCTATACTTAGAGATCTAGCTCTTCGGAGGGTGGAAAAATTAATGCTTTATTCTAGGCACAGGGCAGTTCAGTCCCATGTTGTAATTGGGATTCAACTCAACAATGTTCTATGTCTTTCCCATGACCCAAATGCAATTTTAAAGACGTTTCATGGTTATTTTCCTAACCTTCCCAGGTATCTAAGAGTAGGGACGTCATTTCAAAACTTATTTCCTCTTGTGTGTCCTCCAACTCTCCACCTAAGGCCACCACTTTTTAAAAAAGCTGATATTACTCAGGAATTTGAGAAGGGTCTTAAAGGGATTTCTAGGCACCTCAGTGGATTTTAAACTGATGACCTATCGACAACTGCCTGAAGTAGCTCTGCTCCTATTCTATTAATGTGAGCAGAGCTGCAGTACCATTTGATGGAGCCCACTGCTCGGAGCTTATTTTAATAGGAGCAAAGATACTACCAGTTCCATCAATCTCTATAACAGTCAGTGCCTGGATCATCTGATTGGTGGGGGTCTGACACCCATACCCTGTACCAATCAGACATTGATGACCTATTCTGTGGATAGGTCATCATTTTGAAAAACCCCTTTACAATTTTGCCAATTTGCCACAGAAATTCCCTAGCCCAAAAAACCAACCTATTTATGCCATGAAGGATTTCAGCACTTAAAACTTCTCCATTTCGAAAATGTTCTCTATTTAATATCACATTAAAACATGTTGCAATGAAGTCCCCATAGACATGATTTAGCACACGTATGAGTTTCAGAATTATTAATAACACCATGTTTGATGAAGGGAGCTAGTGCTCTCGAAAACTCACCATCAAATATACTCAGTTAGCCTCTAAAAGGTATCGCCTGATTTCTTCACTCTTCCACTGCTTTCTATGGCTAACACGGTACAACATTATCCTACTAATTTCCATCACAGCATAAATGCTTATACAACACACATGCCATTTAAAAGTGCAGTGGATCTACCAAAAACAAACCATCTTACAACATGGAGTAGATATATGGGTCCAAAGACATCCCATTGCAAACCTTAGGGAGGTCCTGCTGACTTTGGGAATACGCAGACCTTAAAGAGGATATTTCACTACCTCCACCAATCCCAACTCTCATCATCCCTCAATAGACATTGGAATTTGAATTTTTTCTACAGCCCCCACCATTCCCAAGCAATCCGTGCAGTCAGTTAGGTTCTCTGTCAAATGGGTGGTACTGGACTAGAGCAGACAGACAGGGACCACCCACCTGACAGTAGAAAGCTCAACTGTACTGAAGCTATCAGAAATGATTGTTTGGGAATGGTGATGACTAGAGAAAAAACACCAACTGCGCTGGAATCAGTAGAGCAGCATCTAGTGAAAGATGCCAAGAGGTGGCGAAAGGTCGTCTTCATATAGACTGGGATATGTGTCAGTTGAACAAACTGCAAAGCTGAACTGTTATATGGTTGCCATATTTACACCGCATCTGTAGGTAGAACTGGTTGCGATGTTACAAGTGTCTGTGTCAGAGGAGCACAGATCTTATGTTATTATTGCATTATACACCACCAAAGGCGCAACTTACAGCTCCTGGGTCCCAATCTAAAATCTGTAATGGGGCCCCTATCTACTTTATGTCATTTAGAATAGTGTTAATTTTTTTTGTGGCAGAGGGATCTTTGGGACCTCTCAAGGTCCATGACCTGGTGGTGACTACTACCTCTACACCGTCTATAGCTACGCTCCTGGTTTCCACATAGAACTGTCAGTGCCATTTCCTTCATTGTGACTCTACATTTGCCACATTACACAAATTGTAGGACATTTGGGGAACTGTCACTTGGCCCATGTTACACAGAGCTGTTATATGACCATGTGTAAGGGATATTTTAGGATTTAAGTACTTGTGTGGTGGGGTGGTTATCTAAAATTATAAGTGTAGAGCCAAGTTGATAGCACACCTGCAGAAAGATGTAAGTCATCACTTCTAGACCCAATCTTGCACCAAGTACAAATGACAAATCTAATTGTCCCAATGCCCTCAGCCAATGGTAGATCCAATGAAGAAACCTACAGGATAGCACAACTCTTGAACCCAGTCTTGAACTCTATGACTCCACCATGTAGGAAACCCCAAATAACCCCAGAGACTGTGGTATTATGTCCAGAGTTTGTCCATTGTAATGAAAGAAAAATCATACACGTACGTGCCAGTTTTTAACTACCACTGCAAGTAGCTTGTGCCTACAAAAATGCCAGACTGATCATGGTAATGTAAATGGCTTGTAACCGATAGTTTTCATATTATTTTTTTTTCTTTTTTACAAATTCTTGAGCTGGTTTATTTTTCCACTGCGATTAAATCTACAGAAAAACGGTGCTCTATATTTACATTAGCATTCTCAACCTGAAGATCAAACACGCGGTACCTTATCCACAACCATGCACGCTATCCATCATTAAATTACACGCAGTCGACATGCCAAGCTCCTTTGGTTTCTTTGGGTTGCAAATTTCAGGAAAGAAACTGGAAAGTATGTTTTTTGGCACGAGGATTAAAATGAGAGAGGATTGGCTTTCACATAGCACCTTTCATATAAACAATATCCAAAGGAAGGTCCCTTGCCATGACAACCCACAGAAGCAATAGAAGTGAAATCCATATAGATTTCTGTTGAGTTGTTTATTTATATGGCTGTCTTAAGGTTTCCTTTACATCCATTATGAAATGGAAAGACGTCCATAGTGATGTTAGACAGGACAACTCTATAGAAACCTAAACATGTTAGGAAAGATTTACATATTTTATCACACTTTTCTGTAATGTTTCAGCTTACGGGAAGCTTTCTGCTGCAAAAACGTTACCAAAAGTTATTCGATCTGATAATTATAGGCCTGAAGTTCATTTTTTTTTTTTTTTTGCTTATGAAATGAACAAATGAAATGTCACAGTTAGTAATGTTGAAAAAAGACATAAGTCCTAAGTTACCGATTTACGCTGCCATGTCGATCCAATGTACCTCATCTTAGAGAAAGAAGTCATGTATGGCAGTCGGAGTAAATCCTTGCATCAATGACAGATCTCCAGAAAACTAGGACATATAGCTGGAATTTTGGGACAAGTTTACTATCCTTTGCTCTCCACCTCCAGTGTAGTTACCAAGCTTGATTTAGGAGAAAAATTATAAAATGTCACTGCATGTGCACCATGGGTGGTTATTATAAGGGGTGCTGTGATGGGATCGAGGAAATCAAATTACTGGTTAGAGTAATTCCATTTGCCTCTCTCCCATGACAGCCCCGACAGGCAATACCAAACATATGTGCTAGGGTCAAATAAAATCCTGAAGAACTGTATGCCCAAAGGGAAGTTCAGATGCCCCCATGTCCAAATACTAGTGGCAGAAAAAGGTGGAAGAGGAGAACCAGACCACAGCCTTGCAAATCTGTCTGATGGAATTATTCCTCCTTTTCAGCCTCAGATGGTGCAATGGCTCTGGTGGCATTTGTCCTCAGATTAGGAGATCTTCCTGCTGTATTGTAAGCTAGAGATATAGCCTGTTTGATCCACCTAGCTAAATAATTCTTACTAGCCTAAAGGGCAGCAGCACACGACCGTGTTTCACCAGTGAAATACAGTGCATGTGTTAGCCAGATTTAGCGGTTTGAACTTCGTGCTGGGAGCGGGACTCCTAGCATCCTAGTTATCTATGAAGCAAAATATCTCTGGCGTGCAAATTGCCAGAACCAGGAAACTTCAGCAGGTGGAATGTCTCAAGACACCCCACCAAACCCTAGCAGAAAATAGTGGCTATCTCAGATTTCTTCAAATGATGGTTTTCCCCATGCATTCTCAATGGAGCGTCTGTGACATTATCCTTGGAAATATCTCTGGCATGCAAGGTTCCAGGACTGGGAAAATTCAGCATGTTGAATGTCTCATGGCACCCTACCAAACCCTAGCAGAAGAAGCGGCTTGCTCGTATTTTTCAAAATGGTGATTTTCCTAATGCAAACGCTATGGAGCTCAGAAGACATTAACTGCGAAAACCTGGCGGAAAATGCCAGAACCAGGAAACTTCAGCAGGTGGAATATCTCATATCCCACATATCGTTTCCCACGGAACCCTAGCAGAATAAACGGCTAGCTCAGATTTCTCCAAATGGTGATTTTCCCTACTTACTCTCAATGTAGCGCCTCAGACGTTATCCTTACAAGTATCTATGGCATGTAAGGTTCCAGCACAGGGAAAATTCACCAGGTTGAATGTTCCATGGCACCCAACCAAACTCTAGCTGAAGAAGCGGCTAGCTCCTATTTTTCCAAATGGTGATTTTCCTAATGCAATCGCTATTGAGCTCCGAAGACATTACCCTTGCCAATATCTCTGGCGTGCAAATTTCCAGAACCATGAAACTTCAGCAGGTGGAATGTCTGATGACACCCCACCAAACCCTAGAAGAAAATAGTGTCTAGCTCAGATCCCTGCATCCCATAGACATACTGTCCCATATCAATTACAGTATGGGACAGTATGTCACTGGGAGGCAGGGACATCAAGCCGGTAAATCTGTCCAACACACAGTCGTGTGCTGCTGCCCTAAATTCCTTTGTATTTGTCTGAGAACTGAATAAAATGGTTCCTGGCCGTTTTCTGTCTCTAGATTGCTTAGATATTCTGTGTCTTTTGACCTCTAAACAATAAAATGTCTTTTCTTTTTCAGTCTTTGGGTTTTGCATGAGGAAGGTAAGACTGCTTCCTATGGACAATGAAAGTTAGGGACCTCTTTCAGCAGAAAATCCAGGTTGATTACAGAAAACTCCTTTAATAAGCAAACTCTCAATCTCAACTGAATAATGCATGGGTATATCTCGATCGTCTGATCGGTAATGACTCTTTACATAAACCAGTTCTAAAAATGTTTAGGTCTGTTGTCTCCAACGTGGCCTGTCTTATCCAAGTTCAGTTTTCTAAGTTTTTTTTTTTTGTTTTTTTTTTTTTTTTTTTTTGTTTTAGGGGCAATGGTACTGATGACCCATCTTTAGGATAGGTCATCAATATCAGATTGGAGGGGTCCAACACCTGGAACCCCCACTGATCAGCTGTTCTCATACGAGAACTAAGAAGAGCTGAGATCAGTTTTGTTCTGATTTTAGTGGCTGTGCTGAAGTACTGCAATTGAATACCTTGAGTACCTATGCAAGTGTAACTTGGCACAGCCATTATGCAGAGATACAGCTATCTGCTTCCAGCTCTGTTCTCCATATAGTGGCTGGTGAGCACAGCTGATTTGTAGGGGTCCCAAGTGTTGTACCCCCACCAATCTCATATTGATCACCTAAATGTTATCAATATAATTTCCCCGGAAAGCCCCTTTTAATGAATTTAATGCACATGCAGGGAACTTGCTCTGTAGAGTGTGACCTATTGCACCCAGAGCGTTTGGCTTGTAACACATATAGAAACAGTTTTCGATGCTTTGTTAATGACGTGGTTTATATAATGAAAATGGAAAGAAAACAATCCTTGGAAAGGAAGGTGATTTTTACAATAGAGATGTTTCTTTATTTCCCATAAGCACTGTTTCTTTTAGTATTTCAACCACAAAATCATTAGAGATGTAATTTGACTGCTGCCAATGAATCTCCTCTGGTGCATTCCTGTGGATTGTCAAGACGGAGCGCAGAGTTAATGCCTCTGTTAAGCAAAATGTGTCAAAAATGCTGCGGAGCCCAGAGAGGGAAGAGGCACTGGGAATATTTATTTTAATCAGAGCGGTTTAATTTTTAATTTGCTGCCAGGAGCACAAAAATAATTTGTAACATCCTACTGGTACAGCTGGCAAGCAACGGAACAAATATAGTGCTAGGCAACGCAACGCCTGGAGAATGGGTGACTTATGGAAACTATAAGTTATTGTTTTAATTTACGAGGAGGAAATGCACTGTACGTTTCGAGGCCACAGTAAATCGAAATCAATAATTATTAATTTTATCCGTTCCAATGTAGATTGTATTAAAACAAATGACCGGTAGTATATTACAAGGGTACTGTACAGACAGGTAGTATCAGGTGGCAATTATTTCAGATATAAGCACATCCAACCTTAGAATAGTTCATCAATATCTGATCAGTGGAGGATCGACACCCAGGTGAGTGGTGCAGCTACTTCACAATTCCGAGCACAACAAAGTTCACTGCGTGGAGGCTATTGCTTGGCAATACAGCTCAGCCCCATTCACTTGATTTAAAGGGGTATTCCCACAATCATAACCATTTTTAAATTTGTAGATAATTAAAAGTTAAATATTTTTGCAAATGTAAGTAATTTAACATTTTGCAGAGTTTTATAGATTTTCTCTAAATATCTTGTGGTCACAAGTTGTTGTCTTGATCGGTTGCCAGCGGATACGACCATCAATGCAGGACCTTTCTAAGGTCAGAAAATCAGCCATGATTTGCTTATTGTGGCCAGGATATCTTCTAATACAAGTAGTGTCCTCACCTGATAACCCAGCTACAATAAGAAAATCATGGCTGGATTCCTGTCAAGTCCCAGACCGTAGACAGTTTCTGCATTTGTGGTCGTATCCATTGGCAACTGATCAAGACAACAGATGTCACCACTAAGATGGTTAGAGAAAATCTTTAAAACTCTGCAGAATTTTTAACTACGTATTTTTGTAAAAATGTTTAACATTTAATTATCTACAAATATAGATATGATTATGTTCATGGGAATACCCCTTTAAGTGTAAGTATTGGTCACCCAAGCACTGCTGCTGTTTTGGCAGCTGATTTGTGGGGGGTCCTGGGTGTTGGATCCCCACCGATCAGATATCACTGACCTGTTCTAAGGCTAGGTCATCAATATTAAACTCTCCGAAAACTAGTTTAAAGACCATCTCTTACAAGACTTGACACATACCTCCAATTATAAAAACTTTCCATAAATGAATTGTTCACATCTGCGTTGGAAACTCCGTGGCAGAGACCACCAAAAATCGGAGGAGAAAAAAGTCCTGCACGATATACCATTTTCTTCTGGGTGTTTTTATGGCATTCACTCTGTGTGTAGTAAAAATGACATGTTACCTATATTCCAAGAGGTAGGCATTATCACAGCAATACCAAATTTATAGTGTTTTTATGTTTTAATACCTTTTACAAAAATTTAAACTTACAAAAATTTCTTTGAGCTGCCACAGTGACACCCGTAACATTTTGATATCTGTGTACTGATTAAGGCATCTATTGTTGTGGGGCAAAATGAAATTTTTATTTTTGAAATTTCTGACGTTTTGATAAGGTTTTACTTAAATATTTATTTTGAAAAATGATGAAAAAACAAAACAAAACAGCAAGTTAGCCATTTTGATTTTTGACATTGGGCATAAATATTTTTATAGTCTGGGTATTTTGTGATGAGGGGGTGCCTGCTGTGTCTTTTATTTTTAATGTGATGTAAAAAGCTGATTTTTTTTTTTTTTTTTTTTTTTTTTTTTCAAAATGCTTTTCAATTTTTTTATTTTATTTATTTTTTTTATTTTATAATTTTTTCTTTCACTTTCATTAGACTTCCCAAGGAGTTTGAACCCTAGGGGTTCTGGTCATTCAAACAAACTATATTTCAGTATATTGTACCTCTACACTGGTGTCTGTTAAGCTCCTGATTGGGAGATTTTCCCCAGTTCATGACATGCTGGCGGTTTCCCTATGGGTATAATTGAAGCACAAAGTCTGCAGGGGAAAACTGCAGACTTTCTGTGAAAAGAGCTATGGGAAAAACACTGAGTTTCCTCCACGGTTTTTCCTGTAGCGTTTCTTTGGCTGTGGTCTGCTACATGGGGCTTTAGCCTTAAAGGGGTATCATAATCATATCTATATTTGTAGATAATTAAAAGTTAAACATTTTTGCAAATATAAGTAGTTAAAAATTCTGCAGAGTTTTAAAGCTTTCCTCTAACTATCTTAGTAGTGACAGTCTGTTGTCTTGATCAGTTGCCAATGGATACGACCACAAATGCAGAAACTTTATATGGTCTGGGACTTGTCAAAAACCCAGCCATGATTTTCTTATTGGAGCTGGGTTATCAGGTTAGGACACTACATGTATGAGAAGATATCTCGGCCACGATAAGACCATTGCTGATTTTCTGACCTTAGAAAGCTCCTGCATTCATGGTCGTATCCATTGGCAACCGTTTTAAGACAAAAAAACTGTGACCACAAGATATTTTAGAGAAAATCTTTAAAACTCTTCAAAATGTTTAATTACTTTATACTTGCAACAATGTTTAACTTTTAATTATCTACAAATTTAAAAATGGTTATGTATGTGGGAATACCCCTTTTAAATACATTTTATGATAATAGATCCTTGGTTGGGGGGCTGTAGAACTGATTTGGATCCTCAAGGATCCAGCTGACCCTGTAGTTAATAGACCGCCAGGCTGGGAGGAAGTCATATTGGATTCCATAGCTGGGAAGGCAGAGACTAATAAAAGCTGCCTCCCCTGCATGATTTCAGGTACCTCCAAACTCTGCAATGACATACCAGTAGCTCATTGCAGAATTATTTGCCAACCCCAATTGACATATAGAGTCAATGAGTGGTTGGCAGGGGGTTAAAGTCCCACCCAACATCTGCTGTACTATTAAGGCAGATGTCATGAAGGTTTTACTCCATGAAGGTTTTACTCACATGTAGCAGTTTTATTATATATCCTGAGACACAACCTAAATGTTTTTTGTTTTTTTTGCAGATCTGTAATAAAAAAAAAAAACACAGAATAAATCTATCGATCGGGAGTCTGTGTTCACCAGTATGTATCCGTCTGTCTGTATGAGTGCTTTCTCCAAATGATTAGAAAAATTTTAATTCCTTTATAAACTTAAGTAAAATGTCTGCCCACAGACCTTACGGTTTAGTTGTCTAAGATTCCAGTCTATTAACTTATTCTGATTTTGGCTTTTCTTTCCTTGTTTTCCTGGAAGTACATTTAGTAGACCTCTTTATTCATTCCTTGAGCTTAAATATATTTGATACTAACTTGAGGAAACGACGTCCATGATCGCCAATTTACTGACACGTGTCTGAAACTTTAGCTTTCAATTAACCACTCAATATCAGAACATGGTCAAAGGCTGGACCCTGGTAAAACATGTAAGGCATAGCCACACAATAGGGGTCCACCTAACTACTCCCCGTCCCGTGGCCACAGATGGTGCAAATGCAGAAGTTGGGACTGTATCATTGGACTATTAGTTGGCTTTTGTGGTCCCCTACGCCAGTTGACTGTTGATGTCTGACTATTTTTTTTTTTTTTTTATAAGTAGATACAACAGTGCAACATACAGCTGAAACCTAAATGTGAACATAGCCTTACTAGTCTGCCTGGTTGCCGCCTGCACACCCTCACATAACCAGTGTTCTCTACATCTCTTAGCTCCTTACACCGTGTAGTGGCCTGGCTGTGCTACTACAGCTCAGTTTCCATTCAAGAGAAAAAAGGAGCAGTAAGCATCATGGACATGACACACAGAGCGCTATATTTAGATGGTTAGGTAGGTCTTCTGGGCACTACTCAGATTTTCTGGGTTTTGCCAGCAATATGCTTTAAGGCCAGGACCCCATATTAGGTAAACAGTCACTGTAGAGTGGATGCGATTCTAGCGAATCCCATCCCCACATTGCGAGAAAATACGTGCTGTGTTTTTGCTGCGGGATGCTATGTGGGGCCTTAGTTAGTTACCTTAAGGCTATGTGATCTGCTCATAATTGAGCCTTTTTAATTATCAGCGATAACTTAACACTTTTAATCTAAAGGATATATTGCAGAGTAATGGTGCTAGACTGACATGGTTTGCTCAAAATCCCACAAAAAGCATTGTTTAAAACCAAAACAGCTTTTTATTCTCCTGAGCTTTGGCGTTTCCCTAGATATAAATGCGCAATGTTTGCTAAGTTAACATTAATTTTGTGTAGCATTAGAGAATTGAAACAGTCAAGAGCAGTCAGACTTTTGATCATGTTACAGGATATTGTCTTGACATAATTCCGCCCCAGGGAGGGCACTTGTCTGCACAATGAATGCTGAAGCCCAGGCGGTCAAAGTTCCAATCCTGTTACTCAGCATGGCCGCCTGCGTTAGGGATGGGTTCACTTATGGATTAACTAATTCGGTTTTATGTCAATGTTATTCATTGCTGTACATATGGATCATCCAGTATGTAAAAACCACTGACAAGTAAGTAACGTTGATTATCTCAGTACAATGGCCGTCTAGGAGTGGGATATATTGGCCAAGTGAACAGTCGGTGCTTCAGGATGATGTGTTCAAAGCAGTAAAAATAAGAAAGTGTAAGGATCTGAGAGACTCTTATGGAATTACTATTGAACTGGGTCTGAGCATCCTCAAAACAGCAAATATTGTGGAGTACTCGCAATAAGCAGTTGTTAGTACAGTACCTACCAAAAGTGGTCCAAGGAAGAACAACCGATAACCCAACAGCCTAAGGCTCACTGATGCATTTTGGTCAGGTGCAACAAAAGAGCTATAGAGGCACAAACTTCAGAAAAGGTAAAATTAAGGCTGACTATAAGGTATTAGACCAAAAAGCATGTTGGAGCTTAAGACCCAAACACCCACTATGAGTCCTGCCCTCCTTTAAAGCACTTGCAATGGGCACATAAGCAATAGAACTAGATCAACAAGATCGGAGGCAACTTTGATCATGGCCAGTTAACCCCTCAGTGCTGCAATCGGTAGTGAACACAGAACCAAAACGGTTAAGCCAATCAATGCCCTTGCAACACCTACAGTATATATATGACTACCAAGTCTGTCATGTACATAAGCTTATTTGGCCCTTCTAGAGGTATGACCTACTAGGCTGCCAGACACAATACCATGTATAGACCTACAGAGTTGTCTAACAGGCAGAATACAATGCAATACAGAAGTATTGCAATATAGTATAGAAGCGTTCAGAGGACTGTGTTCAAGTTCCCTAAATGGTTTTGTTGTTTTTTTTTTAAAACAGATTAAAAAAAACAAAAAAAAAAAAAAGAAAGACTTAGTTCACATCTGTGCTGGAATCTGTCGTGATATCTGCCTGAAATCTACAGACAGAAGGGTCCTGCAGAGAGGACTTTTTCCCTCTGTCGGTTTCAGTTTTAAAATGACGGACCCAATATAGTTAATGGTGATCGCCAGGCTCTGTGTGTAACCGCAGCTAAAGGCAGTTTTTTTTTTTTTTCAATTTTTTGACAATTCAGGAAACCTTCACTTTTTTTTTATACCAATTTATGTATATCAGTGTTTGAGGGATTGTATTGTGCAGGATATGTTCTATTTTCAATTGCACCTTTTGGAATGCCTATAACGTGGGGCCAATTAAATGTCATTTCTGAGAAGAATGAAGCAATGTTGCAAATTGACACTTTGTAAATTATAAATTTTGCACAGTTTACTGTACAGCATAAAGCACATATTCTATGTGTCAGTAAGATTATGGAAATACCAAGCTTATGTAGCTTTTTTGGGTTTTAGTCTTTGCATAATAAGAACGCTTTTGAAAGCAAAAAAAAATTAAGTTACCAAAGCTTTGAGAGCTATAACTATTTTTCCATCAATGAAGCTGGTTGAAGGCTTGTTTTGTGTGAGACTAACTGTACTTTTTAATCACTTTTCCAATTTCTGGAAGACCAAAAACTGTTTTTTTTTTTTAAGCATTGCTCTTCGCCTTGTTGGATAAATAATGCATTATTTTTATAGTACTGGTCATTACAAAAGGCAACAATACTAAACATGTTACTTATTCTTTGTTTACATAAGAATGGGAACAGGGTTGCCTGTACATAATCCTATTGGGCTGGGTCAGAAAATGACACTTATATTGAAGCATTGCACTACGTATGTAGTGCAATGCATTATAAATTAAGAGAGTGGAAGATTTGCAAGTTAAATCCCCCTAAGGACAGCAAAAAAAAAAAAAAAAAAGTTTTCTTATTTTTTTTAGTAAACATTTTGGGATGGGGTTCAATGTGGCTGTTTTTTAAAAAAAAAAAGTAAAAAAAAAAAAGGCCAAAACATATTGGGTATTGCCACATGCAGCTGTAATGTTATTTTACCTGCACACTGAATGGTATAGAAAAAAAAAAAATGCCAGAATTGCTGTTTTTTCTCTGTCAGCCACTGAACAAAAAATTATGAAAAGCGTTATGTTCCCCAAAATGGCATAATAAAAATTACAATTTAATCGTTTCGGCCAGTGAATAAATTTATCTGGTTATTTAAGCTGTATAGTGAATGACACAATTTATAGAATAAAAAAGCTATGGCAAAATAGTTTTTATTTTTTTTCTATTCCTATCCAGAAATGGTTAGGTACACACGTGGACAAAGTGATTTAACTTACGTTGTTGGTACCCCTTCGTTTTAATGAAAGAAAAACCCACAATGGTCACATAAATAACTTGTAGTTTGGCAAATTACTTTTGACAGATTCATGTTGACAAGCCACAAAGCTTCTGGGAGAATGTCCCATGGACAGATGAGACAAAAATCGAAATTTTTGGCAAGGCACATCAGCTCTATGTTCACAGACGGAAAAATGAAGCATATCTTGAAAAGAACACTGTCCCTACTGTGAAACATGGAGGAGGCTCTGTTATGTTCTGGGGCTGCTTTGCTGCATCTGGCACAGGGCGTCTTGAATCTGTGCAGGGTACAATGAAATCTCAAGACTATCAAGGGATTCTAGAGAGAAATGTGCTGCCCAGTGTCAGAAAACTTGGCCTCAGTCGCAGGTCATGGGTCTTGCAACAGGATAATGACCCAAAACACACAGCTAAAAACACCCAAGAATGGCTAAGAGGAAAACATTGGACTATTCTGAAGTGGCCTTCTATGAGCCCTGACCTAAATCCTATTGAGCATCTTTGGAAGGAGCTGAAACATGCCGTCTGGAAAAGGCACCCTTCAAACCCGAGACAACTGGAGCAGTTTGCTCATGAGGAGTGGCCAAAATACCTGTCGAGAGGTGCAGAAGTCTCATTGACAGTTACAGGAATCGTTTGATTGCAGTGATTTCCTCAAAAGGTCGTGCAACAAAATATTAAATTAAGGGTACCATCATTTTTGTCCAGGCCTGTTTCATGAGTTTTCTTTTTTTAAAAAATTTTGTTTGAAGCATGGTTGAAAAGCAATGTCTGACTTTTCATTTGTTCTTTTTCATAGAATTTGTATATATTACTACTTTTGTCAGATTCAAGTTATTTCTGTGACCATTATGGGTTTTTCTTAAATTAAACGAGGGGTACCAACAATTTTGTCCACGTGTGTGTATATATACCCTAAAACAGTTAAACACTACAGCTTGTCCCACCAAAAAAAACACAAAACCAAAAAACATATCCTCATACAGTTATATTGACAATTTTTAAAAAAAAAAAAAAAGCTATAGGGCTTAGCATGCAATGACGGAAAAAAATGCAAAAAATAGTTAGGTTATTATTACCAATCGCAGGCCATTCACTAAAGGGTTAAAAGCAGATGCTTGGGGGATCTGGTAGACTTTAAGTCCTTTCCGCTGGTAGCATGTTTTGATTTTTGTTTTTGACTCCTCACCTTCCAAACCCCCTAACTATTTTTATGTTCACAGAGCCATATGAGGGCTTAATGTTTGTGGGACAAATGGTTCATCATAATGGTGCCTTTTTATTATTTTTTACAATGTACTGGAAAGCTGGAAAAAAAAATTCAGAAAAGGATGGAGAAAAGTGCATTTGTGCGACCTTCTTACAGGCTTTGTTTTTATGGCGTTCATTGTGCAGACAAAATGATGTTATCTGTATTCTGTGTTTCAGTACAATTCCGGAGATACCAAATTTATATAGTTTTATTTACATTTTAAACCCTTTGCAAAAAAAAAAAATTTTTTTTTTTTGCAAAGTCGTCATATTCTGGAACCTGTAACTTTTTAATATTTCAGTGTATGAGGATGTATTTCAGTGTATTTGGTTTTTTTTTTTTTTTGCAGGGCAAGATGTACTTTTTCGTTATACCATTTTGGGACATGTCTATAGCTTGGACCACTTTTTATTAATTTTATCAGAGGCAAAACAGTGAAAAAAAAAAATGGCGGTTTGGCACTATTGATCTTTTTTCCCCACTTTGGCATTTACTGTATGGGAAAAATATTTTTATAAAATTTATAGACTGGCCGTTTTTGGACACAGGGATACCTAACGTATGTGTTTCACATTAATTTTTTACTTTCTCTAGAATACATATAAAAGGGGTCTTGAACTCCAGGTGGTCTGATCACTAATGCAATGCATTGCAAAATATTGGTCCTTCTATTAAAGGCTGCATAGAACAGCCTACAATAGAATTAACTGCCAGACAAGCCTGGGAGCATTCAATAGGCTCCTGGATGTCATGGCAATGACTTGCAGGCCCCGGGTCTCGTTTCGGGCGCCGGCGATCCTCCCCTAAATGACGGCACCCATACACCTCTGGGAACTGATCATGGGCATTAGCGCTGGGTCTCTGCTGTATAACTACGTGGCCACATGTGGCCACTTAGATTAACTATTAGAGGCTTGACTACAGGATTACTGCAGTGCATTTTGGCTGTCAGAACATAGCTGACAACTGGCCAATCAGGTCCTGCCTCAGGTGGAATCTACTAGGCAGGTAAAGTTGAAAGACCCAGAAGCTTTGATCAGGTAGTACACTGGCTCCTTGATTGTGACCTGAGGTAGAAACTGTCTCATCTAATGGTGTAACTGCTGCCTGTCAAATGTAAAATACAGTGTAATCTGCAGGCAGCATGTTATAGAGCAGGAGGAGCGGAGTAGATTGATATATAGTTTTGTGGTTTAAATATAAAGTATAACATGTCATGTATATCTTTGATTGATTGATTGATTAAAAAACAGGCATCTAGTCATAGGCTGTCATTCACTCTGTAGGGTTGCCCCCTTTCACATATTACATACATACACACACATATAGCTGTGGAAGCGATATCTGTATGCAAACACTGATTACATTAAATTACAGGTAATACTGAATCATTTCCCACAAAACTATAAAATCATTCGTCTCAGCTCCTCCTGCTCTGTAATGATGCTGGCTGGAAACAAGATGGCAGAACTGGACTTCACCTAAAAGACTTCCCATTCTTGGGTACAAACAGCGCCTTCTGGTATTCAGTTATTCCCAGAATTTACAGCAGGACTGAGCAAACAAACAAGAATCGTGTATCACAGCAGATGACTGGAACAGAATGGAGATGAAAATCAGACAATGGGACAAATGGATGATGGTAGTTAGATGAGGTTTTGGATAAAGAATGCAACTGGGGTGATGACACTGTAATTGGCTCAAATACACACAAATAGGTGTTAGAGTTCATACCCCTGAATGAAAGAATCTACACTACCCGATTGCCCTTCCATCTGTAACAAAAACCTGTTTTATTGCCCTGGCTTATCACTTCATGTACAAATTGTTTTTGTGTAGCTTTTTTTAAATGTTGTGCTCTTTTCTCTGTCCTGCACTAAACTAGCCTGAAGTGGCCCTCTATGTTCCAAAAGTTTGCAAATGTAATATTTCTTGTTGACCTTTTTAAGGGTATCACTTCTACAATAACTTTGTCTTTGGGCCCAAAGAACTCTATTCTTATTGCGTTAGGGTCAATATTGGAGATTACAGTTTCCATTAGGAATAACTTTAGGGACAGTGTTTTTAGGGATTGATACAGATATATGGTAACATAAGTTGTTGTTTTTTTCTGTACATCTGTAAGTCAGAAAAAAAGTTGAGATATACTTTTTTCTGGCAAATACAAATTTTGCAGCTATTTGAACAAAGAACAGGTAAGGCTGGGTTCTCGCCAGCGCTTGGATTCCGTTCAGGGATTCTGCTTCTGAATCTGCTTGAAAAAAAGCGGACCTGAAGAATGGAAACTGAAGCACAGGTGTGAACCTATGGTAAACTGAAAACAAACCAAACAAGAAACTAGGCTGGAGCCAAAAAATGAATTTTGGAAAAAAATAAAAAAAAAAAAAAATACTGCACTAGGAACACTACTGAACTAAAAGAAGAAACTGAACATATAGAAAATGACAGGATTAAACGCACATAGACACTATAACCAGTCAAGAAAACTAACAGCGGAAGCCTAGATTCACATGACCATGGTAGAAAACAGCCATGAAAAAAAAAATGTCCAGTTTTGCACCTGAGGGGCACCAGTTTTCATGGATCTCTTACATTTGAGTATATGGAGGATCTGTGAAAACCGACAAAAATAGGACATGACCTATTTTTTGACTCTTTTGACTGTTCGTTTCAAAGGAAACAGTCGTGATTTATTCCCATACAGTAATGCAGCTGGGTGATGGCCAAATAACCGCTATCGCATGGCTGATTTTCACTGTTATATGAATGCAGTCTGACAGGTCGGGGATGATGAAAGAAGTCGGACTCTTAACATACAGATATGTAAAAATGCAGAGCAATTTCCAGTGTCAGGCAGGGTACAATACAAGTGCGGCAATCAGACAATATAGATGTATAGTAGTAATGATATAAAACAAAGATAATTAAATATCACCCCTTTTCTGCATTTCACAATATAAAAAAATGATTATACTAGTGCTGCATCCAGAGTTCATAAAATATATAATTTATCCTGTGCGATGAATGCTGTAAAAGGGAAAAAAAACTGCACAAATCTGTTTTTGTACACTTATCGAACCAAAACAAAAAGTTATGGGTGTCAGAATATAACAATGTTTGGAAAACTTTTGGTAAAGATTTTAATACCTTTTTAAAAGATAAAAATTAAAAGATCACAATAACTATAAATATGGCATTGCTGGGATCCAACTGACTGTCAGAATTAAGGTCATGTCTGGTTTTTACAGCATTCAGTAGGCTGTAAAAAATTAAACTCTAAAAAAATTGTGCAGCTACATTTTATGTTCCAATTTTGCTCACTCCTATTTCATTATGGCTCTGCTGTACATCATATGGAATATTAAATTTTGACTGCAGAAAACAAGTCTTTATATAGCTATGTGAACAGGAAAATGTAGACGGTATAGGTTTTGGAAGACAAGTAGGAATCTGCCACGGGTATGGGGGTGGATTTCCTAAGTGTGAACGTACCCTTAATAAGCACTACTCCTGATTCCCCACCAGTCACAAGAAATTATTAGTGTGTTTCAGAACCAAATATTTTTGCTAGGCTTTCAGGTGGGCGGTGTCTGTCTGTCTGCTCTGCTCAGTGCGAAAAGAGCCTAATTAGCATATTGGGCCCTGAAAATAACCGTACAGATTGCTCAGGAATGGTGGACTCTAGAGAAAAAATTCCAATTGTGCCAGAATCAGTGGAGTGGAGTGGAGTGATGCCTATTGAATGATGCAAAGTGTTGTTGGTGAAAGGTACTCTCTTTAAATATAGTAAGTAGTAAACATACCCCATACCTAAAAACACTGAACAACTCTATTATCAACAGCGACAGTAATTAACAACAATAACATTTTCATTAAAAAAACGTCCTAGTGGAAAATCTGTATTCTTGTATGCATCTTGTGCATCTATTATGCATTTATTCTTGTATGCATCTACTGCTGTTAGATAGATAGATAGATAGATAGCTAGATAGATAGATAGATTTATCTGCTGGTCACTTTATTAATGCATTAACTTTGAAACCACTGTGTCTCCTTCCCCCTGCCGTTTCTCACCTATGCCTTCCTGACGTCTGATTCTATCTGCTGTATCCAGTATCCACACCCCCTATTCACACCTGAAACAAATGTATTACCAGTTAGTATAAATCTGCAGCCAGTGGTCAGCGATGACCTGGTCAGCGCAGTTCCAAGTGCAGTTTCTAAGTGTGTAGACCAGACTTAGGCCACACTTGGAACAGAATGGAACAGAAGGTAACTCGCCACTAAAAGGACACTTCGTTATAAAGTATAGAAATGCTTATCACTATAATCACTGTTGTTCTTCCCATACTTGTAAAAACCACTTTGCTACCTCAAACCAGCCATGTCATTAAGCATATCTTCATTTCTCCATCTATCCTACCCCACCAGCTGACCTTCTCTGCGCAGCTACTCACACACCTACAAGCTTTCCGCACCAGACACATACAACCACCCCACACTCTCTCCTATTTACACCTGCTATCCCTCTCCCCGCTACTCCTCACTTCTGGCGACATATCCCCTAATCCTGGACCACCCAAACACCTCCCTGCTGTCAGATCTTTCCGCACAACCGCCACCAGCGCACGGAACCCCCTAAATCTTACACCTCTCTCACCTGCTCCTGCCCCTCCCCACACACACACACTTCCCGGCGCACTATGGAATGGTCGCTCTGTATGCAACAAACTTGACTACATCCATCACCTCGTCATCTCTCATAAATTCTCATTTCTAGGTCTCACAAACGTGGATAACACCCTCAGACACCGCCTCCCCTGCTGCCTTCTCCTATGGAGGTCTGCAATTCTCGCACACTCCCCGCCCCAACAATAAACCCGGTGGAGGCGGAGGCGTACTCTTGTCTGACAATTGCTCCTTTGCCCCAAGCCACCCGCACTCACCCTCCCCACCTTTGAAGTGCACTCTGTCCGCATTTACTCACCCTCCAACCGGCTGTCATATCAACCGCCAGGACCTACTACTGCCTTTATCCACCACTTCACCCCCTGGCTAATTCACTTCCTATCCACAGACACCCCCATCATCATCATCATCATCATCATCATCATCATCATCATCATCATGGGTGATTTCAACATCCCCATTAACACATCCCACCCCGTCGCTTCCAGTCTCTTGTCACTTCACTACCTCCTTTAACCTCTCTCAATGGTCCTCCTCTGCCACCCACACAAAGGGGCACACGCTGGACCTCATATTCACCCACCTCTGCCCTCTAGTCAACCTCTCTAACTCTCCGTCCACGCTTTCCAATCACAACCTGCTGACTCTGCCCGCTCCTCTGTAATTGAACCTCAAACCCCTAAACCAACACATCCCCGCAGGAACCTTAATCACCTTGACATCCGCACGCTCTCAGACTCTCTCCGACCGCTCGCTGACATATCCTCACTCCAGGACGCAGATACCGCTTCTGACTTCTACAACACCACCATTAACTTCAGCCCTTGACTCTGTGGTCCCTCTCACTAACACCAGAACCCGGCCAATCAATAGGCAGCCCCGGCACACTGATCTGACTAAAAAAAAACTGAGACGTGCCTCACGGGTTGCAGAACGCCTCTGGAAGAAAAGCCACTCCCAGGAGGACTTCATCAGGTATAAAGAGGCAGTACTCACATTCAAGAACGCACTCGCCTCCGCAAAGCAGGTCTACTACACCACACTAATATCTGCCCTATCCCGCAACCCCAAACAGCTATTCACTACCTTCAACGCCCTCCTCCATCCTCCGACATCACTTATCGCAGCTGATGACTTTGTCTCTGATGGTGTCGATTTTGCTTCTATCCAACTGCTCGGTGCTCATCATCTTTAACCTGTTTCTCCACCGTCACTGATGAAAAGCTCTCTACCCTAATCTCTAAATCACACCTCACCTCCTGTGCGCTCGACCCAATCCATTCACATCTCATCCCAAAACTCTCGGAAGACATTACTCCTGCCTTAACCCATCTCTTCAACCTGGCCCTAACCAATGGATCCTTTCCTTCCGCCTTCAAACATGCTACCGTCACACCTATACTTAAGAAACCCTCCCTGGACCAGTCCTCTCTGGCCTACTATCGCCCCATCTCACTGCTCCCGTACGCCTCAAAACTACTAGAGCGACACGTCCATTCCGAACTATCCGCCTACCTCTCGTCCAATATGCTTCTTGACAGACTACAGTCAGGCTTCAGACCCCATCACTCCACAGAAACTGCCCTAACCAAGGTCACTAACGACCTTGTAACCGCCAAAGCCAAATGTCATTATTCTGTCCTCCTCCTCCTCGACCTCTCCTCTGCCTTTGATACGGTCGACCATTCCCTCCTGCTAGAAACTCTCTCATCCCTTGGCATCTCAGACCCGGCCCTTTTCTGGATCTCCTCATATCTCACCAACCGCACATTCAGCGTCTCCCACTCGCTCACCACCTCCTCGCCACGCCCTCTTTCTGTAGGTGTCCGCCAAGGCTCCGTCCTAGGACCCCTCCTGTTCTCAATCTACACCCTAGGCCTTGGCCAACTCATAGAATCCCATGGCTTCCGTTACCATCGCTATGCTGACGACACCCAAATATATCTCTCTGGACCAGACATTACCTCCCTGTTGTCTAGAGTCCCAGAATGTCTAGCAGCCGTAGCCTCCTTTCTCTCCTCCCGCTTTCTCAAACTCAACATGGAGAAAACGGAATTCATAATCTTCACCCCTCCTCGCACGACCCCCCCCCCCCCCACCTGACCCATCTATCAAAATTAATGGAACCACTCACCCCAGTCCCACAGGCTCGCTGCCTTGGGATAACCCTAGACTCTGACCTATCCTTCAAGTCGTATATTCAAACCCTCAACACCTCCTGCCGCCTTCAACTCAAGAACATCCACCAAATCCGCTTTCCTCACCCCTGAAACTACAAAGATGCTAGTCCAAGCCCTCATAATCTCCCGCCTAGACTACTGTAACACCCTTCTCTATGGCCTCTCAGCTAACACCTTCGCCCCCCCCTCCAGTCCACTTTAAACTGTGCCACTCGCCTAATACACCTCTCCCCCCGTTCTTCATCGGCCGCTCCCCTCTGCCGATCCCTTCGCTGGCTCCCCGTTGCCCAGCGAATAGAGTTCAAATTACTAACGCTGACATACAAAGCCATCCACAACCTGTCCCCTCCATATATCTCCAACCTAATCTCCCGCTACCTGCCCGCACGTAACCTCCGATCCTCCAAAGACCTCCTACTCCGCTCTGCTCTTATCCGCTCTTCACACAATCGACTCCAAGACTTCTCCCGGGCATCCCCCATACTCTGGAACTCATTACCAAGAAACATAAGACTGTCCCCCACAGTCACAAGCTTCAAGAAGGCCCTGAAGACTCACCTATTCAAGAAAGCCTACAACCTCCAATAACGCTACTGTCACACACCACCATCTGTACAGCCTCTACCCTCACCTTGTGTCTCTATCGCTCTTCCTTCAGAGGGCCCTGCCTGCAAGGGCTTACAATGTATCCCACTGTGCCAGTCTCTGTTAGCATTATCTGTTTTGTATATCTGGTGTACCGTATGTAAATCCGCAAATGTAAAGCACCATGGAATTAATGGTGCTATATAAACAAACAATAATAATAATCATCACCATTACCAGCAAATACATAAAGACTGGGGCAAATTTTGCTGTGTTTTTGTGAGCCAAAGCCAAGAGTGGCTACAAATGGAGTGGGAAATATATAGGAAACTCTTCTACTTCTACCTTCTGCTCAATCCACTCCTGGTTTTGGCTTTAAAAAAACAAACAAAAAAAAAGCTGCATTTCTGCAACGTGGGTCCTCAGCCTCCTTTCACACGGCAGTGTTCGGTCAGTGATTTTCATCAGTGATTGTGTGCCAAAACTAGGAGTGTGTTAAAAACACAGGAGGAGGTACAAATATTTCTATTATACCGGATCTCTGTGTAGTCTCCACTCCTAATTTTAGCTCACAAATCGCTGACCAAACACTGCTGTGTGAATGCAGTCTTACACTATTTATAAAGGGTTGACTTAAGTAGAACACTTTATTCACATTGTTTTTGTAGTTTCCCCTCTACTATTGTGTACACCTTGTCCTGAAAAACTGAATAGTTATAGAATCAAGATGGAAGTGTAAAGCTTGCTTAAATTACAAAGGTCCATATTGGATCTCACAAAGGAGTTAATCCATCACTTCACAATCTTGGGTGGTCTCCCTATATAATTATATAATAAAACTGTGTGCCCCCTAACTCTGTGGTTTCCAAGCATTTGTTTGGAATGGGTTTGGGAGGTCCAGTCATGGAGGCATAGATTGTGGTCATACTGTACCTAACCAAAGAGGAAATAATAGAATGAATGCTTTTAACTTTACCCAAGTTCCTCAACTCTGTATAAACATTTCTTACACTTCCCCCAAATTGTATTAGGTTCATGCTTAGGGCAGTAACATCAATATAAAGAATCTGTTCATAGAAATGTTTACCTTGTTAGAATATGGTACTTAGATAGATACGGGTTTACAAAAATGGAGTAAGGCCACATGACAAAGATAACAGATCCTCTTTCCGATGCTTCCTGACCCC
Organism: Leptodactylus fallax; assembly: GCA_947044405.1. NCBI lineage: Eukaryota > Metazoa > Chordata > Amphibia > Anura > Leptodactylidae > Leptodactylus > Leptodactylus fallax. The sequence continues at coordinate 9,819,901 of CAMRHE010000005.1, read as the reverse complement.
ACAATCCATTATAATTTTAGATACAGTATCATCCATTTGTTTGTGCCCCTCCTCTTTCCATGATAGGTTACTTGCTAACTTTGTAGGATCCAGAGAGAGAGGAATGGGGACACTGGACAGGTTCTCCGTATTCATTAAAATAAGGGATTTTCAGGGCTGGGGTTACTGATTAACTAAAATCCTCAGGAACTACATTCTGAGTGTCAAGCTATATAGTGTTTTACGTGATGCATATTCAGCCTGCTTTTGCAACATCATAGTATTACATTTTTACATTAAAAAAAAAAAAAAAACCCTCCAGTTTCTGATAACCTCAGTCTAAGGAAGGGATCCATTATTAATACTTTCCAGTGCCTTTGCAATATTTTCCTTACCACAACTTAATCCCTACTGTACCCCTACTCCATTTTCTTTACATTTTTCCTTCCTATGAACTACATCCTTCCTGTTAATATTCTGTACCACTTGTTTTTCCAAAATTTCTCGTGGAGAATCTCGCTCCTCAAGCTTCTTGTTTAATATCTTGCCAACACTAGTACAATATGCCGGGAGCGGGACTTCTGGAATTGTAGTTATCTATGATACTAGGAATCCCTGCCTCCCAGTGACAGAATGTACTATAATCACTACAGGACAGTATGTTGCTGGGAGGCAGGGACTCCTAGTATAGACAACTATAATACTGCTAGGAGTCCATCTCCCGGCATATTGTTCAGGCCAGTAAATCCAGCAAATACATGGAGCACGTTTCATGCGTGAAACTCGCGTGTGAATCTAACCTTAGGGATATTCTGTAACCATGGGAGATGACAACTGTTCCGCTGGATTCAATCATTTGTATCCGTATCTTTAAAGGGGTCACCCAGGATTTGGAAAGCATTTACATTAACTGAAATACCAGACACAACCCATAGACAAGTCTGGCACTGTTTTTGAATGAATGCATATATTTCTAATCTCAGGCTGGGTTCTCACATCTGCGTCTGGTATCCGTCCGCTTGCAAACAGTTTTAAGCGAAAAACGGTTTGGTACAAAAAGGATTCCAAACAAGTTTAAGGTATCCACTGTGTATTTTTTTTTTTTTTTTTTTTTTTTAGACTGATTAGCCAATGGGTGTCCGTTCCCAAAAAAAAAAAAAAAAACGGACAGTTTGTGTCTGTTTTTGACTTTTTTTTTTCTTTCTTCCCCCTTCATTCTGAGCTTGCGCAGAGGGAAAAACGGATAGCATAACAGACACAAACTGATTGCTATCTGTTTTCCATAGACCTCAAACAAAACTAAAACACAGATTGGTTGCTGTCCATCTGGAACAAAGTCCTGCAAGTTCTACTTTTCTCTCCGCACAAAAAAGCGGAAATCAAATTTCAAATACTGATTTGGAGTGGATTGACGAACGCAGATGTGAACCCAGCCTCACTTCTTTAAAACAAGTCTTCCTTATATAATCACAAGATCTTAAAAAAAAAAAAAAAATTCTCATCAAAATCCTGAACACCCCTATTTTAGTCAGTGGCATATTTGCGCCTGTCTTTTTACATTTCTAAGGGGGCATTTACACTACCATTGGTGACCATCAGTAGTGTCCATTGCTGTTGTCCGTTAGAAGATTTTAGCATTGGACAGTAGCTGAACCGTCAGAAATCCGTTATAAAAACCCATTGAAATAAATGGAAATTTTATGTGTGTAAACATACACAAGTCAGTCAGAAGTCTGTTTTTTTTCCCATGGACAAAAAAATCCTACATGCAGAACTTTTTTGTCCATTTGGAAAAACGGATTCTTGATGGACAGCAAGTGTCCGTTATATTTTTTTTTAACATATAAGTCCATTACCCATAGACTTCAAACGGACAGTAACTGATAGCTATCAGTTACTGTCCTGTTATTTTATGTCTGGTTTTTTCTGCGCATGCTCAGAAAACAGAAACCAAAAAAAACATGGACAGGGTTCCAAAAAAAAAAAGACACGTTAGCATCAGTTAGTGTTTGTTTTTTTAACGGACACCTTCATAACGGAATGCAATGGTAGTGTGAACCCTACCTAAAAGTGGATGTGGAACCATCAGTCGCACCATGTTAATCAACATTTTTGCCACAAAAGCAGAAATGTCAGCAGTATGCCCAGGGCTGCTGAGTAATTGCACCTAGGTGCAAGGGATAAAATATGCCGGTCTTTATTACCCCACCCAAAAAAAATTGAGGGAGGCTACCAAAATATGCACAGATTTCAGATGCCCTTGTAAATGTAGCTCCACCATTTTTGGAAGGGGTATTTACATTTTTAATGGGCAAAAAAGTGAGAATGGTATATTCTAACAGATCTGCATTGTGAATCTGACTTGTTCACACAGGAAACACTGAGCTCAGTGCTTCACAAGAAAGCTGTCAGTTCAACAACTTGACACTGCTCATTTCATAGGGGAAGAAAATCCGCAGCGAAAAATGCATTTCCACGTTATCTTCCACAGCTTTTTTTTTTTAGCTGCATTCCGCAATGTGGGACCTTAGATTGAATCAGGTGACCCTAAGGCTATGTATAAGGCTGGGTGATATGCTGGAAATGGTTACATTGTTTCTTTAATTTGACAAATCTGTATAAAAAAACAAACAAACAAAAAAAAACACACACTGGAAATATTCAAAAAAACAACACCACACAAGTTGGGGGGTTATAAATTTATTTTCTTGAAAATAACACGATTAGTTAAAAAAACAAAATTCCATTGTAATGGTTGCAATCCACATTTAATTAAAAAAGTAAAAAAAAAAACCAAAAAACTAAAGTTGACCCCCGCCCCCGAATGAAATACAATCTGTATCTGTTCTACATTTACAGATAACTTGTCTCTCTCAAGGCACAACATAAAAGTAACAAATACCGGGATAAAGGTAATCTGGCAAATTCTGTCATTTATGGATCAAGATTAAAAAAAAAAAAAAAAAAAAAAAAAAGTGATAAGATTTCTCGAGAGGTTTATTGTACATACAATGTATGTTGCAATTACTCTTGCAGTACCTTTGGATGATTAGAATATTCCTGTGCCACACCCTGTCACAAACTATAATCGTAGTCATAGAATTTTAACAAAATAGTACATAAAAGGGACACTATAAAATTATAAAACTTTTAATACCCATATGTGTTCTATTAAAATGTGGGATTCCAAAAAGATCCATATGGCATAAATGCTTTATAGTATTAACACCACAAAATTTTATAAAAGGAAGTGGTTCACCAAATGTAGTGTACAAAGCCCCAAAACCACCACTCAATAGTGAATTAAGAAATCGATATTTTATTGCTGCATTGCCTATGCCCATAAATGTAACTCTGTGCAGCAAAAGAAAAAAATATATTTTTTATATATATATATTTATATCTAAAAAAACAAAAAAAAACAACATTCCCTTTGTGTGCAAATAGTCATGTGGCAAGTTAATTATGAAAGCAAACATTGGCACGAGTGTCATTGGCCTATAGGTCGTACCGTGCTTTCAGACCCTTAAAGGTGCCACTAATCACAAGCACTTGTCCAGGTGGAATGTCTCACTGCTGGTGTAGCTCCACAAGTAGAGCTTTAAGGCTTTAGGTGTAAAGATGCTTAACAATGTTTCTTCTTTACAGTCCAAGCTAGTTTACAGTACATGCAATTCCTAGTTCTCTGGAAATGTAACCCGGCCGCCCCTTTCTGGAATTGACACGTGATCACAACAAGGCAACTTGTGACGCCTCCTTATGATGACTGTCACATATTGTAACTTTAGGTTTCCTTGAGGTTTCACAGTATAAAAGTGATGGATGTGGTTGATGTGTTGATATTCACCTTTGGTTACTGACATGCAAAGAGTATCCCCCATTAGCGCGGCTTGTATTGCTTACATAAATAAGAGGCCATAGGACAAGGAGATGGGTTATTTCTGCTGGTATAAATAACATACTATGCATAATTCATCTCCTGCTTCTTAGTGAACGTTGTCATTCAGGGGATGAGTGCAAAGGAGAAGAAATTCTAAACTACAAAGTCCACCCTGGTCCTTTCATCTGTTACAGTGAACTTGTTTCATTGTAAGCGTTCAGAGAATATTAAATAACAGAATACAAAAAAAGTCGCATCTACCAGTCATTGCAAAAAGGTTCCCAGTTTCCAGCTTACATTGGCATCATTGAAATACTTTACAATACTTACAGAGGAGGAACGGTTGCTACTGGAAATGTATCCAGCTACGCTTGCGATAACAGAAGAGGAGAGAACATGAAATTTCCACAGGAGACACAGTTGGGAGGATGTAAAGTGCAGAAATATCTGATTATTACTACTACAGAGTACAAGAAAATTCCTTCACAATAAAACCATTAAGTCATGCCCTCGAAAAATCTGAGAGATTAATTCTTCATTCAGTAAAGGTAAAATTTTCAGTGCATACAATATAGTTATACATAAAATCCTAAAACATAAAACCATTAAATTTTTTTTTCCCGCTATTGCATTTCCGTCCAGTCAAACAAAACATATCCCACATTTGGTGTTCCGAACAACGAGTACTTGCGTGAACACGTTACTTTGGTCCGTGGTACCTTGACGTTAAAGTGCCGATGGTATAAAAAAAAAAAGAATATGCAGCTATGTTTGTCCACAGGTCAGCCATGATGTTCTCTGCACTTAATGGTCAAGTGATCCCGCTGACTGCTACCAGCGACCGCTGACACTGGCAATGTCTGTGTGGTACTGGCGTGGAAGCCTCCCGCTGGCTCCTCCCTCCAAAAATGAAGATCGGATATTGGTTGGCTCAAACAACTTCCTCCTGTTTTTATTCAGTTCTGTAAATATGCAATAATGTGATTTAGAAGTGTATACTATACATTTATTAAACCTACTTTTATTGTACAAGACACATTAT